>CM034150.1:53355377-54555377 GCA_019776745.2 Taxus chinensis | reverse complement strand
TTTATTTTACACATTTCTTTTCCCTACCAACCTTCGGTGTTGAGCCTGTGTCTCTTACTAGTGATGTAGGGTTGGGAAAGGAGAGAAATGCCCTTACTCACCTATGCCTTACCCATGGTGATGAGCCCATACTTCCTACTAATAGCATGAGGCAAGGTGTAGGGGGATCTTTGACAAACTTGAAAGTTAGAAGTAGTTCATTCAAATGTTGTGAAATCATAAATCAAAACAAAGTGAGTTAGATGTCCAAAATTCCAAAAGAGCTTAAAACCTCAAAACCAAATTTTTTCAACCAAGTGGCCATCTATGGATCTAAGTCTAGATAAACTGGAAAGCAATTCACATTCTAAACTATGAAGCAAACTTGAGTAGAGTGAGGTTGTGGTGTCTCAATTTGGTTGTGCCAAAATACTTGTCTTTCTCTCATCATTATCGTTCAAAAAATTTCATAGCTTGTGCCCTTTTTGGATCTTGGTGTTGAGCCCTCACATCCTACTAGTTGCGTGGAGTTAGGAGTGGGAAAGTTCATTCAGTTATCATATCACTCTTTCGCCACGTTTTGCCAAAACAATACAAAGTACCAAAAGTTGCTTAGAGAAACAAAAGTTCAACATCACAATGTGATTGCATTATCATATATCAGCATTACAAAGCAAAAAAAAGAAATCATTCTGTTAGCATTCATGTCCATTGCATGCAATTTTAAAAGGATATGAAAATTAGAAATTCTAAACATCTAAGAGTACACACGTGAATCAAATCATCAATGTAAGTCAACTCTATGCAAGGAATAACTGAGCCAAAAAGAGATATATATACATATCATGGTGTGTCATAGTTTTTTACAATGCCATCGCACACTAGGTGCGGTCAAAATGCTCACAATGAGCACAAAATACCAAAACATCTTATATGCCTCACAAAATGGAGACTAAGAAATAAAGGCACTCTGCGTATCCACCTCTTTGAGGCCCCTTATGACCGCTCTAGTTACAAATTTCTTAGGAGTTCTTCTCAAAAGTATTCAAACAGCAAAAGGCCAAGCCTAACACAAAAAACCATTCTCAAATCCATTTCAATTCAACCATACTCAAAAACGAAAAAACGGTCACCGTGAGTCTAGAGCTCAAAAATCACCAAGTCAATATGTGCAAATGCATTGAAACATTAGTTTGTTTTGATATATATATATATGTATATATATATATATATATATATATATATGTTGTTTTGACTTCGTTTTGAGTGCATATGTTCACATGGATGGAGCATTGACGCGAGTATATTTCTATATCCCCGCTCAAATGGTGAGTTTTAATGCAAAATCACAACACCCCCAAATGAGTTCTAAAAATATGCTTTTCTAAGGTAGACTCATTTGGTGTGATTGCATAACATTGAACTTTCCCCAAGGTGTGGGACCTTACAAAATGGAAAAGCTCTCCAGATTAAAGGTTGGTTCCTTATTCCTCTGTTTAGGTGCATATGTAGAAACTTGCAGAGGATCTGTTCTTAATCCTAATCTAAACTTTACCAAGAAGACATGGATAGAAGGAATACAAAAATTAAAACAAATTTAAAATACAAGGTGAGGCACCAAAGGAATGATGAACACTTGTTTTGCTAAAAGACACAAACCAACAAAATGCATACAATAAACAAGCACAGATAGCCAGATATATAATGAGAGACCAGATGAAAGCAAAAGAGACAAGAGAGGATCTAAAATCGATCATAGACGTGTTTTATTGCTCTATAGATTGATACAGTCCATTACAAAATAGCCAAGAGGCAGAAACATATTACAATTTTAGTGGAAGGCTTGAACCCCACATATCCTTTTGCTAGAAGGAGGAGGGAGCCTATAAAACAAATAATGTCCAACCCCTTACAACGAATCCTGCCCCTGCATTTATAGATTCAACCTGAAAGAAGAAGAGAGAGAGAAGCGAGAAAATAGGTTAGAGCTCAACCACCACTGTTAATGCCTCTGATGAAATCTCTCTCCAAATCCATCTTTACTGCATCAATCTTTGGTTCGGCACCTTGAAGGAAGAGGAAACGACAAAAACAGATGGAATCCGATCTGGTCATTGAGATAGATGGATCCTGTATTGAAGGCCTGAAGACGTTTCCTCTATTTTTCTTCACCTAACCTCCTCAAAATTAAAGTTCCAAGCCTCCATGACATGGGTGAGGCCGAGATCTTTCCAACAGCATCAGATTTGCAATATTTTGAGGCCCGAGTCAAAAGATACGCCCCTTGAAGTTTGTATCGGGTTTATACAAGAGGGCGGGAAAACAACTCGAAAATGGGTCCCCTTTTGATATCAGACACATGGCAGCTAGATTGGAATTTATCTTTTTCCCTTTCCTACGAATTCCAGCTTTGGCTTTTACTCAGGCCTAGATGCTAACTTTTTCCCTGGGACACGTGGCGGTCTGGCGCTCATTTAGAAACCTTTTCTCTATTCACCCCTTGAAACAACGCCATACTGACACTTGGCATTCTCCGCTTACACCTTTATACTTAGCCAATTTTGAAGCCTTTTGACTATATTTCCTCTTATGTGGGATCGTGGTCGATCCAATATTTGGCACGAGGTGAAATATGGATAACAATTTGGTGACTCACAGGGGTATTTGCCTGATAGATGAAAATACCAATTGCCTTGTCATATCTGTTGGGCATGGAGTCATGAGTGATAGCCTGATACTGATCTAAACTTTGAAAGCTGACCCCTGGGCCGCTTGGAAACCCATTAGAACTAAAACTGATCTTGAACAAACGTCAAGTCCAAGCACTGCATGAGAGTAACAAAACAACACCACACTATATACAAAATTTGAAATCATACATGCTCCAAATGGAACATGCAAAGTGTGCAAATCACTTAGGAGAAAAGCAATCTACACTACAACAAGACAATTTGTATAAGCACTTAGAGGAAAGAGAAAACTAAACTGATATGTACAGGGTGAGAACTCCCCTGTTAGTAGAAATGATTAAGATAGATCCCATTTACTGTAATCTGCAACTCTTCACCCTCCAATGTAGACAATTGGAAAGCATTGCTACTTTTGCGTCTTGTGATCATATAGGGGCCACTCCAGATGGCGTCAAATTTGGAATGTCTTCCTTGTTTTGCTTGATCTGCATTCCATTTCAAAACCAAGTCTCCTTCTTGAAAGGTCCTTTCCCTTGTCTTCTTGTCGAAGCATTTCTTTATTGAAGCCTGATTCTTCTCTATTGCTTGGAGAGCATGCTCTCTAGTTTCTTATAATTCCATCAGCTCAGCATACCTAGCCTCCATCGGTCCAAATTCAAACATCTTTGGTTCCTTCACAAGCTCCAATGCTGGCAACTCAAGTGATATAGGTAACACTACCTCTTTCCCATAGACGAGCTTAAATGGAGAGCTTCCTATAGATATCTTGGACATTATTCTATCATCCCATAAGGTCATTTTGAGCTTTGTGTGCCAGTTCTTCTAATTCTCATCAAGATTTCTTCTGATGATCTTTAGCAGGTTCTTGTTTATGGACTCAGCCTGGCCATTACCTTGAGGGTAATAGTTTGATGAAGTACTCAAATAAGTCCCATTCTTAATAGCCCATCCTGTGATCTTGGAACCTATGAATGCTAATGCATTGTCTGATATGATGGTGACTGGCACTCCAAATCTGGTCACTATCCCTTCATAGAAATCTAGGATACTAGACTCATTTGCTTCCTTGAGTGCCATTGCCTCGGTCCATTTGGTGAAATAATCTATCACTGTCAGGATCCATTTGTGACCTTGGCTTGAGTTTAGATTGATGACTCCAATGAAGTCCAATCCCCATTGCATGAAAGGTTGGTCGACTGAGATTGGGTGCAATGGAAGTGCTGCTAGCCTTTCCTTGCCTTTGAAGAATGCACAATTCTTGCACCTTTTGATCCATGTGTAGCAGTCACTAAACACTTTGGGCCAATAATATCCTGCTTTCATGATTTTGAGTGTTGTCACTCTTAGAGAAAAATGGCCTCCAGCTGCTTCAACATGGAATTCTTGTAGCACTCTCTCCACCTGATCTGCCCCAATGCATCTCAGCAGAATGCCATTGATGTCCCTCTTGAACAAGACACCATCAATAAGAACATATGGGATGGCCTGTAGCCTGAAATGCCTTCTTTTTGCTTTACTCATCCCATGAGGACACATGCCTGTTCGAAGGAAGTGCACCATGTCTTGGGTCCAACAAGGAGCAGGTACATCATCTCTCCCTTCTTCTTGATCATCTTGTAGAACAAAAACAACCTCCTTTTCACTGTCTGTTTCATCTTGTTGACTTGAGGCTAGTTGTTCACATAACCCCTTCCCACGGACCAGCTTGGTGACCTTGATCTCAATGTCATATTCCATGACACGAGTGATCCATCCTGCACTGCTTCTCATTCAGGTCCTTGCTGAGAAGGAATTCTTTAACTCCCGCATGGGAGACCAATAGTTGGATTTTGTTGTTTGAAACCAAATGCTTAAACTTCTTCAATCCTCTGATTACCACCAGGACCTGCTTCTCAATGAAGGAGTACCTCACCTCATAATCTTCTAGACTCTGGCTGAAGAAAGCAATTGGTTGTTCTGTACTTTCTTTGTTCTGCTGCACCAAGATTACAAGAAATTGTGTCGCTGCCACCAAAGGCATACAATATGAAGTCTTTGGAAAAATATGGGTTCACAAGAGTTGGGGCTTGTGATATGGCTTCTTTGATAGCCTCAAAAATTTATTTTCCTTCAGCTGTCCACCTGAATGTTAAGCTCTTCTTCAGCATCAATGTTATTGGCTTAACAAGGGTAGCAAAGTTTGGAACAAACTTACAGACAAAATTGATTTTTCCCAAGAAGCTTTGAAGAGCCTTCTTGTGACTTGGCAATGGCAATGCTCTTATTGCTTGAACTCTTTCCGGGGTCAATTGCCAATCCTTCCTTTGATACGATATGGCCTAGAAGCTTGCCTTCATGGGCCAAGAATATGCATTTTTTGGGGTTCAGTGACACCCCAAATCTCCTACATCTTGAAAAACCTGCCTCAGATAGAAGAGATGATCTGCTGCATTCTTGGAAAAAATAGTGATGTCATCCAAATATATCAACACTATTTGGTTAATTAATCCCTTGAATGCCATATCCATTGCCCTTTGAAAAGTGGCTCCAACGTTGGATAATCCAAATGGAATTTTCTTGTATGCATAGGTGCCCCATTTGGTGGTGAAAGTTGTTTTGAATTGATCATCTTCTTTCACCATGATCTAGTTGTACCCTGAGTAGCCATCTAGGAGGGAGAACCTTTCTGACCTAGACACTACTTTCAAGATCTGCTCCATTGAAGGGAGTGAGTAGTGGTCTTTGAGGGAGGCTCTATTCAAATCCCTGAAGTCAACACACAGCCTGATTTCTCCATTTTTCTTCCTGACTGGGACCAGATTTGCAACCCAACTTGAGTGTTTTATTGGAAATATGATGCTTGCCTCTATCAGCTCCTTCTTCATCAGAGGCTCAATATGTGGGTTGAATGGTCTCTGCTTCTACCTGATGGGCTGAGCAGCTGGATCCAGTTTGATTGTGTGTTGTGCTAGTTTTGGATTGAACCCTCTTAGGTCCTCATAACTCCAAGCAAACACATCAGGAAATTCTTGGCAAAGTTGTATGAATTCATACCTTTCTTGTTTGGTGGCCACTTTACCAATTTGAAGTGTTTTGTCTTCTCCAACTGGGATTGAATCTGAATCTTCTCCTTTGATCTGCATGTTAGCCTTCTCCTTTCTGAACTGATCATTAGGATTGAAAATAGATTCCAGTGTCACTAAGCCTTTGGGAAGCTTGTTTGTATGCAGCTGTACTATCTAATTCCCGTACTGCTGCTCTAGTCTACTCTGGTTTATAGCTGAGAATTCAGCTTCTTCTTGTAGAAAGTTAATGATCTGCTGATCATTCTCAAACACCTTCCAACATGTATTATTATTTGGCACTGCTGGCCTCACAACCACATGGATATGCGGTTGTTCTCTGTCCCTCTTGATGTTGTCAACCATATCAAACATTGCTCTAACTGCTGTAAGTCTATCAACAACTTCATTCTCCTCCTTAGGTATGGACACAATACTGAAGGCCTCGAAATCCTCCATGAGATCCCATACCCTACTCTTGTAGTTTTTGAGCAGGTCATTTTTGACAGCATTAAGTCCTCTGACCTGATTGGCAACCAGTTCACTGTCACCGAATACTTGTAAGTTCTTGATTCCCAGCTTCCTTGCCCAATGAAGACCTTGGACTAAAGCCTCATATTCATTAGTGTTATTTGAGAAAGTGAATTGGAATCTGAAGGCTGAATAATATCTCATACCTCTGGGGGACACAATCATGGCTCCTCCTCCAGCTCCTTGTCTACTCCTTGAACCATCAAAGAACAATTTCCATACCTCATTGGCATCCTTGTATTCTAGCTTGATTAGGTCAGGAAGCTACTGGTTCTCTTCATGTAGGCAGTAGACGCCTAGCATGGATTCTTCCATTTCCCTATAGGGGTCAAAAGCATGGCTTTTGTTGGCCCAATAATCAAGAGTCAAGTCTGGGATACATCCCACCTTGGTATTTGCTTCAGAAGTGCTTCAGAGGTCCTCTTGATCAAAAGCTGAGCAATTGGCGTTGATTGGGCTAGGCACATAGGATTCAATATGATAATCAACAATAGGTTTAGATCTGATTGTGGCCTTCACTCCATACCTTTTCCTAAAGAGCATATGTGACCAATCAGCAGATAGGTAGCCTCCAATTTTGGCAGTGAAGTCCCTAGATAGACACAAAGAAAAATGTGGTGGCAAGTTTGGACACGTTTTTCAAAATAGTCACATTAGGGCAAGCATGTAGAGTGAGACTCAGATCCTTGATGATTCCCATAGTAGTCACTGTTGTCCCATCTAATTGGACTACTCCTCTAGAGATGACCTCATATTGGAGACCCAACTGATCAACTATTTGTTTGGGCATCACAGAACTACTAGCCCCAAAATCAATCATACAATTGTGTACTAATTTGTCTCCAATAATTAATGAGACATAGAAGGGAGGAGGTCTCATGTTTTTACCTTGTTGTTCTCCATGGTTCCTCCTAGGATGAACTGCATTGGCAAGCACTCTTTCTTACTGGTTAGGGGGGTGATTTGAACTTGACCAATTCTACATGGCAGTCTGTAATAGATCCCTCTGCCCTGGAATGGCCAGTGACTCCCATAGTGAAATGTTCACACTTGTCTTTTTCATCTACTTAATAATATTGAATGTGTTGTCCTTTTGCAGCCCCTTTCAAGACACATTTCTTTGTTGCACATGAGCTGTTACAATCGGTGCTTGATTGGGTTTGGGAGGTGTCTGGATTGGTTCAGCATGTTGGGAGTTGTACTTGGAGCACCAGGATCTTGTGGAGTGATGGAAGAATGAGGGTCACCTGAATCCAGTTGTCGGCCCTCTCCAATACTTCTCTTTTTGGACCATGTATTGGCAGCTACACCTTGAGGAGGGGATTGATTCATCCCAAAGAAGTCTTCGCCCTGCCAGTTGACAAGCATAGTCTCATTTGGGGGTCCACCTTGTTGAGCTCCTTGTTGTTGATCTTCCTCTTGGCCAAGTTCTTGTGGCACTATACTAGTTTGCACCATCAAGGCCTAATTTAGAGCACCATTAAAGCACGTTGATTGGTTATGTGGCTATCTGCATGGAAAACACCAATCATATTCCTGTGTCATATTGTTCTGTGTAGGAACCAATTCCCTTGATGTTGAAGTTGTGTTAGGATCATACGGCCTAAAAGGTCTAGCAGCTTGGGGTTGTCCTTGGTTCTGGCTCTGATTCACAGTCTGAGGTGGTGGCCTATTCTGTTGATACTGGGGTCTGGCTTGATATTGAGCCTAAGGCTGGTATGGCCTGAAACTCTGAGCTTGTTATCTTTTGATGGTCACTAGCTCATTCCCAAAGTTCTGAAATTGCTTCATCACCACTTCCTAAAACTCTTTAGAGGCATTAGATGATGAAGTGGAAGCTTCATCTGAGCTTTGACTCCTAGGGGTGGGTATAGGAGCTAATGTAGGTGCTTGGCTAGTATCTGGGCCTCCTAACTTAGGGTACAAAGGCATGGATGGCCTAGGAGTGATTTTTCCAGCTTGAATCAAATGGTTCTCAGCCCCTATGGAGAGGCTATAGGCTGCAGGTAATGTAGTGCCCCCCATTGACTGAATCATCAGAGAAATATCAGAATTTAAAGCCCTAAGAAAGTATAAGAAGGCACCTTCATTAGTGGGCTTTACTACTATTGGAATCCTATCCCAGGTCCACTGGAATCTGAGGTTGAAGTCTATCAGCTGCTCATTCGGGGCTCTCTTGATTGTTGTTAGTTGCTCCAACAAAGACAAGTTATCACCTTTTTCCCCAAACTGATTGTGAAGAGCCGTGCACAGCTAGTTCCGATTCTGGATAGAGCCTACCAAAGACTCCTGAACCATTGTGAAGCTTTTCCTTTAAATGAAGAGGCAAGCATCTTGACTGTAATGTCCATCTCATGGATCTCGTGGATTATACAGACATTTGCAATATCTTGGACATGGTCACCAGGAGAAGTTTGATTTTCCCTAGTGAAATGTGGGATGCTCTTTAATGTTGCAATTGGAACTGGGTTTTGTGCAATCAAGGCGAGTGGACTACTATCGATGAAGTTGACATATGGATTTGGTTGTGCCATTCTGATTGGCCTAAGAATCCTTGCAGACTGAAAGAAAGGCCTTGCAAGTGGAGGTGTTGACAAGGTTCTTCTTGGTGGAGATGGAGACCTCTGAATTCTTCTTCCTCTCCTTTCTCTACCTGGGGATAGATGCAAGTATTCAAATATACCTTCTTTCCTTGCTCTAGACTGGGTTTTTCTCATGAATCTTCCAAGCTTGGGCTGCTGAAACCAGTAGATTTGTTTCTTTTAGAGTCACCAGATGTATAATTTTAAGGCTTCTTAAAAGCCAGAATCACAGCAAGTGTACATCAATTCCTACTGTAATAAGATGGAGACTTCTTAGTCCCACTGGGCGTGCCAAAACTATTAATGCAAAATCACAGCACCCCTAAATGAGTTCTAAAAATCTACTTTTCTAAGGCAAAGTCATTTGGTGTGATTGCGTAACATTGAACTTTCCCCAAGGTGCGAGACCTTGCAAAATGGGAAAGCTCTCCAGATTGAAGGTTGGTTCCTTATTCCTCTGTTTAGGTGCATACGTAGGAACTTGCAGAGGATCCATTCTTAATCCTAATCTAAAATTTACCAAGGAGATAGGGATAGAATGAATACAAAAATTAAAACAAAGCTAAACTACGAGGTGATGCACCAAAGGAATGATGAACACTTATTTTGCTAATAAGACACAAACCAACCAAAAATGCATGTAATAAACAAGCACATATATCCAGATATATAATGAGAAGACTAGATGAAAGAAAAAGAGACAAGAGATGATCTAAAATCGATCACATATGTGTTTTATTGCTCTGTAGATTGATACAGTCCATTACAAAGTAGCCAAGAGGTAGAAATGATATTACAATTTTTGATGAAAGGCTTGAACCCCATAAATCCTTTTTCTAGAGAGGAGAAGGGAGCCTGCAAAACAAAAAATTTCCAACCCTTTACAATGAATCATGCCCTCTGTATTTATAGATTCAACCTGAAAGAAGAAAAGAGAGAGAAGCAGGAAAAGCAGGTTAAAGTTCAACCACTCGCTATTAATGCCTCTGATGAAATCTCTCCCCCAAATCCGGCTTTACTACATCAATCCTTGGTTTGGTGCCTTGAAGGAAGAGGAAACAATGGCGAAATAGATCAAATATGATCTGGTTGTTGAGGTATATGAAGATCCTACATTAAAAGCCCAAAGATTTTTCCTTCATTTTTCTTCACCTAACCTCCTCAAAATTAAAGTTTCATACCTCCATGGCATGGGTGAGGCCGAGATCTTTCCAACGGTGTCAAATTTGTAATATTTCGAGCTCTTGAGTCAAAAGATATGCCCCTTCAAAGTTTGTATCGGGTCTGTACAGGAGGTCAGGAAAATAACTTGAAAAATGGGTCCCCTTTTGATATGGGGACACGTGGCAGCCAGATTAGAACAAAAATCAAGCCTATGGGTCCACAATTTATCTTCTCCCCTTTTTTCTGATTCTCACTTTAGTTTTGACTTAGGCCTAGATGCTGACTTTTTCCCTGGGACACACGACAGTCTGGCACTCGTTCAGAAATCTTTCCTCTTTGCCTTTGACTCTTTTTTCCTCTTATGCGGGATCGTGGTTGATCCAATATTTGGCATGGGGCGAAATATGGACAACAATAAGTCCTCTTGTCATTTTAATTTAGTGCTTATTTTTTGATATTTTATCTATCTGCACTTGAGTCTTCTTTTCATTTTACAAGTAGCGGGAGTTTGGATGATAAAATTTCAACACACAGGTATGTCAGGTATAGCTTCTAACTCCCCATTTCGGGAATGCCATACTCGGACTCTACGTTTTACGCCTTTTCATGGCTAAGACGCTTCTCCTAGGGGCAATATGTACGCACCCAAAATTACATGTGCTACATTGTCGGAAAACGGTTACAAAAGTCCCCTATGATGATTTATGTCCTTTTAAGAAGGCATTCGAGCTCCAATTTCCATTTGTAGTGTATATTTGTTGCCTAGACATCTTTACTTAGCCTTCCCGCACTTCTTCTAGCTTTCTACCTCTTACTGCGCAAGTTTTGGCCTTTAGTACCAGGACTGCCACCCTTCCTAGGAGGCAGTTCTGAAACCGCCACCCAAGACAGGGCGGCGGTCCTGCCTACTTTTTCCAGATTCTTCACGCGTGTTTTAACATGCGACGGTTCACTTAATTTTGCTTTTTGCATGCATCTGTGAGCCGAATTGTCTAAAATTAGCTTTGATTGCTTGGTTCTCCTTCCTCCTCCTATTTTAAAATAGATTTTATGGGTTGGAATTGCTCCTTCTTGCCTTGTGCATGAAGGAACCTCCCATCCTCCATTCCTATATATTCCATGCTTGTATTCAAGCAAAAGGGCTTGAGAATTTTGTGTATCTTGCATTATATTGTTGTTACGATCTTGCTAGGAATTGCATAGCCAAGCTCTGATCTCTTGTGTTATCTCTCTTCTACTTGCATTGCATCCGTACTACCATCAAGATGCCATTTCTCAAGTGCCATCCTCCCGCTGCTATTCTTGCATTCCCAATCCCTTGGACTCATATGGACACACATAGAAAGAAAGGACAAACTGAGGGGACAAATTACTACACATCTGGATTTACCTTTGTTCTGTGAATTCCAGGTTGGATTTGTTGTTTGATTTCCTTCATTCTTACAATTTATCATTGTTACATCATATCAAATAGAGTATAAATCAATTTCCTTTCATTTGCAAGTAATTAGTTAATTTCCAAGAGGGTTTGAATCGTTAATAGCAGCTCCTGGTGACGGATCCTCTTCTTCCCATCCCTGTGGATATGAAGGAGAGAATATCTGTAGGAGGTTGTCTACACATCATAGATCATTTGGAAAAGTTCTTGTTTTAAGTTAGTTTAGTTTCAATACAATCAACACAGGTGAATAACCACGTCGGGTTATTTTGCTTGTTTAGTTTTAGTGTAGAGATATTTTAATTATTTAGAATAGAGGCAAATGGTTGTTTGTGATTGTAATATTTTAGTTTTGTGATTTGTTTAGATTAGTTTCCTTTCGACATTAGCATAGATTGTTAATTTCAGCTTAGTTAATTTAGACACTTCAAACTAGATCAACACTCAGATCCAAGCTAGGCAAAAAAACCATAGGGAATTTACGATACCCATTCATAGCCTCTAAATCTCCCCTTTGCCAATTCAGCTACCAGGAGATCAGACTACCAGATCTTAGTCACTGATCCTCATGTAATTGTTCAATCCATACACATTCAACATTGGCTGCTCCGGCACAACCTCGGGGGGTCGAGTGCGGTTGAAGGTAGCATGTCAATTTTCATCCGTACAACAACAATGTGCAAAGAGCATTGTTTAATCCTGAAACAACAATTAGAGGAAACCTCCTTAAAAGACCTAAACGTGCCGCCCAAAGAAGGAAGAAAAGAAGATTCGTGGCCACCATCCGTAGCTTGAGCAGAGTCACTTGTAAGCACACCTTTTTCCCCAAAATTTCCAACGACGAGGTCACTAGCACCTCCAGAGAAAGCTTCGTTGCCCATAAAAAGCCACAGAGAAGAGCTTAAACAAAGGACGGTGGGAGCGCTGCCATCGAGATCCGAAGCAGGGAGAGGACCCAGAGCATGGTGGCTAGGGCTCACCAAGGAACACTTAGGGTCCATGGAAGGATATGCGAAAGGAGACATCGCTCCACAAAACTAATTCCCACAATAAACTTGACTTTGATGACAATGTTAACAAATCAAAACCTGGATGATTATTTTAACTCGAATGAAGACAAAACAATATACACAACTTAAAAACACATTAGTGTTAAGACACACAATATACTATGACTTATATAGACTTAAAAAAAACTAAACAATATAAAGATCCACCACGGCGATATAAACAAAGACTCGAGAAATAATTGTTTTTAACTTACTTGAACGACTTGACAACTTGCAATGCATTCCCAATTCCAATAACAAAGAGCAAGGGAAGCTGAGTCACGTCCAACGCTGGATTCAACCTCCCATAAATTGAACTTTGTACACATACAACTCTAATGCTTCTTGAATTAAGAACTGCCCAGTTCAGATCACATGAAGCTTATTTTGCATGGAAAAATGTGCTAGTTGGGATAATGGATGGATTGTTAACAAAAGAGAATGGTAGATGTGCAATATGATATTGTTATTCCTCCATATATGCCACAACCAAAAAACTAATCTTGCACAAACAAATTAGCATATTATAGAACTATAATAATTTTCTTTAATTGGATAACAAATACAATAGCTAATTTCTCATAGTGGATCAACATATAATTATGATTGCCACTTCTACAGTGAATACTCTAAATTAGATTTGCATTGAGTTGTTGAGCACGCGAGATGTTTGATGCTTTGTTGTAGGCAATGAAGCATATGGAAGTGGGAAACAAATCTATAAAGGGTGAAACAATGGTTGTGTGGAGGTAGAGAGACATGTGTCAAACTATTGGAGTGGTGATAGAGATAAAACAATGTCTGTGCCGCAATTTTATAAAAATATATCTAGATATTCAGAAAAAATGCACAGTAGATGACTGATCCCAAATGCTATATATATAAAAATAAAATGTTAAGTACAATTCCCAATATAATGAACTCTTCTTTCAAAGAAAATAATGGAGGATTTTACTGGACAACGAGATCCAATGCATGCAAACTGAATGCAGAAAGTCACGAAGGGATTTGGTATTGTAACAACCAAGTTAGAAGCAAGTAGAATGGACGATACATGTCAGTTTGAAATGCAATGAATGAAAAACGATCACACATACAGAAAAAATAATGTAGAAAAATTACTATCATAATAAGGGCGACCATGAATTCCATAGTTACTCTCATACCAGATGAAGGAGCTACAAAATGTTAACACAAAGAATAAATTGAATTATTATGTTGTGACCATTATACAAATATACAGGAGACATATATCCTATAATTGGGGATGCTCTGATCCTATAATCTCTCAACATACTAACCAAATAACATTACCCATATAATATTGTTGTTATTCACAACAATAACATACCAAATAATATAACCACGTAATATATTGTTATTATAACAATATATTTTACTAACAAATCAACTTACTGAATATACAAATATCTACCACACCTAAATATCAATAACCATGTGAACACTAGATTCCTAACATTGGACTAGTTTGACCTGGTCCCCCAACGAACAAAGGCCTATAAAACCCCCTTGAAAAAATAGTTTGCAACATGCTTTTATCATAACTGATGGTTGATAGGGATTACCATAGATAAATACTAGAGGTATATGAAGGCTGATATCCATTTCTTCACCAAGAGCCTAAACGACAAGCCAAAACCAAACCCAAATTTTGACTTTCAACAACTTCCCAAAACTGCAAAAAAGGGTTAATAGGGCTCCTAGAGGGGCGACGAAAAATGCATGATCATATATTCAAGGTCGTTCTAAGGTTTTATAGAACACTCCACATGACAGGGAACACAGTCACAACTTGATTTTCCCATTTTGGGGTTCGAAGAGGTGTTTTTTGAATCACATGAAATAATGTTTTATTAACTTTGCAAGGTAAACAAAAAGGGTAGTTTAATTGAAGACTCAACTCAATCTCGCCAATTCAAATGGACACTGATATCCAGTTTTGATACCTTATTTTTATAAAATTATTAGGCATGGTTTGCAAGTACGGTTGATGATCAAAATAATCAATCAGGTTGATGATACCTTATTTAATTAAATTGTAAGCTTGTCCTTAATTTTTTTATAATCACAATTTCATTGCAAAAAGGGAAACTATCAATACAAAAATTATGCAATTCAAAGGTGAGAAAACCACCCCTATGTGATTTTTCTAGCTTAAAAGGAGGAGTTTCGCTGCTGGTTGAACATGTCAATTACATGTTTGCGAGATCTGAGGCCTATTCGTAACTCCATTTGAGCGTGCGTTGCAACTAAGCGGTCACACTCCTTTTAGGCATTTTGTCAACCGATTCAGTTTCCACAAAACCATTCAATCTTATGACACCTTCATGTTGTCAAAAAAATAGGTCTTTCACAAATACCCCATCAGTATATACTATATATATGCACTTATGCTCATTACATACTATAATTTTGATTTTTATGAAGTCAACTTATTGATCTAAATCTCTAGATACTTAGAATATTAAAGTTTTTAGAAAATGGGAATAAAACATGTTCCTTCTTCACCATTGAAAGTCCGACAAAGTGCGCCTTCTTATGATGTAAGCCTATGGTTACATAATGCTTTGAAAACATCATGATTTTGTTGCTTGGAAACACAACCAAAGTTACAATACAGAAATGGCTCAAAAGACAAACACTACAAAAAATCACTTGTCCTCTATCAATGTTGGAGCATACATTACATACTGTCTGTTGGAGCTCAAAATTTCACCCTCGATGTGATCATGATGGATCAAAAATTCTGAGGCAATAATGTGACCGTCTCCAAATTATGGGACCTTGCGCGCTTGAGATGGACCTCCGAGAAGGCCGGTTCCTCTACCTATTTCTACCGCTAACACTACTCCTAATGCTGGAAATGAATCTATCTATGTTACTTTATAATTCCAAGGGACCGAGGTGAGAAGGAGATGCATGAAGGGAAATCCTAGGCTAAGGGGAAGGTGATAGCGCTAGAAAGAGGGTTGATTACTCTCCACGAGAATGCGGGAGAGAGGGCGGACAGGTGCGTTGCACATACAACCATGCAGACTTAGCTCCTAGCGCATTGAAAACATAGTGAAAATGGAACCTGGAAGCAGAAATGCACACAATGTGCCAGAAAATGTGACAAAGAGGCAAGACGCAATAGAAATGGAAAAAGGGGTAGAAATAAGTGCCACAACACCCAATTTTATTGCTTAAGGATATACGGTCATTTACATTCATGGCAGGAGGTGAGAATACATTACAGAGACCAAGTCCAAGGTTTGAAACTCATGGGAAGTCAGCCACCATTTTGGCATGGTGGAGTTACAAGAGAGAGGATTTGTTTCAATGAGTAATGCTCCTCAATTTATAGAAGGAGAGAAGAGAAGGAGAAATAAGAGGGAAATTAAAATTCAAAAGCTCAACCACAAACAACAAGAAATGATTTCCTGCGAATCAACTTACAAGGACATCAGATGTGCCTCCCCATGTCTGTTTGGTGTGTAGAAGAAGGAAGGAGACTAAATCTGAATGAAATATGGTGGTCGAGTCGATTAGATGTCTGCATTAATGATCTGATAGACGTTTCCCTATTTTCCACCTACCAAATCCTGCCAAAATATGATTTTGAAAAGTCCAACGTGTATCTCATGTCAACAGCTTTCAAATGAGCCCAGGAATGCAGGAATCTTAGTACTGCAGTAGAAGTTACGGTTGTTAGAAGATCTACAGTACAAACTGGACACACAATGACACGTGGCGTGTGCTAATTAGCTGAAGGATTCAGCCAACAGTTCCTTTGTTTTTTGTTTCTGCCACGTGTCATGCCTTGGTTTGTTACAAGGATTCGGCGCCTAGCTGGCGCGCTTTGATAGGTTGTTTGTAGCACACTCCAGTCTATAGGTGATGTCGTGGTGTAAAAGCAAGAGGTGCAAAAGAGGATAGCAGAAGAAAGGCATGCAAAAGTGACGTGCATGGAAGAAATGGATGCATATTTGTAAGAGACAAGTATGCAAGCGGGGCGCGAGCATTCAACCGAGGAAGGCACGCAACAAGGAAGGAAGGACGTGCGAGGAAAATTAGGAAGGAAGAGAAGTTTGAGGCGTGTAAGCGTGAAGGCATGTGAAGGACTTAGCCGATTTGAAGGTAATTCTGCAGATGTGTGCACAAGAAACTGAGAATGAAAGTGGGTGTGCAGAAGGAAGTTGCAAAGGTAAAATGGAAGAAGAAACACACAGAGAAAGCGCGAGCGGAAGCAAAGGGAAGAGGAAACACAAGGGGAAAGTAGGGAGGGCGCACAGAGGTGGACGTGAGGAAGTGAAGGAAGAATAAAGCATGAGGAGGCAGTAGGAAGGGCACACGAGGACACGATGAAGAACTACAACCAAGCAAACTGTGCTATGGAAACCACGCTAGAGTGTGCACAACCTGAAATTTTAGATATCAGAGTCAGAATAAAATATAAGTTGTTCAAATAAATTGGAGAGTTATTTGGGACAACACTGTCAATGCATCCATTTTATGCATACAACAATCATTTTTGTCCTGCTAATAAAAAATATAATGAAGCTTATATGGGCGGGTGCATCCCCTGTTCTTGCTGAGACCAACATCATAAACAACTAATGCCAACCATGGCCAATCTCAAACACAAACTCAGTCTCACAGCATTATGTAGAGAGGATGAGATGAAGGAGGCACTACAAATTCTGCTTATACATCTACCAGCGATCTTGCAGCTAAAACATTAGGAAAACAACACTTCTCCAATGCTTTGGTGGATGCCTTTACCTTGTTTCAGTGTTTCCAACTTGACACGATTGCGAGGATGCATACAAGGTGAATTAATCAGATTGAAGGTGTGTTTGTATACGGTGAAGTAATGAATGCTTGTGTGAGGATGCCCATGCCTGTTGTACGTTGCCTCAACCATCTCTCACTCACTCATGCCACTGCCTTCACTGTCTCACCCACTAGAGTAAATTTCCATTTCCTCAAAACCATTTACTCCTTGCTGTTTTTTTAAAATCTTATTTTGTTTGTTTACTTATTTATTATAGTATTTTATTATTATAAGGGCGTAATTTGATTGGAGCTTTCTCATCCACTTTATACACGATTACGGATTTCACGTCACTTGACCATAACTCCAATTCCTTCCACTACCACACACACTTTTATATATCTTTATATATTTATATTTAAATCTAACTTATAATTTTCAAATACTTGTTTTATTTTATTATCTCTATCTTGATATTTTATTTTATCCTATTTCGTATTTTGATTATTTATTATTGTTGTTATTTTAAAAAAAAAATTATTTTATGTTAATTTTTTATTATATCATTATTATTATAACATTATCCACAATTACGACATGAGCGACACCTAGATTGAAATCAAAATTACAACAAATGCCAACCACAACGGCAATCTGTGTCTATAGGACTTGACAACACTCGTATGGGATCCGTCACCACAATCGTTCGAACAATTGGCGAGATGAGCTCTCATACCAATTACCTAGATGCAAAAGAGTGGAGATTACAAACTCTACATAGAACAAATTGAATTATCAAATTATAACTATATATATTTCAACACAAATCGAATGACCATCCTATAATTACAACCATACATTTAATGCCTACATGAGACAGCTGAGTGGAACCCACTTCAGATATTCTAATTAAGGAGAAAAATCAAGTAGGTACTAAACACTCTTATTTATGAATGAGGGCTATGCTCCACCAATTGATGTGTATCATTTTGTTTGCAAGTAATTTAAACCCATGAATAATATTTGAAAATAAATAGTAAAAAAATAAAGATCGCGAACCCATTAATTTTATTTTTTTGTAGGATGAAGAAATGCAAACGTCGCATAATATTCCCCTTTTCTTTTACGACTCCGATCTCACTTTTACCACCTTTGTCTCCCACACAATAACACACTCATCACACCACATTTTCAGCAATAATTCGCAGCGCCTCCTCATTCCTCGTGTCGCATTGTCAACCCAACCATAATTACTTTTATTAACGACTAATTACACAGCTAAAAACCAAAGACGTACAAGTAACAACATTCTCTATTTTACTTTCGATTGGGCGCAGTCCATGTGAGTTAAAAAGCCAAGGCGGCCGCTGACTCAACAATAAAACTAGTCTGTCGATTTTCGACTGCGTTTCCGACGCACTTTCCTTACATCGCACGCGTCCAAATGCAGGTGTGTTCCAGTCCCAGTCCCACACCGCTTTATAATACGCCTCCTCTTCACGTGCAATGGAATAGGATACAGAGCTAAAGCTGGATTGCTGTCAACAATGGAGTCGTTTTCTGAAGCGAAGAGGAGATTCATGGATTTCCACTGCGACACCGAGTTCCCCAGTAATTCCACCACGCCATATGTCAGCGCGCCTTCCAGCCCAGGAAGAGGAGGAGGTGGGTTGTATTTCAGCGCGCCCACCAGCCCGACTCGATCCGCCGCCATTTTGTCTGAGTTTGCCGAGTCGAGGAGGGCGGTAGTTCCTTTCATGTGGGAGGAGAAGCCCGGGATCCCCAAGAAGAGCGAAGATGGCGCTGAATTTGGCGGCGAGGCGAGTATCGTGAATGCAACGGATTTCGAATTCAGCGCGCGGTTCTCTCTGGCCGACGGAGGGGTGGACTGCGAGGGGCTGCTGTCCACTGCCGATGAGCTCTTCTGTAATGGCCAGATTCGGCCTCTGCGTCTGCCGCCTCGGCTTCAGCAACCAGCTCGGCCTCCGGGGTTGGATGTGGATGCTTCTTCTGCGCTCAATGCTTCCACCCCGCACTCGCCCAGGTCGCCGCGCTCGCCTCGGTCGCCCATCAAGGAGGGGCGGAGGATGCTCAAGGAGGCGCTCTCGGGGTTTACAAAAGGAGGAGGCTGCGCCGCCAGAGACAATGATTTTGATCCCTTTGTAGCTGCGTTGGAGCAGACAAGAAAAGAGCGGTGCCCTTCTCCTTCCTCCAACCGTAGGCGCGCCAGATCGCTGTCTCCGCTCAGAGTTTCCCACTGGGAGGAGCCCCGCAAGTCCGAGGCGGAGGAGTTTTTTTCCACCGAGCTGCAGAAGGGCGTCGCCTACGACGAGTTTTTTTCCACCGAGCTGCAGAAGGGCGTCGCCTACGACGAGGAACCCCCGGAGGTCAAGAGCTCGATTCCCCCCAAGCCCTCCAAGGGAGCCAAACGATGGAGCCTCAAGGATTTCTTGTTCAGAAGCGCCAGCGAGGGCCGGGCGCAGAGCAAGGACAGGCTCTGGGGGCTTTCTATACCACCTGCCAAGCAGTCGGAGAAACACAAGAGTTCAGGTAAGGCGGCTTCGAAGCCCAATGATGCCAAGGCGGCTTCTAATAAAAGCAGGCAGCAGGAGGATTCAAAGAGCTTTAGTGGCAAATCAGCCGAGGATTTGAAGACATATAGTGTGAATCCTCGATCGGGGAGCTTTACGAAGAGTGGGAGGAGGGTGCCCATATCGCCTCACGAGCTTCATTACACCGCTAATAGGGCACAGTCTGAGGAGCTCAAGAAGAGAACGTTTTTGCCCTACAGGCAGGGGCTGCTTGGGTGTTTGGGTTTTTCTTCTAAAGGGTATACTGCCATGAATGGGCTTACCAGGAGCTTGAATACCGTTTCTTAATAGATCGGTGGCTGTCGGGAAATTTGTTTTTGGCCTTATCGATTCATATGGATAGGTATATGTTGGAGATTCATCATTCAACGTCTAAGCCAAGTTGAAGAGACTCTAATTTTGGTTTCTAAGATTGAAGATTAGGACTTTTTATGTATTAGACATTTCAAGCTGCCACGGTCCATAATTTTCAAAAACATACTTCTGGAAAAATGTGAGACAGATTTTAGAAATCTATTTTTTAGTTCATGATCCATCGTCCATGTATTAGGAAAGCAGAATACGTAGAGCTCCTTATATAGATGGAGACAAGCCGAATCTAGAAGAAAAAGACCCTTATATGTAATTACATGTATTAATGTACAGCCTGTTGGAAGCAGAAAAAAGGACTTTTCTGTCTGCAGTATTGTCGCCTGCAATGTCTGGCTCTCATGCATCTCAGACTTCTGAGATCTCGGCGCTGTGTTTTTTAGACTGTTGTTAAGAATTTTTCTACCATCTCGCAAGATATGAAAGTATTGGCGTTGTAATCCTAATGATAAAACATGTAAATTCTCTGGAGTAAAATGGAGGAGGGAGCAAGGGCTTGGTAGAAGTTTTGAGCATTGCAGGTTGGCATCTACTATGCTAGAAGATTTATGACCATGGGTTTGTCGGAAAAAATCTGAGTCAACTCATTAAGAGATTTTAAGGGATTTTGCTATATATACAAGCAGAATTGCTATCTCCATTGTATTGTGGTTTATCATTTAAATTTCTGAAATGCAAATATAGTCGTCCTTTTGGGACGTTTCAGTTTCATATATTGTTTTCCCTGTGTGCTTTTCATGTTCCCAATGACATACTGTTTCTACGTACTGCTCTGCTATGGCGAAATTAGTTTGGTTTCAGTTCTTTTATGGCCAGGTTAAGTCTAATTTCAGCTAATATATCTCAAACAAAGGAGCCAATACGAGGCTTAGTTGCAGAAGAGTGATTATGGCAGAGTTGAGATATAGCTAGAATCTTTTATGCATGATATTGGTGCAGAGACACTTGGCTATGGTGAGTCTATCAATTCATGGTTTCAAATGCCCATCGATGTCATATGATTTCAATAAACACTTGCCCATGTGATATTTACTCTTCCTTTTCACAAATGGAGCTATATTGATATAGATACTATTGTGATACAGTATGCAGATCTGCAAAAAAATGGTACTCTGTTTTGTTTATACATATAAATGTACACTGACTTAGAAGGTGAAAGGTTGCCTTCTATGCAATGTTGTCAGATGATGGAACAGGAAATATAGTTAGTTTCCAGTATCCAGGTCCTCCAATTGGAATAGGAAGGGTGTCTGTCCCCTGTGTTTTAAAGATGTACCAAGATTCCTCCAAGCTATCTTGTCTAAGCCAAATGAAATTCATGTGGGAAAAAGGAGATAATTGTCAGAGTGCTATTTTAGAAGGCCTGGAAACACAATAATGTCATACATAGCTGTTATACAGTGACTATGTTTATACAAAATAAGCCACTATTAGCCAGAAAACAGAGATGTTCAAGAGAGTTGTGTATAAGTAAGTAACATGTTCAACAGAATGGAGATACTATAAAAAGACAAAGTTAAAGGTACTTTTAACACGATGGGGCACTACAGAGCTGTGTATAAGATTTCACTTGTGGAAGACAACAGGGGTTCTTAGAAACATTTTCCTTGTGGGCTTTCCATTAAGCGGTCTCATGTACCAAATTACCCAAAACAGTAACTAGAAAAACTATCTGTACCATACGTATATGCTATTTAAATTTTGTACTTGTCAAGTTCAACCTCTTCACCAAGCTTGATAGTAAACAATAGATTCACTAGAGAATTGTGAAGCTCTGAACCTTCCAAAGAAGAATTATCAAAAACCAGGGTGTGGCAGTTATGAAGACTACTGTATTGACAGTTTCTCAGTAATAAGTTACAGTCAAATAGATTTATATAATTAATGCTGGGAAAGTGCAATTTATATTTCATCCTTATGAAATGCATATCTCAAACTAAAGCCATATAGAAAGGTGTCTGCCGTAGCATTTGTACCTCATTTTCTATTTGTATTTTGCCTTTACAGCCTTTAGCTAAAAGGCCAAAAACCATCATCTTGGAAGCCTTTACAGCTGAGGTTGAATAACTTTTAATTGATCTTAGAAGCCTTCGGTCAGTTTTTAGTTGATCTTGGAAGCCTTTTGTAGCTGGTTGCACAATGTTAACAATTGACATTGTCTTTATCAGTTCAGTGTCAACTTGTAATTATTTTTAGCATTACCTGCCTTTTTCTTTTCTAATTACTTTGTTCAATTAAAAAAAAAACTAAAAGCTGAATAAATAACATTACCTAACAGTCTACGGTGGAAAAATATAGTATATAATAGCTTTACACTACATCACACTTTTGTCATCCAATGTAAGACATACAGAAATATCTTGTCATTTAGAAGTTCACTCCTAAATCTGTCGGTTCTTCCTCAAATTGCAGCAGTTTGGCACAACCTCCTCCAATTGAATTGGAGAACTTCCTTGTTTTCTACTGTTTTATATACCAGATTGGTACATGCTAATAGTTTCTTCTTGGATTTTATGGATGGTACCAAAGGTTGTTTATCTCTTGCAAAGGGTTATCAATAGTTATGAGATAATCCAGACATTACATGCAAAAAAAGATTTGTTAATTTAGAATTGGTTTTGGGTGGAAGTTTAAATTTCGTTATGTATACATAAATTTATATATACGTAAGATTGATGTGATAAGTCTTAGGGCTGGAATATCAAATTATCTGTGCTTGTCAAATCAAAATTTGTTGAAGGCCCAAGTGTTTGAGGTGGCTGTAAATTCTAGTTTTTTCTATTACTTATTTTGATGATTTTTTCGCATAGATATATATTAGTTGTATATTCTAACATAGTTTTTATATATTTATAGATGACTATTTATACAATTATATAGACTTTTATAATTTCAGCCTGTCATTATCTATGGTTACAATTTTTTTTACCAATAATACACAGTTAAAATGGCAAAAAATGGCCCACAGCTTGTCAATTTCCTGGCCTATATAGTTCTGATGTACTGTTATCTGTTGTGTCAGCTCAAAACAAGTTTGTATTTACTGTTAAATAAATAGAACTGACTGTAAAGTGTGCCATTGATTCTGTAGTAACTGAGTTGGTTTATACATACCCTACAAAAATAGAATTTATGGATTTAAAACACATAGATTGTAAGATTATTTTAGCTGAAAAACACAATATATTTTTCAACATACTATTTAAAAAAAATTAAATTTATTAAAAAACTAAATTTATTAAAGAGTACCTCCATTCTCCTATTATATTAAGGTAAGGCCAAGGGATTACTCTGGAACATATTTAGCAAATGTGGTGCACTTAAAACCCATTTCCTCAGACAGAGTCCTTTTCTTTCCATTATTATTTTGATGGCTTACAATTTACAGACTGTTAATATCATAAAAATGGAACTCAAGTGTCTTGGGACCACATGAAGGTAAATCTATTATACCTTATTATGGCCATTTTGTGGAGGCAGGCAAATTCATTACAGTTTACTTTTTTCTTTCCCCTGCTTCCATTTGAAGATAAAGGTGATGATAACAAGGTTATCTCCTATAAAATAATAACATGCTCCTGAGGACATTCGTTAGACGATCAATTACACTAGGACCCAACCCTGTTATAATAATGCTCAAGACAGATTTTATTATATTCCAGTTTCCGGGGTCACCTTACCTTGTGAATAATGAAAGGTTTCCAGCTGGGGACCACTCCTGAGCAATTGATTGCTCTGGTTATAATTTGTTTAATATGAAGTGTTGTAAGAACACTTATCCTTGGATTCTGATTACTTACATAATTGTAAGTAAAAAAATTGTATTGAGTTGGTGTGTGATTATTTTTTAAAATGATTTTTTTTTTTTAAAAGTAATTTGGAGTTGCAAATTGCAATATATAGTGTTTTAATATATTTTAAACAATTTCATTAATAATATTAATTATTAAAAAAATAATCGATTTAAATTATACGTTATAATATTGTTATTGTTTATATGTAATTATAAGTTATAAGATTATTATTGTTTATATGTAAAAAAAAATTGTGTTTAACAAATTCTAATTTAAAATTTAAAAGTGTTTTTGTGTTGCATTCTTTCTTTTAAATATAATTCAAAGCAACGAATGATGATAATACAAATTTTTAATATTCTTTAAACTAAATTGATTTCTAAGACTCCATAAAGTGACTACACAATTTATTTATTTAAATTTTATAAAAATTAAATTTGTTGATGTTAAACATCACAATAATTTAAGGGTCTTCTCAATCCATAAAATATAATTAATCAAAGTTATCCCAATCTTAAGACTCTTCTCAATCCATAAAATATTATTAATCAAAGTTATTCCAATCCTAAGACTCTTCTCAAATGAAATTCCTTTATAAGCATAAGACTTCTCAAACAAAATGTTTATTTTTTAATTAAATATTATTTAGTAATCTAAAATTATAAATAGAAATTGCATATAATATCTTTGTAATTTCATCAATGCTTAATCATGTAAAATATATGTCTGCAATTGAAATCTAAATGCAAATGATTTTTACTAGAAAGTAGCAGCAATGACTATAGGTATTCTTATCTTTGTAGAAAAAATTAAATATTATTATATCATGGGTTAGTCATTTGTCAAAGTAAGAGAATTGAGAAAAAATTGAAACAATATATCTAATTTTTTTTAAAATCTGAACAATATGAGAAGTATCTTTGGCATAAAACATAATTATTGTGCTTGAAACCCTACACTTGAAAGCCTAAAAATTGAAGCAACAAACAAAAATGAAATTCACATCATTAGTTTCAATATTACAATCCCATGGATTGAGAACCCTGAAAAACATGAAAATGTAGATTGATATAAAACTTGACTATCCTATTCAAAAATGCTCAAACCTAAAAGCTAAACACTCCGAACTTGGAAATCTTGTAACCTAAAACACAAAATGCAAAACATGAAGCTAGAAACCAAAGAATTGAAACCCGAAAACCACAATTAAAAAAACCCAAAACCCACAATTAAAAAAACCCAAAACTTGGTACACAAAAACCCTAAACCTATAAAATTTGAAACCTAGAAACCTCAAAACCATAAAGATTAGATTGATATAAAATGTCCTTGAAACAAAAATAAATAAAAAAACTCGAAACCTAAGAGCCCCATACATGAAACCCTATAAACTAGACAATCTCACACGAAAATGGATGAAAACAACGAAATTCAGAGTCTAAAGCCCCAAACGTGAAAACTCTGCAAACCTTGAAATCTAAAACTTGTAAACCCCTTATCCTAAAATCCGTATACCCCAACCCCAAACCCAAAAAATCCTAGAAACACAAAAAGTAGACTGATATAAAATGTTACTAATATGTTAGAAACCCTGAAACTACAACTTGAAACTCAAAAATATTCAAAATGAAAAACCATGAAACATGAAATGTGAGAATGGAAACCAAATAACTGAAATTCAAAAGCCTTGAAACATGATTCCTAAAAAATTAAAACGTGAAAACCTTGAAAATTTTGGAATTCAAAACCTTACCCTAAAAAAATAAAAAATTGAAACTATCTAATAAGGAAACCTTTAAAGTAAGATAAGTACACTGCTTAAAACATCCCCAAAACTAAACCTTAAATATTGAAAACTAAAACCAAAAATTTGAAAATTGTAAGTTCGAAACCTAATAAACCACAAAAATTGAAAAACTAAGAAAAATTGAAAGCTCCAAACTTGAAAACCTAAAAAACTTTAAAACTTCAGTCCCTAAGCTTGAAAATCATAAAACTCGAAAACTCAGAAATCCAAACTTGGAAACCCTGAAAATATTTAAAAATGATGATATAAAACACGCATGAGACCCTTTTCCAAAAAACTAAACCATGATCCCAAAAGATCCAAACATGAAAAACATTGTAACCCACAATGATGAACCTCAAAAAACACGAAAAGAACATTGATTAGAAAAGTTGTGTAAATTGTTTATTCGTGATGTTTCAAACCATTCAATATTGATGAGTAGGTATTTGTATTATCTATGTTAGACATATTCATGTACACTTTGTTATTGATATACACTAATTTATTGTGGTGGTTATCCTCACACATATGTGAGAAGGGTAAGGTAAAGTTTGGTGTTCCTAATTAATGCTTTCATCTTCGATTCCACTAATAATTAATTTCTCAACCACTATTGTATTTTCTGTATTAGGTACTAAAATTGATTTGAGAGAGATTTATTCATTTAAGAGAACTAATGATCACTCTTTGACCATTGAATTTTTTATGTAATAATGTGTTAGTTGCTTATCTTTGAGTTGTACATTTCTTTGTTACTTTAATGCATTCATGTTGTTGGTAAAACCCTCTTCTAAGTATATGTTTATGGATGGTGTGTTTTAAATGTGAAATTTTCTTGGGTCCTCCTCATTCCTAACATGGTATTAGAGCTTTCTCTACAATCTTTATTTTTTATCGTCTCAAGTTCATTTTTCCTTTAGTTGGATTTGTAATTTTTCACAGAACCATGTGAAGGAGAGATGTTTCATATATATGTAGCCATTGTATATTTTTGAGTGGTTTGGTGTGACTATCAAATTACTATTACATTGATAATGCTAGAGAAAATCGGTTTGGAATTTTTTCTCACTTGGATCAAACATCGTGAGTTCATTTGAAAAGCAATTCAGTTTTTAAAAAGCTACGACACAAAGACATATCAACGAAATGTTTTATGTTTTTTTGCAAAGCATGACCCAAATTATATATTTTTTGGACTTCTAATTTTAAAAGCTTTTAAGAAAGTCTAAAAAAATTGGCCCCTAGGGTGCGCATTTGAAGCTACAATTATGACCCTCATCCTTTAGGCCTCTTCTTTGAAATTGTTTTCAATCTGAGACTCATATCTTTTGATCCAGGAAACACTCTGTTAGGTTGTGGATCCTGTTTTCATGTGAGAAAGTGTTGAAGACTATATACTAAGAGTACTGTACACTTTCCACAATTGTCTCGCCGGGGTTTGGGGCCGAGTCGGGCCTTGAGCGGGGGTCCGAGCGCGGTAGCCCTCGGTAGCAGGGGTTCGGGGGTGTAGCCCTCAAATTTTTTTTGGGCCTTAAAACGTGCCCAATATATCGGGAAACATGATTTTCTCATATGGGCGGGTTTTTTGACCCATAGGTTTATGGGACGGTTTTGCCCCATGGTTTTGATACCCACGGTTTTGTAAAATTGCTTAAGTAGTTGTTTATTTATATGGTTTTGTGCATATGGTTGATATAATGTAAACATTGCAGATATGTTTTAAATTCAGCTGTGAATTCTGTAGAGTTTGTTGAGCAAAACTCCAAATGGATTTGGGTATTGTATTGAGAGAGCGGTGGCTTGTAATAAAATTTGAGCAAGTGATTCTTTGTGGACGTAACCCAAATTGGGTGAACCATGTTAAATATTGTCTCTTTGTGTTGTGTTATTTTATTCTGCACTTTTATTTGAGATATATAATATTTTATGCATATTAGTTTCTACGATTGCGATTCTGTGAGGAATTATTCCGCATATTTTATCCCTTATTTCTTAACACACTCATTTTCCACCTTGCCTGTTTGTAAATCTCTACACATTGGGGTCCATTTCTACATGTGATTAATTATTTCCCCATAATTTATAATTTCTCACCTGATATGTTGACCTTTTTCCTGTTGTTTGGACCTTCTAGATGTCATAAATTTGATAGTTACTCATATTGACTTGTTTTTTGAAAGTGGATAATTTTTCATGCTCTTCCCATAATTGATATCTATTTATTCAAAATTTGTCTAAGATTCATATTTTTCACCATAATTCATACTACTCTATGTACTAAGTATAGGTGTCACCTCACTCTTTAGAGGGGACCAATTCTTAATGCTTCATATAGATTCACATGGTATATTGGGCACTCTCACTTGAATATTTTCAATTTACTTTTTATGGCCTCATTTTATCTTCATGGGTATTTTTCCTGTATTTTTTTGTACACCTACAAAACTGACACTTTTTCAGATTTTGAATAATAGAAAGTCTTCACTTCATAATTGATATTGTGATAGTGGTGCTTCCTTGTTTGGATAAATTGTCACATTTAATGCATGGTATCTTATTTGGCTTTTTGGTTTGTATATTGTACTCATAGTGATATATAGTGTCAAGGAAAGTTTGTCATTTCAAGCTTGTCTACCTTCATGCATGTGTATCTTGTTGTACACAATTTTTTTTCCAGATATTAGGTTCTTTTTTATCTCCCACCTCCATTCAATCCACCATATAGCTTTTTGTTATATGTGAGATCTTTTTTTGGATCTTTGACACTTCTTTCAACATCCTAACAATCTCCTTCTATGGAGTTATTATGGTGCATATAATGTCTTTGTGCCTCTTTTGAATATATATTTGTGGATGACATGTAATCATTGTACTGTTTCCATGGATCCTCCTCATTTCTAACACTAAAGTGATCTATCGTTGGGTAGGATTGATATCCTATGTAAGTGGACTAAGAGCTTATATAAATAACTTTCAAATACGAAATGTTGCAAAAGGACCCATCGGAAAATATTAAATTTATTAGAAATTACATTTTTTTATTAAATACATGTATTGATTGCAAAAATTAAATAAAATTTAACTCGCTATTGACTATGAATAGCTAGCCACAAACATTAAGTGACATAACGAGATAAAAGTAAATTTTTTTACCCGCTAGTAAATACAATAATACAATGTTTTTAAAAGCAAAGGGGTACACTCTTTATCATGCTTAAACAATTTTTTAAAAGTGATGTGTGCACTCTTTATCATGCTAATTTTTAAAAGTGAGGAAAATTAGCTTTAACATGATAAAGAACACCCCTGTCACATTTGAAAATTAGTTTATTATTGTTTTATTAATGGGTATAAAAATTAATCACACTTTTACTTCATTACTCAATAGCTAGTCACATTCTATTTAATTATTTATAACTATTAAATGTTTTTATTAAAATTCTTGTAGCGATTAATAACTTTAATGTCTTTGTAGTGGGTCCCTTTGTGACATCTTGAAGTTGATGAGAGTTATAAATATAAGGATATCTTAGTTTGTTTCCATAACATATTAATCTTATTTGAGGATGGACTATTTGAGTACTTCCAAAATGTTGTGAATAAAAATTTTAGACAAATTTTTCCAGTATTGTTCTAATAATATGGAACGTGGAAGTATGGGATCATTAGTTAAGTACATTGATAAAAAAATGCCCTCAAAACGTGAAATCTAAAACCTAAAATGTGAACCCAACTAAAACAAAGTTTGAGTCCTAAAACCTTGGAAACCTTGAAAATCGAGTCCTAGAACTCAGTACTAAAAACCTCGAGCTTCAAAATCCCGAAACTATTAAAAGTTGGTTCATATTAAGTGAGCTTCAAAATTTTGAAACTATTAAAAGTTGGTTCATATTAAGTGCCCCCAATGCATAAACTTAGAAAACCAAAAGCCTTAAACGTGAAAACCTTGAAAAAAAATACTAAAAGCATGAAACTTAAAGTTCTAAAACATGAAAATCTTTAAAAACTTAAAACTTGAAACCCAAAATTTTGAAACACCAAAAAACTAAAAATAGAAAACTCTGATCCCAAAATTATGAACTTAGAAACCTCAAAAACATTAAAAGTCAATGGGTATAAAGCACTTCCAAAACTTGAATCCAAAAATTTAAAAAATCAAAACCCGAAGCTTGAAGATCTCAGATGCTCAAAAATGCCAACAGCAAAATCTCGAACCCCGAAAGATTTGAACTTAAAATCCATAAAACTCTGAAACCCTTAAACCCCCCCAAAACCCTTAAACCCTCAAACCCTGAAGCTTGAAGATCTCAGATACTAAAAAATGCCAACAGCGAAACCCCGAAACCCCGAAAGATTTGAAATTAGAAATCTCATAAAACATCCGAAAAGTCCACCCCCAAAACCCCTTTGAACTCCGAAAATTTAAAAAAAATCAAAACCCGACGCTTGAAGATCTCAGATACTAAAAAATGCCAACAACCAAACCCCAAACCCCGAAAGATTTGAACTTAAAATCCATAAAACTCCGAACGAACCCCCTCTTCGTTGAGGAAATTTCAAAATCATGAAAAATTGTACTAAAGTAAAATATCCTCAAAACTTGAAAATTGAAAGCCATGAACTTGAAACTACTCCACAATAAATCAATACATCAAATTCCAATCCCTCATAAGCCAAAGACATATATTACTATGATGCTTCATGTATTAGTTATGTTGAAAGGTGTTCTACAATGACACGTAGAGGATGGTGGTAAGTTATGATATCTATGAATGTATTAAATTTTAATTTTGACTTTAAATTTGATGTCTATTTCATTAAGATTTTTACTTAATTTTATAAAATAAATTAGTGTAAAATGCATTTTTGAGATTTAAATTTTGCGTGCTTTATTGGAAGATAGGTTTGGCCTTCACGCGCGACATTGTCCACGTGCGTACAGTCTCAATTATTCACAAAGCACGCCAATTTTGAAGTTTCGTCACGTGACACGCTGGCATAATTTATACATATCAATATTATTGTACTCGTGAGCGGCGACCTGACGCATTACACGCAAATATTTATTAAAATATTAAATGGAGCGCAAGTGGCAGCATTGCGGTGGGCTGCCGACACAAGATGTATATTGAACCACTGAAACGTGGCACTGCATAAACTCCCACTTGGATTATCTTCTTTTCTACAAAACTCATTTCCTTCACGTTTTTAGTGTTTCTTGCTTATTGGAGTCTACTTACCATAACTATAATTTCAGTCAACTAAAAACATATGCATATACTTATCATCTTGAATGGGCAAAATATGGGAAAGTTCTCTCTCGTTTCATAAATTATTTATACTATCTCGACAATATATGGAGTGTATAAAGGTTGTGGATAAAATGCCAAACATATTCAAACTATTTTGACAACTACATTCATTTGGTCATGATTTTAGGAAGCCTCGTTACAATTTCTAAACTTCCACTCTAATCAATAACAAAACAAAATGTATTCCTCTTTCCTTAATTAGGTAGAAATATCTGAAAACGAGTCATGTAATTAAACCAAAGAATAACACAATTAGTATGATATTTGTCAATTCCATAAATGAAATTGCATTAGTTTTTTTTTTTTAATATAATTGTTGATGCAGTTTGACAAATTCATGGTTTTCTGAACTGTATCAAGGTTTTCAAGATAAGGGTTGAAGTAATCGAACTAGTCTTAGTTTTTTTTAAAACTACATCATATATTGCAAGAGAGTGGTCGATGCAGTCAAAAATGTTTGGTTAATCCCCTTGTGTGGTGGAACTTAGGAAGATGTTCATATCCCTGAAGGAATTCTAAAAAAATTGTGCGTTTCTAATGGAGGTCTAGAGTGGCAAGTTCTTCATTTACCTGATTCAATAAAATTTGTATATTTTATTAAAATTTGAATGCAAAGATCTGCTATAACTGATAAACAATGAAATATAAATGCTAGACAATTTATTAATTTTAACTATGAAAGGAAATGAGGGGGATAAGGAACTTACCTCAATTTTGCTTATCCCGAAGTGAGTCTGAACTAGAAAATGTGATGGAACAGGAGCACAGACCATCGTAATTAGGCTCATAAAAATGCAGGGATGCTTACGATGCCTAGACATGGGCGCCTGGGCAAGGATAGGGGCACCCGCGGGCGCCAAAGACCTCTGTATGGGTGCTAGAGTCTGCAAAAATGGTCGAAAATTGGTTCTGATAGTGTTGTTAGGGATTCATACTTGTTCGCTTTTGGTCGCCTTTATGTCACACTTGGATCGCCGAGGTACCTATAAATATGCACACAAATATCCTCTTGCAAAACCCTCAAAAAGACATCACATCCTAAAAAAGAAAGATGCAAAATGAGGCGTGAGACTGTCCTCAACTGTCACAATGGTGAACTTACGAATGAGTTCTGCACTACATCTCAGACCCAATGTAGTTCTATGTGCTTATGTGTGCAATAGTGCTCCTAGGTCGCCCTCGTGCCAATGACGCCAAGATAACGAGTGGTAGCTAGATAAAATGCAAATGTGTGGATGGAATAGAATGAACTCCCCTTCCTATGTAGTGTGTATGTAGAGTAATGCGTCCAAATGCAGTCCCTTGAGATATGTAGATAGATAGCCCTTGATAAGAATTGTCCGCCCGTATAATAACATGTATGTTGTGTTTATATAGGGATCTCTTGCTTGAATTTCGACACTAATGACCCGATATGCCGACTAGTACCTCGGGAGATGAGAGGGGAAAATCGAAAAGACCAACCTAAAATGTCAAAAATAAGATCAAAATTAAAGAAGACACGGGCACCCAAGATGGACTGGAGTGCCTGATGCTAGTGTCCAGTCCTGGGCACAATTATCCAAAGACAAGTGATGACAAATGAGTGAAGATTGACAGACAGAGATCCCTATGACCTGACTAGAATTGGATGTATGAGTGATAAGTGTGAAAGATAAAAAACAATAGAAACGAACAAGAAAAATGAACGGACTATGGAATGGGTCACCAGTGAATACTTTTCTTATGCTAGATCCATATATAGAACAACATACTTGGCGGTATAGTAAATAGTAGTAAGTGTGTGATTTTGTGTCTACATTACCGTGGCAGTTTGCATTTTTAAAATTTAACATTTTCAAAAATGTAAAATTTATTATTTTAAAGGCTTTACACTTTCATATTTTATATTTATAAGATTTCATACCATGGGCTCCATTTGGCTACTCATTACATACCTCATCACAATCATTAAAGTGAAAGTCATGATCTTCGACTTCCCTCTTTCATATAACATTATTTTTAAATAACCATGGATACAACAAATGTGTGGAATTGCATCATCCACTTATCAAATGCTGCAAAATTTCTCTAAAAAATACTTAGTGCGCTTATTAACTACGTCTTGATTCTTAGATTCTAAAATGACATAAAATAATGTATATGTATTTATAGAAAAATTGAATTTAAATTTTAGGCCCATTTGACACCCAAACCATTTTCCTAGAACAATCACAAAATGAAAAAGGTGGGACTAGAGAACTAATGTATGCAAGCTAAAAGGGGAACACACAAAAGTATCCAGGAGCATTCAGATGCTCAAAAACATTTGTACACCCATAAATTTGGCAACTTATCCTTCGAAAATGACAAGCTTGTCACAACCCAAATTTACTGCTACATTTATTGTTGTTGGGAAAAAAATCTTTCTAAAATAATAATTGGCTAAATTATTTGATCTTGGTGATGATTTATGGGTTTATCATTATATGTGTAACATCCCATATTCAATTAAATTCATTTATTGAATTATTAAGATCATTGTTATAAAATTTTAATTGTTTTATGGGCATTTCTTTAACCTGATGCTTATTGACCATTGACCATTACGAAGGAAACAAGTATCGTGAATCGGTTTTACTAGTTAAGTTTGATATTTCAAATGTTAGAAAGATGCCATGGCATTTTCCAGGCATTATGAACTGTGATTGTTAAGGATATTAACACCCCTTTGCTAATGAGTGTTTGATTTGGTTTTGGTGATGATTTAATGAATTACACACACACACACACACACACACACACACACACGTTTTGGCATTATTAGCATATTATCGGTCATGAGACCACTTATGCTACGTGTTTATGGAGTTTAGTTTGGTTGTTACATGGAATTGTTAATTGGTTAATGGAATTGTGTGAGGTGGAGATTTGACTCACCCATCATGCGGATTATGTGGTTTTGAAAGTTTAACTTAGGTTACAACCTAAGTCGCATGTCATATTTGTACTAAATGGTTGTTTGATGCTAATAAGCCATGAAGTTTCATGTTACTGAAATAGGTTGGTACGAATTTAATGTGGACAATAGGGATGCATTGTGAAACATTATCTTCCTTAAGAAGCTAGGTCATGCAAGTAATCTCATTGTTTCATTTTCATTTGGTTGTTTTGGAGCTCTTTTTTAGGACTGTGCATGGAATTTTTAGGAGAATAGTTGTTTTGGTGACTCTTGCATGGAGATTTCACTATTATTATCTCTAAATATTATGACACTTTTACTATTTAAATATGTTGTTGAAAAATTTAATGGAAAACATAGTGTTTTGAAGTTTTTAACTTGGAAAAGTGCATAGAAGTTGGAGGAAAAATACATAAGCATGGGTTTTTCTACTCTTTTTCTTTGTTGTTATTTTAATGATGTAACTGAATATATTTTGGTTTTGGATTATTATTTGAGATCTAGAAAATGAAATGAGGAGTTATTGTGAAATAAAACAAACTTGATTAGTTTTACAGCTCCTTCTTAGAGCATTGTTGTTATCATTCTTTCTTTTTGTTATGAATAAATGGTGGAGGTAAAACCCTATTGAGTGTGTAGATTAAATGGATTTTGGGTTATTGTTTAACAAATAGGTTCGGGTTTGGAGATGTTTAATTTTATAAAAGTATGGATTGTTTTTTGTTTCATGGAATGCTCTCCCTCATGGACGTATTGGAGTTGATTTAATCTATTTTGTGTGGGTTTAAAACTTGGGAAAATAGATGTTGGGATTTATGGGATTATTATTGTACATTTGTTTTCCATTTGGAAACTTGAAAAGAGGAAGGTTAGGGAAAACGTAATCTGGACTTACGTTTTAGTTGATTGTTGCTTTCAATTTTTGAATAAGGGAATTTTATGAACAAGGTTTAACTCCATTGATTGTTAACAATTGTGAAGGAAATGACCTTTTCATTTTGTATGTATATGATTTCTGTTTGGGACATTTTTGGGTTACTGTTGTTGATATATATGAACAATGGCTCGATTATGTGATAACTAAACATGACTGTTTTGAGCTAGTTGGGTAATTCTTAGGTATGGAATAAGGGTTTATGTATCATTCTAATATTTATTTATGATATGTGTAATTATGTGTGATGAATTTTAGTTAGTCAACTATTTTACTACAATATCAAAAACTCTAAATGAAGTAGGGTTTATTAATACTTGTGTTGATAAACGTAATGTCGGGATGAATGGATACACAAATAATGTTGAAGACTCCTCCTTCCATCGAGTGAGAGGAACTATATGTAAAGAAAAATAAACAAGGTGGATATTAGATAAGGATTAAATGAGTTGTTCAGCAAATGTCGATCTCAAGAATCCAAAGGGCTTTCTTGAAGGGTGTAAAATCAGGCTCTACAATTAAGTGATTTGATAATAAGATAAGATAGTAACATTAAAATTAGTATTCAAGAGGGATAGGGAGATCCTGTTATGCTTGATAGGTGGCCCAGGCTAGGGCTGTAACGAGCTCAAGTTCTTTGAAGTAGTCAAACCATAACTGTTTCGCGACGTCTTGTATCTCATGTATGATTTTCAATTGTTATTCGATGTCCTCGATCTCAAGAGTGAGGGAAATGACACACAAGTTGAGTTCGTGTGAGATATCAAACTAATCCCACACGAAAGGTTGTTACACTATCAGAACATTGTATATGCTCGTAATAGGGTATGATGACCATGGAACTGATTATAATCTACTGATTAAGCTAAATATGGAAATACAAGCCTAATTTGATTGCTATTGTAGCAGTAAATAAATAAACAATTAAGTACAAAAATTAACCCAAGCAAGCTAAGCTAGAAAATATAAAACCCTAAGTGTAAAGAAGGAGTAAGATGACTTAGTTGTTTTGCAGTGAAATTTGAACACTGCCGAAGTGTCGACCGGATGAAAAGAGAGGGAGAAGCATCGCACAAAGCCTTAGATAAGTGTGTGAGATTACAATATTCTTGGACTGGGGCACCTAGAGAGGGATAGGGGTGCCCTAAGCCTCTTTCTGGGTGCCTGTGTCTACGAAAATGCTCAGGAAAACCTCCTCTGAGTGGTTGTAAGTTTTTCATTGTCCTTTTCCTTTGGTTGCTATGAGTTCACACAATGATCACTGAGGTTGCTGGATTCTGTAATGAAATAAAGACCTGCAAAACCCTCAAAGAGGCATCAAATACTAAAAATAAAGATTTAGAATGCGGGTTCAAACTGTCCTCAGCTGTCACAATGGTGATCTTATGATTGAGCGCTACACTACATCTCAGACGCAATGTAGTTTTATGTGTACATGTGTGTGTACATAATCGTGCCCTAGGTGGCTCTTGTGTGTGTCACACTCAATAGCGAGCAAGTAATCTAGATGTAAAGACATGTAATAGATGTGTGCATAAAATAAAATGAACTTCCCTCCTATGAAGTGTATGCTAGAGTAACCATCCCTTGTGTCCTTTGGATGATGTTAGATGGATGCAATGGAGCTCTTAGATGCTTGATGAATGCAACCTTAAGTGGTGATAGCTAATGCTTAGTGTTTGGTCCTTTATTATGATCACATAACTTTATATTTATATGATTCCCTTGCTTGAATTTCGTAACTAACCCTGAAAAGGCCGAATACTAAAAAGTTTGGTAGAGATTCACAAGCACTGAGAGGGGGGTGAATCATTGCAGATTAAAATTAATTGACAGAGTTATACCAATCCACAATTTCCTAAATTTGTGAAGTATTGCATCATGTGTATTTCATGAAACATATATCAGATAGTAAAACAACGAACACAAAATTTATAGTGGGAAACCCTTTCGAGAGAAAAATCCACTTGAAACCACAACTTTATTAGGAACACCAATTCCAAAGTCTTACAATGGTTTCAATTGAGCACCCACTGAACCTGTGAAGTACCCACTTCACAACTTCAAGCACCCACTTGAAGATTTTATGAGCACCCACTAAGTGAATTTTAGCAAGCACCCACTTGCAAAGAGCACCAAACCCTAATTTAATCAGCTACAACAGTTCTTTTGCAGGCACCTACCCACAAGGAGGATGCAACCCCCTAAAAATGCTAAGTTATAACTTAGACTTGATTTACATACAAATTTTGATCATCTAGTTACAAAAATTGCTTATACAATAAATTATGATCCATTTTATGTATCTTTCTGTGTTCTTTTTGTCACTATTTTCTACTCATATGACTTGATCTCTCTTACTCAATCAATATACCGCATTGATGCTCTTCTCACTTGATTCTTCAATACTCCATCTGTCTTCTCACTTGAGCATCCTTTCTTCTGTCACTCCTTCAAATTTAGTGCATTATTTCAATTATGAGAAACACTGAAATTGGCTTCGAGTTTTCTCTTTATTTAAAATTGACCCATTCCATCACTTCGATAAGAGTGTCGTGCACCTTTTCCTTCTTCGTTGCCTAAAACTATTGTCTATTAAATGAATACATCTAACTCCAATTTTTTCTCTTGCTATATTCAGCTTGATTTCACCTTTCACCAAAAAATATTTATTGGCCGATACCTAAAAAATAAATTTCTCATTTTCATAGGATTTCCAAGATGAGTGAGCCATCTTTTCCTCTGATATTTAAATTTTCCTTAAAATCAGGAATGACATAGAGAGTGTAACTATTTTTACACAAATTCAATGAGCATTAAATGTTGACAGTTGGAACTCTGGATTTCTTTGTTCTTCGTGGAGCTCAATTCATATACTCAGTTGTAATCACTAGACAATCGAATAACCATCGATTTTAGAGAACAAAATCTCACTTGTGCATGTTCAAATCATTTAATTATCCTCGAGCCTTGTCTAGTCCATATTTTCTCAATCCACGGTTATCTATAGCTTCTTTGACATTTTCCTTTGTATCGCGGCAATATCTTTTGACCTACGGACTTTCTCCTTTCATGGTGGATTTTTAGTCATCCACAGATTTTCTTTTTCTTCACGGTTTATTCAATGCTTCGCGGCTTTCCTCCTCATCCGCTTCCTTTCTGCGGATTTGTCCCATGTCCGCAGTTTTGTCCTTTTCATGTGGATTTTATCGTTCTCCACAGCTATTCTCTAGTCCTTTGTGTCTTTTCTCTTTATACGTGAATTTATCCAGACTTCCCTTTCTTCCGTATCTTTTGCCTTCAGTCCATCCTTACTTCCGTAGCTCTTCCTTCACATCCATGGCTTTACCTTTCTCACCTGTGGCTTGTGATTTGGCTTCTTTTTGCTTTGACAGGATCATCCTTTTACCCATGGCCTTCACTAAGCTTCCGTGACTTCTTCTAGAGTTCCACGGCTCCTTTACGACTTTGACAGCTATATTCTCATATACACAGCATGCAAAAAACTGATTAAGCTCCCTAGAACTTATCCTTGATCATCCTGAAGCCTCTATGAGCTGACACTACCAATTAACCTTCATCTTTCTCACTTGCTCATTTTACCAATTAAGCCTCTTGCCATTAATTTCGCTTGACATTAAATACTTTTTCCATCAATGCATCTTGACATCAATGAAAACACATATGACAATGACAAGGGTCCAACAATCTCCCCCTTTTTCATTGATGACAACACCTCAACACTTCAATAGCACAAAAACCTACACCCTTTTAATGGAAAAATAATATTTTCATACCTGGTTTCTGTTTTCAGCTTCACTTCTCTGTGAATATTTCTTGGATGGTTTCAACATCTCTCCCCTTTTTCTATATTATTGCATTTTCTGTCCTTTCAATGTGACAGACTGGTTTCTAATTTTAGTATTTCTTCGCCTTTAACAACAATGGCAAAGGGCCAACTTTGCCATGTAAAGCTGAAAATACTGGTAAGCTAGATACTTTGTGTTCTTACCTCAAGAAGCTCTACCTAGACACATGCTTCTGATACATATGCCTTGATTAACTTGTGGCAATGCTCCCCTTGAGTTGATGTATACTTTTATGAAATTGATCTAGCAGACTAACTCCCCCTCACATAGATATTTTTTGGAACTATTTAGGATATGATATTACCTGAGAATGCTCCCTCACCTTATTTGCATATTTTCTTAGCTGCTAGTGAGATTAGGAATGACCCCCAATTCATTTCTTAAGTGCTCAAAAGTAGCATTTGGTAGTGGCTTGGTCATTATGTTTGTAATTTCTTTTTTTTTGCTCACATATTCTAGACTAATTTTCTTGTTATTCACTTGTTCCCTCAAGAAATGATATCTAATTGGGATATGTTTGGTCTTTGAGTGGAACACAGAGTTATTCAAGACACTTATTGCACTTGTGCTATCAAAAAACAAGGGAATTGGACATTCATATTTTACCTTGTAATCCTCCAATGTCTGCTTCATCTAGAGAACTTGAGTGCAACACATTGCAACAACTATATATTCTGCTTCACATGTTGAGAGAGCCACTAATGATTGTTTATTTCTCAGCCAAGAGACTAAATAATTTCCAACAAAGAATACTCCTCCAGTTGTATTGTTATCACAAAATTACAATACCCCTGATTGCTTGCGATTTGCGATGTGGGGCAATTAGTGTAGCGTGCATAATATGGGATTATCATGCAATGTGGGATGTTTCAACTAGGATAATCCTCTGGAGAAAGCCAGCTTATTTTCCTAACGTAGTGCCAACTTCTCCAAAGTGCAAAGAATGGTAAACTAATCTAATCCTACCCTAATGATTTCCAAGGAGACATGGATAAAAGGATACATAAAAGTAAATATACTCTAAGTGAAGGTGATGCACCAAGAAAGAGAGTGAGACTCTCTGAGTGATTGAAAAATAGGGAGCAAACAAAGTGAGGGAGGGAAAGTAGAAGCACCACAAGCTAAAACAATATCCAGTTCCCTATATTCATCAAGCACAACAAATTAAAGGTCCTGCAAAGAGATATAAACATGCACATTATACATGTAACATAATGAAAGGAAAAACATGTAATATAACCTGAAATAGGGCAAGGAAAGCCACAAAACACTGATTTTATTGCTCAGAAACATGCACAATCCATTACAATATAGGCACAAGGAAAAATCCTTTACAATAAGCCCAAATTCGAGGCCTTTAGCTCAAAATAGGTCTGGAAAAAAATTGACAGAGTCTCTTTGCAAAACATAATGAATCCCCTCAAAATGAGACTTTTTTTACAATATATAGAAGAAGAACCTCAAAATTTCCTCACCAACCAACATATTTCATTAAAGACGTATGGGAGGCCATACAATTTGGTAATTTTCTTTCACGGGTGGCCATGTGTGTCATACCTCATTAAGCTGGTAGTTGATCAACCTTGTATTGCTCCCATTAATGACTGGTTTGTTCCTGCACTCGGTCAGCTATATGTATTTTATGCTCCCGGAAGGTAGCATAATTCCTCCTAGTGTCGGCCAGTTTTTTGAATGCTACCATCCGATAAAATGCTTTCCTAAGTCTGAAATGTTCCCTGACCATCGGTAGAAGGAGCATTTACTTTGACTAAATGAATTGGTAACGAAATTGGAATAGGATGTGGAGAAATATTGAATGGTTATAGCTTTGGTGGTATAGATGACATTGTAGAAGAATTGATAGGAGAAGGTGGAATTATTTTGATAGGTGGTTGCATAGTTTGACTTGGTGATGCCACATATGACTTGGGAGAAGGAGGTGTCATATTGATTTTGAGAGGTGACTTCTTAGGAGGTTCTTGACTTATTGTAGAAGGAACTTAAGTAACAATGGCATGATTCTCATTAGACATAGATGAATCAGATTTAGGAACTCAATGAGACTTATCATTTGGAGATGGGCATGTATTAGAATGTTGTGTAGCAAATGAGAGAATATCCTAACGCTCAAGATGTTTGATTATTCGTTATAAACGGTAGCAATCAATGTCATTATGTCCATTGATTCGATGATAATTGAAATATGGACAACCTTGATATGTTGCTAGCCAATAAGGAGGATAGTAACGAGTAGGTGGTAAAGTGATCAATTGATGACTAAGGAGCTCAATAAGAATGTCATGTTCCTTAGTATTTCGATCAAAGGAGAGAGGATCTGGTAATGGTACGACTTGGGGCTCACTAATACGAGAACATGTAGTAGACATAGAATGAAGATGAGATATAGAAGGAGAACCAACATGAGAGAGGTAATCGTGGATTCCATAGCCTTAAATTTATCTTGAAATAACGAATACAAATCTTAAATTGACTCCAACATGGGCCGAATAGATGGAGGATCACGAAGGCTAGGGTCATCAGATAGACAATTGAAAATAGGACTTATTTCGTATGGCGGGGTATATTTAGGAAGATACATGGTGTCTAAGGCTTTTTGCAGAACAACCTAAAAATTGGGATGCATTTTAAGTAAATCAGACAAAGAAATTTGAGCAACTTTAGGAGCCATGATAGAAAAATGATGTGCCAAATAAGGATCCAAATGACCGATCACGTGTGGGGTTCACCAAAATGATTTACTAAAATGTGAATATTCTAGTGTAATCTAAGTGTTATAATAGTAGTAAAATAACTTAATAAATGAAGTAATAAAATACTGAAATAACACCCAAGCAACCTAAGTAATGAAATGTATAACCATACTGTGCAAAGAGGGTTAAGAAGGCCTTAGCTGATTTGATGATGCATTAGGACTATGTAGTAGTAAAGAATGGATGAACAGGAGGAGAAAACCTTTGCACATGAGCCTGAAAATGTGTAGATTTGGACTGCATAGCTAGACTGGGGCACCTGGAGAGGGATAAAGGCACATGTGGGCACCCAGGTTTGAGATCTAGGTCCCTGGTTTGTGGAAATAACCAAAAAACCTCCTCTGAGGTGTCACTGACTATTCACATGTGTTCTCTTCCTGTCGCTGAACTTTGTTGGATGTAGCTGTAAACTTGCAATAGCAGAATCGACTGTAAAACCCTAGACAAAACATCAAAATCCTAAAAAATAAAGATGCATATAAAGGGTTTGGACTGTCCTTAGCTTCTAAATTGATGGACTTATCACTGAGTGTTGCACTACATCTCAGGCCCAATGTAGTTCTAGGTGTGTGTGTAAATATTGTGCCCTAGGTGCTCTTGTGCTAGTCACACTTTGTGAAGTAGCGAGAAATTAACTAGATGTATAATCTAATAAATGTGTGCATGGAAACAATGGACTCCCCTCCTATGAAGTGTGATGCAGATGAACCAGCCTTGTGTGCCTTGTGATGGAGCTATATGGATGCAAATGTAGTTTTAGATGTCTTTAATGGATGAAACCTTAGGTGGAGATAGTTAGTGCTTAGTCCTTGGTCCCTCATTATGGTCTCATAACTTTATATTTATATGATTCTCTTGTTCTAATTTTGTAATTAACCCCGAAAAGGCTGACCACCAAAAATAGAGAAAGCTCAAATGGCTAGAAAGTTCCCAAAAGGTGAGAGTAAAATGCAAAGAGGATCAGGGCGCCCCAGAGGGAATAGGGCACCTGGGGTTCCCTAATCCTAGCTGGATTCCCCAATCAACAATAGGGAAAACATAGTATGAAAATATAGACTGGGCAAGTGTGGGTGCAAGATCGAAAATAACGAAAAAAGCAAAGTAAAATGGCCAAAGACATGGGCTAGTTAGTACTCTTTTTCACTCAAGAACCATATGAATAGTAGTATGAGATTGAGACTAAATAATGACTCAAAGTGCATGATTTTGTGTCTAAAGTATCAGAGTAATCCCTTATATGTACATCTCTATGATAAATTAATAAGATCTTACTTTTTTTCTTCAGCTCTCTATCTCTGTGTGGATGGTTGTGTTTCTTTCTTTTCCATCTATTAAATTGGTTTATACATCATAAGTTGGGAAATGAGGAAATCCTCCTTTGTAAGTCGTTAGTGTGAGCGCATTTTTGTTGAGGTTGATACTACAAGACTTGCAAAATCATTGCTAGCAAGTACCAACCACATAATTTGAAGATCACACCTAGATGTTTAGTGAATAAGTTGGGCAAGACTTAGTAATTCTCTTTGATATTTTTCCCGTTAATTCTGATTTAAATGTATGGGAAGAATCTGATCCACTTCCCTCTTGGAAATTTCCTAAGATCCCATATAATCAGGTTTATGATAATTTGTTTACTTTTCATATGATATCCACTACTACTCTACAAACTCGTGAGTCTGTCATCCAAGTTTCTCATACCCATGATCATGAATATGTTATACCTCTGATAGACCCTACAAACATACATGACCTTAAAAAACAAAAAAAAAAAAAATTTCCCACATAGGATGTGTCCAAATAGGTATTACTCCTTTGTTCAGACGTGGTTTAAATGCCTTTGTATTGTGTTGTCTAATGGACTTAAGGTTTGAAATATTCAAATATTCTCTTCTAGCTACTATTCAAACTGGTTTGCATAATTGCCCTATTTCATTTGAAGTATTCCCTAATTACATTGTTAGCTTGAAAAAAGAAGACATGCTTAAGAAATTCCTATGCTTACATCTTGTCACTGCTGGTCTGCATATGAAACCTGGGGCATGCCCATTAGCCATTCATTATAAAATCATCTACTGATTAATCAACACCATGTATCCCACCGTTAAACATGGTATCACTAAAGGCAGCAACATGATGAGTCATGCTAGTCTTGAAAGCCAAAATATTTAGCCAGAACTTATATCTTGGTCACAGATTAGAGTCCCTAAGTAATGGACATGGTCGAAAAAGACAATTGATAAAGACCAACCTAAGTTGGAAAATGCTACAACATTACATGAATCCAAATCGGACATAACCTTGTCTTTCAGATCCAATAAGTATTTCCCTGCTCTATCTAAATCCCGCTCCTCTATATATGATTTCTCATATTTCTTTGCAGCTAAGCCCTCAAATAAAAACAAAGAACATATTTATGTCTATAGCCACAATATTTTAATCCGTGATCCTAACACTGACTACCTTTGGTGTAATGACTGTGAAAAAATCATTAAATAAAAGTGTTTTCCTTCAAATGGACCTACTATCAATATGGCCTTCAAGCACTTTGATATTCATGTATATAGTCATCCTTCTCTTCCTCCTCTTGAGAGTATTGAAGTTATTTCCACTGATGAAAAATAAAAATCCATTTTTTGAAATCAAAGAACCGTTGATAGGCAAGTTGATACATCAGAATCCTCTAAGACGTTGAACTGGACCAATAAAGTTGTCGAGATAGTACATGATAGGCTTAAAAATCAAGAAGCCTTATTGGCCAAAATGGAGAAGAATCTAAAGGCCATATAATTACATCAAAAAGGATATTTACAATCTTCTCTTCATCTATTGAATAATAAAGTTGACTCTTTGTCAAGCACTATACAAAAGTTTGATAAGAGTTTAGACTCTGTATCTAAAAATGTCTCGGTTTGTCCAGAAATTCCTAGAGTTGTCTCTAGTGAAATTGTTAACGTTCTCCTACCTCTTGTATCCCAATCTGATGATGCAAAAAAGGAGGTATCCTCCAAGATTGAAACAATCCACAAACTTCTACAAAATAGCCTGCATCAACGACATGAATCCTCTATTGAATTCAGTTAAAAAATAGATCACATCCAAGAATTGGTAAAGCCAATTACTGCTATTATTCCTCGGGTTGACAAATATTGGAAAATACACAGAAAACTGAAGAAATAATCCCATATTGGTTGAAGAAAATTTAATTTACTGATGTTTCTAATGTACCTGATTCTAAATAAATACATAAGGTTGTTCTTCCAAGAAGTAACAAGCCTACTTTACCATAAAAAAGTTCTATTGGTATGGCTACTATCACACTGGAAGATGCAAAAACCATGGTATTAATGGATGAGTCAGCTGGAGCTTCTACAAGTTAGCCACTACATAATATTGCAAGGATGCAACCCTTATTTAACCAAATTGGTATAAATTGGATTGTTCTACACCAGCACAAAGAAAAGAAATGATTCATTAGATGATAGGATGGTCTAATATTCAATTGCTCTTGTATCGAAAATATCCCAGGACCATTGCAGAAACAATTTCCAATGGATTTGTCGACATTACCCGAGAATGGTGGGATGTTAATCCTCATCAAAAAGATACCCTGGATGGAGGTATTACTGCACTCTTGTCTGCTCTCATTGCTGAATTTATAGGAATTGCGGACAATGATAAGTACAAGAATACTACTTTGTTTTTAGAATCCATAATTTGTGATATTAGTAGGATAAAATGATATCAGTGGTATATGCATAGGCTATACTATACTTCAGAAAATATAATGATCCAACAATGAAGCTCAGATATATTGAGTCTTTTCTCGCACATTTTGCCACTGAATATAAAAAGTCTATACATGGTAAAACTCCATAACAATTAAGTTTTGGAGCAATTAACCAAATCATTGATGATACGAATGCTCATCTCTGTCAAGAGAAAAAGGATAGAAAAGAGGCCACTAAAGCCCAAAAGGCCTTAGGCACCAAACTCTAGCAACTAATGGATAATGATCTATTTGGATGCAAGCCATCTCACACCTCTCCTCATCAGAAAAATCCTTGTAAAGAATGTTCTTATTTTTCAAAGGGGAAGGGTAAATATAAGTTTGAAAAGAAATATTTCAAGAAAATATGCTCTTGAAAAATCTTCCTAAAAGAAAGAAAAATAAATACTTTAGAAAGAACAAAAATCTTGGCAAGAAAAAGAAATTTGTTCATACATGCTTCATCTATAAAGTAAAACATTATGTCACTGAATGTCCTAAAAAGAACACTGATAATGCTAAAGCCAAGATCAATATGCTTGACTCAAAATGCATAAATGATCAAGAATATTGCTTAATTTTTTTATTTAGATTACTATTATTCAGACATATCTTATGTGTCATATGAAGACATACAGGTCAATATTGTGGAGCAGTCAGAATCAGACTCTAACAACACTGAATCAGGATATGATTCTTTTCCCTCATTTGTAAATATGATTTCTAGTTTTCCTCATCCTCTAATTCCACCATCTACTGAAGTTCTACACAAACAACTTGAACTTAGGAAACTCACTTCCACCATGAGGTGAACTTTTGGGAATTTCAAGAGGGTTGAGAAGTTATCATTAAGGTTCCATCCTTAAAAATAGTTATTTACATAGAGGTATCTTGAGAAACTTGGCTCTACTTTAGAGAATAGGTTGGTATTGGACTTGGAATGAGAGGATTGCTATCTATCTTGCATGTGTTTGGCTAGGGTTTGTTATTAGAAACAAGTTAGCCACTTTTGGTTTTTGGTCTTGAATAGAAGAATTTATGTTGGCCATGGTGGTATAGCCATCATTCTTGACTCATTACTTATAATTTAGTTGGTAACGGTCTAGTGACTAGCTAGGGCAATCCATGAGGGGGCAATCAAGAATTCTTTGGTAAGGGGCTTAACATCTAAAACATGTGTTAGGAAGATTGATATAAATGATTTTTTGAGAAAAGCACTCACAACCAACCAGGATATCATTATACTTTTTCAATTCTTTAGTGATATCAACTCAACACAAACCTATTTGTTTAATTGAGTAAAATAATTTCTAAATGATATGCTTCATGGCATATGACCAACCCAATAGGTTTGACTATCCTTGGAATGAATTACCAGAGAGGAATTAAGAGGCTAAGGAGCTCGACCTATACAGGGAATTTGAAGGAAATTTTCAATGTGACTTTGAAATCATGAGTCCAAGGGTAAAGTTTCAAGCGAGCATTGTACAAGAACAAACAACTTGATTTAGTGAGCAGGGCTTAAACTTGTGATGACTCCTTTTAGAAAAATAAGAAAATAACTTTGGTAAGGTTTCTAATAATCAAGAGATGGATCCCATTGGTCTCCTAATGGTGTTGATCCCAGTGTAGAAGAGGTCCTCAAAAGGGATACAACCAACATATTAAGCAATAAGATAATTATTTTCATACCACTTACTAGTTTAGTAGAAACAACATTAATTAAAATATTAACAAGTTGAGGAGTTACAAACTCATTAACTTATCATAGATTTTCAATACAAATTTATGCACTCTCTTAAAAACCATTCTTACTCCTCCTATAATTAAAATTACAACTAACTCGAAAAAATAAATTTAATGCAAAAAGGTCTTTAAAATATCACTTGCACAATATAAATGAAAAAACAAAATATAAACCCTAACAAAACTACTATGTTGTTGTAAACCATATTTAATAATTTCTTGAATTTAATGGGATTTATATCTATATCTATATTATACAACTAACTTTTCTCTACATTATAAAATACAATAATTGCCGACATTCATATATCCATAATCCATGGTCCACATCATTAGTTGCCACCATATAAAGTAAGCCACAACACTAAAGATGTCTTTCTTGAATTACTCCCCACACAAATCTCCCTCTTTTTGACTAGTCCATACACAAACTTGTTGTAAAAAGGGTTTTGGCATGTTTGTTGACTTGCTTTAAGTTAAAAAGTAAACCTTTTCAAACATTAGAAACGAACAAAGACTTGGGATGATATTGCATAAGTATATGGGGCCATAAAATTTAGACTCCCACCTGACTAGTTGAAGAAAATGGGTCCAGTTGTAAATTAGCAATAGGTGATATTTAACTATTTCCATAAACATTAACGACACTATAATATAAAATGGCTGTTAACATGGGGTTCGTCGAGGGTTCGAATCACGAGAGTCATTGTTATCCTAATAATTTCTAAAACCGCCATTTTACTTCGCTTTGCTATGGCTAAAATTCCAGGCTTAAATCCTCGTTGGCCTCATCGTCTTCGTCTCTATGGGTTTCGATCTGCGGTTGCGGGATTTCTGGGGACATTCGAGAGTGTAAGGATGGCTGTTTTCTGCCCATTTTATAGCTCAGATCTTCAATGGGCATATAAACAAATTACAGTTCTGAAAAGAGTTACAGGTTTTGATAAAGCGAAGCTTCACATTGAAATTGACAGGCTGTGAACTGTTTTTTTTATATTTAACCGTGTTATACCCGTAAAAAATTTAGGTGGCCGTAGACAATGATACGCTGAAATTTTATAAAACTGTATAATTTGTTAAGGAGTGGTTGATAAATGAATATAAAATATTTGATAATATATAATTTGTTTGTATATATGTCAAGAAATCATAAAATAAGTATAGAAAAAAATGAATTGTACAGCCACCTTAAAGAGCTAGGTCGTCAATAAAATTTGATCTGACACACACAAGTAATTTGAATTTTGACGCCTGCACCCAAGGCGTGTTTTGAGTCAAAATGTATATGGACCAGCCTTGCTCTCTCTAATTGCGTCTACGATACAATAATATAAAATGGTTGTGTACACATTTTGAGATTGGTCATTGTTAAAAACTCTATAATACATATTTTTAAAAACGCGGTACCTTGTTCTCCTTTTCTGATTGATCGCAGAATAACAAGCACAAACATCAAGAGGCCTAATTGATTTTCGTGATTTGATGATTTATCATTATTAGTGGATGTTGTCGGATTATTTTGTGTTACTGCAACGAAACAAATGAAATCAAATGCGCTCATTTCCGATTTCTCTCGTCAAAAGCTTATGGAGGTCGTTGTGTTAGTGGAGATGATGATTGGGAGTGGGTAGGAAGAAAGGAAGGAATGAAACGAAATATGGGTGAGAAGATGAGGAAATGACTATGTCTCTACGCGTTCCATTGTTAACAATAGCACACCCCAATTTTTTCAATGAAGAAGAAGAATATGAAGAGGAAAGAAATGTATAACATATGATATTTTTTGTCGATTTGTGACCACAACTACCATTTTCTATCATCCGGGTCTGCGCCCCCACCTCTTTCCCCCTATCAGTTTGCCGACATATTGTGCTCTTTCGTCTGTCACTTGATGAGTGGCTTGTCTTAATTATGCGAAAGGCATGTTTCCAATCAAAATGTATATGGAACAAGCCTTGATCACTCTAACAACCCATGTGTCAATGAAAAAATAATATAAAACGGTTGCGTGCACAATTTAGATTGGTAAAGTAAAATATATTTGAAACAAAACAAGGTTGCGAGGAGTGGGAGCGGCAGGTATAAAACTCAAATGGTTGGAGAGTTCGATTAAGAGATGCAAAATTATAAGCAACGTCCAGGTGAAGTGATTACATGCACAGGAATGTCAACATTATATGGTCAACCCAATGTGGCAATGGCAATTGTCAAATGTCTTTCGTGCACATTTAATGTCAATGCTGCATGGTCAATCCAATGTGGCATTGTCAATTGTCAACTATCAACCCTTAATCATGCGTTGTCAATTCCATGGCCGACTCCGAGTCCCCACGATGAGAAATTCATTTTTCTTCCTCTATGGAACTTATTTTCCACAAGGCGTTAAATTTGACATCTGTTTAGACATTTTTGTGGTTTTAGACATAAATTATTCGCAAATATTTTGTAAAATCATCATGTGCGACTTGCATCATGTGGCATTGTTGACTATCAACTATCTTGCGTGCACATTTACCCTCGGCATTGTACTATCAACCCATTGTGGTGTTGTCGACAATCAACTATCAACCCCTAATCATGAGTTATCAATGTATTCGTTTAATTGGCTCCAAAACTTCCAAAAGCTTTTGAAAGCTTCCAAAATAAATTCCACAACATTTTTATCTCTTGAATAATCCTCCATGATGAGTTTTAGCCTTTAGACCCACTCCGGGGATTATGCACTATTCATAGGAAGGCTGATGATAGCCCTTCCCAAAATGGCTTAAAAATCCATTGTTGAACACTTTGCTCTAGAAGTTCCTTGAATGAATTTTGCTTCCTAAATCACCTATGGGGATACATGAAAATCACTTAGGGGTCACTTTGATGACAAGATATGGCTTGTGTGTGGATGAACTAACTTGGGGGGTGTCTTGGTAAGGTGTGTTTCAAATTTTTCGAAACTATGGCGTAGTTGTCCTGTTTTCTAGTGAATTTTGCCCTTGCAAAAACACATGACAACAACTGGCTCTAGCTTGGGGACATGTTGTGGACCAATCATAGTGAAGACATGACATGTGAAATCCCATAATCTCAATTTACAATACGTTGACCAGTGTTGTATCCATTGGGCTTTAAAACACACAACTTGTAAGAGATATCAAAAAATGAAGAACACATGCACACACAACAACGAAAAGAAACACACAACACATGAGAAGTGAAAGATGCACACGACAAGAAAGGGAAACAGACACCTAAAAATCACCTATGGTACAAGGAGGGGGACAACCCATTTTTGCTGAAGCACTCTCCTTTTCAGGAGTTACCCCTGAAGGGATAAAACCAAATGATGATGTTTTGTGAAGCTGTTGACTGGTTCAAGGAAGTAGCCTCCTCTCCTCAACTACTTATGAAAGCCAGGTGATTTAATGATTTTCTATGTGCTTTGTAGGAGTGAGCCTACGTGAACTTATTGATACTTAGGCCTTCACTTAGAAATTCCAATGATTTCACCCTCTTTGACATTAGTCTTCAGAGTGCCAGCTACCTTCCGTGTTCGTCCATACTACTGATTTTTAATTGAACATCTCATCATCATCCCAGGGCTGATGTCTGGTTCAAGTTGTTTAAATATTCTGATCTCTTTTCATTCCCCACATTCATGTTCCTTCGCATCCTTTCCGTAAGGATCATTGAATTTATCTTTTTGACTCATATCAATATGAGGTGTTTGAATGTCAAACAGGGGGTCAAAAATGACCTCATATCCATTTTGTATATCCATATCATAAGCTACGAGGTTGAGACTTAGCTTGAGATCTTCCTACAGCTCTCTATCACTTCTTAAATATCTTGTACTAAATCTTTGTTTGAAACTTTCAGAAGCTGATCTTTACCTTTGTTTGAAGAATCTTCATTCTGAATTTCAAGGCATCCATTGAGAAGCGTTGTCTCTTTATTTTTACCATCATAACATTAAACCTACTTCTTTTTTAAGAGGAATCTCAACTTTGTACGGCTTCAAAATTATCTGCTTCAACCTCTTTATAAGATAAAGAGTCCTATCATCTTCAAATAGGAAAGAAAATACCTCAATTTCATCATCACCTTCATCATCCATTTACTCAAGAGAGACATCAGGTTATTTTCCTTTCTTTTCTCCATCATGTGACCAACCTCTGAATCAGATTAAGGGATTCCAGGATTTGAATTCATGTTTTTTCTTGTAACTCCATAACCTGCATCATGAGTTCGAGACTGAGCTCAGGGTCTTATTTTTCTTCAACAGTTCTTAGGAGTGCTTGCATGTATAGTTATCCTCAAACCATTCAAGGTCTCATCGTGAGCTATGGATTTATTTATTCTTCATGGAGGGTATGATCCAGGGGGAATATTCATCTGTCGAATGGGAATTAGAACATCTCATCCTTCATAGGTAGGTATAAAAACTAATTTCTCCATTTGAAATTCACCAGGAACCATTTCCTCTTCTTCATGGCTTGCATCATCTGGTAATTTAGAGATATTTTGTTACATCTCAAAGTTCTTAAATTCTTCTTAAATATCCATACCCCTTTAGGAAGGAGTTCTTGTTCCTCTCAATATTGGAATCTTGTCTTCTTCTTCAATTGTCACAAAAAGATTCATCCTCCTGCTATTTTGGTACAAAATGTTGGCTCCTGGGTTTCCTGCCTTTTGCACCATGTACCTCGTCTTATTTTGTAGAAGCAAATTCTACATGTCTCCTTTAATCGGAATGGTGGTAGAAGACCAAATTTACCTCCCAATTGTTAGCAGAAACTCCTACTTAGCAACATTCTAAATGAATTTGGAATGTCTGCCACCAAGATCATCATTTAGACCTTCTTGTCTGGAAATTTGGCAAGGGCCACCTGTGCATCTTTGATCTTCCCTACAAGTGGGACTTCTTTAGACTTCACAAAGTAACAACAACCACCGGGTGGATTCATGGGGAGTTTAAGAGCCTTGGAAACCTTCACAGGCATCACATTGTCAGAGACACTTGAATCTATTATGCAATTATTCGATATGTATTCTCTAACGAGAAGGGAGACATAGAAAGGGTCGACCTTATCGATTTTTGATGCACTCATAGCAAACATGTTTTGTGATGGAGGTGTAGGTGGGTTTGGTAGTAGTCCTTTAGAACTAGGGGCCGCAACAATGGGTTTTGAACTACCTACCACTCTTGATATACTGGACAAATCTCTCAAATTGTTCGGGGTGAGTCCACAAATATTCGGTTTTGGTAATTTGCATTTTGGTTATGTTCGCATGTTCAACATAATCAAAAGGAGAAGATGCGGACAAGGGGGGTGTAGGGACTGCTTTTGGAGTCGGGATATGCTTGGAAGAAGGAGTGGATGTTTGGGGAATGGAGGGTATTTTGTAAGGTACACTAGGAACTTTTGAAACACATGATTTTTCAGAGGTAGATTTAGATTTAGAAGTGGAAGAAGCATTGGAAGAATTACATGGAGTTGTGGGTGACTTCCCACTTGTCATGGGATTAGGTTTCACCAACGCGGACTCCATGCAAGGTGGAAGAGGAGACCCTTGACTGATTTTTTTTTGTAGAGTTTCCACAGGGAGATCTTCGTTTTTCTTCTTCGCAATGGTATCAGAGGGAAAAGCTCCATTTTGGGACTAAGAGCGAGTGAATACCACACATGAAAGACTAGGTGCATATGTGTCATCGTCTTCGTCACCTCCAAAGTACTCAAAAATTATGATTTGTGCCTCGTTCTATACTTCTTTAATCTTAAAGGAAATCACCGCCTTCACTTTCTTGTTCAAGCTCCTCTTCATCTCTTTAGTTATACCATTTGCATTGATGGGTGGAACCTCCAAGGAAAGCCTTCGTGGTGCTCCTACAATTTGATTTCTGTTATTTCTTTGAGGAGATACTCTTTTAAGAATTTCCCTCTTCAATGATGTCATTTCATTTGCTAATTCTGCAAGATTAGATCCATTCTCTCATCCTTAAGATTCCGGGCTTTACCCTTTGAGGGATTCTTGATCTGTCCATAGAGGATAAGATTGTCATCAAATTCAATGACCATTCTTTGGGATTTTGCAATATTCCTTGGTTGAACTCTTCGTAGGAAAAATCTTACCTCTGGTATCCTGCAGAAAACCGATCGAAATGAGCCATGAAGTCTCTCATAGTTTCATTTTATCCTTTCTTCATTTCTGCCTATTGAACAAGGATATCTTGTCAGTCCTTAGTGGATTTGAATATTTCCTCGAAGTTTATTTTGATGTCATTCTAACAAGTGATGGATCAGGTAGGGAGGAGGTGGAGCCATTATGTTGCTTTTTCTTGGAGAGACTCCACAAATAATCTTACAACGACATCTTCGTCTTCGACACCAAGAATCCCACATGATGTGGGGAAGGCCGACGATGTGTTCTTTAGGAATTTTTGTAAAGTTTCCTTTGAACTTTGGAAATTTCTTATGGGAACTTGTTGGTATATTGTGGAGAGGGGGTGTAAGAGAAAGTGGCCCTGTATTACTTCCCCATGCAACAATGGATTGAGGTCTTTCTGCTTCATCTACCATTTTTGTTTATGTTTCTGATTTGACTCTTACTTCTATATATTCTTCCTCAAATCCTGCTTCTAGTTCTCATTCTTCTTCACTCGGGAACTCAATGCTCAATGGTGGTGGAAAGATGGGAGAATTTGTGGGGGGAGTATCAACATGATTTTTAAGGGGATTACTAGTCGAACTACTTGAAGACCTCGATAGGGATGAGGCTTGGGAGAAGAAATATGGATTGTATCTTATTCATTCTTGTAGATTTTGTAAAGCCTCAAAAGTGGGATCAATAGCTCCTTTCATCCTATTAAGCTTGGTATATCTCCTTTCAGTCAGCTTTTGGAAAATCTTACAATGAGAATGTGAAAGGTCACTTGCGGAGAACTGACAATGTGTCTTGTCAACAGATAGATTTCAATCAGTGTTTTTTTTGGAAATGGATTTTCATCAATTTTCAATTTTTTTTAGTTTTCATTTTTTTTTGTATTTTCTAGACCTTGTGGTCATATTTTGGGTGCAGATGCTACCAATTCTGCCCACGTTGGGCACCAAAAACTTTTGGTGAGAAAATTTGTTGAGTGGAAAAATTTATGGACTTCTTACCAATGCTCTGGGAATCTAATTCCCTCTACTTGTATGGTGCAGATCCATTTTTACATGCATGTGAAAAAGTGGTTTATTTGGTGGAATTTGGCTGGGGATTCAACATGGGCACTCCACTGACCCTGTGGCAAAAATAATAATTTCTTGTTAGAGAGGAATTTTCTTGGAGAATGGGAAAGGGAGTAAGAAAAACTGATAGGGATTAATGTCGTGGGTAGGAAATTAAAGTCCCACACCCTTTAATCAGAAACTTCCAACATGCATAAATTAGAAGAAAACAACCCTACAAATAACAATAAGACCAGTTAGGCTTTATGAGCACAAAGTATCATTAAATCCTCCAATTAAATGATTGCTTGCTTGCTTGAGCTAAAATTGTACATGACAAGAATGAAAGAATGCAAAAGTGGGAAGTATAATAATTTTCTATCTCTTGGTTCTTGACAAGGATCACACTCTCATGAACTCACAAAATGACCAACCCCTTGGAAATAATATGTCTTTATAATTTATAGAAAGAGAAACAAATTTTTGTCTACCCCCCAATGACCTTTCACATGCCTTTGCACAACTTATGACTTAAGAAAATATTAAGTACTTTTTATACAATAAATGTACTTTTACATTATAATCATAAAGTCAATTTTTAATTATCTTAAAGGCATCATGAAAAAGTGCAACCTCAATGAAGAATTAGAATGAGGAGAGAGAAATTTAGGGAAGATAAGAGAGAGACTTGAGGAGGAATGCTGACGAAGAAGAATTCACCTTTGATGAAGTCTGATGATCCTTTCCAGATGACTCGATGAAATGCTGCAATGTAGTGAAATCTAGATCCTTTAATGCCTCATTTGCACCTTGAAATATTATTTGCACATGACACACTAGACACTGGGAGATTGAGGGTTTTGAAACACTGTTGAATGCTTACCTTTGGATGACCACGAGTGTTGCTCATGGAGATCCCCTCTGAAGAGATTTAAGTTTTGAAACCAATATTGTCATGACTCTCTACAACATTGTCATGCTCTGATGACACAAATTTATCTCATTCACCCATACACATCAATGAAGTAAGCCAAGAACATGGATGGAAAAACCATTGATGACAGTGAATAATTCCCACTCAGTGAACAACGAATCCAAGTCATGAAAACCATCATTCCTTTGATCTTCTAATTGCAATCATGAACGGGAAACTGGGACAATATGTGAACTTGAACTTCCTACTTTCTAGAACATTTTATGCACTTGAAAAGGGGGATTTACAATTTTTAGTAAATGAAAAGTTTCCACCCTTCTCGGCTCTAACCGGTGAAGTTAGATTTTTGGATTACCCCTATGTAAGCTATCCCCATGTAGACTGCTCTTTTGTATGGCTTACTAATTATAGAAAGTGACCATATATAAAACTTACTATTTTTAGCAAGTGTCCATTTTTTACAATTTTTAGCATTGATAAATCAAACTGACCTTATGATTATCCTTGGTGCACACCATTTTTGCGACAACTGTCTTTGGTGATGACTTACCAAAAATAGCAAGTGCCGGTGTAGGAAGGCTTACTAATTTTGGAAAGTGGGTTTTCGGGCCTTGGTTTACAAAGAAACAAAATTTTTTGATATGGGTTTTTTTTTCTACAACACACTTCCATAATTTCAAGTCAAACCGGTCGCTAGGTTGAGAGATTTTAAATTTCAAAATTTTACTGCAACGGGAAACTGGGGTTTCTTTGCTGCAAAAAATATGAGGTGTGTCTTTGAAATATTTCACTTGGATTCTCATGGCCTCTGAAAAAATATAATTTTTCAAAAAATGGCATGTTTATCTGTGCCCTTGTTTTCTAGATATGAGAAATTCTTCCTGGTGGGTTTTGAAGTCTCTTTGAGCAAAAATATTCATTTTTCTTCTTCTTGAATCTAGATTTCTTCGTGTTTTTCTCTTTTTTAGATCATGGATATATGGAAGCAATGAGATTTTTGAAGGATAAACATGGAGGATTGAATACATGAGAAAAAAATATGGTAGCAGTTTTGTGAACAGCATCTGGAGAGATGTGAGAGAATGAAGAATGGCTGAAAAGGGCTAAGTCCCTGCTGTTTATGAACTTTGAAAATGGAAGAGAGGGGATGGTTGGACGCATTTTTTTTGTCCCCATTGTCCCTTTGGTCTATGGAAAATATTTGTACAAAAATATTCCTAAGCCTAGTGTTTCCAAGTGTCGAATGTTTATTCAATGAGAGAATTGAAGGGGGGAGACACATTTAAGCACCCGGGGGCCAAAAAATGGTCGTATGAGGGACCTAGAGGCTAAAAGGGGGTGGGGAAAATTTTAATTTAACTATTGTACCATTTTTTAGAGAAAAAAGGTTTTTAAAAATTCTCTCTAGTCTCACAATGACAAGTGGCATGCATGCAGGAGTAGTTGGGAAAGCAGGTCAAACTGGTCAAAAGAGCTAAAAGGTTAGCGTCGGGTCATATGAGTGACCAAAAGGAAAAATGGGGGGAGGGAGAAATTTTTTGCACCTCATGTACCTTTATTAAGGTGCAATAGGGACATGAAATTTGACATTAACCTCAGCTTGACACGTGTCTAGGTGTGAAAATGGTTAAGTATTGAAGAGCATACCTTGATAGTTGACTTGTGAAGGTCATAACTTGAGCTCCCGGACGAGTTTTTTTAGGAAATTATTTATATGCTTTTTCATGAAAAAGACATTTAAATAATAATGGTGAGGGTCCCAAAACTTGATTCGGACTGAAAAACCCCCAAAAATATCCTTTTTTCTTGGGATCGCCCATTGTGCACGGAAAGAATGAGTTGACCTAAAAAATACATTGTGCGTAAAGATGATTTGTTTTCTCCACCATGTAGGGTACTAAAATTTATTTCCAATAATATATTGTTTAGCTCTTAACTCATTCTGGGTCTCTTGGAATCCTTCGTTGAGGACCAAGATCTTTTGTTAGGTGTAAACTCCTTTAAGCCCAAAAACCCGCTTTTAGTGCATTGGCTCCTAAACACCAAAAACTTCCCAAAATCTTCCAAAATCAATCCCAATTTTTTTTTTAAACTCTTTATTACGCCTCCATGATCTATTTTAGCCTTTATATTATCTCTAGGGATGATGCACTAGTCATAGGAAGGTTGATGATAGCCCTTCCCAAAATAACTCAAAACTCCATTATTGAACACTTTGCTTTAGAAGTTCCTTGAATGATTTTTTCTTCCTAAATCACCTAGAGAGATACATGATAATCACTTAGGGGTCATTTTGATTATAGGATAGGGCTAGTACTATGGATGAACTAACATGGGGGGTGTTTTGGGAAGGTACGACTTTCAAAATTTTCAACACTGTGGCATAGTTGTCCTGTTTTCTAGTGAATTTTGCCCTTGCAAAGACACGGGAAAACAAATAGGTATGCTCTGGTTTTACTATATATAATGAGAATATTTTTGAGTTTCACTATACATGTATATGTACCTATTAACAACCATTCTTATAACAAAACTTTACTCATAAATTTATATATTGCTTTCAACATTTGTGAGTGAAATGTCTCAGTATCACAACTTATTCATGAATACATGTGGCTCTATAACTTGGCATGGATGTTGACCTCCAATAGCTATGAACTAAAAGATCATAAGGGTGGGAGATATATGTACCCTAACTTTAAAATATGGGCCTAAACAAATGAGTTAAGGGCGTAATAAGACCATATATGCACTCAAAAGATAAGTGGGATCGTGTGAGTAGTATATGCAAGAGAAAGTTTTGAAACCTTTGAAATTAGCACACAAATATATAAATTATGGGAAAATAAATGTAGAGAGATATTTTTTTAGTATCTATAATTAGATTGGAATTTTAAACTTCTCTTCACCAAGTTTTGCTATAAAAACAACTAGTTGCATGTGCATATGCTATAGTAATAGGCTTTATCTCAAGATTTATATAAATTGCACCACTTATATTATACTAATATGAAGTGTCTAAAGTATATATATAAATGTCTCCCATATTGTTTTCCTAGTGAATTATTTACTAACACTTGCACTGAAAGGAGGTGCAACAATTACACTAATAATAAAAAACGAAAGCTTATTTATTGTAAAATTTTGAATTGGAACACTAATCAATCAAATAATATATAAAGTGATTCCTTGACATTGCCTATCCTATCATTATCACATTCAAGGAAACCATATTTCTTTGAGACATTTTGTGAAACAATTCACGTGCCATGTGTTAAGGTCAGTGTGAATGTCAAAAAAAGTTTAGCACACTTAAAGGTGGGGATACATCAATAAACAATAGTTTGGTACAATACAATGTATAAATCTAAATCACCTCTATTTTTTCATATTTCCTATTTATTTTTATTTCTTAAATCTCTATACAAACAAATGTAGACAATTATGTGGATTATTAACCTAAAGTGCAATGAGGAATTAGGATCCATACAACCAATTGTAGACAATTAGGTGGAATTGTAACTTAAAATGCATTTAAGTAGAGTACGTATTTCATATGCCTCTGATTCAAAAAATGAGTAGCAACACTAACAAAGAGGAAACATCCTTTAATTAGCTTTTTCTTCATTCTTCATAAGCCTCTCTTGAATGCTAGAGAGTTGTGAGGATGGACCATATTCCTATAATTAGCCACCAAATTCTAAGGAAATAAGATGTGTCTAGGAGACAGTTCAAGAATACCCCTTAATTATAAAAATTGCTGAAGAATTGTATCCGTAAAAGAAATATGAAAGCCAAGTTTAGATATAGAGATACAATAAAAGACTCTTGCATGCATTAAGCAAATGGTAAACTACGAGTGTAATAGAAATGAGAAATAATTGCTAAAATATTCTTCCTTGAAATGGTAGTTGTTTGACAAATGAAATGTTATATTAGTGCTCAAGATTAATTTGATAGGTAAACCACATGTTTTATATTTTAAAAAGGAAGCCAAAATTTCCTCTAAGTACTTTCAATAAGTAAAGATCCAATGGCCAACTTAAGGTGAGGCATGAGGGGATAACCATGAATTCTATGGTTGAGGGTTTGGAATCTAAAACATGTGTTAGGAAGATTGATATACATGATTTTTTGAAAAAAGCCCTTAAAAGTGACTAGGTTATCAATATGCTCTTTCAAGTATTTCATGATATCAACACAACATAAACATGTTTGTTTGTTCAAGTAAAATAGAAGTTGTATTCTTCATGACATATGACCGACCCAATAAGTTTGACAATCTATGGAATGAAAAATCAGAGAGGAAATGGGAGGATAAGCAGCGCAACCCAAACAGGGACTTTGAGGGAAAATTTCTTCTTGACTTTGAAATCACGAGTCTAGGAGGAAAACACCAAGAGAATCTTTTATAAGAACATACAACTCGATTTAGCGAGTAGGGATCAAACTTATGATGATTTCTCGAAGGAAAACATTAAAAATTCTTTGGTAAGGTTTTTTACACTTGAGACATGGCGTTGATCCAGCTTTGGAGGAAGTCCTCAAAGGGGATATGATCAACATGTTAAGAAATAAGACAATTTTATTTTATATCACTTAATAACATATTTTACAGAAGCAACATTAACTAAAATATCAACAGATTGAGTTACAAACTCATTACGTTATCGTAAACTTTTGAGACATTTTGACACTTGGTTGGAAGCCATTCTCACAACCTTTTGCAACTAACATTACAATAAAATAAGAGCCATACTTATAAACTTGAAGTGCCCAAAATATGGAATTAATGTCGAATATAATACAAGGTTACGTTAAAAAATATCTCTAAAATAATATAAATAAAAGAAGAAAAAAAACAAAAAAAACAAAACCTTAGCAAAGCCAAATTCTCTTTTTATATATTTCCTCCGAATCTAAATGTGCCTAAGTAATTTATACATAACTGCCCACATTTATATATCCATAATCCATAATTAAATAAATGGATTATCACATATCCACTTCAAATCATGCCCCTCCGCCATCATGCCCTACATTACACAAAACGTTGAGTAAAACATAAAGTCGGTGTTTGGCCTTATATTAAATATTTTAATATTTAATATTCATGTATATTTGTTTTCTTCCACTCCATAATTTTGTAGTTGCTATATTTTATTAATAATCTAATACAAAATATCTTAAATATATCTATATAAAAATATTTTAGATTTTTAGCATATCATAATTATTAATAATTTTATTATTATTATTTTTTAAAATTTTTCTACTAAATAATGATATTTATAGTGTCAATCTAACTACATTAATATGAAAAGTATGAAAAAATATTTAAAGAGAAAAAATTGAATTCTAAACTCCATTATATAACATCAATGTTATATTTTTTATCTAATTATTTTTCTAAAAATAAAATAAATAAATAAATAAATAAATTCAAAAAATGTCAAATTTACAGTGTAATTTAAAAGTGAACACATTGACATTATAACCCATCACCACCCCCTAAGTACCATTGTAGAATGCCTCTCCAGACAATTAAGATGAAAGCTTTCAACGAGTTAATTAATTAATCAATTTTTGTGAAATTTTTATTAGTGTGTTTAAGTCATTTCAAAATGATTATTAAAAGTATTTGTTCAATAGTGTAATAATATTTTTAATTTTGATGGTAATAATAAAGTAAGGGGATTCACTTAGTACGTAAACACTCTTAAGAGTTTCTTGGTAGGGGGAGAAACAGTGAATGTAGTCCATCGTTTTGATCTTATCTAATTATGTTGTAGACATTCTTCAATAGTAGCAAGTTGTGGTGGTGGACTTTAATGTCCATGAGTTGCTAACAAATAAAGTTTGACTATTAACTCAATGTCTATTTGATTGTCACATGACAATTTTAATTATAAATTTGACGTTTATTTAACCATCTTTTCAATTTTTTTTTGTTGTTTCCCGGAAAAATCAATCACAAAATTATAATATCTTTACCATATGATAAAATTCAAAGTTCGTTTTTAATTTACAGAAATGTTTTTGCAAGTCCAACAAAATAATACAACCATATGATATTTATCACTAATCATTGACACCATCTACAATATATGAATACGAAATTTGTGAACAATATAATATGTAAAAAATAAAAAATAAAAACATTAGAATTAATATGTTTCTATTTTTCATATAAATGTAAACTTTCAACTTGAGTGGGTTTAATAGTTGAGAAGAAAACCATAATGCTCCGTTATTCTCCATTACACCATCTAGATTCATTTGACTGTGTGTGTGTGTGTGTGTGTGTGTGTGTGTGTGTGTGTGTGTGTGTGTGTGTGTGTGTGTGTGTGTGTGTGTGTGTGTGTGTGTGTGTGTGTGTGTGTGTGTGCGCGCGCGCGCGCGCGCGCGTGCATTGAGCCATATAGAATTCAATGGGGCCCTATATATATCTTCTTACATGTCGTCATGCCCTATATAGATATAATTGATCAAGGTCGAGCTCCGTATCAAGTGTTGTCACCATATTGTATTCAAGGTCGAGCAACAATCCCCCCCATTGTATCTATATAGAGTCATAGATATCGATAGAGGGGGGGGGGGGGGTCGAGTGAGTAGTCATTTGTATTCAAGGTTCCCATGCATATATATGATCTGATCGGTCGAGAACATCACTCAACCCCCGAGGGGGTCCTGAGGGCGCCCATAGATATAGAGGGCGATTGATTGATCAGGTCATCGGCGTATCGCCAACTGGGAGATCACCAACATCGATGAAGAGATATTGGGGAGAAATTGCCCAGCTAAAACTAGGCAGGGGGATATGGGGGGCTCTCTCAGGAGCTCCCGATCACAGAATGACTTGGGGTGAAGCACCTCACCCTCCTCCCTCTTCACTCCCCTCTAGCTCTTCAACCTCCCCTAGCTAGCCGGGGGGTATACGGCACCCCCCGGAGGGTACCGACACTTAACTTGGAAATAAGCAAAGTGTAGTAAACCTAGAGGTAGGCGAATAGGGGATGGAGAGTCTATAAAGTAGATATAGATATGGCCTCATCATCTATTATCTATGTGATATGACTCGTTCTAGTCGTAGATGAGGAGGCCATATCCATATATAGGGAATCTAGTCGTAGCCATATACATATAAATAAGGCCCCCTATATATCTTATCTATTTGCGAAGGTCTAGTTGTAGATTCTAGTCGCTAGAATATATATATATATATGAAATGTATTTCCTATAGATAAGGAGATTCTAATATTTCCTGAATATCTCACCATCTAACCATTATATATATATATATATATATATATATATGAAATGTATTTCCTATAGATAAGGAGATTCTAATATTTCCCGAATATCTCACCATCTAACCATTATATATATATATATATATATATATGAAATGTATTTCCTATAGATAAGGAGATTCTAATATTTCCCGAATATCTCACCATCTAACCATAAACTAATCGTAATATATTGTTTGTTATTAACAATATATAGGATCAACCCATTAATCAGTAATAACCATATTAAGCATATTGTAAACAATAAATAATATTTTAGCCAATGTAAATACTAATTCTCAACATTCCCCCCCTTAGTGTTCACATGGGGAGAAAGAACATCATGTGAACTGAAAACAAAATCGTATGCCAACACATACTTTTAGGTCTGCATATTAATGTCTGGATCTTGCTGCACATGATCACCTACATACAAGAACTTATCTCGCTTTTGCTTCTAGTTGAACGTATTCACCAATCGACCATCTTCCAATGAAGTATGACATTTAGAGAATCTATGCAGTCAAAGGATCTCTACAGTCAGCTACCATCCTATACAATTTTATTTTTATAGTTCCGCACCTTTCGTGCCATATCACAACACATTTAAGAGATTACATTAGGAATATCACATTCTACACATTCCAAGCGAACACACACATACTTATGTTCTTATTCAAACACACAACTAAAAATAAAAATTTGACTATTACAGATGTGCGGCTCCGTCTTTAGTGACTGACGAGAGGTCGTTGATTGACCTCCAACCTCCATTGCCTCTTTCCTCCAGTTGAATTGAAGTTATTTAATACAAAAATTCTTCATCACTAGGGCAAGATAGTTCTTTATCATTTGAATATTCTTCCTAGTCAGTTTCTTCAGTTAAGTAGACCTTTTGATAAAATATATCATCCATAAGATCATATGCCCTCTTCTTACAATTCAAAATTACATGCCCTTGTTCTTTATAATAGTAACATTTGATTCTTTCTTTTGGAGGAACACGCTTTGAATTGTACATTCCCTTTTTTGAAGATGTAATTGCCTTGCTTTGGACATATAATACCTCTTTTGGTTCAAATCTTTAATTTGAGTTTCCCTCATCAAGTAAGGTGGAAATCACCCCTTCTAAATTGATTTTCACTTTGCTTAAAGTAAAAACCATATTAGAAAAACTATTGGGCATGTTATTTAAGAGTATTGCTTTAACATCATCATCTTTGACTCTCTCGTTAATACATGCTAACTAATTTAATAGAGGATGAAACTTACTTATATGATTTGTTATTTTTGTGTCTTCTTCCATCTTAATGCCATACAAGTGTTGTTTGAATGTTGTCTTTGCACTTTTTCTTGAGATCCGAACAATTTATTTAGTGAATCGCAAATTTCTTTTGCTGACTTTGTGAAGTCCACATGATGCAGGTAAGGTTGTGACAGTCCAAGTCCAATAGTCCCCAATGTTTTTTGATCTTTTATAGCCCATTTGGTGAGCTCTTTTGAACATGTCGGTTTGATTGCATATGACTTAACAATATACCAAAGGTCCTTTTCCATCAAGGTCAATTGCATTGTATTTTCTAGGCATGAAAATCTCTACCTTTGAATTTCTCAATGAGACTTAATTTCTCCATGACTTCTGCACCAAAATTTTAACCCAGTGAACGTCTGTTTCAATAATGCATCCTAATTACAAACACAATAATAAAATTACTAAGACTTAAATACATATAATAACACAACAAAAATTTCTATTATAAATTAACAATCTATAAATGGAAATTAACCAAATTTCTAATAACCTTAATTTCTAATAAAACTTAAAGTTATACTTATAAATTAGATTAATATCACAAGAAATAAAAAATATTCACTTTAACCTAGAACAATCTTTTTCTAGCCAAACCCCCCTTTACAATTGACCACCACTATGACATTTAAAAAATAACTCACACCGAGTACAAAAACAAAACAGTTGTCAGGCTCCAATGAATATTTATCAACTTTGGTGCTAGGAGAAATGGGCTAGTAGTGGTACACCCTAAGTTAATGGGTCCACAAAATCAATTGTTTATCACATGGGATTGTGATTTTTTTACTAATATGTAGTTCAAATTTGTGTTAACTTATATTTTTTCTTTGGAATGTTCAATTGGAGGGAAAGCCATATTTTGAATTGATTAAAATAATAAATTTGAGTTACACTACAACCATGGTGGAAACCAATATTTGAATATGGGTGAAAATGCTTGAACATTGAATTTTTTATACTTGTACATGTGTGAGAGGTCTTACATGTCATGATATGATTAGCTACTCTACATAATTATTATGTCAATAAATAAATATCTACTAGATAGTACTATGACAACTATTGGGTATTGTGTGATCAATAGTCATGTCAACTATTGGACCATGTTCACCTATTGGCCCATCTCCCCTATCTTTCTCGCACAGATCTTTTGGACACCACCAACTACCAAACACGGTGTTGTGGGCCAATGGCAAATTAGAAATAAATTAATGTTTTTTTATTAATTAGGCCATTGGTCCAAAGCGTGGGTCCTACCAGCTTTGTGCGTACTAGATAAGAATCGTCGCGTGAGTATGATGAACAAAGAACATATAGATATAGAAAATGAGTCTCCTGACACACGTGTAGATGCATATAGATGTTACTTTGCATATCATACTATGGAAACCAGTCTCTCACAAAATACGGTAAAAGACGTCTAGAAATGCACATACATGATCGACTCAAGCCTGAAATGGTTGTATACAGGTAGCTTTGTCTGATTGTATTAGATCTAATGTTCATATGGAAGAATAAACTAAAAACAGATCTGTATTCCCATCTCATGTTTCCAAACAACAAGTAACGAAGGATAACAATGAAGTATTAGAGAGGAGATAGGGTTGTCTATTGATGGGATTGGGCCACAGACATATCACAAAAACCAAGACTCACGACTCATGAGAAATGTACAATCGACACCATACACCAGAAGTTACCTGCTCTGAGACCAAATGAAAATTATAATATTCCATCATTTTTCATTATAGATCGTCTAAATTCATCGTATATATATGAAATGTATTTTTTTTAAGATAAGGAGATTCTAATATTTTTAGAATATCTCACCACCTAACCATGAACTAATCTTAATATATTGTTTACTACTAACAATATATACAATCAACTACTAATCAATTTTAATCGTGTTATGGTAAACAATAAATAATATTTTATCTAATTATGTCGAGAGGCGTTTTACAACGGCAAACAATGCTGTAATGGAGTATGTTGTTCAATTTTATTCTCGACATTAAATTTGACTTTTATTTGACCGTCATGTAATAGTTCATTCATATATTTTACTTCTATTGGATTGTCACTTTAATAAATTTTTTTTTTTTGGAGAAGTCAATAAAAAAATAGTAATATCTATCATAACTAGATAGGTGCCTCAAAATTAATATCTATCGGCGTATTCTAGATAGATGTATTTAAGATATCTATACTGGTGTAAATACTAATTCCCAAGAAATAAGGTATTTGAGAGGGAAATACTCAAAACTTGAACAAATTTAAATGAAAATTAATCGTACAAATTATATATTATTGTAGAGCTTGTACCTAACAAAGATGTGAAGTACCCAATCACAAAGCGACACATGATCTGCACAACTTTTAATGTCCCATGCACAAGTTTAAGTCTAACTCTCTTTTTAGTCATTTCAAATTTACTAATTTAAATCAATTCAAAAAATAACTTTCCTTCCAAATAGATAAAAAAAACAAAAAATATATATTAAATACATGTTGACTCTATTATAAAACAATTTTCAAATAATAACATGATGCGAATTAGACAATTCCCCTAAGGTGAAGACAATTCTCATGGTTAGCTTACAAGTGGGCCCATTTACTTTCTTGGTTTCTAATAAAGCATGACTGAAATTGAAGTCAATAAAGATGCATGCCAAAAGCCTTTTTAACCAAATAAAAAAAGGGAGGGAATAAGTCAATAAAGACACGGACCTTACTTTATATGGTGGCGAGCATACTACTTTTATATACATAAATCTGTTTATCTACTCATGATGCGGTAAAAACTATTAAAGATCCTCAAATATTCTTGATAATCCTTTTATGTATTTCAAAATGTGTATATGTATATTTTATATAATAATAATAGTTACATTTTTAGTTCTTTTACATTACTTTATAAATTGTTGGTAGTTATTTTTAGTGGTTTTTGAGTATGTGTGCATTTCCAAATAAATTAACGAGCCCATCATTTAATAATCGATTTTTTTTTTTTTAATGATTACGGTCTAGGGGGCATTTTATTTGGGGGATTAAGCCTTAAGTAATTTCACGCATACACATAAAAAAAGTTTTGTAATATTTTTTAGAAGTAAAAGAAAATATCTTATAGTTATAAGCACATATGATTGTGTTGGTATTGTTACCCATTCTCGAATGTAGCTCCAAATTATGTAGGTGTGTAATTTGTTCTAGAAGAAGGTTAATGCATTTTTTATAATGTCACTGATGTATCTACTAGAGGTGAGTATAATTGAAGGAAAAAAGTATTTGATTTTCCATTCTTAATTTTTTGAAGAAAATTTGTATTATTTTGTTATGGAGGAATTCGTAGACCTGGTCTAAATACGATGCTTCACAAAACCATGGGAGCTACATAAACATTTTTGTTTCTTTGCAAAAAAATGGTCATTTATTTCTAGATAGAGTTCATGTCACCTACTTGATATGGCTAAATCAGAGTTGTAAGAAGCCTTCTATAAAATATTGTATTTTTTGCATTTTTAACATCTCCTACGATTAATGTTTTCCATCCACGGAATATTTATCATCCTTATGTGATAATTTAATAATATATTATTATTATTATTTTTATTAGGACCATGATGTAAATTTAAAAATACAAGAAAATAGACATATTTTATTTATTTACTTTATGCTAAAAAATATTAACTATATTTGTGAGGAAGGCTTCCACTAAAACTATTGCCTAGGGCGCTCCTGACCTTTAGTTCGGCCTTGGAAAATCTAGATTATAGATATTTTATAGTGTGTAGGTGAATGGGTTCGCATGGGCAATTGATGACCATAATCTTCAACGACTTTCAACTCATTAAACGAGGTCTATGTAATATCGATAAATATATGATATTTTGTATTTTAGTGTTAGATCATTTTTATATTTTTTGCTTTTAATGTAGCGTATATAGAAGATATTTGTTGTAATGGCTATCCCTGGTGTTTATTATATAATGAGGATATTTTTTGGGTTTTAATATGCATTATACGTATTATTAAACAAACATTTGTATAACTTTTTTGTGTTTGTAATTTTATATATTTCTTTCAAAATTTGTGAGTGAGATGTCTCGCCATCACAATTTATTCATGAACACATGCAACTCTATAACTTCGTGTACATGTCAACCTCCAATAACTAAAAACTAAAAGGGTGGAAACATGGAAAATGTATATTGAAACATTAAAAGAAGGGAGGGGCCTAGACAAATGAGTCGTGGATGTCACAGAACCACATAAACACTCAAAAGATAAGTGGGATTGTGTGAGGATGTAGGAACGAAGGATTAGAAACCTTTGAAATTAGTACAAAACATATAAGATATGAGCAAATAAATGGAAAGAGAAATTGTTTCAAGTGTATGTAATTAGATTGGATTTTCTATAAAAAAAATCAACTACATACATGTGCATATGTTATTATCCTGCCGTAGGCAGGTCTTATAGGCACCAAAAATTCATTTCATTTGTATGAAGAAACCAATTACACTATTCCACATGGCACTTTATATATTTATTGTATAGTTTTCCATAAATGTATATTTATTTATTCTTTTTAAAACATCTAATTCAATTTCTTGATTGGCTGAATTAATTTTATAAGCCTTTTATAATTTTTACATTAAAAAAAACAAGATTTTCTGAATTTTTTGCCTTTTTATAGTTTGAACATTAGAAAAGACAATAAATGTCATAAATATCATAGTCATTACACCAATACTCTAACAATATCATATAAATCTTATTTATGACATTTATTTGCTAGTGGATGCATGCGACTGTAACGCTGATGTGAATGACATTTGAGCTAATGACTGTGGTGTTCAAAGTACGGCATTGAATGCGTTACTATCATTCGTTAACTCTCTCCTTATCAGCACATGATTTCATAGTATCCTGTGATCTATTCAATAAAAAGATTGTTTTTTCATTCGCGATTGCATGAGCAGAGCATGCTCATCCCCCAAACACAACTCCAAGTTCTATCGAATTGAATGGTGACTGTTCACCAGGCTCTCCACATGAAACCTGATGGCGTTCAGATCCTCAAGCTTGGCAAAAGTCATGTTTACCATTTCTTTCAAAATCTTGAGTTGTTCCTTATATGTATCAGAATGAAATGAAGCTATCAAGGAAAAGGAATTGGTCGTCGTGGAGTGAGTGATAGCCAAGCTGGCTAACTTTGGCACGATCATGGACACTGCACAACATAAAATGACGGAAACAACAAACGTGGGACCAAAAATAATGCTCAAACACTTGATCTACCAGCACCTATTCTCTAGTTGCATTCTTTTCGCATCGAGGGTCTCCAACATCTAAGAGTGTCATGTTTGGAGGGTGTAAACGGGTTCGGAGCCGTCTTAAAATCATTCAATTTTTCAACAATCTTGGTGTACTGCTCCTTCTAGAGAGGGGATCCTTGAGGCGTTATGTTTTGCGAAGTGATCTGAGGTGTAAGTTGCTCACTCCTCACGTTTTTCAGGCAATTTTCCAGCTCATCACAGAATCTCAAAGTCTCGAGACTATTGTCAAAATATTCCTTAATGATCTCTTTCAAATCTGGCGTATTCCAAATATATTTTTTGTTTTCTAGTATAAGCTTTGCAATTTTCTAGTCCACATCGAGGAAACAGGAGGTTATATCCTGAAAAAACTGGAGGGAAAAGCCCTCACTGGGGAGGGCGTCCAGTGCTCACTCTTTGAGATCTTCAAAAATCTTCACATCCGTATACGTTTTTTAGGCATCTTTGTAAAAGTGGAGCTACCCTTGGAAACCCGTGTCCCTTCTCACACTGCTTCCAATATCCTTCCAAACCTGAAGAAAAATTAAAGGAATAAAAAGTGCAAGTTTCTGATAACCGAGCAACGAGAGCAGATAAAAAGACTCTCGTGATGACCGCGTCATGGTCTAAACCACGTGGAATTGTCTACCACTCACTTAATTCCAATCCACAAATTCTTAGCCACATATTTTGAGTCTATCGATACTTCTTGTAAATGTCTTCCTGTGTCGTTTATCCAAGCTATTCCCTGTCAATCTTGACTCTCCCTCCTGTATTTTCTTCCACTAATATGAATGTTTTTTTGTTTGTGTTTTAAATGTATTTTACAGTTTGTAAATTTGTATCCCATGTCTTCACAGAGAATAAATGGGATTTTCATAGATAACAACTGGTTTGTAGTATCCCATCTCTTTATAGAGTTGCATTTCAGCCCTGGTTAGTTTATCTAGCTTCCAATTTTGCAATAACTATTATGTCACTTGACTTGTCCATGGGACCCTACCCCTGAGTCACATTGCAATTCTAGGTAATCTTTAAAATAATCTATTTTTTACGTTTATTTTCTAGTTTTTATTTCAATGGAAACCCAAAGAACTACTTGACTACATAGGGGTGCCATTTTAGTGGCTACTGCTGCTGGTCCCTTACAGCAAGAAGTCCCACTCCCCATGTAATCTGTTCAAAATGAAAATTGGCCAAAAACGAAAAATGTAAAATATATAATTTCCCTCTATTCTTTTGTAGCATGCAGTCCCATGTAAGACATATAACAAAAAAAATTCTGCAAGCCTAGCTGTGGCAAGAAGCATCAAAACAGTGATTGGTTTCATAGCTTTTCCCTTATTTCTTTTTAAGAGTTATTCCCCTACTCTTTTATAAGAACAACCTCCACTGATATGGCAACTTTAGAACAATTTATGGACATCCGTCAAAGCATAATTGAAATCCAATTATTATTTGATGTTGTTTTTGCAAATGCTTTTGTAGTTGTGTATGCAAATTGTGGAAGCATACACAAGGTGCATGAACTGTTTGACAAAATACCTCAAGAAAATGTGTTCTCATTGACAACAATGATTACATGATATGCATAAAATGATTTTTTCAAGGATTATCTAATTCTCTAACCTTGTTCCATGTGCCATCCTCTAATATCTCACTCATAAAAAACTCTTTCTCATTGTCTACGTTTTTGATCTTGCAAAAAAGTTCGTCTATGCTATATAAGAGGGTACGAAAATCCACTCCCAGCTTCTACCAAAATTAGAGCTTTGGAACAGGGCATGGAAATCTATGACAACATAATCTAGTGTGATTTCATGGGCTACAACTATTGTGACATAGCCATTTCACTCTTATTAGCCATCAATGCAAACACACTCATTCATAAAATACAATTCGTCATCAATTCAATTCTTTCCCTTAAATGTATTTGCTTTGGCAGGATTTGCCATTTCATGGCCTTGTAGTAAATAGGCTTTATCTCAGGCATTTATATAAACTACACTTATATTATACGAATATGAGGTGTCTAAAGATCATCCAAAACTACCTCATATTGTTTTGATAGTGAATTATTTACAGGAAACATAGAAATTAACAAACATGATGTCTATTGATTTCTATTTAATTGAGTCACGTCATATACCAAATATATGCAACAATCTCATTGGAGGCAAAGGCCAAAGCAATACATACTTAGTTTTATAATATTAGTTTAATTGGCAATATTAGTTTAATTATTACCATTATGTATAAACTTTATTAATAAATGTATATTTTATTATATAAAATAATTATTTTAGAGTACTTGAATAATTGAATTTAACAATGATACATTAGAAACTATGTTTTATGATAACGTCTAACAAAACACTAAAATGTTGTTATTTTGATGGTTTACATTTAAAGTTCAAAGTTGTGAAGGGATGAAGCACTAAAATGCTAGAAGAAGTACTTTTTTACTACATCTAATGAAATATTATTAATGACGACGAAGATTCAAAAAAGGAGATGAATGATGCAAGGGCAGGAGACTATTAGAAGGAAGAGGTTAAGAATGATTTCTTGGATGGTGACATCTCTAACCTCCATACCAAACAATAAATTTTGAGTTTCAATTTGGTTTTTATTTTGAATGGAGAGAGAACGAATGAGGGTTTTTGCCTTTTAGGAGATCTTGACAAGTTTAAGGGATATGAATGTGGCATGTTCAAGCTATGTCTAAACATCACTTATGTTTACACTGTCAATTTTTAATTACAAACTCAAAATTTCAACTAATTTATTAACAAGTTGTTACACTATAGTGGTAGGTTGTGTGACTTGAAAGCCACAGGTCTAGGGTTCAAGTTTTGTTGACTTAGGTTATAGTATTTGCAAACATGAGAGATATATAAGCTCTTCTGTGTGTTCTAGGGTATTGTAGTGGATCCTCTCCTAGAGGAAATTGTTGTTGATGAAGCCAATTTAGATGGCTCGAATGTTATGTCACATAAAAAAAACTAAAAAATTATATCAATGAGAAGTGCCATAACAAAGGAGGTGGCTTAATATGAAAACTCACATGGAATTAATTAGCTATCTCGGGTTAGCTATAATTATTTTTGGGTTTGTTAGAAGCCATGTTCTATTCTTCCTTGGTAGGTTGTTTCACTGATGTTTGGTTGTCTTATTTATTAGTTGGTTGTTTGTGTACAATTTTTTTGTTGTGGCTATATGTCATTTATGTGTTGATACATGTCTACACCTAATTCATATTTTTAGTACTTATAGACTTGGTAATGTTTTATCTTTCAAAGTATATTATGTACAAGGGTTAGGGCCCTTCCAAAAATCCCATCATTACCCTTTATCAAAAAAGAATTGAAATTTTTCTCTACCTGTAACATTGCATACCACCCCACCTTCTATATTGTTTGAATACTTAATGTTATTTTTTCCCAAAAGGAAACAAGCATATAATGTAGTCAATGGAGATTTGATACAAATGTAACATTTAAGAAGATGTTTTGAAGTGTCATATATCTAAAAAAAAGTCTTCCTATCTTTATGATTTGATGTTTTGTATACATGTCTACACAAGAGTTAAATCAAAAGTAATATACTTCTGTTTTTTTTTTTTATCTCCTTACCTTATTTCAAAGATTTTATTTTAGTTTAAGTTTGGAAGCACATTGGAAAATGTTATTGAGATTTTCGTTACACATGTGAAAGTCATAAGGAATTTTCTCAAAGGCACGCCAACAATTTAATTCTATTTAAGTCATCTAAAGATAACTTTCGTGAATAACTATTACCTTAACTTCATTTTCACACACACACACACACACACAATAGTCACAATGAAATAATGCATAATTAGTACGTAGTTTGTGAGGGATGAATAATAAATGTAATTCACCATGTTAAGGTTTTCACCCTCTAAGAGCGTGGTTGCAAGTTGGGGGCCACTACTCCTGATTTGTAGGGAAATAGGGTCCAATGCTAAATATTGTGAACCGTTGTTTCTTATGCCCAACAAAGAGGACCTGAACTTTAGGGAGAGATTTTCTAGCCTCACAAAGTAGTCGGGGGAATAACATATTATCTACCCACATAGAAATTTTCTCCAGATTTGTTGCCGCTTGGCTTCTTATTTTAGTTTCCCTCCCATTTTTCCCTCCAAAATTCTATAAGGATTCACATAAGAAATATTCTACACCATATCTACATGAAATTTACATAGGCATTGATAGATTTGAGTAGAGTTTTGATATATTATAAAAGCGAGATAAAAAATCAAATGAGGAGATTGTTTCATGTACCAAACTAAAAATATAATCATTTATTGTGATTTTGTCATTGTTTTACTTTTATTTCTTCTGTAGACACCCCAATTTCACATCTATCCTAAATCAATTAATTCTCCTTCCTCATTTCCCGCAAAAATACTCTTCGAATTAATCAAATATAATTTGATTAATTATCCATTTCAAAATCCAAAAAATAACCCAATCCTCACCACATGTCATTATTCTCCATGTTTTTCTACTATTGAATTAAAAATTCAAATTCAAATCCTCACCCACCCTTCGTGGTCCCCACTCACCTAAAATCCTCCACTTATGAATTAAAAATATAATTCAAATCCTCACCCATTTTTCATGGCTCCCACTCATATAATCTTGCCCATATTTTCAAACCACTCACTTAATCTGGCCCATATTTTCAAACCACTCACTTAATCTTGCCCACATTTTCAAACCATGATTACTTAAATTACTCTAAGTTAATCACTCCCCCAGGCTATAAATACAACTTTACCCCTCCCCTCTAAAGACACGGAGAATAAGCTTGAATGTCATATCTAAGTTCTTGCATCCTTTGAGCAAAGAACATCCTTTTGCCTCGTCCTAATGCCCAAATAGCCTCATAATCCTTTTTCCCATCTGGTGTAAAGTAAGAGGATCGTTGTTGCAGGAAGGTCTTGCTCTGTCTTGAAGAAAAGCACCTACATATCACATAATCAGGGCTCAATCTAAGTTTTCTAGCTCATTATGAGGTTTGCTATGGAACGCGAAGGAGGAGGTATGATTATTGGTATTTTACTTCTTTGTTAGTAGTGTATTTTTTCTAGCTTACATTCTAGCACGGCCGGTTACTTTCAATATGTTACCATTAATTTCCCAATTAGTGGTTTTATCTATTCTTTGTTCATTATTGTTTGCTATTATTTCCTTTTTTGTTCCTTATGGCCTTCTTTGGTTAACCTTCACGCTTTGGATAGTGTTTTTGTTGTGTGGTGTCTTGTGGTGTATCTACAGGTTATAACAACAATGAAACTATGAAGCTCATCCTGTCTTTGATCTCCTTGGTGCTTGGTGTTTAGTTCCCAGTTCTGATTTTTCTATTCACTCGTAATCTATAGAAACACATGAACTAGTCATTAGTTTATCATCTTACTGTCATGGGACAACCAATCCAGAAAATGTATTTATTTATTTACTTTTGCCAAAATAACTGCTTTGTAGGAAGTTAATCATTTTTTCTTTTATTTTAGTCAATTATTTTGTGATCTAACTCTTTATTTCTGTTTATTGTTCTTTTTTAACCTTGTCAAAATTTTAGCTCGTTAGGTGAAGTACAGAAGTCAGAAAAAAAAACTAGCTCATAGGATGTTTTTCTCACGTTTAAAATTTTCATTCAGAGTGCTACCGTAGCCCATCTTCCGGAAGCCATAACTTTTGCTCCCGAACTCGGAATGACTTCATTTTTTTTAATGGAAAGGTATCAAAAAGAACTATGCAATGGAAAAATAATTTTTTGATTTAGACTTATAGAAATTTTTTGATTTCATTTCTTCTAACACCTGTCTTTTTAACAAAAAACAACAAAATTATAGTTTTTTTGTTTTTATTTTTTATTTTATTTCACGTAACAACCTCACACATATGCTCTTTCCTCACACTTCAAAAGTGATCTTGGAAATCAGAAACGTGAGGCCACTGGGCTTTGCAAAACATTTTTTTTATTTTTTTATTTTAATTTTTAATTTTTTACCTTACATTTCAATTTTCCACGATAACACTTCTAGGTAACATTTTCACACTCTTCTTTCATCGTTTTTATTTTTTGTGAAAATAATCATTATTGCTATTTTGTAATCATGATTAATTGCAATAATTACTAACATTTAAAAAATAAAAGACTATTTCAATTGTATCCACGTATGCTCTTTTCTTGCGCCTTCGAGCGATCTAGAAAATCAGAAATGGTCACAATTTTTTAGTTTCTTGTTCTAACATTGCAGGATCATCTAGCTTTGTTTTCCAACTGTCATTTCAACCATTATTTTCCTTTGTCATATTATTAATATTTTTTTGGTCATTGGTTGTGTATTCTCTTTTCCTGCGCCTTCGAGCGATCTGGAAAATAAAAAACAGCCACCATTACTTTTCTAACATTTCGTTTGCAAGATAACTACTAATTTGTTTTCTGTAGAACCACGTTGCTGGAATATTGTCAAAAACAAAAACAAAAAAACAACAAAAATCCCACAAAAATACCACCATTCAAAGAAAATTGCTGAAACCAAAAAAAAATTACGCTCAGGTACGTAATTATTTTCTGCTAGTGATTTATTTCAAGTTGGAAAGAACCTTGCATTTAATCACTTTATCATTTCGTTTTTACACGTAGACGAGGTGAATTTCATTACCATCAAAGCTACACCGGTGACATGGACTTCACTACCATGCACCAACAACATTTACATCTGCATTGCACTTTGAGACCTGGTCTCATCACAGCGTTCGGTATTTACCTCGCCCCTACTCTTCACTTACAGGTAATGTTGTCGTGCAGTGCATGTGAATCACACCTAAATAGCTGTAACAAGGAAGCCTAAGCATCGTCCTTGTAAATCTTTAGGGAGTTATAAGGACACCATACACATTCATTCCCCTATCACCTTCCACCTTTTCACAAAAGATGTTTTGGACGTGGTGATTCACTCCGAAATTGGCAAGTAAGAATTGGTGAGTCTCCTCCAGTCCTCTAAGGGTCCCCCGTACCAATTTTGTCCTCGTACATAATTAGGTATATCAGGATTAGGGTATATCAGAGGATGCATCTTCTTAGAGTAATAAGAGCCTGCATCCACCATTTCACAACATACTTGTATGATTGCATGAAATAATGATCATTCCTGAAGAATTTACCTCCTAAGCCAAAACTATTTGATCTACATGATTGCTTGCTGTTTGTAAATAAAATAGTTTAGCATTGTTTCATCAAAAAACTTGGCTAATATCAATGTGTTCATTGTAAAATTTCAAACCCTATTTGTGTTCCATAAAAAAATTAGTTCTCGACCAATTCAATACTAAGCGAAAACATCCAAACAATCCAACAACATAGACCAAAACATTGCACCAATTTCATTAGCTCACTTCAGCCAACATTACATCTATCATAGCTTGTCCTTGGCTATATCTAACTGATATTGAGTGACTAACATTCACTCCCCCTAATGTCAATTGTCAAAACATCCTTTATGGCCTGTTTCCAACTATATCAAACTAATATTGGGTGACTTGTTTGAGTTCACTCGTTATTTTGTCCACCATCACGTTTATCCAAATCACAGCCAACACAAATCCTTTCATAACTCATTTTGAGTTATATCACAACTATATTGAGATTAATCTGTTTAGGTTACTTTCCCTGTCAATAATCTCAAGCTTGTTTAAGCCAAACCAATCAACATCTTCATTATAGCTTATTTGAGCTATATCCCATTTGTATCGAGTACCTTGTTTGAGTGTACTCCTTACATTATCTTCTAATAAGCTTGTTTAAGCCAAATCAAACCATTTTCATTATAGATTGTTCGAGCTATCGCATATTTCTCCCAAGTATCTTGTTTAAGCTTACTCCTTATAGCCTTACTTGTTAACTCGATTGAGGCAAAACAAATATCACAATCAATAGGCTGAGTTCTGCATTGCACCTTTATTTGTTCTCCCTCTCTTTCAACCACGATGAATTCACAAAAAATATCACACAATGAGCTATTAGAACAAATTAATAAGATGACAACACAACTCTCTCATATGGCTACCCAAATTAGTGAACGATCACCCAAAAGGCTAATCATACAACCTCATGAAGACATCAGTTCGCATAAAGTCCAACGTCAGTTTACCCCCCTTGGAGAAAGTCTCTCTAGTGTTTTTCATCAACTAAAAGAGGCTAAAATGATAAGATATCCAATTACAAAACCCTTTATCAAAGGGGAAGCTAAACCATGTTGGTACAAACCTAACACATATTGTGACTTTCATCGCATTGATGCTCATCACACAGATAAATGTGTGTGATTTAAGAATTATGTCCAAGACTTGATTGATGACGACATCATCTTTGTAGAACTTGATGACAACGCTCTTGCAACCAACGACACATCCAATACTATAACTTTCCTTGAAGAGCTAACTACTGTCGAAACTCCTATATACACTGAAATTCCATGAGATCATGACGACAATAGTCAAGCCTCTCTAATTCTAAACCAATCCATATCTTCTTCAAATTTCCTTCCATTAGTTCAAACATACATTGAACCTATTTTGGACAACAACATTCTTCCAACATCTACTGAGCACTTGAACTTATTTCAAGACTCTCTTTCAACCCAAAAATACATTGAACCTATTTTGGACAGCTACATTCTTCCAACATCTACTAAGTGTTTCACACAGAATTTTGTTCCGAAATAGAGTTATTTCTATCTTTTCATTCTCTTGAGAAACAGATAAGGGTTAGGGCTAGGAGAAATACCTGTTGAGTGTTGGGAAGGTGTGCGCGTACCATAAAGAGATCAGACCAATTGTGAAGAGCTCCTTTTTGTCTGGGAAGGACTACTTGTAAATAAGAATGCAAGACCACCAGATTTTTGTTAAACAATAAGTGAGGGAACTGCCTTGGGCCCAGGAAATATTAGACTTCCTTTCGAAGGTGATCAGTTCCCTTTTAATACAAATTAATGCAAATGATAATAAAGAAGCTATTGGGAAATCACGATTTAAGTACCTCATTACTAAAAGCAATAGAGACTAAACTACCAATAATAAAATGTCATGCTATTTGTTTGGTCATTGGTTATTAATACGTTCAGATCAAGTTACAGGGATAGACAAGGCTGGATATGAGATTGTTTGGAGGTAAATAGGTGAAAGGTTGGTTTTTGGTATAAGTCACAGTGACCGATGCCAGTCACTAGATAACCGACCGCGGTTATAAAAACGGTACCGGTAGGGGATAACCGATATCGGTAGGGGCAATGATTTAGGGGATTTTAAATGGAAGTTGGTTATAAGGTGGTTATGGGGTTTAGAAGGTTGGTAGATGGTTAAGGGGAGTAGTAGGGTGATAGAGAAGACTCAGAGAGTGAGAAAGCTGTCTTTGGGGAAATATAGAGATGGATGAATGAAGGTTAGGTGCAGGGTGCTGCCGGGTGGTAGATCCAGGAGTGAGTTTATAATCACTATGAATCAAAAGTTCACAAAGTAGTTTCTAGAAGCATACAAGGTAATAAAAGAGACTAATTACTAGTTTCTAATGCAGATGCAGGTCCAAAGAATGAAGTGGCAAAGGCAAGGCTCAGTTGGGATGATCTGACAATCGGAAGTGAGCTGATGAAGCTATCCTCCGACTCTCCCAATGTTTGGATGAGTGTGACTATGATCTAGTTGCTCAGTTATAGTCTTGGGCTCAATACTCCTCTCTGCAACCTCTTCTCTCTCTCTCTCACTTGTCCCTCTCTTGCAAAATGAATTCGGATCCTTTTGTTTTGGTTGGGGGAGGTCATTTATAGTGAACCGATGGCGGTTACCTAACCGACACCGGTCGCGTAGGGACCGATGTCAGTTAGGTCAAAGTTGGCTATTTTTAGTGAAATAGCCAACTTTCCCTCCTTTTCTCTCGAGGGGTCAGTTGTGGGCTTGGTCAAGTCATTATTAGGTTCGTTTTGGTGCGGGTGAGGGGTGATGAGTCATGGGTGTGGGTCTGGACCAAGTTATAGGTCTTAATTAGGTTAGTTTAGGGTTAGGGCTAGGTCATGGTGAGGTGGCGAGGTTGGAGATGTGGATTTATTAATTATAAGGTAATTAATAAATAATTAAGTGTGTAAGGTTTAGGTGGTGAGGTAGGGTTAGGTTGCGAGAAGAGATGCGGGGCATAGGGCATCGTAAGACTCAAATTTGGTGTCTACATTTGCCCCTTGTTGTCGTGTAGCTTGTCTTGTAAAGCTGTACTGACAATAATAAGAAGTGGTTGCCCCAGTTAAGGGTATAGGTAATCCCCCTCAAATCTATCACAGATTGAGGCGACGTGAAATCAGGGATAGGGTTGATAAAGGGTGAATGATGATGAGATGATGGTAAGATGGTGGGGTAAGTTCAAGGAAGCAGACACACGTTGAAATGCAGTAGTGTGACCAGGGTACATGATTTGAAGAGCAAACAAGCAATTCATAGGCAAAGGTCGATAGTTTATCCAAACAAGGTTGATATAATCCTGGTATCCAAGGCATAGGAAGTAGCTCCAGGGGATATAACGGGTAAGGTACCAGAACGTTTAGGCATGTTCGACAGTACCAAATGGTTGGTTTGGTTGAGATAAACGTCACGGTCTCGGTCTAGGCAAAGCTGGTCGGCTGATCAATTCAAGTATCCTAGTCATGCTAAAACACGAACATGTGAGCTCGATTGAACAAATAACTACATGATGGGTGGATAGAGTCATAATTTGTGGGCCTCGGTCGAGGTACTTAATTGGTGTGGTCTTGGGTCGGGCCGATTGGTTGGGTGCGGCCATGGGTCGGGCCGATTGGTTGGTTGCGGCCTTGGGTCGGGCCGATTGGTTGGTTGCAGCCTTGGGTTAGGCCGATTGATTGGTTGCGGCCTTGGGTCAGGCCGATTGGTTGGTTGCGGCCTTGGGTCGGGCCGATTGGTTGGTTGCGGCCTTGGGTCGGGCCGATTGGTGGGCTGTGGCCTTAGGTTGGGGTGATTGGTTGGTTATGGCCTTGGGTCGGGCCGATTGATTGGTTATGGCCTTGGGTTGGGCCGATTGATTGGTTGCGGCCTTGAGTTGGGCCGATTGGTTGATTGCGGCCTTGGGTCAGGGCGATTGGTGAGTTGTGGCCTTAGGTCGGGCCGATGAATTCAAAATAAGGCTATTTAGCAAAGCTGGGGGTAGGCGATGTGGTGAAAAATGGAGATTGGTGGATAAGGGAAAAGGTGAGTGTTATTAATATAAATACGTGAAAATATTTATATTTTTAAGGAAAACACAACACATGATAGGTTATGGTAGGGGATGGTCGAGCTAACCTTGGGAGACCCCATGTCTCCTAAGTGCTGCCTACATAGCCCATTGCACAAAGCAAGGAGGGGCCTCAGACCGATGTAGTTCTCCCTTAGGACCAAGGAGAGGTGAATTCAAGAAATTTGGTTGTGGTTAGGCAATTTGTTGGTTGGTAAAAGTTTGATGTTGGTAGGGTAATGTTGTTGGTGTTGGTAAGGTATTGGCGGTGTTGGTGTGGGTATAGGTGAAGCGAGGGTTAGCTTACCCAAGCATAGGAAACCGTGTCCTGATTAAGGTCAACACATAATCCTAGATTCGGGTAAAAGAGGCAAAAGTGTCCCATAGTTGGAAAGAGCTAAACAAACCACGTATTATCGTAGGATGAGCTTGAATCCCTAGGTACCTTGCATAGGTGAGAAGTCGATAGGTGAAAAGAGTTGTATAATCACAATATATCGGATATACATCACGTCCCTTGAGTTTTGTTGTTTTGAAGAATGGTGAGGTGAGGTGGATGGTATAGCTAGGGCACAGAGAACTTGTTATAAGGTGATTATTCTGACGAAAGAGAACCAAACCTAAATAGACAAGTCCATGACTCAAAAGTGCTTTTGAATACTGCTTTTATTTTTCTGGATATAGACTGATTGATGTGGGAAGTCTATATGGGATATGCATTTTGTTGTTCTTGAGGTCTTCACGAAGCTGATCAATGCGAGAAGCTTCTGATAGAGGCTGACTTTGTATAGCTGTCCTTCAAGGGAGCAGTCTACTTATAGTAGCAGATGCAGCTTTGCACATAGCTATCCTTCGAGGGAGCAGTCTAGTTTATAGCTTAGAGGTCTAGATGTCCGTTTGGCATGAAGCATCTAGTTTTGCAGGAAGTTTGACTCAAGAATATCCCAGAATTGTATAATTGAGAACTTGTTATTTTGATACTTTTAAGTCATGGACCAGACTAAAAAGGGGAAGGCATCTTTAAGAGGAGGTGATGATCAAACCACGTGAGTTTGATTCTACTTTGAGATGCACGAAACAAGGTGTATGAGGTGGTAAATGAGCTCAAGGGACGAGCGCAAGGTAGATAAGAAGTGATGTAACACTAAATTCAACAGTAGAATGGTCGGAGATGCAAGACATTAAGGGGTTCAGGCTCAGGTTTACCATTAAGCGAAGCTAAACGATAAGTACCTGATCCGTAAGTGTGAGTGATAATGTAAGGCCCAATCCAATTAGGAGCAAATTTTCCACGTTTGCTCTTTTCTAGTTTGGTTACATGTTGATTCTCTTTGAGGACAAGATCACCAATCTTAAAGGTACGCTCATGAATTCACTTATCATAAGCACGCTTGATGTGCTTTTGATAAATTTGAAGGTGGTCAAGAGTTGTAAGACGACGCTCGTCAAGAAGCTCCAATTGGGCTAACCGCTCTTGGCGGAAGTCATCATTGGTGAGAATATCCTGGAGAGATATTCTGAGGGAAGGGATTTGTATTTCGAGAGGCAAGACAGCCTCGGTACCATACACCAAAGAGAATGGTGTGGCATTAGTGGAAGTATGAATGCTGGTACGATAAGCCCAAAGGGCAAAGGGGATGTGATCATGCCAGTTTTTCCCAGAATCGTTAACGACTTTCATGAGAATTTTGGTTAAGGTTTTGTTAAAATATTCTGCTTGACCATTTTCTTGTGGATAGTAGGGTGACGAGAAGCTAAGTTTGATACCAAATTTGTCACAAAGGGCTCGTAACAGCTTATTTTTGAAAGATTTTCCATTATCTGTTATCAGGCGATGAGGAACACCAAAACGACAGATAATGTGATGATTGATGAACTCAACAATTTTCTTTTTTTGGTTGAAATGAGTGGAACGGCCTCCACCCATTTAGTGTAATATTAGGTTGATGTGATGATCCAATGGTGATGCTGCGAAGAAGGCGGGTGAATCTCACCAATAAGGTCTAAACCCCATTGTGAGAAAGGCCAAAGATCTTGTGCGACCTGTAGCGGGTGGCTGGGAGTATGTTGAAGGTTGGCATGCTGTTGACACATAACACAATGCTTAACATATTCGCAGTAGTCTTTATTAAGAGTAGGCCAATAATATCCTAGGCGAAGGATCCGCTTGGCCATGGCAAGGCCACTAAAGTACCCACCACAAATTCCGTCATGGACTTGTTGGATGGTATGGGTGACTTCAGCACCGGTTAGACATCGAAGGAGGATACCATCAAAGCCATGTTTATAGAGGAGTCCCCCCATGACGACATAATGAGAAACACTTTTAAGAAAAGCACGTTTGCCATTACTAGTAAGGTCAGGTGGGAGAACAGAGGTTGTAAGGTAGTCGTGAAATTGGTGATACCAGGTATCCTGCGAATCAGCAGATACATTATTTACCATACAAACATCCAGGACTAAGTAAGATGGGGCAAAGAGTTGTTGGACCAAGACAAATATGTCAGAGTCAGTTGGTGAGGTAGGAATTTGTGAGGCCAAGCAAGCCATAGTATCCGCAAATTTATTAGTTGAGCGTGGAACGGTTTGGATAGAATAATGAGTAAATAAGGTCAAAAGTGAATCCACGTAACATTTGTACTTTTGAAGTTCCTCATTTTTACATTGGTAGATGCCAGTAACTTGATTTACTACCAATTGAGAGTCACCAAAAATGTTAATAGACTTCACACCTAAGTGTAACGCAACGTGGAGACCCAAAACAAGGGCCTCGTATTCCGCTGTATTGTTAGTGCAGGGGAAATCGAGCCTGAATGAAAGAGGCATAGGTTCACCATCAAGAGGAATGAGAACAACGCCCACCCCTCCGCCGCGCTGACATTTAGATCCATCGAAGAAGAGGGTCATCAGATAAGATGCATCACTGAGTGAAAGGGTTGCGATGAGTTCATCAGGGAAAGTAAAATTGGTAAATTGTTCCCCAGGTAAAGGGGCTTCCGCGAGTTGATCCACGATAGTTTGTCCTTTGACTGATTTCTGGTGTACAAACTCAAGGTCGAGGTCAGCGAGGAGCATAAGCCATCGGGCGATGCGTTGGTTTAGATGAGGTTTGGCGTACATATAATGTATGGGATCAGCATTGGTGATGACAAAAGTTTTGTGATTCAGGAGGTAATGTCGGAGTTTGGTGGCCACGAATGATAGGGCTAGGCACAACTTTTCTACGTGTGTATACCTAGTCTCGTAATCCACAAGAGTACGGATTATGTAATAAACTGCTTGCTCTCGATGCTCAGAGTCACGATGTGCGAGCATGGCTCCTACAGCATGGTTGGTGGCAGAAAGGTAAAGGTAGAAAGGGCAATCATCCTGAGGTGGGATAAGCACGGGTGGCTGCAAGAGATAAGCTTTAAGATCCTCAAAGGCTTGGTGGCACTCCTCGCTCCATTGAAAGACAATGTCCTTTTTAAGGAGATGATGGAAAGGTTGACATCGATCCGAGAGTTGTGAGATGAAATGCCGGATAGATTGGAGTTTTCCCTGCAAACTACACAATTGTTTTAGGTTAGTGGGTGGGGGCATTTCTAAGATAGCTTTGACTTTAGCTGGGTCAACCTCAATGCCACGCAAAGAGACGATAAAGCCAAGGATTTTTCCCGAAAGGATGCCAAAGACACATTTCTTTGGTTGAAGACAAACACAGTATTGTAACAGGTGATCGAAAATAATGGTTAAAACATCGAGATGTTCACTGCGATGTTTGGATTTTCCAAGAAGATCATTGACATAATCCTTGAGGATAGTGTGCATAATGTCATGAAAAATGTAAGTCATAGCCCGCTGATAGGTCACACCATCATTCTTAAGGCCAAATGGCATGACACGATAGCAGAAGGTCCCCCAGGGGGTAATGAAGGTGGTTTTATGTTGATCGGCCGGGGCTACTAAAATTTGATTGTATCCCGAGAAACCATCCATGAGAGAAAGCATCTCATGGCCTGCAGTGAGATCAACAAGTTGATCAATGCTAGGTAGGGGGAAGTCATCCTTTGGGAAAGTGAGGTTAAGGTCTCCAGAAATCTATACATATCCGAAGTCCCCCCGTCACTTTAGTGACAGGTACGACATTAGAAATCCATTGAGGATAGTCAATAGGTAAGATGAAAGAAATAGAAAGGAGTCGTTGAAGCTCTTCTTTAACCAAGAGGGAAATGCGTGGATGCATTTTTCTCAGTTTCTGTTTAACTGGTTTGGAGTCTGGTTTCAGAGTGATGTTATGGACAACAATGTCAGGATCGATTCCTGGCATGTCGGCGTAGGACCAAGCGAAAGCTTGATTGCGGGCACGGAGGAAGGTAGTGAAGGCGGCTTGTTCTGATGCGTCGAGAGATTGTCTGATCTTTACAATGTGAGGATCATCCTCTGTGTGGATGTTGATCTCTATAGTTGACTCATTCAACATGGTTTGGGTTTCAGATGGTAAGGCACGTTGAATATAAGAGTCGTCCGCACCAAGGTAGGTGAGGATGGAGTCGTCATCCTGGCACTCCACAACATTAATCAAAGGTGAGTCTTCTTCACATCATGTCTGGATACAAAAGGGGGAGAGAAGATGGGTCTTCACCATCGCGTTGATAAGTGAGAGGACCTAGGAAGATAGCATTCATGAAAAAAAAAAGAGTTAGGAGGGATAGATTCCGGGTCTATCGACTCCGTGGGTGAAGATGGCAAAATGGGCGTTGATGGTTCGGAAGGGGTGACTTCGTCGTCTTCCTGGATACAATTGACACGAGGTTTCTTTAGTGTAGGTGGTTCAGAAAATCCAAGACCATTACGATATTTGTGTTTGTGTGTAGTCATGGGAATGATCGTATGTTGGCCTTGTTCATAAAGACCGAAACCAAAACCTTTCCAAGCACAGCGAGTCAGGAAGGTGAGGGCGAAACGACGGTTGGTTAGATATTGAAAATCAGATTGGAAGGGAACCACACCAAGGGGAGGTTCAGGGGTGACAGAGGATGCGTTAACACCCCCATACATTAGGTTGGTGTGGCAATTAGGTGGTCCATAGGAGATCACCTCCCCCACACAACGGTCGTAGGTAGGATGTGCATGTAATTGTCCATACTCTTGTGGGGTATGGAAGGTGCTAACGTTATATAGGCAGTACTCCCCCAGCATAAGGTATTGATTGACACCTACCAAGGGATCTTTGAGGTTGGGATGTTTTCCTACAGGGAACGAAGAGTGTTTCGCGTCGGTGGTTTCATTAGTTTGAAGGTTTTGATGATGGCTAAGGTAGGTTGAGGCGTTCTTTGAAGTAGATGGTTGGGTCAGATCAATGAGTGCCTACACCTGACTGGTACAAACACATCATTAGGGGGTATAACATATTACAGTTTTGAAAGGGGAAGAAGTCAGCTGTGACGGTGTATGACTTCCCCTCATACTCGAATTTTATGCATCTATGTATCCTTGGAGGGAACGTCATCCCATAGCCCGGATGGATTTCTCCCTCAAGGACATGTATGGGTACATGCAAGGAATGGTGCCTAGGTCGTGTTTAAAGAAGACGTGGGTTGCCCCACATGCATAGGTGTATTAAGGCAAGGTGGAGGGGTGAGGCCCCAGATATTCCTCTTTCATGAAGGTAGGTCATGTGACGGGATCCACATGGGTTTGAGGCACCGCCCAATGCCTGGTTGATTGACCATGCCTGTGTGATCGGGGGCCAGGGTTTTAGTTGTGGCGGAGGCATAGATTGGACTCCCCAAGGAGATTGGGTCTGTCTCCTAGGTGGATTGACGGCTTTATTTTTAGATAGCGGATCTAACCGTTTAAGTGGGTGCGTCAGGCTGGGTATTGGTGAAGTCCCAAGCGTAGGGGAAGGTTTAGTTAGGTTGATAGATGTGGATGAGGTATTCGGTAGAGATGAGGGGGTTGAAGGTGAGGACATAGGCATTTTGAGCTTTTGTAAAAACTTTGGGCATATGGTAGAGGTGTCTGGATTAGTCATCTGCATTTGAGTAGAGCATGGTGTACTCAAACACTTCCCATAAGACTCGTCTATCTTCTGGGGGATGACAATCTTCACGTGTGGACGGGAATTTTGGTATGGAAGAGAAGTGGGCTGTGATTCCGGTCCACTGTGGGTGTGATACAGGGGGCGAATGAGGCATATCAATGGGTGTTAAGAGGTCAACCGATCACTGGAAATATTTAGGTGATGAAGAAATAATAGGGAGGAGGGCATGTTCTAGAGGATCTGTCATGGTTAACAATTTTGGTGATGTAGGCTCGAGGGGTTTCTCCTCTAAGGACGAAAGAAAAAGTGGCGATCCTTCTTCTTTTGCAGCAAGAGTGGTGGAAGGAGATGTTTGGGAAATAGATAAGTTGGATAACATCCACTCACAATCTTGCAGGGATGTGGTGTAAGAAGGCTCTTCTGTGAGAAGAGAACTCTGGGCAGTTGATTCCTTTATGGGTAAAGGAATAGTGGGGCTATCCTCTTGTCCTGATGAAGGAGAAGGGGGCGAGGACCCCTGCGTTCAGTGAAGAGGCTCGATTCAAAATTTCCTCGATGGAAGCCCTTGGTTGTGAGTTGAAAACCGCATCAATCTCATGCACACTCTTCTCCTCAGCCAAGGTTTCTTGGTTTGTGTTACTGTTAGATGAATGGTTTGGAAATGGTTTGTTGAATATTTTTAAATTTTGATTAGCAAGGGCATTAGGATTATCGAGGGTTATATCCCCTGCATCAACCATTTCCTGCACTATGTTTTTCAACATCTTGCAGTTTTCGTGGTTGTGTCCCTTCACGTGATGGAAGTTACAGAAGTCATTTTCTTTATACCAAGAAGGTATAGTGCGGGCGGAATCAAACCCAGAGTGAGGTTTAATAGGAGGCAAGGTGAGAGCTCTTGCTTTAAGCAATTTTTCCAAGATCACATCATAAGTTTCTCCCAAGGGAGTGTACTTGATGGGCTCGGCTTTATACTTATAGGTGGATTTTGGCTGGGTATTAGACGGTGCTTGAGATTTGACCGTCACCACGTGTACAGCTCCTTTTGATTTTGAAGCAGCTGATGCATGAGAGTTGGTGGTGTTGGGTTTGTTGGTGGAGTCTTGGGTTCAGAAATTTGAGTTTTTGTTGCGCAACTTCAATTTCTCCTCCTCTAAGGCTCGAATCTCTAGTTTCCAAGCCATAGTAAAGGCCTCATCAAAGGTGCGGAAAGTTTGAATTTGGAGGGTGGGAGAAATGTGTTTAGCACAGGCCCACGTAAAGAGTTTGATGAGCTCGGCCTGAGGTAAGGCATAAGTAAGTTGGTTGATGAGGCCCCGCCATCGTCCAACGAAATCTGCGATAGACTCATCTTCAAATTGTCGGATGGCATAGAGGTCGGTAATGGATACTTTCTTGGCAATATTGATGGAGAAGTGATCCAAGAAATATTGGGCTAACTGGTTAAAGGAGAAGATTGAGTGCTGGGCTAAAGCACTGTACCACTCTAAGGTAGGTCCTGATAAGGACATGGGGAAGGTATGGAGTAGTAAGGCATCATCATGAGCAATCAGATAGCAGGCATGTCTAAACGATCGCAAGTGTTGTTGAGGGTCCTCCTTACTACTAAAGTGAGTAAATTTCAGTAATTCCCATTGAGGAGGATATGTATGAAGGGGGACAGAAGGATGAATAGGCTCCCAAAAAACTTGCTCGTATGTCAGGGTGTTATGGCTTCCTGAAACAAAAGCCTCAAGATTTTGCATCTTGTCCATCATCTGTTTGATTAAATCATTGGTTGGGTTAGATGATGGTGCTGTTGTCGTAAACGGAGGAGGATTGGGCCAAGAGCCGCTACTAGACAATGGTGGGGTTGAATGTTGATAAGGTAACGATGATGAATGTGTTGGGGCGGCTGAATAAGGGTGTCCTATATAAGATGTTGAGGCCACCAGATGAGTCTGCGGAAATGAAAAGGTGGGCGGAGCCTGAGAGGGAAAGCTCGTGTGGATAGATGGTAGAGAGCGAGTTATGAAAGAGGTAATCTGTGGGAGAGATGAGGTAGGGGCAGTGGACGGTAGTGATATGTGGGGCCCTAGATTAACCAAAGGAAGGCCAATTGGTGCAGTATGAACCACTGAAGCCACTGAGCTGGGAGACGGGGCTAAGGATGAAGATGGTGAGGTGGAGTTATTAGGTGGGGAAGGGGCTAAGTGAAGCGGCTATACTAATAGGCATACCAAAGAGGAGCTGACCGTCGGATGTACGGTCAGGGGTATGAGACAAATAATACTGTACGGTGCTAGGATTAACATCCAAAAATTTGGCCAAAGTCTGGATCTCCTACAGGGATCTTGGGAAAAGCACTGGTGTCCGTAGGATTCCCCATAGGATGGAAAGGGGGTGACTCAGGAAAAGACACGGAACAAGCATGTGAAACCATGGCTGCGGCTTGTTGCCGGGTGATAACAACCATGGACAAGAGGATACAATAGAGAATTAGTCAATCAGGAATAGAAACAACAACAAAATGTTGGAATTGGTAGGTTGCTGGTTTGTCAGGAACTGTGAAACACAGTAACCGATATCGGTCTAGTAACCGATGTCGGTCAGACGGTAGCCGGCGTCAGTCAGTGTAACCGATGTCGGTAGAAGAGGACCGGTGTCGGTCATTGTGAAGGAAAAGAGAGAATGTAAGAGGCTGCTGGTTTGGGGATAACAAGGCTTAGTATACCCACCAAACTGTCTGAAGTGATCACTGAGACAGGGTATAACAGAGAAACAGAACTGAAAGAAAAACAAAAAACAAGCAAGATACACAAGCAAATCAAGAGACTAACCCTAGGATTAGTTTTAATCACTTTGGGCTTATGCCTTAGACGCAAGATGATGTCAATCCTAAACAAAAGACCTAAGGGAGATGTCAAGTTTGTTTTGGCTTGTAAGGCTACCTCAATCGGGCGGAGGAATACCACGGGAAGGGGGGATGTTTGAGATGTTGTGTAGATTATGATGTGATTTGATATGTGTTGTGCAGTGAGAGCAAGATTAATTTCTCGTCAATACCGTGGATATCACCCCCATGTGTATGACCTGTTACTTAATCTAAGTTCATTAGAATTAAAAACAACAAGCAAGAATGTGATGCACGTGTTTTAAACCCAAATCAAAAATGATATTTGATGAAATAAAGAAAGAGAAGAGGTTAAGAAGATGACTTTCACTAATGCAAAGATGCGAAAGAAAGACAAGTTATTTTACCAAAATGACAAAATATTTTGTGAATATTTAGAATAAAGAAACAGCAAGTGTTCTCCCCATATGAAAACAAGTAAGAAAGAAAGAAACCCGATAGGAGTCCCACCGGGCGTGCCAAAATGTTTCGCACAAAATTTTGTTCCAGAATAGAGTTATTTCTATCTTTTCATTCTCTTGAGAAATAGATAAGGGTTAGGGCTAGGAGGAATACCTGTTGAGTGTTGGGAAGGTGTGCGCGTACCGTAGAGAGATCAGACCGATTGTGAAGAGCTCCTTTTTGTCTGGGAAGGACTACCTGTAAATAAGAATGCAAGACCACCATATTTTCGTTAAACAATAAGTGAGGGAACTGCCTTGGGCCCAGGAAATATTAGACTTCCTTTCAAAGGTGGTCAGTTCCCTTTTAATAAAAATTAATGAAAATGATAATAAATAAGATATTTTGAAATCATGATTTAGGTACCTCATTACTAAAAGCAATAGAGACTAAACTACCAATAATAAAATGTCATGCTGTTTGTTTGGTCACTGGTTATTGGTACGTTCAAATCAAGTTATAGGGATAGACAAGGCTGGATATGAGATTGTTTGGAGGTAAATAGGTGAAAGGTTGGTTTTTGGTATATGTCACAGTGACCGATGCTGGTCATTGGATAACCGACCGCGATTATAAAACCGGTACCGGTAGGGGATAACCGATATCGGTAGGGGTAGTGATTTAGGGGCTTTTAAATGGAGGTTGGTTGTAAGGTGGTTACGGGGTTTAGAAGGTTGGTAGATGGTTGAGGAGAGTAGTAGGGTGATAGAGAAGACTCAGAGAGTGAGAAAGCTATCTTTGGGGCAATATAGAGATGTATGAATGAAGGTTAGGTGCAAGGTGCTGCCAGATGGTAGATCTAGGAGTGAGCTTATAATCACTATGAATTAAAAGTTCATAAAGTAGTGTCTAGAAGCAAAGAAGGTAATAAAAGAGACTACTTAATAGTTTCTGATGCAGATGCAGGTCCAAGGAATGCAGTGGTGAAGGCAAGGCTCAGTTGGGATGATCTGACAATCGGAAGTGAGCTGATGAAACTATCCTCCGAGTCTCCCAATGTTTGGATGAGTGTGACCATGATCTAGTTGCTCAGTTATAGTCTTGGGCTCAATACTCCTCTCTGCAACCTTTTATATCTCTCTCTCACTTCTCCCTCTCTTGCAAAATGAATTCGGATCATTTTTTTTTGGTTGGGGGAGGTCATTTATAGGGAACCGATGGTAGTTACCTAACCGACACCGGTCGTGTAGGAACCGATGTCGGTTAGGTCAAAGTTGCCTATTTTTAGTAAAATAGCCAACTTTCCCTCCCTTTCTCCCTAAGGGTTAGTTGTGGGCTTGGTCAAGTCATTATTAGGTTTGTTTTGGTGCGGGTGAGGGGTGATGAGTCATGGATGTGGGTTTAGACCAAGTTATAGGTTTTAATTAGGTTAGTTTAGGGTTAGGGCTAGGTCATGGTGAGGTGGCAAGGTGAGGTGACAGGGTTGAAGATGTGGATTTATTAATTATAAGGTAATTAATAAATAATTAAGTGTGTAAGGTTTAGGTGGTGAGGTAGGGTTAGGTTGCGAGATGAGATGTGGGGAAAGGGCGTCGTGAAACCCAAATTTGGTGTCTACACTAAGCACTTGAACTTATTTTAAGACTTTCTTTCAGCCCAAACATACATTGAACCTATTTTGGACAACAACATTTTTCCAACATCTACTGAGAACTTGAACTTATTTCAAGTCTCTCTTTTAACCCAAACATATATTGAACCTGTTTTGGGTGACAACATTCTTCCAATATCTAACGAGAGCTTGACCTCATTTCAAGACTCTCTTTCAAACCTTGATATTACTGTAGACACTCCATAAGAGGTTCCATCAACAGGTATCATTAAGTTTGATTCTATTATTCCAATATTGGCTCCTATTCCTAACATCTCTAGCCTTGTTGTCAAAACACAACCACATCGAGTTTGGACACTTGCAACAATGCAATCTATCGTGTCCATCATGCTTTCAACGATTGATCTTGCAAGCATCTCATCACTAATGATTCTCACCTATCAAGACTTCTACGTGCATACATTCTATGCGGTACGTATACCCAAGAATATCTTTACGCCACATTTTCCATCTTCAATCGTGAATCTATCCTCAAATCAATCAATTAATGGACAAATAAAAGCAACAAACCAAATAATACAAACCATCATTGTCAACACACATGGAAGCTATTGGCTTAACCAAATCTATCCCACTCTTTGGGATTACCACACATCTTATCACACACCTACTGGAGCCACTCCCTTCTCCTTTGTTTATGGTTGGGAAACTATTTTACATGTCAAGGTTGAATTTACATCCTTCATAATATCCTTCAAAGATGTAATCAATAAAGATTATTATTGACACTCACACCTTAATGAACTTGAGGTTCTTAATTAAAAATTACTTAATGCCCTAGATCATCTTCAAGTATATCAAAATCGGCTACAAGATAGCTACCATAAAAAAATTCAACCTATAAAATTTAAGGTCAATGATTTCATTCTCAAAGAAAATCGAAAGAATACACCTAAAGAATGAGACAAACAAGACAAATTTGAGCCCAATGAAATCATAGATAATTTTGGGTTTGGATTTTATAAATTGGCCATTGACACATGCCAAGTACTTGAAAAACCCATGAATGCATTCCATTCAAAGAAATTTTATTCTTGAAAGCACTCTCTATTCCGAGAAACAACAATGTGTACATTGTTCCTTCTATCGTGCTTATCTCTGAATAAATTTATTCATTTCCATTGACAGACATTTTCATTATCAAAATCACATCTTCATATTTATCATCATGAGATAGGTGCTAATATAAATCTTATTAAGGTTTGTGAGCATCATACTTCTTATAATATCTCCCATCTTTCAGTCACTTTCACCTATGGTCATACCTAGAAGCTTACTCATGGTAATATATTCCCTTCAAATACATTCTCTCTTTCGTAACAAAGCTCTAAACTTCGTTACCCAGTTCGTTTGGTCGTCCATCTCAGTCTTCGGTGTTGAACCCTCGCGTCCTACTAGTCGTATGGGGCTGAGATTGGGGGCAGACGTTCCTTCCCAAATAAAAAGTACTATTGTAAAAAAATCCATCAATTTACATAACTTATGAATAATTCATCGTCACATCTTTCGTTCTTCATAGTCTATGGTGTTGAGACCACACTTCTTCACTGGTAGTGTGAGACTGGGAATGGAGGAAGGTGCCCTTACTCGTCTATGTCTTATCTTTGGTGATAAACCCTTGCCTCTTACAAATGGCATGGGGAAAAAGCGTAGAGGGTCATTCTCATAAAAGCATAAAAAATTTGCAAAATATACAAAATAAATCAAAAATAAAAAATATAACACAACAAAAGACAAAAAGGGAATTCACTTGCCTATATTTTTGCCTTTGGTGATGAGCCCTTGCTTCTCACTAGTAGCATGGGGCAAGGCATAGGGAGTCATTTAAAAAATTCAAAATCTTACAGTGCTTGCAAATTATATAATCCCCAAAGAAGTAATTTAGATGCCTAAGTGAAGAGAGAACTATCCCTTCACCTCATATCTTATCAGTCAGCAGGCTGTATAAATGTCTAAGCCTAACATGTGACTCATAAAGTGAAATCCATTTTTAAAACTGGTTCAGTACCATGTTATGAAGAATGGAGTCACAATTTCCTAAAGGGATTGTTGTTAGCATTTGTCTCTATATTCATTATCTACCTCCTACATCCTTCTTGATTCTTGGTGATGAGCCCACACATCTTACTAGTTGTGTGGAGTCAAGAATGGAGCTAGAATTATTTTCATCATATCATCACCACCATATCATGCCAATGGAAAGAGAATTTGTGTTATTTTGAGCATAAGTTACAACACAAAACATGGTATATACGGATAATATCCATGTTTATCGCCTCTCAAAAATAAGTCTGCACTCTGGTCCATAACTTGCCAATCAAAGTGTAAAAATTTGTAAACATTTGAAAATTGTCAAAAATCTAAAAACAATGTAAAAATCCAAAAACATTTGAAAATCGTCAAAAATCCAAAAATAGTGTAAAAATCTAAAAATCCAAAAACATTTGAAAAATCTAAAAACAATGTAAAAATCTAAAAATCTAAAAACATTTGAAAATCGTCAAAAATCTAAAAATAGTGTAAAAATCTAAAAATCCAAAAACATTAGAAACATTTGTCTAAAATCCTACAAAACAATTAGAAACAATCATCCAAAATCTAACAAAAAAATTAGAAACACTCGTCAAAAATCCAAAAACATGAGACAGAATCGTCAAAAATCTAAAACCATTAGCAAGAATCTTCAAAAATCCAAGAACATTTGAAAATCGTCAAAAAAGTCAAAAACATTTGAAAATCGTCAAAAATCCAAAAAACATTAGAAAATAAAAATAAATAAATAAATAAATAAATATATATATATATATAGTAAAAAAAATCCACAAAATCGTAAAAAAAACTCTAAAATAACCAACACAATTTAACCTATGAACTATTATCCCCAACGAATCGATCTAATCACCTTATGACTTCCAAATTCAAACCACTTCTCCTCGCGTGAATCCTTGCGCTTGGGGAAAATCAAGCTATCATTGTTTCCTTGTTTGAAGAAAATGACCCAATACTTTACTATGTCCTCATACCCCTTCTTGGGGGCACATCCAATCAATTCATCACTGTGGAACAAGTTAAGGACACGTTTAATGGTTCTTGTGTTGCATTATTAGTTGTAAATTATTAATTACTTTCTTACATCTTGATATATTACAGGGGGCATCTTGATTTTATGTATCCTAGTGATCTCTCTAATATTCTTATGTTATTTAATTGCATGTCATACTGGGGCATCATTCTTTCTTGACGGCCCTCTGTCTATGCTCTCTTCCATTTGCATATCATACTAGGGGCATCAAACCTTTTTGATGGCCCCCTGTCTATGCTATCACACATATTACAATCTAGTCAACCTGATCTTTTATATCATGATGCATCTTGTTATGTGCTATATTAAAATTAAGATACTTTTCTTCACGTGAGTATCTTCCTACATGATCAACATCTTAATTTGCACCCCGTCCATTCACCCATACTAATACATTCCCTAGTTTGGGAATCCTACTTGACCATCTGTTTGCAATTTGCGAATCCTTCTTGACGATTTTTCTCAAGTAGCATTTTCTATCCAGTAACTCCTCCCCTTGACCATGCTCACCATGTATTTGATCCATTCATTCTCGCTCCTCATTTTTACATCCTCCGCCACTTATCCCCATATTATCCTTCTCACCATTCATGTTCCCTCTCACCCATTTATATTCTTTCCTTTCACCCTTTTTCTTCCCACTTGAAAATCTTACTTAATAACCCCTTCTATATCGAATCCTTAGTGGAGTTTTACCCTCTCCCTAAGATCTTCTCGCTTTAGAAGCTTCTTCACCACCTCCCCTCTCATTAAACAAAAATCACCACCAAACACATCGTTCCCATTCCACCTCTTCTGTTTACCATTCTCGCATCATTACTCTCACCACACAGGCATCCCAATTAAGGATTCCCATCACACTCTCCACCCTCCACTGCATATATTCCTTCATCCATTCATGTTACACTCCTTTGTTTCCTTTTTTTCTTATCATCACCTCATCTCATATCATATCATATACCACTCATGCATACCTCACTCACTTTTTTCTCATCCTTCCCTAAATCCGTCTTATGCCTGGTCATCCTACTTACATGCTCTCGTAGTATGGAAAATTCACTTGAGGGTTCCCCTTCAGTCCATTTTGTCATACCCTATTCCCACCAACTCTAATATCATCCTTGTTCTTCTTTAGCTTGGTGATATTACTTAACCATTCCGGCTGCATGACAATCTTAGTTAAGACTTCCACTCAAGGTTCATCTGCCCTTTGGCCTTCCCCCATCCCATCATATTTCCCCCATCTTATTTCTCCCACCTCTTATCGCGATCATTTTCTTTAATCTACCATTCCACCCCTGTCTCTAATATCATCTACTCTTTTTCCTTACATATCATCCATGTCAGTTAGGTGATCCTATGAAACCTCTCCAGCAACATGACGATCTTACTTAAGATATTATCTTAAGTATGGACATGTCATCTTACACTCGCCCATCACTCTACAATCTCACCATCAATCTTTCCTCTTCATTCCCCATCATCACATCTTTTTACCAAAACTATCACCCTCCTCTACTTGGCAATCTTACTTAACCACTCACCCGGCATGGTGATCTCATTTAAGAGTCCCTCTTAAGGATGATCTGTCTCCTTGCCTTTCCCCATCACTACACACCCTTCACCCTTCACTTTTTCAAGGCATTACCCATTATCACATCCTTTCACGTCCTTTTCAATTCTCACAAACACCACTTCTCACTTGACCACTTGTCATCTCCAGTTTCACTCACTTGGAAATCTTACTTAACCACTTCCGTCACATGAAAATCTTATGTCAAGGTCCTCCCTACACTTAACTTGTCATTGTGAACTTCTCCCCCACCTCATTATTTGTTCACTTTGTTGATCGCTTCTTCCACATGGTATCTCCTACTACCCACTTTTTCATCTTACTATTATCCTTTCTCCACATATCCTCTTACAACATACATCTAATCTCTTCTGCCTACAATCACGTTCTTTCCCCCCATTTTCCCCTTCTTGATCCATCATCCTTCATACCGTTTCTTCCCATTCTTTTCATGTCTTGGTTCTTCATCCTCACTTCGTTCATCCTCATCACCTGCATCCTCTTCTCTTTCACCAAGTCCCAACTCATCCCTCTTATTTTCTTTACTCTTTCCACTTAATCTTCTCAAAATCCCCCCACATTTCTACCCACACACGCATTCGCCATTATTGTTAACACTCCTATATCATTCTTTCATCATCATCTTCTCTTCCCGCACTAATAATTGTAAACGTGTTTTCCCTAAAAATCATCAATCCTCATTCCGCACAACCTCATTCACTCCCTTGGACCTTTTAGAGTTTCCATTCATTACTTCCCTCCTCTAAGCCCACCAATCATTGTAAAAGGGTTTTCCCTAACGTCCCTTTGTTAGCGTTACCCTTTCCAATCCTCATTAGATTTCTCCTTTTCTTCATTTTTTCTCTCACCCTTCCCCACCACTCATTGTAAAGGGGATTTACTGAATGTCCCCTCATTGGCATTTCTTCTTCTCCTCCCCCATTCTCTTTTCTCTCCTATTATTTTCCCTCAATCGCACCCTTTCTTGTCACTTCTTACCAAACTCTCCATCTCCTCTTTTCCCTCTTCAATATCTTTAGTATCTTCATCATACATCGTTTTTATATTTTTTCGTCATCTTAGTATCCTCATTTCAAGCATCTCCACATATGTTCCAATCGATGTCATTCCTCCCCTCTTTCTTCTCTGAACATTCCTTATACTGTCCCCTTTCCACTTATTACCCCCTTTATGTATTCTCTTCCTTCTACTCATTTTCTTTGTTATCCTCTTCTCTCTCCCACCTCTCGTCTTATTTCCCTTCCCCTGTATTGTCTTCTTCCCCTTTTTCCATCACATTTCCTCCTTAATTCCCCATTGATAACCTGGCTGTTCAGCGTTGTCCTATCTTTTTTAATCATACCACCCTCCACATGCATCTCCATACAGTTTGTTCCATATTCTTTGCCTTGGTCTTCCTCGCAATGACATGATTCCTTCAATATTCTCCCTATATTCGCTCTATCTTCCTTTCCTCTCCCCTAATTTTCATGTTTCTTTTGACCACTTCTCCTTTTCTCTACCACCCCTACCTTTTCGTTCATTCTGTATATGTTTCCCTTCTTTTCTCTTTTCCTTTTCACACTTTCCTCGCCCCTCATAGTTTATTTTTTTTTTCTCCGTTCTACTTCTTCTTTCGTCCTCTTTCTATTTTCATCCATTTCACCCCCTACTCCAACCTCATTTTCTCCTTCTTATTTATTGTTTCCCGTTTCGTGCTTTTCTCATCTCTATCATTTATTTCACTTTCACAAATCCCTCTTTACTATCTCTGTTGCTTCCTTCATTTTGCACATCTGTCTATTTCATCCCTTCACCCTCTCCTCTGTCATTTTCCTATTTTTTTCCTTGTTTGTCCTTCATGATTCCATTCTTCCGCCTATCATCCCTCTCTTTTATTTCTACCTCTTTCATTCCCTTTTTTTGCCCTCTCCCCAATTTCCCTTACTCTTCTCGTAATCAAACCCCAATCCTATCCATTCCCTTTTCTCTCTCCCACACACCCTCACACCTATCATTCAAGGCCGATTGAATCCTTTCTCCATTTGCGTCGTGTAGTCATTCCAGTCTCTTCCACTCCATTATCGTCCTCTTCTCCACATAAATTATTTCTCTTCTTTTCTAGAGTTCTGTCATATATTCCATTCTCATCAGTCCTCTCGAGGGGGCATCATCACATCTATCCATAATCACATCTTCTCATGACATTTTTGTCTTGGAGGATACTATGACATCCGTCACTCACCACTTTCTATTCTTATCGACAAACATTCGCTCTACCTTTTTCTTAAGAAACATAGATTGAATTCTTCCCCCATACCGTGTACTTTCTATGAAAGGACACTACTTTCATAGTACCCTTCCAAAGAGGGGCAAATGTAGACACCCTAATTTCACATCTGTCCTAAATCAATTAATTCCCCTTCCTCATTTTCCACAAAAATACACTTTGAATTAATCAAATATAATTTGATTAATTATCCATTTCAAAATCCAAAAAACAATCCAATCCTCACCACATGTCATTATTCTTCATGTTTTTCTAGTATTGAATTAAAAATTCAAATTCAAATCCTCACCCACCCTTCGTGGTCCCCACTCACCTAAAATCCTCCACTTATGAATTAAAAATATAATTCAAATCCTTACCCATTCTTCATGGCCCCCACTCATCTAACCTTGCCCACATTTTCAAACCACTCACCTAATCTTGCCCACATTTTCAAACCACTCACTTAATCTTGCCCACATTTTCAAACCATGATTACTTAAATTACTCTAAGTTAATCACTACCCCAGGATATAAATACAACCTTACCCCTCCCCTCTAAAGACACGGAGAATAAGCTTGAATGCCATATCTAAGTTTTTGAATCCTTTGAGCAAAGAACATCCTTCTACCTTATCCTAATGCCCAAATAGCCTCATAATCCTTTTTCCCATCTGGTGCAAAGTAAGAGGATCATTGTTGTAGGAAGGTCTTGCTCCATCTCAAAGAAAAGCACCTACATATCACACAATCAGGGCTCAATCCAAGATTCCTAGCCCATTCTGAGGTTTGCTACGGAACGCGAAGGAGGAGGTATGATTATTGGTATTTTAATTTCTTGTTAGTAGTGTATTTTTCCTAGCTTACACAATCAATCTTCCAAGACAAAACATACATTTATTAGACCCAACAAGAGGTAAGAATCTAAGTAGTTGCTAACACTCAAGACTTCCCAATAGTTCAGGTAAAGTAGAGCCATCTCAACGGTATGCCAATGCATCATTACAAGAAATATAAATTGGGTTTCAACAAAAGACAAGATCAAACATCAAGAAATAATACGTACAGTCTAGGACTCATTTACAATTCCAAGCACAATGCAAGGCATAAACGTTATTGAAGGATCAAGACCTTTTAAATACATGTAACCAAGTTAGGGTAACAACATGTTCCCCCAATAGTTTATTAAATAGTCAAAATACTATAATACCTGAACCAACACAACGTTCATGTTTCTATTTAAATTAAGAACAACAAGTATTAAAAGGTTTGTATAGTGATGCATATCAATATCACAAACACAATTACATAATACACCAGCACCGTAAGACTTGACCGAGTGTAATGAAACTATTTACATACAGTTCGGAGTAAGAAGAAATACTTCCATCCTCTGTTAACATCCTTTCAACCCTATTTCCAAACTCAAATGGGATGTAAGATGCTTGACAGAGCTAAGACCGGATGACTCACAAGTCGGGTTCATAAAGAATCTCCAAAAACCATTAATGTGGTCATAAGAACAAGATTTCACAAGCACCTTGCCAAAGAGACTTTGAGTATAGTCTAGTTTACCCAAAATAACAAACACAAGTTCTAAATTTAATACTATTCCGAAATCAATAAAGTTTTCACAGGATGAAATACGAAACTAAATCATATATGGTTTTTCCTGTGCATGTAAGTTTTAATAACGGTCCATGATTTTCGTAAGGAGAATCATAGAAACCAAACTATATATGGTTTTTTTTTTCCAATGCATGTAAAATTTGCTACAGTCAAAGTTTCCACAAGGTGATACAAAAACAACAAGCCATATACGGTTTAATTCCCAGTTAATATAACTATGAAATAACACGTTAACACTATGGAGCCAATAATCACTGCAACGATTCTATCCACCAAAACATATTTCCAACAAATAGCTCGAACCTGTTTGAAGTATCAATAAGAACTAGAGTTGCTTACCAGCTCGGGTAAATAAAACACAACAAGTTTGCAACACTAATCTTTAACGAATACAGAAAGATCTCTATATCATTTAAAGGTCGCAAATGAAGTTGAAACCAACAACAATTTCAAGCCACTGAAGAAGCAAACATTGTTACCAGTTTTGTTTACATATACATGGTTCCTTTACAAAAAGGCAGTGCAAAGTAAGGCTTTAATAGAATCATGTAGCACACAAATTGAAAAACACAGAATACAAGTTTTTTTTACAAAGCTCATCTATCAATTTACTAGTTAAGCATGAATGCACAGAACTCATCAGAAAAAATTTATTTTTATGAAAACACTTAGAGGAAAGCAAGAGATTTTAACAGTTAGGGCCTATCATGCCTGATAGTGTCGCTGTAAAATTGAAGAAGATTTCTAGCTGAGCTCGCTTCTTCCCTTCTTCTCCATGAAAGATCAAACAACAAAATAATTCTTCCATAATGCCTCATATACTCTCCATGAAACAAAAATAGATTTGAAACCTCCAAAATAGCCATGCAGTGTAGTTTAAACTACAAGTTCGAAAAACCAGAGCACATGGAGAGAGAAAAACAGAGAGCATGCAAAATGAAATAGCCAAACAAAAATATGATGGCATGCCTTCCAAAGTGGTTTGGGCTCGTGAAACCGAGTTCATTAATTGCATTAATTCCATATCTCCCTCCCAATCTTCCTTGCCACTGCCTGCCAAGTCTGGTGAGTTCCCTATCAAAAATAACATGCGTTTCCATTTCTAGTGATACTGCCACCTAGGCCTCCGCCAACAAAACTAGCCCCTGCCAAAGTTGGCAGTCTGTAGGATTTAATAAACCTTATCATCTTCATAAATGCCTTAGAACCCATCGTCAATGTGTATGTGACCCTTTAGGTTCCCCTTCATGCCATTAGTTTAGGGTAGATTACTGGCTTAGGTTAGATCTTAGGTAGATTAAAGTTTATACCTTAGGATATAACACTAACCACTAACCCTCCCACATAGGTCCTTAACAATTAGGTTAGATAACTCCACATAGGTAAGTAATCAAAAATACAATAGCTTTTAGAAACTATGTTAGATCATTAAATAACCTTGTAGTGTTAGGTTCTAGTTTTTTTAATACCTAGCAACCCTTCTAACTCTTTAGCACCAATTTAGGTTAGAAACAGAATTGTGTCAAGTAACATAGCTTAGGTAGGAAATACTTTCACCTAGCTTAGGATTCCGTAATTCAATCCTCAATAGGATCCCAGATATCTTTCTCCTGTGTTGTGAACAGCTGCATTCCCATCTTTATCAATAATGACCTGCCATGGTTGATCTTCAAGGACGCAAGCTAAACAACCTATTGAATGGAACTGCGTTCACACAGAAGTCAAATAACATGCAACAAAAAATTTCATTCCAGCGTGTAACTTAACTTATGGAATGTTGATTTTACCATTCATTTAATTGAGCAGTTTTAAAACATTCCTTGGATCACTGAAATTGATCCAAGGATGAGTCAGATAAAAGACAAGTTTACAACTCTTAAACTAGATTGCAAACCACCTACCAGAAGTGAAAAATAGATTCAGAGAAGTCATACTAGTTCGATCAAAGGATCTTAAGAGAAAAAAAGACTTATCCATATCAAGCATGATTTCCAGTAATCAGAAGAACATATCCATATAAGGAAAATCACATATCATCACTTGAATGCAAAGGAGGAAAATAACATTAGTCAAGGGTGTTACACTTGCAATCGTGATCCCTTGGGAACTGTATTAATAAAGGTAATATCAAATTCATCCACACTGTTAGTAATCCATAGCTCATTACCAACAGGCAGCCCATAATGCTTCTTAATGTTTCCAATAAGATTCTTGTGAAGGCTCTTGCTCTTCGGGTGGCTTCTTTACTACCCAAAATTGTTGGACCTGAACAGTTTAGTTTTGTTAAAGGCCGTTTCATTTTTGATAATCTTATTACTTTTTGGGAAGGGCTGGAATGGGCTTGCACTTCTCTTCAGAAGGTGGTTTTTCTCAAAATCGATTTTGAAAAAGCTTATGACTACATAAAATGGCTTTTCATTCTTACCATGCTTAAAGTCTTGGGGTTTGGTGATTTCTTCCTCAATGTAGTTAGTACTCTCTTCACTGATGCCTCATCTTATCTCACCATCAATAGACACCAGTCTTCTTCCATTGGGTTAATTCAATGGATAAGGCAAGGTTTCCCTTTGGCTCTGGCTCTTTTTGTCTTGACAACGGATGCTTTCAGTTACCTTCTTTCCAACAGAGCTGCTTAAGGGATATTAAGATGAATTTATCAACCTAATCATCAATCCCAACTCATCAATGGCCACTTTGGATGAATCTTTTCTCACTCTAGCTAAATCGAAACAAAATGTGTAGGAGGTGCTTTCTTGCTTTGATATCTTCTCTAAAGCGTTCAACTCTAAAGTTCAGTTTTTCAAATCATTGGGTTTTCACTAAAGTCCCTGGCCTATACCCGACTGGTTAGTAGCCTATCCCTGGTACTGGATTCAACTAGGAGAAAAATTCCACTTTTTGAAAATTCCTTTTTCCTTCGATAGCGAGTCTTTCACCTTGTGGAAATTTGTGGTTGATTGGGTTGAGCAGAAAGTGCATAAATAGATCTCTCGTCTGTTATATTTGGTTGGGAAGTTCCAGGTTTGCACTAAAATTCTTACTGCCACTTAGGTCTATTATGCAACTTGCTAGTGTCCCTCTCATTCCTCCTTTGAAAAGCTCACTAATCTCTTGTGGGATTTTCTTTTGTGTAACTCTAAGCAGGGTGGTTTTCATCATGTTGCGTGGGAGGTTTGCAATCTTCCCAAGGATTAGGGTGGTATGGGTGTTGTTGATGTCTACAAGCAGAGTATCTCTCTATGCACTAAGTAGGTTGTTTGTTGTATCCAGGGAAACCAAGCTTGGCAGGTTTTGTTACGAAATTGTATCTCTTCAAGAATACCATATGGTAAAAAATGCTAGAAAAACATAGGATCTCATAATGTGATAATTACTAAAGTTCTAGTTAAAATACCTGGCACCTTTGTGGTAATTAACATATGGAAATAATTTGAGATGGTGAAACCCTTCATGTGGTGGGTTGGTGATGGATTCCAAACATGTCTCTCTTTCAATGAGCACAATCTGTGATGGTCACCTATTTTCTCTCCTGACGATCTCTCGCTTGCAGAAAATCCCAACATCAAAGTAGTGCGATTATCTCATAAAGGCATCTCTACCATCTGGGACAGGGTTTCCTCCTAGGATTAGCTTCCTCAGCCAACATTGAAACAAAAATACAACCTAGATAATTTGGATTTGCCTTCAATTTTGGCTATTAAGTATTTTATGGCTAATGTTATGCTACACAAGCTAGGCCTTCAACCATCCAAGGCTTGGTCAAAATAATGGCGTTGGAATGTGGACATTTTACTATTACAATACAATTCAAGAGTTATCTACTCCTTGTTATCTCCTATTTATCCAGCTTTAGATAAGATAAATACCAGATGGTCATTACATTCTTCTCATGTCACCTGGTTAAAGCCTCTCCAATGGGCCTGGAACCCCCTATTTGATTCGAAGCTCAATTTTTTTATTTGGTGTCTGATCTATCAGGACCTACCATTAGGGGAAAGATTAAGTCATATTGGCATTCCTAATCTGGTCTGTAGTTGTTATGGTTACATGGAGTCCTTAAAATATGTCTTTTAGTTTTTCCCTCGTGCGTAACATAGTTGGCATTGGATTTACTCCCTTTTTTAGCCATTTCACCATGATTTTTTTGATTAGAAAGTTACTTTGTTTAGTGATCATGCTACTTGGCCTTCCTACATTTCTTCCCTTTGGCATTTATTTCATTATGTTATTCTGTTTCAGCTCTGAAAATCTAGGAATACTACCTTATTTCACCATTGTAATCTTTCTATTGAACTAATCATTAATGAAAAGGTGGCTATCTTGTCTTTTGTTCACATACAGATTCAGGCACAAGCGCAGAAGGTGGTGCTGGAGTTTACACATCTCTTATAGCTTCTTTCCCTTTGGCTAGGAGGAATGACCTGTATAAGAAACACAACAAGACCACAAAATAGTATTAATAATATAGGTTAGTGGACTTCCTAGTGATTGCTAGATCTAGGAAGTGAGGTGCTTCCTAGAAGGCTATCAATCCACTTTCAAATATAATTTAATGAAAATATCATGAAGTAAGGAAATCCTACTGTAGTTATATGATTTATGTATCTTTTGAAAATACAACAAGCAAATCTAATCTAATAGGAAAGGTTATGATTATATATGGAGGTTTGGTAGATTATTTTTGGTTTTACAGGTCTGATAGTGGTTTGGGATAGATCGGGTGAAGTTTGGGTTGATTTTGGTTGATCGAGAGGCTTTCTGGTCAAAAGGAATGAAATGACACAAAGACCAATATCAGTTAGGTGACCGATGTCAGTATAGATTTGAAACTAACGATGGTTAGGTAACTGGCATTGGAAGGGGTAATTGAAAATAATTTGATAAAAATGGTTTTTTTGGGCTTCTCTGTGATTGCAGAGAGAGTGAGAAGGGTGTGGTTAGGTTTGTAATATTACTGAGAAGACTCAGGGATACCAAGGGGGAAGTCACGAAAGGCAAAAAGGATATAGGTGGTTGGGTTGGTAGATTGGTGAGGAGGTGGAGATAAAGGAATACAAGAAGAAATAAAGTATAATGAAAGAGGTAAGGAATCTATACTTTAAGTAAGCACAATATGATTGAAATCATGAATACTTACTTGTCTTTACATATCCATAGGTGAAGGTAGATGGTAGTTGATCCATGAAGATATTCTGGAGAAAATGTCATGACAAGTACTCCCATAGTGTTCTCATGAGTATTCCGATGCTCTAAAAGGAGTACCCGATGCTTTCTTGGGCCTATGGTTGAGTATTTTGTTCGTCTGGATGTTGAGAGGATTTGGATTCACGCTTGAATGTAATAGTTCCCTCAAAACTGAAAAAATGACCAACATGGGTAAAAGGTTGAAAAATTGTATATAAAGTAACTAATGGCTCTTAGGTGACTAGTGTCGGTCAAGGGATAACTGGCGTCGGTTAAGGAGGGTAAGTCTAGGTTTACCAAAAATAGGTAGATATTTAATATTTTTGGCGTGATGTTTTTTCCAAGTTCAGGTCTCAACTGAGGGTTGGAGTTCACTTAGATAAGTAGGAAGTGTTGTTGGAGAAGGAATAAGAGTTTAAGAAGAATTAGGGTTAGACTAAGTCTCAGTTGGTTGGGATAAGTAAGCACCTGGTCTTAATTAATTAATAGGCCTAGGAATAAGTCCATGGTGAGGTGTCATGATAGGTGATGTGAGGATTAAATTAACTTAATTAAAATTAAATTAATTAATAATGTGAGGAACAATAATTCAATTTTAAGTAATAAAATTAATATGAATGTGGGGTAAGGGGTCATGGTTAGGTGAACATTTTATGTTAACTGATTAAAGGGGGCCAAGGGGAGTGTGACCCAAATTTGGTGTCTACATTTGCCCCTTTTTGTCGTGTAGCTTGTATTGGTAAGAGATGCTGAAAAAAATAGGAATTCGGTGTCCTAGGTATAAGCGGAGATTAGGTTTCCCCAAGTATGGATGAAAGTGATCCCCCTCAAACTAGGAACTGATGAGGTAGGAAATGAGTCGATGAATGGTTTGATAAATAGGTTGTTAATAAAAACAAGGGTGGATGGGTTGTAGGTAAGGGTAATCGTTGGGTTGAGTAATAGGTAATGGAAATCAAATGTATGCACACGTATAGATTGTGATAAGGTACCAGGTTGAAGAGATTACAAAATCTACTTCTTCAAAGGTCGATAGGTTTATCCAAACAAGGTTGAAGTGGTTCAGGTATCCAAGGTATAGGATATGGTATTGAATCACAACTAGGAAAGGTGTAGGAATGGGTAATAGGTTTTGTTCTAGGGCACCAAAGTTTTTGTCGAGATAAACATCACAAAATTAGGAAAGGTAAGGTCATTAGGCTAAACAATGGGTAGCACATTGAAGTATAGTGATCAATTCAAATGTCCAATTAGAGGTTCAAGTTCAGGGTATGTAGGTGGGGTCATAGGTAGGGCAGGTATAGGCAAAAAACATGTCCCTAAATTAGGGAATGGAATAGGTATGTAGGCTTGTGGGTGAAATAGGTGTTGGGAAGGGTAAAAGGTGCAAGAATGACATATTTTTTGGGAAAAACATGCATTTTTGAGGCCATATGGTTAATTGAGGTGAACTGATGTCAGTTAGAGGTTAACCGATATCAGTTGACTAGGGCAAGACTTGACCGATGATCAGTCATGTTGATTTGGGGCTAAAAAAGGAAAAAAATGCTTTTAAGGATTCATTTGTTGATTTTTAGTTATAGAAAATGACAAAGCGAGAGGTGTGGAAGTGGAAAATGACAGTTGTCGTGAGTGGAGTGGTCTGTGAGGAGGTGATTGGCATCCAGTGGATGGGCCCATGGGATCAGTGGATCCATTTGATTGGTTTTGAGTGAAGGAGTGGATTTGTGGCCATGGTGGAGCCAGAGAGGGAGAAATGAGGACCACCAGAGACCCAGGTACCACTGAGGAGACGACACTGAGTAGAGGTAGGAATCAATCCTCAGGCCTTGTTTTAAACAAATTTGGGTAAAAATGAATGAAGTTGGGTGGGAAGTTTTGTTTTTAAAATATGGGTGAAAATGGGTGAAATTGAGGTAGGGAAGGGAAAATATAGGTTAAATAGGTTGGGGAATGAATGTAGGTTGAATTTTGGTGGGGTAGGATAGGTTTTAAGTGGGTTTTGGATATTTTTTTTGAGATGGGAGAGTGTGGGGTTTTGGTTTATTGCCAAAATATTGACCGACGTCAGTCAAGGGTTGGCCGACATTGGTTTGGTTTTCTAACATTGGTTAATGTTTGAGGATTGACCGACACCGGTCAAGATGACTGATTGCGGTCAAGGCGACTGATGTTGATCACTGTAAAAAGTGACTGGGTGAAAAAAGGGCTAGTTGGGAAAGTTAAACAAAAATTGTGAGGTAGGGGTAGGTGAAGAATAATGTAGGCAGAGGGAAGAGGGTAAGGCACAATTTGGTAGGTGTGTGATAGGTATGTAGTTGAAATGATCTGAGGATATGGGTAAGTATGATAATGGAGACAGTAGGTTTTTAGGTGAATTAGGTAAAGGGATAGGTATGAGAACCTAGGTGAAGGGGTAGGTATGATTGATTTGTTTAGGTATTGATTTGGTACAAAAAGGAATAAGTATGAGGTTGATTTGAGGTTTGAGGTAATAGGTAATTTGAGAGGGTCTTGACTTGATAGTGTTGGTTTGATGATGTAGGTGAGAGATCAGCTGACTATGAGAGAGAGAGTACCACCTTTATTGGTACAGATGTGGTGTAGCATGACAGTTGAGGAGTGGGAGCATATAGTAGATGTGGGGCTTAGTTTGATCAGGCACTATAGGCATATAGGCCAAGATCCTAGCTTGATGGTCACTCTCATCGAAAGATGGGACTTCATGAACAATACATTTCATCTACTGACTAGCGAGATGATCGTCACATTAGAGGATGTGTATAGGATCTTGTGGCTTCCTATTGTTGGGGAGCCAGTGTATTTGATTTTGAGTGAGGCATCGGTAGAGCCGATAGTGGTGGTATTTGGTGAGGTGATGGGCATGCTGAGTTATCACAGTGCGAGTCTAAGTTATGGGGATATGTATGTAACATATCCACAGGAGACCAGGCTATCTATTCTGATGATGGTGACAGTAGGTTGTTTTTCTCTCCTAGATTTTGAGGGTGGGAGATTTCCACGAGCACTGATGGGGGTGCTACAGGACATGATTGAGGATCGGGTCTGCTTTTTGCTTGGGCACCAACATTTCTAGTCTAGTTGTATAGGGAGCTATGGGCCTATGGTAGGTTGAGGAGGTTTGGTATGTGTTGTACATTCTTGTTACATTGTTGGGTGTATGAGCACATTGTGTGTGTGCATCCAGTTGGGTTACCACGATAGGAATGGTTCAGGGGTGGTTTGTATAAAGTGGGTTTCAGGAGATGGGTATCAGTCAGGGTGCAACCAAGGGTGCTTAGGGCCACATATGATGTTATATACTACAGGTGACTATTGGAGGTCCTATTAGCGGTGGATATCGTGTGGCAGACATATGTTGATTTTTCATCATATAGAGGCATGGATGAGGAGTTAGAGGAGATTCAAGTTATTGACATGGATACAGGGACAACGTGTCAGTGAGCATGAGATGATACCTATGGACATGGTTAGATGGAATTTTGGATTATGGCAGGACATTCCCCCGCCTTTCCCAAAATACTGTAGAGATGACGTGGAGAGACCCATGTCTCCACCACATCTGAGTGTTCCCACAGGGCATGAGGAATAGGTGCTAGATCAATGGATTGATGATGCAGGCATCACCAATGGATACATGTAGTGGTGGGTAACATCTATCGGTGGCACCACCTAGGCTAGGGCAGCCTAATTTAGCGACAATCATAGTGCAGAAGGATTCATTGCAGGGGGTAGGTGGCTGACCTATAGGCACATATTACAAGGTTGTAGGGACAACTGACAGGGTCACAGACACAGGTGACCACCTTGCAGGCATAGGTGATGACCCTGCAGGCCTAGGTAGCACTTACACAGGATCCACACACAGGGTGGAGATAGGGATGGAGATGGGGATGGAGGGGAGGTAGCTTCCTTATAGGAACATGTATTTGGGTTACAGGGATAGTTGGCCACAACATAGGCATAGGTTATGGTGGCCCAAATAGCTACATAGGTACCAGTACAGGCACAAGGACATGGTCCCATAGTACAAGCACCTGCACCAGGACAGGTACACTTTTGGTCAGGGAGAGTTTACAGGGGGTAGTTAGGTCGATGGCGCCACCACAGACCATATTCATGGCGAGGTTCAGGGATGATCTGAATGAGGCTCATTATTATCATGACCATCTAGCCACTGCAGTGATTGATGTGTCATCATATGCTAAGTACCGATCCCAACAGGCAGCCAATGAGAACTAGATCCAAGACTCACAGTTACGGTAGCATAAGGGGTCACCAACCCTAGAGATAGGGCCAGGGTGAGGTTACTAGTTCTCGGAGACCAAGCCCCACAGAGGGCAAGGAGGAGGAGATGGAGGCTAGGAAGGGACCAACAAAGGGTGGTGAGATGTTGGCAGGGTGCATGACTGGTAGGGAGGAGGAGACATGTGAGACCAGAGAGGAGGGTATCAGGTGGGGAGATGATTGATATCCATATCTGATATTGTATTATCATTTTGATTTTTGATATATATACCATCTTGAGTGCTGAAGATGTGAGATTGTACATGAGAGTTTTGAGATACTGATATTTATTTATATCTGTGTATATATGTATTGATACACAGACACTCCCATTATATATTTGATGGTGTTTAATGGATAGGTGATGTACTTGCTTTAATTTTCATTGTTATTTTGTATCATGGAAACTAGTTGAGCTAGGCATGATTGAGTCATATAGGAATGGTGGAGTTTTGGTGAGGCATGTATAGGCGTGGTGAGTCAGGAGGATAGGCATAGTCAAGGTCATGATGGATTCAAGGTATAGGCATGGTGGAGTCAAGGTATAAGCATGGTTGAGTCAAGGTCATGGGCATAGTTAATGGTTTTTGTGTTTGATTTAATTTCCAAGTTATTGGTATTATGGAAAATAAATGATGATGTATATGTATGTTGTGGTTTAAATTTCCAAGTATTTGATATCATGGAAATGTGAAATGAGTTAGGTAGAATATGGATATGGTGGTATAATGGTAAATGTGATGAAACAATGTATGTTTGTTGTGATATATTAATTTCCAAGTTTTTGTGTAATGGAAACTAACTAGGGTAAAATGTGAATATAAAGGGGTAAAATTGGTTAGGGGAAAAAGTGGCTAAGCTAACCTCCAAGGGCCCCATGCCCTCGGAGTGCTTCCTACATAGCCCTGATGAAAAGGGGCCTCAGGCCAATGTAGTTCTCCCATAAGCTAGGGAAGAATAGGATGAGGATAGATGAATGGGTTGGTAGGTTTTAGGCATGATTGAGTCTAGGTCATTTTAGGCATGGTTGAGTTTAGGTCATTTAGGCATGGTGGATTTTAGGTCATTTGGGCATGGTTGAGTATAGGTTCAATAGGAATGGTTGGTGTCTATGTTGAATAGCTATGGGTGATTTTGGTGGAAGAGGAATTCCCATAATGTAGGTGTCAAAGGTATGGTCTTGTGAAGGAGGATCAATAAGTAAGAAAACAGGTGAATGATAAGAGGAGACAAAAAGCCACCTAATTGGTAAGAACCATTATGAGTCTATCATACTAAAGATTGGCTTATGAACATAAAATGCTAAAGGTATTGCATGATTGACTGTTCTAAGGGTGAAGAAGGTCACATGATCATGAAATGTCACATTTTTGGCATGTCCCTTGAGTAGGTAGAATATTAGAAAGGAAATGCGGTGATGTGAAAGAGGTTGTTTTATTGTAACCTTGGTGTGACACAACATGCCTCTTCTGCAAGATACCCAAGATCAAAATAGGCAAGTCCATGATGAAAAAGTTATATTTTTCTTTTTGATTTTGTTTTATAGACTGATCGATGTGGGAAGTCTATGTGGGATGAATAGAATATCTCCTTGAGGTCTTCATGAAGCTGATCAATGTGGGAAGCTTCAAAATATTTTTATTTTATTTTTGCAGGAATAGTCTTCTTTTTGTGATAGATTACATACAATATGGCTAGCTTTGTATAGCTGTCCTTCGGGGGAGCAGTCTATTTATAGCAGTAAGATAGAAAGGTAGATGTCCTTTTTGAGGGATTCATCTTTTTTCTAGAAGTTTGACTCAAGGAGTTTGAATTTGAAAATCCCATATATTACGTGTGAATTATTATTATTATTATTATTGGACTTTTTTGGTCATGGACAAGACTATAGAGAAATATAGGCTTCTTTTATGAAGAGAAAACCATAACACACCAGAGTTAGCTATGAAAGAGAGGTTTTAAGTGAGGAATGAACATGGGATTCCATCTTGAAAAGGATGAAAATTATCCATGAGAATCATGCCATGAGTAGAGCTGTGGTACTCATATTGAAGATAACGCTGAAAGGTGATGAGTAATCACATGATTCTTGTTTAGTCATTGATCCTTAAAATAGGTAAGTGGAAGGTGGATGTTACTCAAGGGATAAAGTGCTTCATAGACATAAGGTGATATATTACTTGATTCAATAATAAAATGGTCGAAGATGCAAGGCATTAAGGGGCTTAGGTTTGGGTTTACCTTCGAGTGAAGATAAACGATAAGAACTTGATCTATAAGAATGAGTAACAATATATGGTCCAAGCCAATTAGGGGCAAACATTTCCTGTTTACTTTTCTCTTCTTTTGTTACATGTTGATTTTCCTTCAGGACGAGGTCGTTGACCTGGAAGGTTCATTCTTGGACACGTTTATCGTAGGCACGTTTGATACATTTTTGGTAGATTTGGAGGTGATCGAGAGAATTTAGACGATGTTCATCTAATAACTCAAGTTGTGCCAAATGATCTTGGAGAAAATCATCATCGTTGAGCATATCTTTGAGTGAGATATGAAGAGATGGAATTTGGAATTCGAGAGGAAAGACAACCTTTGTACCGTAGACCAAAGAGAAAGGTGTGGTAGCACTTGAGGTGCGAATACTAGTGCAATAAGCCCATAAAACAAATGGAATGTGCGTGTGCCAATATTACAAGTATCGTCAACCACTTTCATAAGAATTTTATTTAGAGTTTTGTTAGTTGATTCAGCTTGGCCATTTGTTTGAGGATAATAAGGTGAAGAAAGATTGAGTTTGAATGTCCGAAGGCATCACAAAGTTTCCGTAGGGTTTTGTTTTTGAATTGTTTTCTGTTATCAGTGATGAGGTGACGAGGAACACCAAAGGGAAAAATGATGTGATGATTGATGAATTTATATATTTTCTCAGCTTTTGTAGAAATAAGAGGTATGGATTCCACCCATTTAGTGTAATATTTGGTAGCAATAATAATCCATTGATGACATTGGGAAGAATGAGGGTTGATCTCTCCGACAAGATCCAAACCCCATTGAGAGAAAGGCCAAAGGTCTCGTGTGACCTATAAGGCATGACTAGGGGTGTGATGAAGATTAGCATGTTGTTGACACTTCACACAATGCTTGACATAGTCACAAAAATCATGGTTTAGGTTTGGCCAGTAATAGCCCAGGCGAAGGATACGCTTAACGAAAACTAAGCCATTGAAGTGACCCCCACAAATCCCATCGTGAACTTCTTTGATGGTGTATGGAATTTCAAAAATCGTAAGGTATCATAAGAGGACAGCGTCAAAGCCACATTTATAAAGAATACCACCCATGATGACATAGTGAGAGACACTTTTGAGAAAGGCTCATTGTCCATTGTGAGTAAGATCTGGAGGTAGAATTGAAAGGGAAAGATAGTCAGCAAACTACTTATACCAAAGGTCACGTGGGTCAGTTTCAATGTTTCCTACGAGGTTGACATCTCGGATTAGATAAGAAGGTGATTGCAACCTTTGTACTGTGAAAAATATTTTCAAGTCGGAGGGTGAGGCAGGGATTTGAGAAGCAAGACAGGCCATGGTGTCTACAAATTTATTAGTGGAACGCAGGGTGGTTTGAAGTTCATAATGGTCAAAGGTAGTCAAAATCATGTCAACATGATGCTTATAATTTTGAAGTATCTCATTATGACACTGGTATATACCATTAAATTGGTTCACAACCAGTTGAGATTCACCAAAGATATTAATTGATTTAACATCTAAGGCTATGGCGGTTTGAAGACCTAACACGAGTGCTTCATATTTGGTGATATTATTAGTACAATCAAATCTAGTTTGAAATATAATGTCATAGGATCACCATTGAGAGGAATGAGGATAAATTTGGCACCACCCCCACGCTGACATTTAGAACCATCGAAGAATAAGGTCATCTGGTAAATGGTATCATCTAGGGAGTGGGTAGTGATGGATTCATCAGGGAAATTGAAGTTAGAAGATTGGTTTCTTGAGAGAGGTGCGTCTACGAGTTGGTATGTAATTGTTTTTCCTTTGATAGATTTTTGATGGGTGAATTCGAGATCTAAGTATGCAAGAAGCATAAGCCAATGTGCAACACGTTGATGCTGGTAGGGGTTAGCATACATGTAATGTAAGGGGTCAGTATTGGTGATAACAAAGGTTTTGTGGTTGAGTAGGTAATGGTAAGTTTAGTGACAACAAAAACTAAGGCTAAGTAGGGTTTTTTGGCGTGAGTATATCTAGTTTTGTAGTCTAAAAGTGTACGACTTATATAATAAATCACTTGCTCCCTGTGTTTCTCGTCACGATGAGAGAGCATGACACCTAGGGAATGATTAGTAGCAGAAATGTAAAGGTAAAATGGTTGGTCATCCTTAGGGGGAATGAGCATAGGTGGTTAGAGGAGGTATTATTTTAAGGTGTTTAAGGATTTGTGGCATTCATCATCCCATTTGAAGGAGACATCCTTTTTTAGAAGATGATGAAATGGATGGTAGCAGTCAGAAAGCTGAGAAATAAAGTGACGAATAGATTGCAACTTTCCTTGCAAACTACAAAGTTGATGAAGGTTAGTAGGTGGAGGAATTTCAAGAATAGCCTTGATTTTAGTGGGATCAACTTCAATGCCACACAAATAAATAATAAAACCAAGGAGCTTTCCAGAGAGAACAATGAAGACACACTTCTTAGGTTGAAGGCGAACACAGTATTTGATGAGATGGTCAAAGACAACTTTAAGGAAAGCAAGGTGCTCGGCCCGATGTTTAGATTTGGCAAGAATATTGTCAACGTAATCTTCCAATATGCTATGCATGATGTCATGAAAAATATAAGTCATAGCCCACTGATATTTAGCACTGATGTTTTTAAGGCTAAAGGGCATGACACAATAGCAGAAGGTCCCCCAAGGAGTGATGAAGGTGGTTTTGTGTTGATCTTCTGGGGTGAGTAATATTTGGTTATAACCTGAGAAACCATCCATGAGTGATAACATCTCATGGCCGGTGGTGAGATAAACTAGTTGGTCAATACTAGGTAGAGGAAAGTCATCTTTGGGGCAAGCTAAATTAGGGTCGTAGAAATCTATGCAAATGTTGAGTCCCCCTGTCACTTTTTGTGACAGGAACGATGTTAGAGATCCATTGGGGATAATCAATGGGTAGGATGAAGGAAACTGAAAGAAGGTGTTGGAGTTCTTCTTTGACAAGAAGGGCAATGCAAGGATGCATTTTTCACAGCTTCTGTTTCATGGGTTTGGCATCAGAAATGGTTACGATATTGTGGACAACAATGTTTGTGTCAATACTGGGCATATCACCATAGGACCAAGCAAAAGCATTGCTATGATCCCGTAGGACAGAAGTGAAATATTCGTGTTCATCAACATATAAATATTGGCCTATTTTTAGAATGTGTGGGTCATTCTGAGTGTGAATATTGATTTCTATGGTCAATTCATTCAACATGGTTTGTGTCTTAGAAGGTAATGACCAGTGAATATAAGAATATTCCGCACCAAGGTAGGTGAGAATAGACTCATCATCTTGACATTGAATGATGTTAATAGAAGGTGTATCATCATTGATCATGTCAGGATACAGGAAGGGAAGATAAGAGGGAGCCTCACCATCACGCTGATAAGTCAGGTCCTAGGGAAATGGTGTTAAAAAAAAAGTTAGGAGGAATGGATTTTGGGTCCATAGACTTTGTGGTTAAAGGTGGTGAAGTAGATGAATGGGGTGGGGAATGTTTATCATCCTCAATGAGTTCAACTCAGGCCTTCCTAGAAGGTGGTTTGAAAAATCCAATACCACTACGATATGAATGCTTACGAGTGGCGCAAGAAAGGACAGTATGGTGACCTTGTTCATAGAAACAAAATCCAAATCCCTTCCAAACACAACGATGGAGGAAGGTGTGGGTGAAGTGAAGGTTGGTGAGAGATTGAAGGTCGAAGGAAAATGGTCGAGTTTGGGAAGGTGGCTTGGGCGAGTATGTAGAAGCATCAAGTCCCCCATACATTAAGTTGGTGCAAAGGTGTGGAGGATCATAGGGGAAAACTTCACCTATGCGGTGATCATAGCGGGGATGTTGGTGAAGGTTACCATACTCTTGAGGAGTAAGGAATGTGTCAATGTTATAAAGGTGGTACTCCCTCAATGTGAGGCATTGAAAAACACCTTCTAAGGGATTGTTAGTTGATATGTGGGTAGAGGGAATGGATGAATTAGTGGAAAATTAGGAAGAAGATGGATTAGTTGTTTGAGAAGTAGATGGGTTAGCTATCGAAGCTGTAGAAACAATGGGAATAGAGTAGTTAGTTTTGAAAGATGTAATGACAACATTGGTGGATGAGGTGAATCCATGGTTGACCAAGTAGCATGTTGTACTAGAATTCCCCCTGTAAGACATAAAATAATTCAAGAATGGCACGGTGGCCTACATGGATGTGGAGAATGATGGTTCCAAGGGTGGAATTCATGACATTGTAGAATGAATGTAACATAACTGGGTTATTATGCATGTAATTGGAAGGGATGTGCATTTGACTATACACATGGGAAGAAATTATGTTAATATTGGCACCACTATCGATCATTATGCATTGAATGAATATATTATCAACGTAAACAGAAATAAATAGGGTGGGGTCAAGATCGTCTGATTTGAGAGGTACAATCTCATCGTCAGATAAAATGAGAGCAAGCACTTGATGAGTGGTAGCATGATCAGAGGAAGGGGGTGAAGTGGTAAGAGAGGCTACATGGTGAGGAGTGATAATGGAGGAAAAAGGCATAGGGTCATTAGGTAGAACCTCAATAGATTATAGGTCCTCAATGAGGGCCTGTTGATGAGACTCAGAGGTTTGGACAAGGCCATACAAAGACATTTTGAGAGGAGACTGGTGTAATTATTTAAGCATTGTTTGATGTGAAACCTGTCAGAAATAGGGTATGTGGGTCCACGGATGGTGATTTTTGATGTAGGTGTAGATGGAATATTGGGTAAAAGAGTGGTAGATGAGCTAGTTATTTCTCCTTTCCTTTTTCCTTTTGGGCTCGAGTGGAAATTTGAACCATATTAATCTGGGTCAAAGGAGAAAGTGAGTTGTTATAGGTGTAGTGACAAAATGGACAAAAATATGGTGAGGGCATATACTGGTTTTGTGAAAACAATGCGGCACATTGGCATTTTGGCAGAGGTTTAGCAAGCTCTCTTATGTGGAACATATTGATGTAAAATTTTGGAGGAGGATAAAAGGGTTATGGAGGGGGAGATGAAGGTATTTGAATAGGTACGGGATGAGGATGTGTGGTGATAGGTGCAGGTGGAAGAGGGTCTTAATCTAGAATATCATCATCGTCAAAATTTTCTTGGAGAGGACATAATTAAAGAAGAATAGTCTTAAGAGCCTTACAACTTTCCACATCATGCTTTGACACACGATGCTAAGTGTAAATTTTAGTATCGTCAAAAATTTTTGGTTTAGGTTTTAGTGGGTCATAAGGTCTAAGTGGTGGCAATGTGATGACAGAGGTTTCCAAAAGGTTAGCTAAGATGTTGGCATAAGATCCTGAAAATGGATCACAATGTGAAGTCTGGATGGAAGTGTGGGTGAATTTAGTGGGAGAGGTGCCATTGGAGGTGAAATAAGAGGTTGGGCAAGTTTGACCACCTGTTTGGTAGATATTACGGTTTTAGGTTTGGATTTCACCTTCTTGGGTAAAGATGTAGTAGGTGAACTAGTTGTTGAAGGTGGTGTAGGTTAAAATACCTCTTTGGAGGGTAGTGGGCTCTTGGGATTTGGTTTCACCTTCTTAGGTAAAGGTGAAGAAGAAGTGTGTGATGTAGAAGGGAAAGCAGATGGTGGAAGGGGCTGGTTTAGCTAAGGTGATAATGGAGGTGCTATGAAGGTTATAGTAAGAGGCAAAGTGGAAGGTACTGGTTGAGGAGAAGGGAATAACATAGGTAATGAGGAGGATACTAGAAGTGGTGTAGGTATAGGAGTAGAAAGGATGTAGGTGACGATGAAGGCATAAGTTGTGTAGGTAATTTGGGTACAGCAGGGGATCGTGATAAGGTAAACTACTATGCTTTTGGTTTAATCTGGGTAGGAAGTTGTTTGGCTAAGGTTTATGGGTGGGGACTTAGAATATATGGAAGTGGTGAAAGTGACAGAGGGGTAGTGGGAAAATTCAGTGTATGCAGCCGAAGAGGTTAGGTCTTCCTCTTATGTGGGGGAATACTCTTTGCGATGGATTGTGAAGACATGGCTAAATCCATTTTGACATGAGGATTGACTAGGATTGATGTTTTCATGACTCCCAATGTCGCAATGGGTCTAGATGTAGAGGAATATATAGGTGTAGGTAAAGTTTTAGGCATAGGAAAAAGTTCATTTGATGGTAAAGGTTTAGGTGTGGGTAAGGGTGATGAAGAAGGAGTTGCTACAACTGACATGGACATGGTGGGTTTGGTTTTCTGAAACACCTTTGGATAGATCATGGAATTATTGACAGACAACATTTTCATTTGAGTTGAGATAGGCAGTCGAAGGTGTCCCCAAAGCATGGAGTTGACAACATAATCCAAGTGGTCAGCCAAACATGAAAATGACACCACTTTAGGGGGGGATGATTTTGATTTGGTAGTATCCTTGTAAATAATGTCTATGAGAGGAAAATGGTTGGCTTTAGACTCTATGGGAAAAAGAGTTGAGAGAAAATCAACAGGATCCTTGAAAGACAATGGAGAATTGCCACCAATAGGAAGGGATGCTGCTAATGGATGCCCTTTAGGTAGGGAAGATGACAAGTTGGATGAGGTAAGTTCATCTTTTGGTGAAGAAGAAGGTAATCATGACTCTCATGTGGGTAGAAGATTAAGTACTACGGGTTGTTCGTCAGGTTGAGAGGCGAGTGGGGAAAATGCATCGGAAGATATGATGGAATCCTCCTTGGGTGAAGGGGGAGATAAGGGATAATCCTCTGTGGGTAAAGGATTAGATGAAACAAGTCCCTCCATAGATGAAGGAGCTCATGAAAGAATCTCCTCGATAGATGGAGCAGGAGGAAATTGAGCAGGAAGAGTTATTATGATGTCAAAAACAACATGAACCTCACGAACGTCACTGTCATCGGTTGAGGTTTCACCGGTTTGGTTAGACGAAGGGGTGTGACTTGTTGACAACTTCTTGAAGATGTGAAGGTTCTGATTAACCAGTGTATTAGGATTATATAAGATGAGATCTCAATTATCTAACATTTCTTAGATGATATTTTAAAAATCTATACAATTGCTGTCACTATGACCTTTAACGCGATGATAGTTGCAGTAATAATTTTCTTTGTACCACACATGCACAGGATGAGAGGGGTCAAAACCATCATGTGGTTTGACGGGTGGAAGAGAGACTGCTCAGGATTTTTGAAATTTTTCTAAAACTAAAGAGTAGGGTTCTCCTATGGGAGTATATTTTCGTTGCTCCCACTTGAATTGGAAAGCATGAATAGGAGAAAGATTGGAGGAATACTTTGATTGGTTGGATGGGTTGGATGGACTGTCTTTCAAAAATACTGTGTTGGAAGATCCTTTTGCTTTAGACTAAATATTTTGTGGTATGGAAGAAGAAGAGGTATCGTTTGATTTAAACACAACATTCTTGTTATGTAATTCTATCTTTTTCTCTTCTATGGCATGAATTTCAAGTTTTCGGGCCATGGTGAACACCTCATCAAACATGTAGAAGGTTTGAACTTAGAGAGTTAGTGAGATATGTCTAGCACAAGATCTGGTGAACAAATCTATTAACTCGGTTTGAGGCAGTTGGAATGTCAGGTGGTTGATCAGGTTCCGCCAACGAGCGACAAAATCTGTGATAGATTCGTCTTCATATTGGCATGTTGTGTACAAGCTGGTCATGGTGACCTTCTTGAAAATGTTGATAGAAAAGTGGTCTAGAAAATCCTGAGCTACCTTATTGAATGAAAAAATGGAATGCCTAGGCAGAGAACTATATCAATCTAAAGCCGGTCCTGTCAAGGACATTGGGAATGTTTGCAAGAGCAAAGTGTCATCATGAGAAATCAGATAACATACATGTTTAAAAGATTGCAAGTGCTGTTGTGGGTATTCTTTACTGTTAAACCGGTTGAATTTAGGCATTTCCCAATAGGGAGGGTATGAAAAAATTGGAATGTATGGGTGAATGGGCTCATTACAAATCTCATCGTATGTCAAAGAATTACATGAGCCGAAGACATATGCTTCCAATGTCTACATCTTGTCCATCATCATTTTGATAAGATCATTGGTAGGTTGGGATGACTGGGAATCCCTTGTTGTATAAGGAGGTAGATGAGGAGGGTATGACATGAGAGGCATCCCAGTATGTGGTGGTGTCAAGTACAAAAATTTTGAGGAAGGAATGTAGGATGGAAAATATGTAGATGGCAAGTATCCTAAATAAGTGATAGATGAAATATGGGCATGTTGGTGATAAGTGCAGGTAGGTGGAGTGAACGTAAAGACTCTTGTAGTAATTGGAGGAAGAGACTGCAAGATGGAGAGGACAATGTTCTGGAAGGGAGTATGGGCTACCATCACCATTGGTGTAGAAGATGCAATAGGTATATGAGAGGTGGCGGATGCAGATAAACCTACACTCAAGGAATTTGATGAAGGCATGGTTGACATTGTAGGAGCGACATACATCAAAGGCACAACAAATGCCATAGGTGCAACCAATAATGATGATGTAGTGTCAAGCTAGGAAACTAAAGGTGGTAAGGTGAAAGAGGATAAGGCTAAGCTAATAGTAGCTGATGCAGAAGTGGGTGTGATGGTATGAGGAATGGACACGAGTATGTCATATACAAGCTGCCATGATTAGTCACAGGTATATGAATGAGCGAGATAATACTGCAAAGCAGCAAGGTTGTGATCAAGGAGTCTCGCGAACTCCTCATCACTAATGGGTATGGTAAGATCCTAATTAGGGTCCATAGGTGATGAGATTGAAGGGGGTGATGGGCTAGGTGGGAGCGGCTGGCGGATAGCATGAAACATGAGAGCGTTAGCTTTTTTACGAGTTAAAAACATGTGACTGACGATAAAATAGGTATTCTGAGCTTCGCTGATGATGCAAAAATGCAAAAGTAATGGGAAAAATTAGTCTAAAATAAGTGATTATATCATTGTTTTGATTGGAAAATCAAAACATAGAGATCGATGTCAGTTGGGGTAACCGATGGTAGTATGAGGGTAACCGCCACTGGTCGGCTCAGGCCGATGTTGACTACTATGAAAAATAACAGATTCAAATATTTGGCAATGAAAGGTGAAAATGGGTTAACTTGGATCCTAAAAATGATACCAGAGACTCTAGAGTGTGATAAAAATGGTAGAAAAAATCACAAAAAGAATAGGAAGGTGGAGAATACTATTCTGACAAAAATAACCAAAAAAACATATAAACTGATGTCAGTTAGTTACCCGATGCCGGTAAGATTATACAATTGATGTTTGTCGCTGGATAGATATTGATTTCTATGAAATCTGAGGAGAGAAGAAAAAATGAAGTTTTGGTGATTTAGATCAAATAAAAGGGCCAACCCAAAGACCAAGTATGGCTATAAAAAGTCCTAATAAATCTAGAATAAAACCAGAATACACTAGTCATGATGTGGGGCATAAAAGAATAAGAAAGAATAATGAATCACAACTCACACCTCAAAACGCAAGCAGATAAAAGCTAACAAACAAAAAATCCTAAGCAGTAAATTTTATGTTGTGGATTATGCCATTTAGGAATGACTGTAAGCAAGATATAATTTTTGGTTAACAAAGGTTCCCTATAAAAGCCAACAACTATGGTTGGTTTCAGGTAATTTTTGGCATGGGAGATCCTTCTCTGAGATGATGACTAGACAAAGAAACTAGTTTGAGTCCACTGTCAATCCTTTGATCGTGTGATCGTTGACAAATTCTTTTGGGAAAGATGTTGTTTAAGAAGTATGTAGTTTCTTTTTAGTGATTTGGTAGAGAGAGTGTGCAAAATGTGAGCTACAGTTCAATTTTTAAACCATCAGCTGGGCATGACTTCCAGCATATAGGTTGCCCAAAATTTAGATTAGCTATAATGCAACCAACTCAAAAATGCAAATGCACAAGTTTTAAAACCCAAATCCACAAATTAAATTCGATGAGAACAAATTATGAAGAGGTTAAGGGCATGAATTTAACTAAATGCAATGTAAGAAAAAGAAAGAAGAGTTCTTTTTAATCCCCAAAAAAAAGTGTCATTGAGATAATCAGAAGAAAAGAATATTTCCAAAGAATTTTTTTAATGTGAACTTGTTTCAAATGAAAATAGACACACACGATTTTCCATAGGAATGAACAATGCAAAGAAACCCTGATGGGTCCCACCAGATGTGCCAAGATGTTTCACCTAATTTGTTTCTAGTTAAAACTGAATAGAAATAGGTTAGGAGGAATACCTATGATATGTAGGTCGAAGGTTGAGTGAGCGCGTTAATGAATTTTTGATCCAAGTAGACCGTGAAGAGCTTCCCTTTGGCTAGGAGGAACGACATGCATAAGAAACACAACAAGACCATAAAATAGTATTAATAATATAGGTTAGTGGAATGCCTAGTGAATGCTAGATCCGAGAAGCGTGATGCTTCCTAGAAGGCTGTCAATCCACTTTCAAATATAAGATAATATTGCAAATATCATGAAGTAAGGAAATCCTAGTGTAGTTATACGATTTAGATATCTTGTGTAAATACAATAAGAAAATCTAATCTAACAGACAAAGTTATGAGTAGATCTAGAGGTTTACTTGTGTGTTTGGTTGTCTTATTTATTAGTTGGTTGTTTGTCTATAATTTTGTTGTTGTTGGTTATATGCCGTTTATTTGTTGGTATATCTCTACACCTAATTCATATTTTTAGTACTATTATAGACTTGGTAATTATTTATCTTTCAAAGTATATTGTGTAAAAGGGTTAGGGCCCTTTCAAAAATCCCATCATTACCCTTTATCAAAAAATAATTGAACATTTTTCTCTACCTGTAACATTACATACCACCACACCTTTTATTGTTGTTTGAATGCTTAATTTTATTTTTTCCCAAAAGGAAGCAAACATATAGTGTAGTCAATGGAGATTTGATACAAATGTAACATTTAATAAGATGTTTTAAAGTGGCATATATCTACATTTTTTTCTTCCTTTCTTTATGATTTGATGTTTTGTATACATGTGTACATAAGAACAATCAAAAGTAATATACTTTTGATTATTTTTGGTGGATCTCCTTACCTTATTTCAAATATTTTATTTTAGTACATAAGTTTGGAAGCACAATGGAAAATTTTATTGAGATTTTCATTACACATGTGAATGACATAAGGAATTTTCTCAAACACACACCAAAAAATTAATTATATTTAACGCGCACCAAAAATTTTATTCACACACACACACACATAATAATCATAATGAAATAAGGCATAGTTAGTAGGAAGTTTGTGAGGGACAAATAATAAATGTAATCCACCACATTAAGGTGTTCACCCTCTAAGAGTGTGGTCCCATGGTGGGGTCACTACTAATTTCTAGGGGAAATGGGGTCCCATGCTAAAAATCATGATCTTCTATTGTTTATGCCCAACAAAGAGTACCTAAAATTTAGGGAGAGACTTTTCAGCCTCAAAAAGTAGCGGGGGCACAACATATTATTTACCCACTCTGAAATTTTCTCTAGATTTTCTGGCACTGGGCTTCTTGTTTTTGTTTCCCTCCCATTTTTACCCCCAAAATTCTATTCAAGATTCGCATAAGAAATATTCTACACCATATCTACATGCAATTTGTGTAGGCATTGATTGATCTGAGTAGATTTTTGATATATCAGAGAAGGGAGGTAACAAATCAAATGAGGATATTGTTTCAGACACCAAAATAAAATTCTAATCATTTATTGTAATTTTTTCATTGTTTTACTTTTATTTCTTCAATATCATTATCTATTCATAAATAGAGATATAAAAAAAAAATGGAAAATCAGTAGGGTACTACCATCCATACGTAGTACCTAAAAAATTATCAAATTTCTAATTATTTTCTTTTCTCTCATCTTTAAGTGGTTGTTGATAATCCTTTGCATTGTTTCTTGCTTTCAAATATAGTTAACAATTCAAAAAAAGGGTGATACCAAAGGAATTATGTGACAATTTTACATCATTCACCTCAAAACATGTCTCAATAGAAGAATATTTTTTGGATAGATTTGTTTATGTTTTAAATGTATTTTCCCATTTCTTTATTACAGGTATAGATAGTTTTTTTTCATGGATAAATTTGTGTACCATCCAACCCCTAAAAATTCTAGTTTTTATAGATAAAATTAACATTTATTTTATAGGATGACATACAATATGGATATCTATTGTCCTTGATGATGATAATTTTTTTGAATTCGTTCCGAGTACCCATCTTCCAAGCACACAAGTAAACATTAAGGAAGATGTTTCAATCATTGTAACAAACAATAATTTTGTTGAAGAAATGAACCACGAATAACAATCTCCCCAACACATTGACATCTCTTTTCGTTAAGGAAATATTGCCCCCACACACCCAGAGGTCATGAAATCTCAATTTTCCATCCTTCCTACCCTAAATGGTATAATTTGTTGGAGTATTAAAAATACTTTTGTTTTGATTTCTACAAAAAAAATAAAGAGGAAAACACAATCCAATGGTGGAGCCATGAAAAAGACTATATCATCCTCCGAAAAATGGAGAATTGTGTAAAAATATTGTGTTGATCATATTGCGAATCACACACCAAACCAATATCAAGATTGATGGGAATATATTCAACTATATTATAAAAACATTAGAGACTACGAGACAAATATTACCTCAGGGCATGACAGTTATTAGAGTATGATAGTGCAAGAATAAAGTGATACGAAACTCCTTGCAAAGTATTATGAAGAGTTATTATGTGCAATGGAGGTCAATTTTGGTCGAGATAGAGCTATCAAATCTGGAAATATAACCATTAATATCTCTAAAATGAACCATGTGGTTGATGAGGATTTTTCCCCACTAAATAAGAATGAAGAGTATTATGAGTGAAAAACACCTAAAGTGGAATTTGAAACTTAATCCACATGGAAAACATGAAAAGTAATATCTAAAGCTACAAGTATAACAAATATTATTGTTAAGGATAATAAGTTGGTGATTACTAGTCTAAAAATGGCCAAGGAGAGGTGAATGAAATGTCGTGAGAAGGAATTTTCATTTCCTTGAAAAACATGGAATGTAAAGGGAAGATGTGAATGAGGAAAGTATGATGAAAATTGAAGAACGCAAGATCAATGTGTAAGGTAATTTGGTTTTAGCTCTAAATTTTATTGGGAAAGCCATGATTAATATTAGCAAATCATTTTCCAACAATAGATTTTTATTTTCATTAGTTAGAATAGTTTAAAACTCCTAGTGGATATATCTCACTTTGTCTTTATGCATCTCTTTCACATCCTATAGGAAACTGTTTTCAAGTTATATGTATGCCACGACCTTTAATAAAAATTGTGTTTCCTAGACGAGTTCTAGTTCATTTTTTATTTTCAAATAATTGTTGCTATAAATGTTATCATAAAGTTAACCTTGTAATTTATTGTACAAGATGAAATTTAAATGATTTTAATTTCTTGTTATCTTTGTTGAATTTGATAAAACCATATTATTGTCAGTTGATGTTATGATTTTTGATTATATTTGATAGTCAAATTTCAATCTTCTCAATGGTATTGATTGGAATTTTGATACATGGATTTCTAATTTTGTAGGGAGATTTCACATTGTGATCTTCAACAACATCTCTTGAGATCAAATGAATTCTAATTCAGTAGAAATTATAAAATTCCTCATGGCAAGTGCATCTATTATCATCCAATTGGCAATGTAAATTTAGTATGATATTCCATGTTTAAACAATATAGAACATGTATCAAAGAAACATAAGATATGTTTGTATGCAAGCACAATATCTTCAAATGCTGAAATGGATGTAGATATCTACACAATTACTTCATAACAAGAAAATACAATCCTTGAAACAAATTTATCTAATTCTCAATGTGAAGGGGAGATTTACAATGAATGATGTACTAAGTCTCATTCTTTGTATTGGTGGAACCCCTATTTATTTAAATTTACATGTGATGATGAATGGTTATGTAGAATTTTTAGGTTGCCCTAATCGTTATTTGTATATATTTTTGAATTATTGAATGAATACCTTAGTCAATATGATATACCATTATCATTAGCAAGATATATAAAGTAGGGTGTTTTCAGTTGAGGAAAAAAGTGTCAATCGTAGTTTTACAATTATTATATGGAATGAAAATGATTTCCATTAGCAAGATGTTTGGTTGTGGAAAGTCAATAATGGTAAGAATTATAAATAATTTCATTAACTTTGTGCACAATCATTTGAGAATTCATATATAATGGTCAAGTATTGATTTAATGATTAAGTATGTGAAAGAAAATTTTCAAAAAAAAAAACAAGGATTTCAAAATTGTTGTGGTGCTATAGATGTAACTTCCATACAATTTGAACTTCCATATAATGAGTGTTTATTTGATTGGTATGAAAAATATCATAGCTATAGTATGTCATTACAAGCCATTTTTGATAGTAATATACGTTTCATGGATGTCTTCACTGGGTGGACTGGTTATTTCAATGATATTAAACTCTTGCAAAATTGTTATTTTTACAAATTGTGTGAAGATGGGGTGAGGATAAACAATCATTCCATTTCCATTGGCTCAATAACCATGAGAGAACATATTATTGGTGATGACGTTTATCCATTATTACTGTGGATAATTTCTCATTCTCTTGGAGTGCCAACAAAAAATTAAAGAGAATTTAATTTTATGTTAGCGTCAACAAGAATTGATGTTGAATGTGCATTTGGAAGGCTAGAGAGCATACGGTGAATTTTTTATTCCAAGATTTATCATCCTAATTTGCAAAAGTTACTGATTTTTTTTTTGTGTGTTGTATATTGTATAATATTTTGTTGACGTATGAGGAGGATTACAGTGATGTAGTTTACATTAATGTATCAACTAATGAAGAAGCTTTAGGTGATTCAATTTCAATAGTAGCTCGATTAGTATTAATGGAATTTGTCAATGGAAGGAATGGACTAGACCATGTAGAGTGAAAAAATATTTCCCACTTTATGTATGCATCCACATTTTGTAAATAATAATGGATTATCATTAGTCTAATGATATAACATGTTTTTTGTCATTTCAATTTCAAAATATTAATTAGAGCTAGACTTGTAATGCAATCTCAGAGAGTGAAAATTTAAACAAAGGGAGACCATTAAAAGAAAAAATTAGAGGTGAGAGATCCCACATTATGATTATATTGTAAGTTGTATGTATCCATTTTGTTATTCTTTACCTTCTCTCATTTATTGAGTGATAGGAACAAGATTTTACTTCTTATAATTCCATGAAAACATTTTACATTATAATTTTCAATCATGAAATTTCACTTGGGAAAGAATCCCTTTAAATACATTTTCAATGTTTCATGAAAGATGGAGCAATAGGAATCCCCTTTTTAGTAATCCATTTCCATTATGAAAACCCCTTATACTATTATGCAAGACTAGTTGAAACCATGCACAATATATTCTCAAAATTTAAAAGAATGTTTCATATTTTTGGTTGTGTTTGTATTAATGTGGTGTATCATTAGTGATTTCTTCAGTATAATGTATGCACTCAAAGGAGTCGAGTTAACAATTTTTCTTCCTAAAATCATGCATTTTTAAAGAAAAGTATAGGAAAAGGATTTATATTGTTTATTTAAAATCATGGGAAGTGAGAACTATCTGTAACCATATGATTAGATGAAGAACACACATACATATGGAAAAATTTCCACAAACATGTTCTATACTGTTGGGAAACAATTGTACATATAAGAATTTATATATTATTCATTTTCTATGAATTTCTTTAGGAATTTAATATTTATCTTAGTCCCCAATCCTTATTTTTTTATTCATCTCTTTGGATCTAATGGTTCATGAGGGAAGGATGATAAAGATGAGGATGCACATTATATTAATCCAACACATCACTTTCACAGATCACATTTTTGACATAACAATTGCACAAAAAGTACTCAGAGCATGTCAATTCATCAAACATAGTTATAATGGGATTTCAAGTTATTTAGGAAAGAAACACATGATTTAGGGGTTACCATGATCCAATCATTCTCATAAGAGATATCAATGCAAACCTACTCCTCAATGAGAAATAAGGAGGCCTTCAAAAACAACATCGACAGAGAGAGAAATTTGAATTCCTCAACTTTGGGCACACTCCCACTATTTTGAGTACCAACACTATTTGATTCTTCACTATTTGGCATGCGACTGTAAATTGGTTTAAGCTATTGTAATTTCTTTGCAATACCTGCTCAAAACAATTATACTTGGAACCATAAATTGGTTTAGACTCTTACAATTACTCTATAGTACTCCCTCAAAATAATTAGCTAGCCCCTAGCATAGAACCACGACCTAACATATTTTCTCATTAAAAAATATTGTAAAATATGTCACAATTATTAGAAACATGGGATAAAATCAAATGGAAACAAATAATTATGCAGAAAGGCATGTTTACAAGTAAAAAAGTTGGGCAACCTCTGACAACCCCTAAAATCTTCATTATTTATACTCTCGTTTGTATCAATGACCTCAAAATAATCCGAGCCATCCACAAAATCAGATAGAGAATGGACCCAGATTCGAAATGGACCTAGTATTCTTTCAATTTGGATTCAGGAGAGGAGACAATGAAAACATGAGAGGAAGAAGGGGGGACCATTATGCTTCCCTTCGTCCTTTTCTCTTTATTAAATTACATTATCTTCTAGAACGATTGCATAAGGCCTCACATTTGTTTCCTATTTTTTAATTTGTAGGCAATAGAAAGGGGTTCCTGCTGAGCATATTCAAACCTTTAACATGGGGCTTGGCCCCTCGGGGGATATCACATCCCACATTTCATTTCATTTTTCACAAAATAGAGTTATTAGCATGATGTGAATAATAAGGACTTAGGGAGGAGAAGCATTACCCGACTAGCTTCACAAGTAGGCATACATATGTTTACCCTGAAAAGGATAAACATACTTACGTGTAGTTGAGAAGATAACCACGTAACGATGCTTATCACCAAGCATCAAGATAAACCTTATGTTAATGCCTTATTTTTTTTACTTGGTTGTTGAGTTTCTTACCTTGTTGAGTGTGATGATTTTGATGATTTGATACTTTGCTTGGTTCTTGTACCTGTTACTGATATTCTAGTTTACCTTCTTGCAAGAAGTAATGACTTGCAAAGTATGATTTAAATGTATACATGGTTGCAATATATTATTTTGTTATGTAAAAATAATGGTGATTGTTGAAAGTACTAACTCTTTTGATAATATAACGATAATTGATCTTACAACAAGGAGAGGGCCTTCAATCAAAACAGGTAAAGCATTATTTTCATTAAGGCACAAGTTTGAGTATCTTCATTACAGATAATGTTAGTACATTTACTTGATTATGAATATTTAATAATTTTTCTTATTGCATGATTGTAAATTATTTATTATGATCGTCATTCATTTTGATAAACTTTCTTGTTTCGTTAATCATCTTGGACCGATCGATACTCCTTTATAGATGAATGAGCGATTATATCAATAGTTTCACTTAATTGCATGATTGGTTTAAAACTAGGTTGTTGATACTCCCTTGATTGGACAATGATATTGATAAATGTTGAAAGGCAAAGTACAAGGTCTAATAAAAGTTTAATACATTATGGTCTTAGACCATATGCATTGACATAGATTATTATTAATATGGTATTAACCATATTCAAAGGCTTGGCTAAGGACATTATAACCTTTGACAATACTCATTGGTCATGTTTTGTGTCCGAATTGATATTCATGTGACCTTATTCGAATGGTAATTTTTGTTATTATTTATTGGTCGAATCATGACCCATGCAATTTATATGGTTTATGTTTTAATCTTAGATTACTCGAATTAATATCTGATTTGGTTTCAGAGGGAAATGGGATTGGTAGTGGTAGTTAAGTGAAAGGCCACTACGCGGAACCTGCATAAGTTAATGGAAATTAATTCCTAGGGAAGCTTGAAGCTTCCTACATAAGCTACCCTTTCATGAGTTTTTTGAAATCTATTTTATTTTTCGGGTTATTATTTGATTTTTTCTTCTGATCAGGATATTGCATGTATTTTTGATAGCCTGATCTATTAAGATAATGGTGGAAATCATTATGGCCAAAATTTTGTTATTTAAATATGAGTTTCTTAGTTTATGGGGTGGCTGTTATTTTGATTTTGGGTTTGTTGGGTTCTTATTTAGCACTTTTAGTGATTAAAATCAGGGGACAGAAAGTCTCTCCTCTTTTTGGGAGAGGTTCCTTTATTGAAAGTGACCAAAAAAGCTTATATACAAATGTAAAATCTTCATATCAATGAGGACCTTTGATTAATTGAATTTTTTTTACAAAAAACTAAATTATCAATACAAAAGAATAGAAGAAATAAGAAATAGGAAGGGTAGAACATAACAAAAATTTCAGGAAACATAGATAACAGAATATAACCTTATACATACTGAGCAAAAGAGATACAAAACAAAATCATTCACATTCATAACATAAGATATCATTCCGTAGACACAAAGTTCTAGAAACCATATTAGTAAGAACACAAAGTTTCTTATCATAAAAGATTAATGACCCATAGATTTAAGATAAGCAAGAAAGGATAATAGATGAAGATAAAAACAAGAGGAAAATTATTCTATATTGATTGATTTCAATTCTATTTACAATTCAAAAGTATAAGGGTTTCCGCCCTTAACAATGGCATGGAGAGCCCATTATATAGCTTACAAAATAGTTACGTTTGGTTACAACTTATTTTAATCAAAATATTAAAGACTAATTAAGAAATACATCAATAGAAAGTCTTTAATTAAAATTACATCAAAGGTTTCACAATCTTAAAAAAAAAAGTGTCTCAAGAACCCGAAGTAGAAACATCTGATTGAGGCCTAGAGGTGCTAACTGACTTAAGAAATCGATGCTTGAACCTCTTCAATGCCTCAGCTATCTCCATGCATTTTGGAATGGTAGTATTGGAAGTGGCATGAGTTCATGTGCCAAGACACTTCTCCATATCCTTATCAAATTTTGTATTCTCCAGAAATTATTTGTTGGCTTTGGTGATGGATAAATGGAGAGAGCAAACATCCTTCATCTTTTCCTTGGTCATTAAATCTTCTTTGAACAGATCTTCTTTGAAGAAGGAATTAAATTGAGCCTTGATCTCTTGAATGAAAAAAGGAACACCTGTAGCTTCATTCTAAATTTCACGGTGAACATCTTTGAAGGTAGACAAAACACAAACCTTGAAAGCTTCTCCTTTTTCCCACATATTGTTTATTTTCCCTAGTGCTTCTTCCAGAACCTTAATCTTCCATTCAATGCTGAAAGTCCATTTTATTGACAAGTTTTTCTTGGCTTCATCAAACACTTCACTAGCCAACATGATTTTCTCATTTGTCTGTCATATCAAACGAAGATCTTGAATACATCCACACCAGAGCTTTAATTCTTTGTCCAAGCCATTGATTGCTGCAAGTGAACTTTAGCTACAAATCAGACACCTTCTCATATGATTTGAAGGCCTCCCCAATGAAGTTTAGTCTAGCTACTGTCATATCATCCATCAATGCTTTAATGGCTTTCCCATAGGTGGTATATTTTTGAATGTCCTTGATAGTCCGAAATTCATATTTGTTGAGAACTATGGGAGGTGGAAGAGCGGCCAATGGAGTTGGATCCAAGACTTCATATTTTTCCAATAATGATTTTATGAAGTTGGAAAGAACTTGGTTATGTTCTTCCAATTGCTCCATAGTTTTCTTTCCATTCTCCACTCGTTTAATGAATCTAGTTACGGTTTCTCTGAGGTTTTGAACCTCACTTTTAGATGTGGATTCTCCCAGTGGAACTCTTATAAGCTCGAAGTTAGAAAATAAAATATCTTTCTCCTCCTTATCCACCTTAGGCTTAGCTATCTCCATGAACTGTTGACCCTTTTAATCTGTCACCAGCCTTGAGGTGGTCTTTGATTTCTTTGCTGGAGAAGGAGTAGTACTGAGTAAAGCTGTCATAACATCAAAATTGGGAACTATCACCTAAGAAGAGGATTTCCTTTTTTTGTTATCAACAAAAGGTTGAACCTAAACAAAGGAAGAAGAAGAAGAAGCAGGGGAAATAAGTCCAAGTGCAAGTGAACTCATTACACTTAGTGTTTGTACTACTGATGTCTCTAGTGGAGAAGTTGGCATAATTTCAGAGAGATCTTTGGAAAGAGGTTCAGTCATTTGTTCTTCATTTTCAATCTCAGCAGTAATGACAGGGGTTATATCTTTTCCCTTCATCTCTTCACTATCATCTTCACTCAGAACAATAATATTTTCTAGCCCAATAGGGACTTTAGGCTGCTCCATGAGAACTTCTTCTTCAACTTGTTCTTGTTTAATGGCCTTACCTTTCTTTAGATATACCTTTGTTGAAGAAGATGGAATAGAATGTTCAGGCACCTTCACTGAAGAGGAAGGGTAGATTGTTCAGGTGATTCCACATTCGGTGTATGCTTCTCCTTCCTAGGAGAGGAATTTTCTCGTGAAGAGGACTTGACGTTGTTTGTCTTGAAGATTTGCATCTTCCTATCAAACCAGAGTTTGGTTCTTACAATGACAAGGTTAATTATCTCCTTCAAATAATCTTTCTCTTTCACAAACCAATCAATGGTTTCTAGAGGGGTGTGTTTAATAGAACTTTCATAATAAATAGACTGTAAATATTCATCATCATCTTTGAGCCCTTCAGGCACTTTATAGAGGTTGAAGTCTATGAATTTTTGAAGAGAGAATCTACCGAAATATCTTCTTCTTGCCTCAAAATCATCTACACAGTTAGCCTAGTAATCTTCAGTGTTGGGATGATGATAGTAAACTATTATGAGGTTCTCAGAAATATAGCCCTTGATGTCAAAACATGTTCTAGATTTGAAGAAATGAATGGTGAGAGGAGAAATGGTCATATCAATATTCTGTTCATCCAAGGATATCTTACATGTATAATTTCCCAAGGAGATAGGGAAATGAATGCTAGAAATCTTCTTATCTCTGCAGGTTTGGTGAAGTTTATCAAACTTCCTGCAAAGAATTTCTTGACCATAAATCTTCTTATATCTGTAGGTTTAGTGAAGCCATTTTGTCATTATAGAACATGGGTAGCTTTAGGGGTGCTCCCTTGAAACAAGCCAGCTTGATATATGAGAACTTTCTGAATTGATTTAAGAAGCTTCCATATTTAGATATCAAAGTCTTGGCTTCTTTAGAAAATCTCCTGGTAGTGTCACCCTCCAGAATTCTTACAATGTACATAATAAATGCATCATTAACCCTCCTAAAATTATGGTTGATGACTTTGAGGGTGAACTGAGGGCAGTATTGATATATGGGGGCATCTTTCTTGTGTGCAAAAAAAGTTAAGTCAAGCCATTTCCTGGAGGCTGTTAGGGTGTACATTAGGTAGGAGGTCATATAGAATGTTCGGGTTCTATGAACATTCCCCAACTGCTTTGTCAAATTCTCATAAATGATATCGCTCCAATTCAAATTCTGTTTACCCTCACAAATGATGTTGATGAAAGGACACATCCAATAGTGAAATTCATTTGTAGAAGGAATCCCCGTGATTCTAACAAGTAGGGTGATAATGTCTGAGATATCTTTGAAGTCAACCCTAAACAATGTTTTTAAAAGTTGGGATGCCCCCTTTTTAGGGTTCTTGAACCAAGATTTGGCCACCCTAGCTTTCTATTTCTCATTTTCATAATCAAACAATGCTTATTCTTGGGTGAGGGTGAGGGTGTTGGCTCCTTCCACTACTGGAATGCGTAGGGCAGTACTGATGGCCTTAAAATCCAAGGATGTAACCACTTCTCTATGAACATCAATAATTTATTTTGACTCATGACCGAAATGAGCACCACACGTGAGCACAATATCCACACATTGCATAGAAATAGGAAATCCTAAAACAAATGCAATCCCGCTATCTTTGATCATCTGAGCAGTGGGGGTAGGGTTGTTACATCCCAATCGATTCTATAAATCATCAAGATCTAGATTCCGAGCCTTCCTTTTGCTAATTTTAGGTACAAATGTTTTGAAGGAAGAGAGGTGTTCGTGCCCTTGATATTTCATTTTCATCGTGATAGAGGTAGGAGGGAAAATATTTCAACGGAGTGAAAACACATTCTCAAAATAATCCCTGCAAGAGAAGATATGGAAGCATAGGCATAAGCGGGTAATGGCTTAATTTTGCATAAATACAAGTGAGGGGAAATAAGCAGGCAAGGTGAAAAATGAATGAATGGTCATCCCCTTTACACAGCCAAGAGGAGACAGAAAAACATAAATGCGCAATTAATATCCCTCGCATAGAGTCAAAAAGGAAAAAAGTGGAAAAAGTGGAAAAACTTAGCCTAGACAGCCCGTGGGACATTGGGATGCGAAAATCCAAAATACCCGATCCAAGAAGAGTGCAAAGAAAGTGAGTCTAGAGAGCACAAATGGTCCACGGGACATTGGGACACGAGGGATGCGTGGAGCCAATTCCTCCGATGTGGGAAAAGTGGGTTTAGAGAGTACATATGGTCCATGGGACGCGTGGAAATAAAATACGTGCAAACCTGAGAAAGCCGATGATTGAAGTAGTGTTGGAAAGATGGCAAATCGGTGAATAGAAGGCCCAGGCACACTTGGGACATACAAAACAAAAATATCCAAAAAGGCCGCACAAGCATAGTATTGTGGAGAAAGTGGTAAATTAGGGAACTAGGGGCCTAGAAGTGCTTGGGATATGGGGGACAAAAATATCTGATTTACCTGCACAACACTAAAAAGACTTCAAAGAGTGAATTTTTTTAATTATCTTTCCAAATTTCTTACTTTACTTAAACACTTCTAAAGGGGACCAACCCAAAATTTTCATTTTTGTCTTTCACAAAGAGGGGAATTTCGAGGGTGATAACAGCTGGCTCTTTTTGGGGGTTACTTGACTTAGAACAGAGAAACAAGGTAGGATCAAGAAACCAAGAAAAACTCTAGGAAAGTAGACCAGTGCCTTATCCATTGGGCAAATAGAGTCAAAGGCAAAGCAATACAGAAGACAACACACGGAAGAGAAACAAACCAAAAATGAAAGAATAAAATAAAAACATTGTACACAATATACTGAAGGACTGCCTAATCACCTAGGACTTAAACAAATCCAAATATTGCCCACTATAAGGAAGTGGGAGAGGAGATCCATCCATATAATTTAAGTAGAAAGAATTTTCTCCAACACAGTGTCTGATTTTGAAAGGACCAAGCTAAAGAGAATCAAAATTACAATGGCTCCCAAAAGTTTCATGTCTTTTGTCCCACAACAGAACAATGTATCCTACTTGAAAATATTTGGGTCTTGTCTTCTTATCAAACAAAGCTTTCACCTTTAGTTGATGAATTGAGATTCTATCAAAGACCTATATCCTATCTTCATCTAGCTTCTAGAGATACATGTTCCTCTTGTCCAAGGAACTGATGAAGCTTGTATCCTCAATAGCCTTCATTAAGTGCAAGGCTAGTAATTCCACTGTTACTGGTAGCTGAGCTTCAACACCATACACCACTTGAAATGGAGACATTCCAATTACTCTTTTGGGTGTAATCCTATCTACCTAGAGAGCATCATAGAGCTTCTTGTGCCAATTCCTTTGAGAGTAATTGACAAGCTTATGAAAAATGGCTTCCAAATTCTTATTTGTGGATTTTGTTTATCCATTTACTTGAGGGTAATAATATGAAGAATGAGAAAGGGAAATTCCATAGCCATAGCAAAAATCCATTATCTCGTAAGAAGACAAATTAGAAGCGTTGTCAGTCACAATATTTTTTGGTATTCCAAACCTTATCAAGATGTTTTATTTGATGAAATTACATACCACCTCAGAAGTAGTACTTTTGACTGGAATAGCCTCTACCCACTTGGTGAAGTAATCTGTAGTAGTTAGCATGTGAGTATGTCTAACACTATAATGTGGGTTGAGTGTTACAATGAAATCCAATCCCCACTGTTGAAAATGCTCATCAATTATTACTGGTTTGAGTGGTAAAGCAGCGAATTTGGGTCTCCCAACAAAATTATGATAGGCTTCACACTTCCCTACCCATTTTGATGCATCTCAAAACAACGTAGGCCAATAGTACCCTACACGAAGAATTTTTTGGGCAATTACAGTAGAAGAGAAATTCCCCCCACAAGATTGATCATGAAAGCTGAAAATAACTTTTTTTGTTGCTCTTTTTCCAAACACTTAAGGAATATTCCATCAATGCCTCGCTTGAATAAAGCATTTTCCCACAATACATATTATTCATACCTTAGCTTAATGGCTCTCTTTTCCTTGGCACTAAAGTGATTTAGACATTCTCCATAAGTATGAAAATGTGCAATGTCAGCATACCACTCATCAGTTGAACCGAGAAAGAGGACAACATGAATCTTAATTGCTTCTTTGGACAATTCCTCATCAGCTCCTTTTGCAATGAATTCACGTAAGCCTTTACCCCAGATTAACTTTGTTGGTTTGATATCAAGGTCATACTCTTGAAATTTTTCTACCCAATTTCCCCTCTTAGTTTTAAACTCCTGCTGTGTAAGAATAGACTTAATAGTCATATCAGGCACAAATACAATGGAGTGGGAATTGAGGATATAAAAATGAAACAGTTTGAAAACTTTGACCACTATAAAAGCATGTTTCTTTATCTAATTATACTTCAATTCATGGGATTTTAAAACATGGCTCATGAAGGTAGTTGGAATTTCATGATCCTCAGAATTTTTCTGAGTTAGTATAGTGGCCAAGGTACTATCTGTGGCATAGCAATAGATAATAAAATCCTTGCTGAAATCAGGACATGCTAAGATGGGAGTTTTAGCAATGGATTTATTGATTCCTTCAAATGCTTCTTTCCCTTTGGAAGTCAAACCAAAGGTTTTCTTTCCTTTCATCATGTGAGTGATACTCATAGTCAGTTCTGTAAAATCTGGAATGAACCTCCTTAAGAAATTTATCTTACCAAAGAAAGAGTGATCACCTTTATTGCTTGTGGGAAGAGGAATATGCTGAATTACCTGAACTCTTTCTAGATCTATCTTAATTCCTTCTTTGGAAATAATATCCCCTAGCATCTTACCTTCAGTAACATAAAAGACAAACTTCTTAGGATTAAGAGATACTCCATGCTCTCTACATTTCTGAAGGACGGTTTCAAGATGTTGAAAATGATCTACTCTAATCTTAGAGGAAACATTCAAATCATCAAGGTATACAACAATGAATTTTCCCTTTATACTAACAAAGGCTAAGTCCATTGCTATTTGAAAAGTGGCACCAACATTGATAAGGCCAAATGATATTCTCTTGTAGGTGAAGTTTCCCCAAGGAGTATTAAAAGTAGTCTTGTGTTGATCTAGGGTGTTGACTTCCACCTGATTGTATTCAGAAACTCCATCCATCATGGACAACATCTCATACCCTGTGACTGCTTGCAAAAATTGATCCATCATGGGGAGAGGATAGTTGTCTTTGAGAGAAGCCTGATTTAAATTCCTGAAATCCACACAGATACGAATCTCATCATTCTTTTTTCTTACTGGTACAATGTTGGAAATCCATGTTGAATGATGTATAGGAAAAATAATCTTTGCTTTCAGTAATTTATGGATCTCTTGAAAAATGGTATCAGCAATCTTAGGATTGTATTTCCTTTGCTTCTTCTTGAAAGGTTTTCTCCCCAGTCTCAGAGGAATATAGTGTTGTATTTATTTTGGTTGGAAGGCTTTGAGATCATGATATGAGTAGGAAAGAACGTTGACATACTTTCTTCCTTTCTTATTTAGTGCAACATTTCCCAATATTCACCATTTTGGGTTCATCCTTACTTCTAATAATGATCTTCTCATAATCAGTAGATTGATGAGCCCCTTGAGGAGATTTGGATCTGATATACCTATCATGTTTATCAAACAGATCTTCTAGACTCACTAGACCTTTAGGTATCTTGTTACCCTTCAACTTAATACAACCATCCTAATCCATTTCTTCCTTGATACTCTCTAGGAAGTGTCTCACTTCCTTCAAAATATAATTGATTGAAGTTATATTTAAGCTCCAAGAAAGAGAGCAAGTGTTGATCATTATTGAAAACTTGCTAGTTATATGCATTATCCGACACAATAGGCCGATGAATCATCTCAATGGAAAATGTCTCTTGAGATAAATCTGGGTGAGGAATCAACGAAGATCCTGAGATAGCTAGAGAATCAGCTCTAGTGTTCTTTTCTCTTGGCACAAATTCAATGGAGAAAGCATCAAGAAATTCAATGGAATCCCAGACAAGATTTCTATAATGTTTCAACCTCCTATTCTTGACTTGAAAAAGATCCCTGACCTGTTTCACAATTAACTCTGCATCACCACGAGTAAAAATATTCTTCACTCCCATTTCTTTTACCATGTTCAATTTAAGTATGAGAGCCTCATATTCAGCTATGTTGTTTGTATTTTCAAAGTAAAGCTTAAATGAAAAAGGATGAATCTTCCCTTCTAGAGAGATAATCACCACGCTAGCTCCCGAACCAACTGAAGAAAAAATTCCACCAAATTCCAGAGTCTAAATGCCATTGGGATCATGAATCACTCCCTTAGGAATTTTTTCCTTAATTTGTGACATGATCATATAGTTACCATGCCCTATATCTTCATAGAGTATTTGTGCTTTTGGATCATCAATCTTTTTCACTATGTACTTAGTTTGTCTTTCTGGTAACAAATTTTTCATTTTTTCATTGACCGTGATTAAAGCATGTGACCAATCCATCTGAATTTCACCTCCTACCTCCCTACAAAAATTTCTACTCAGTAATATACCATATGAGGGAGGAATATCAGCTACTAGAATAGTGGCTTTAACCCTTTTCTCTATAAAAGTAGCGAGGGCTACTTGTGCATCTTTAATCCTTCCAACCAAAGGTACTTCCCTACTCTCCATGGAGTAGCAAGAACCAAAATTACATGTTAGAGTCAGGCCCAAAGCATGAGATACTTTTACAGGCATTACATTATCTGATGCTTCTGAGTCAATGACACAATTATTGATTTTATGGCAAGCTATGAGAAGTGTTACATATAATGGTTTAATTTTCTCATTAGGTGAAGTGACTACAGCTACAAGACTTGGTTGGGAGGAGGGGTAGTGGGTAAAAGACCTTTAGAAGTATTTTGTGAAGTTTTGGATTTGGAATTGACAAACTTTACTACTTTAGCAAAAGCATTTAGATGAGTCTGGTAAAATTCTACCTCTGAAATTTGGATCTTTGTCTTCTTAAGGTGGTCGATGATATCAAAAGACCCGGAGGTGGATGGGCATCATTACTGGGAATAGGAAAAAAATTTGATTTATTAGGTTTAGGAGTTGAAGGACAAGAATTTTTGGAAATAGAGGTAGAAGGAGAATAATTACCATTACTTACCTTTTGTGTGGAGGTGGTGGGAATAAGGGCTCCTCTTCTCGTAACTACTGGAATAGTTATAGGAAATTCCTTTGATTTTTTAGCAGGATGCATCACTTTTTCTTTTCTATTCATTTACTCCCGAGTCATAACAACATATGACTCACTATTCATATCTACCACTACTTCATGATATTCATCTTCATCATCAATACCTTCAGTAGTGAGGAAATGAAATTGAGATCCACCAAGCTCCTCTTGTTCTTCATCAATCTCTCTTTCTGGTTCTTCATAGTCTTCATTAACCTCCTCATCACCAAGTTCTTGAACTTCACAAGTTAAATTGACTAGAACCTTGATGGGTGGGCCTTCAATAGCCAATCTAGTATGCGAAGAGGGTAAATGGTTACTAGGCTGAAAATTATTTCTTGGAATATCTTGGTAATGAGTATATTGAGCCAATTGTTTCTTGATAGCAATGAGATCATTTGCTAATTTATACACTAATTGATCAGAGTTGGCTCCCGGGGAGGAAGAAAAAGATCCTTTAGACTTGGAGGGTTCTATTTTCAATTTTATAGATATGATCAGATCATCCTCAACGTTGATAGCCAATCACTGATCAGCCTCTAGAGTTGTGAGGTTAGCTCTCCTTAATGCATAACTTACTTCAGGTAATTGGGCATTGAGGAAGAAGCACTTCTGGATTTGATCTACAAGATGGGTGTTCTGTGGAATTTTATGAATTTTTCCATGAACTCTCTCATAGGATCGTATGGTTCCTTCTTGATAGGAGAGATTTGAGCTAAAAGATCATGCACATCTTCAGCATGTTTGAGACGTTGCTCAAATTGAGTTTTCATGGTGGTCCAATTCATAATCGACCCAACAGGAAGATGATAAAACTAATCAACAAAATTTTCCTGTAATGCTTTCACAAAAATCCTAACAGATACGTCTTCATTTTAAACCCCAAGAATCCCACATGAAACAATGAAGGCTGCAATGTGTTCATCTGGGTGAAATTTCCCGTTACCTCGAACTCTAGGAAAGCTTTTCCTATTTCCCCTAGGTAACTCATGCAATGGTTAAGGAAGAGCAAGAGGCCCAACTTGTTGTCCCTAAGGAAAAGGTGTGACCATCTTTGGGAAGATTGACTATAGGGGAACTATAACTCCAGCTAGCACTAGAGCAAAAAGGTTAGGACTGAGTTGTTCTTGAGGAACCCTATATTTAACAGGAGGTGTGCTCAAAGAATGAGTTCTTCTGTTCCTTCCTATTGGAAGAAGAGGGAAGTTTTGTTGCTCTAGAAGTTGAAAATGGGAATATTCTACCCCAAGATCTTTCTTCCTAGGTGTATACCGTAGAGTCTCCAGACTGTAAAAATGATATTTAAATTGTCTTTTAGAAAGGAATACATCGGAAACGTAATCCCCAATGGAGTCCCCAAAAAATGTTAGGTTTTGATTTAGCACTTTTAGTGATTAACAGTCAGGTGACAGAAAGTCCCTCCTATTTATGGGAGAGGTTCCCTTATTGAAAGTGAGCAACAAATCTTATATACAAATGTACAACTTTGATATCAATGAGGACCTCTGATACCTTGAAATGTTTTTACACAAAACTAAATTATCAATACAAAAGAACAGAAGAACTAAGAAATAGGAAGGGTAGAACATAACAACACTTTTAGGAAACATAGATAACATAATATAACCTTATATGTACTGAGCAAGAGTGATACAAAACATAATCATTCACATTCATAACATAAGATATCATTCTGTAGACACAAAGTTCTAGAAACCTTATTAGTAAGAACAAAAATTTTATCATCATAAAAGATTAATGATCCATAGATTTTAGATAAGCAAGAAAGGATAATAGATGAAGATATAAACAAGAGAAAAATTCTTCTGTATTGATTGCTTTCAATTCTATTTACACTTCAAAAGTATCAGGGTTTTTGCCCTTAACAATGACATGTAGAGCCCAGTATATAGCTTACAAAATAGTTACGTTCAGTTACAACTTATTTTAATCAAAATATTAAATACTAATTAAGAAATACATCAATAGAATTACATCAAAGGTTTCAAAACTTTAAAATAAAAGAAGTGTCTCAAGACCCCGAAGTAGAAACATCCGACTGAGGCCTAGAGGTGCCAACTGACTTAAGAATTCAATGTTTGAACCTCTTCAATGCCTCGGCTATCTCCATGCATTTTGGAATGGTAGTATTGGAAGTTGCATGAGTCCATGTGACAAGAAACTTCTTCATATCCTTATCAAATTATGTATTTTCCAGAAATGCTTTGCTAGCTTCGGTGATGGCTGACTGGAGAGAGAAGACATCCTTCATATTTTCCTTAGTCATCGACTCTTATTTAAACATATATTCTTTGAAGAAGGCATTAAACTGAGCCTTGATCTCCTAAATGGAAAAAGGAACACCTGTAGCTTCATTCTAAATTTGACATTGAACATATTTGAAGGCAGACAAAACACAAGCCTTGAAAGCTTCTCCTTTTTGCCACATATTGTTCATTTCCCCTAGTGCTTCCTCCAGAACCTTAATCTTCCATTACACGCTGAAAATCGATGTTCTTGACAAGTTATTCTAGGCTTCATCAAACACTTTACTAACAAACAAGATTATCTCATCTGTCTGGCCCTTCAAACAAAGATCTTGAATACATCCACACTAGAGCTTTAATTATTTGTCCAAGCCATTGATTGCTGCAAGTGAATTTCAATTGCAAATTAGACACCTTCTCATATGATTTGAAGGCCTCCCCAATGAATTTTAGTCCAGCTACTATCATATCATCCATCAATGCTTTAATGGCTTTCCCATATGTGGTATATTTTTGAATGTCCTTGATAGTCTGAACTTCATATTTTTTGAGAACTATAGGAGGTGGAAGTGTGGCCATTGGAGTTAGATCCAAGACTTCATATTTTGCCAATAATTATTTTATGAAGTTGGAAAGAACTTGGTTATGTTCTTCCAATTTCTCCATAGTTTTCTTTCCCTTCTCCACTTGTTCAATGAATCTGGTTACGGTTTCTATGAGGTTGTGGACCTCACTATCAGGTGTGGATTCTCCCAGTTGAATTCTTGTAAGCTCCAAGTCAGAAACCAAAAGATATTTCTCCTCCTTATCCACTTTAGGCTTAGCTATCTCCATGAACTGCTGAACCTTTTAATCTATCACCAGCCTTGAGGCGGTCTTTGCTTTCTTTACTTGAGGAGGAGTAGTACCGAGTAGAGCTGCCACAACATCAAAATTGGGAACTATCAATTGAGAAGAGGATTTCCTTTTCTTATTATCAAAAAAAGGTTGAACCCAAACAAAGGAAGAATAAGAAGAAGAAGTATGGGAAATAGGTCCAAGTGCAAGTGAACTCATTGCACTTAGTGTTTGTACTGCCGATGTCTCTAGTGGAGAAGTTGGCACAATTTCAGAGAGATCTTTGGAAGGAGTATTAATCAAACCGAGAGGTTAAGTCATTTGTTCTTTATTTTCAATCTCAGCAGTAATGACAAGGGTTATATCTTTTCCCTTCATCTCTTCACTATCATCTTCACTCAGAATAATAGTATTTTCTAGCCCAATAGGGACTTCAGGCTGCTCCATGAGAAATTATTCTTCAATTGGTTCTTGTTTAATGGCCTTACCTTTATTTAGATATACCTTCTTTGAAGAAGATGGAGTAGACTGTTCAGGCACCTTTACCAAAGAGGAAGGGATAGATTGTTCAGGAACTTCCATGCTGGGTTTATGCTCCCCCTTCCTAAAAGAGGAATTTTCTCGTGAAGAGGACTTGACCTTGTTCGTCTTGAAGATTTGCATCTTCCTATCAAACCAGAGTTTGGTTCTTACAATGACAGGGTTACTTAGCTCCTTCAAATCATATTTCTCTTTCAAAAACCAATCAATGGTTTCTAGAGGGGTGTCTTTAATAGACCTTTCATATTCAATAGACTACAAATCTCCATCATCATCTTCGAGCCCTTCAGGAACTTTATAGAGGCTGAAGTCTATGACTTTTTGAAGAGAGAATATATCAAAATATCTTCTTCTTGCCTCAAAATCATCTTCACAGTCAGCCCAGTAATCTTCAGTGTTAGGAAAATGATAGTAAACTATTATGAGGTTCTTGGCAATATAGCCCTTGATGTCAAAACAAGTTATGGATTTGAAGAAATGAACGGTGAGAGGAGAAATGGTCCTATCAATATTCTGTGCATCCAAGGTTGTCTTACATGTATAATTTCCCAGGGAGATAGGGAAATGAATGCCATAAATATTCTTATCTTTGCAGGTTTGGTGAATTTTATCTAGCTGCCTACAAAGCTTGACCAGATCCATTTTATCATTATAGAACATGGGTAGCTTTAGGGGTACTCCCTCGAAACAAGCCATCCTGATATATAAGAATTTTCTGAATTGAGTTAAGAAGCTTCCATATTTAGATATCAAAGTCTTGGCTTCTTCATAAAATCTCTTGGCAGTGTCACCCTCTAAAAGTCTTACAATGTACATGGTGAATGCATCATTAACCATCCTAAAATTATGGTTGCTAAATTTGAGGGTGAACTAAGGGCAATATTCATATATGGGGGCATCTTTCTTATCTGTAACAAAATTCAAGCCAATCCATTCCCTAGAGGCCGCCAGGGTGTACATGAGGTAGGAGGTCATATAGAATGTTCGGGTTCTATGAACATTCCCCAGCTGCTATGTTAAATTTTCACAAATGATCTCACTCCAATTCAAATTATATTTACCCTTGCAAATGATGTTGATGAAAGGACACATCCATAGAAAAATTCATTTGTAGAAGGCATCCCCACGATTCTAGCAAGTAGGGTGATAATGTTTGAGAGCTCTTCTTTGAAGTCAACTCTAAACAATGTTTTTGAAAGTTGGGATGCCCTTTTTTTAGGCTTCTTGAACCAAGATTTGGCCACCCTAGCTTTCTATTTATCACTGTCATGATCAAACAACGCTTATGCTTGGGTGAGGGTGAGGGTGTTGGCTCCTTCCACTACTGGAATGCGTAGGGTAGTACTGATGGCCTCAGAATCCAAGCATGCAACCACTTCTCTATGAACATCAATAATTTATTTTGACTCATGACTGAAATGAGCACCACACATGAGCACAATATCTGCACATTGCATAGAAATAGGAAAGCCTATAGAAAATGCAATCCCTATATCTTTGATCATCTGAGAAATGGGGGTAGGGCTGTTGCATCCCAATCGATTCCAGAAATCGTCAAGATCTAGATGCCGAGCCTCACTGTCACCAATTTCAGGTAAAAATGTTTTGAAGGAAGAGAGGTGTTCGTGCCCTTGATATTGAATTTTTATCATGATAGAGGTAGGAGGAAAAATATTTCAACAGAGTGAAAACACAGTCTCAAAATAATCCCTGCAAGAGAAGATATGGAAGCACAGATTCGAGTGAGAAACGACTTAATTTTTCAAAAATACAAGCGAGGGGAAATAATCAGGAAAGGTGAAAAATGAATGAATGGTCACCCCCTTTAAATAGCTGAGAGGAGAGAGAAAAACATAAATGTGTAATTAATAGCCCTTTCACGGACTCAAAATGGAAAAAAAGTCGAAAAAGTGGAAAACTTAACCCAGACGACCCATGGGACATTGGGATGCGAGGGACACGAAAAGCTGAAATATCCTATCCAAGAAGAGTTTGGAGAAAGTGGTTCTAGAGAGAATAGATGATCCATGGGACATTGGTATGTGAGGGATGCGTGGAGATGATTCAGCCGATGCAGGAAAAGTAGGTCTAGAGAGCACATATGGTACATGGGACGTGGGGACATAAAAGACACACAAACTCGAGAAAGATGATGAGCGAAGTAGTGCAGGAAAAATAGCGAATCAGTGAACAGAAGACGAAGTAGTGGGTGAAGGGCCTGAAGATTTAGGCTTGGATGATTCCTTTTTCAATTCTCCAGATATTATCAAATTATCTTCTATTCGAATGGCAGCGGCTTGGGTGAGAATCAAGGTAGCCACTCGCTCTTGAAGGAGCAAGAAACTAAATTTTGAGCTCATAGCGTTTACGAAGAAACACTTTTGATTTTCCGGCGTTGGAAGCATGGCAACAGGGACACGGTTGATTAATGCATTGAACCTGGCGATAAAATCACGCATGGTCTCATTTGCCTCCTTCTTCAGGTGAGTGATCCGTGATAATAATGCAAATGCATCTTCTGAAGGTTTGTACCTATCTTCAAAAGCATCCCACAAGGTGGCCCAACTTGTAATAGATCCGGCCGGCAAATGCTGAAACCATTCAGCTGCGGGCCCTTGTAGAGTTTCCAGAAAAAGGTGAACCGACACGTCCTCGTGAGTTACATCCAGGATACTGCATGACATAATGAATGCAGATATGTGGGAATCCATGCTTTGATTTCCGCTCCCGTCAAATTTGGGAAAATTCTTTCGGTTTCCGTGAGGGAGCACGTGAACTAGATGTGGTAAAGCCAAGGGACCCATAACATTTCTCCATGGTACTGCGATCTGGACAGTTGGAAAAAGAACGCGGGTTGGGAGTGCAGTTCCACTGAGCAATAAAGCACTGCAAAGGGATGTAGAGGCTCCTTGTGAAAACCGGCTCTTCCGTGGGGGTGAGGCGCTTCTGGTTGACCGATCAACTGAATTTAGTGATGAAAAGTGCATCGGTGCTACACTGAAATTGTGCCTTTGAAGCCGATCGAAAGTAGGATCGACTTCTCCATGAGCTCGCTGCCACGTGTAAATGGCTCACTTGCCAGCGTACCTTCCAGATCTGGAACGCTGTGGTGTAGATTTAAAATTTATTTTTGATTGTACTTGCTGATTTTCTGGCTTTTCTGACAAAAACCAGCAGCATGTACTTTTCTAAATATTTAAAAACTATCCTCTTCTAAAAACCGATTGCGGTTAATGACAAATAACAGCGAGGATAAAATGACAGTGAAGATTAGCAAGCTGATTTTTGGATCTAAATCTGACTTTCTCAAAGAGATTGAAAATTTTGATAAACAGTCAAAAACTCAGATCTACGGCAAAATACGGACTTTTATAAAAACTCAGCGAACTAAAGATCTCCAACTAGGCCAGATCTATGGATCTCAGAAGAAAATTTCTTATTTGGATCACTTTTGCAAAATTTTGGATTTTTAACAAAAGTTTCAAGTTTGCAAACAGGCGATGATTTTTCTGATTTCTCTGATTTTCTATCCTACCACCATCATAGATCTGTTCGATCCCCAGCGGAGTCACCAAAAACTGTTGGTCCAAAAATCTGTTGCTTGGGCAGATCTATGGATAGACGAGCCAACAGTGTGTAGGGCATAGCCCCTCTTTGAGTCAGCAAAGAGAAACTGGTTTATTGCTATTCTACCAGCAGGAATCTATGCAAGTCTCACAAATTCTTCCCTCGGGGGTTTGGGATCTCATCCCAGTGGGGGTGTTTCCAATTGCGAAAAGAAAGGAAAGGAAGAGGGGACGAAGAAAGAGCAGGTCCGAAGGGAGAAAAGAAATGAATTCCAAAGCAGAAAGGTCAGAAGGTTTATGTTTTGGGATTGGTAGTAAACAGAGCCAAACCTACTTGCATAAACGAGCAAAGCAATACTGATGATGAATAAATGACAATAAAATAGAAGCAGATTTAACAGAATAAACACATAGATCAGACATAAGAAAGATCTGATGCAAATAACACACGTATTCAGCACAAAGTCTAAATATTATATTAATAATCCTTCTGTTACAAAAAGCTCAAAGTCTTTTCTCCTTACTCCTATTTTTCATCTAAAAGATATTCACTCATCCATCCCCAATACAACAAGTATTGGGGTATTTATAGAAGAAGGAGAGAAAAGAAGGAAAAAAGGAGCCAACAACTTATTTACAAAGATATTTACAAAATATCTAAAAGTCATGTTGACTTTTGACAACTTGATGGATGACATCATCCCATGATGCAACATGGATGATGTCATCATTTGTGTCAACATACTTCGGATATTCCCAAAAAGAAAGTCGAAGAAGAGAGAGAGAGAAGAAGAAGAAGAAGAAGAAGCTACTCGTCGTCGTCATCCTGCGGCCGAAAGGGGGTGGACTGCTTTTGTTGTTGCTCAGGGACAGGATGCGCCAAAGGCGCATGTATTTTTCATGTTGTGTGGAAAATTGGTGCGCCAAAGGCGCATGTATTGTTTGTGTAACATGAAATTTTCGTGCGCCAAAGGTAACTTGGCGCGGCGCACAGAGGGTCTACACAACATGATGTTGCTGTAATGAGGAATGCACCTGCGCCTATATAGCTTTGTACTTAGCGCGTATGAAAGGGGTGTTACATGGATGTTGGGTGCGCCAAAGGGCGCATGAATATTTTGTGCTGCATCCAATTTTGATGCGCTTAAGGGGGCGCACAGGAAGCGGTTGTAGCATGCGAGAGAAATGCGCCATGAGGGCGCATCCTTTTATGATGTAACAGAGGTGAAAGATGCGCCAAAGGCGCAACTGTTTTTCATGTTGCATAGCAAGTTTATGCGCCACAGGAAAACGGTTTTTAGGTCTGTTCTTTCTCTCAAAGGGGTTTCAACATATGGTTTTAGCTTTCTCAAGGTTCATATGAAGGAGTGCAATACCAAGAAGGATTTTTCAAGCCATCACCATTTTTGAGGACAGAGCTTCCTCTACCAGCAGATCTGGAAAGAGGAGGAAAAAAGGTGGAAAGACAGCAAGGGGGGAGCTAGTTCAATATTTCATTCTTTCCAATCCAAAACCAGACCCACAAACAAACAAAGAACCAAAAACGCCAAAAACACGAAAGAGATAAGAACCTCTTACCTGGATAAATAGTGAAGAACGTGCAAACGGGTCCACTACGTGTTTGAAAATGACAGGGCAGGTGCGCTGACAGGCTCAAAGAATATAATAAGAAAAATTTGATTGCTCTGGTGATAATGACATTTGTAGACATGCCTATATATAGGTGAGTCAGTAATAAATGTGCCACCAACTTTGTAAAGGGCGCATGGAAATTACTGTCGACATAGGAAAGCATGCGCCCTTTGGCACACCAAAGCACTGTTGACATAGGAAAAAATGCGCCAAAGGATTTAAAGGGGGTGCACCAAAAGGAGATACAACAGAGTAATTCCGTGCGCCCAGCCAAAAGACCAAAAAAGACTAAGTTCGGAAAACCAGATTTCCTAGAAAAGGGATTTTGCAACGTTCCGAACGCAAGGGATCCCTGACGAGGGATCAGAACAAAATTTTCGGTACGGTTATCGGTAAAATTACCCTTGTCAATTTTACGGGATAACAAGGTTGCATAGAACAATTATCTTAAATTCATGTCCTAGAAAACAACTACAGAATATATTAAATTTTTAAACAGAAATATAAGATGTAAGACACAAATGTTTACGTGGAGAAACCCACACAAGGTAGGAAATTCCACCAGAAAAACCAGGAACTGTTTTTTATCCTTCTATAACATTTAATGACACTATACGTTCACTTCGGAACATCTACTTTTTAGAGAAAAATTTCTCGTTTAGAAAAATAATGCTACCGTTGAAATTGTATCTGAATACACTCCCTATGCTCTCGATAATGGCTTTTGTGGAAATTTAAGATTGCTCCTTTAATTCTCTGGTCTATTATGGAAGGTGAACCATGCTTGTTTTCAGATACATGTATCTCTTGTCTTCCATTGCTATTGTGGGACCAATGGGATGTACCGGTTGGTGTCTTTAGCTATTTTCATCTAAATCATAGACTTGGTTTTTTAGATATTTAGCTCATTTCCACTTGTTTCTCCGTAAGTTACGTCCACTTGGACCTGAGTCATGCTTTTCTCCAACCACACCTAAGCAATGAAATAACTCCCCTAATGCTAGAACTGGACAAGGCTCAGTATTAGAGTTTTTCAATTTTGTGGAACTTGACCCATGTGTTTTTAAGTCATTTCAAGATGACCTCAATGAGCAGACATTACATGATATTTTTCCTCATGTATGTTGGTAATTATTACAAGGCAAGGGGACCCGCTTAGCAAACAAACACTGTAAGCATTTGTTAGTAGGGGAAGGAACAATAAATGTCATCAACCATTTTAGGATTTTTATTTTTTAGCCTCTTTCCCTATTGACAAGGCTTTTAAATAATGTAGTGCCTTATAAATCACCCTTGTCTTGCAATTACTACCAATGTGGGATTGACCCAATCATGTTTTTGTGTTAAGTAAATGAAGTCTTCCGCTCGCATTTATATTTAGAATTTCTAATTTTTTGCAGGATTTTACAAGTGTTTTTTAACGCATTTCAACATGGCCTCCATGAGTAGTCATTACACTAATGACATTTTTCCTCATGTATGTCGGTAATTATTACAAGGCAATGGGACCAATTTAGCACACTAGCATTGTAAACATTTGTTAGTGGGGGAGGAATGATAAATCCACCGCTTTGGGCTTTTCACCCTCTAGCCTCTTTCCCCATTATCGAAGCTTTTGGATCCTATGTGGATTATAAATCACCCTTGTCTCACAATGTAATATCCTCTTGTAGGATATTAACTGTTTATTATTAAATACTTGCAAAAATAAACACTTAGAAGATAAACCCTCCTAGGTTTACCTCAACGAACCCTAGTGTTAGCTTCAATACAACTCAAATAGGGTTGGAGTGAGCCAAGGTGAGGATTTGATGGGCAATCCATTTGGTATTTACACTCCTTTATCCAATACAATTTGCAGAAGTAAAAAATAAAAAATAATAACTATTGAAAATTAGTTGAAACTTTGGAAATTAATAACTCCCAAAATACTAACTCTTTTAACTTGAATCCAAATGCAGTAGAAAGGGAAAATTATGAGCTTCTCATCAAAATAAATATCAGATCTTTGCATGCACTAGAAACCACTCAAATCAGCCCCCGAAATCCCAAACCTAGTCGCTAGGGTTAGGGTAAATTGCATAAATAATTTCCAGCACTTAGAACCCTTCAAAATATTCAGTAACATGCAAATTTTACCCTCAATAAAATGCGCCAATACCCTAGACAAGTCGCCAAAGCTAGAGAGAAAATATCATGCACAAACACCTTCAACACAAGAGAGCAAAATGAAAAGAACAATGGAGTCTTCAATAATCTTCAATAATGGATCCAAATAAGAGAGAGATCAATGCGAGAACTAGGGCATACATCCCAATTCTCCAAGCATGGAGTGAAATCAATAATTCATCAACATGACCCTCTAAGGAAAATGTGACCTCCCTTTTATACAACTAAGGGGTGTAATATCCAATAAAGACCGACCTTTCCCTTTTGGAGGGAAAACATAAACTCTCATCAAAATATTTAATACTAAGACTATGTGCACTTTATTTATTTATTAATCAAATAAATAAAAGTAAATAACCTATGTGCACATTAAACTAACTAAAAAGACTCGCACTTATAGCGCTAGGCATGCCAAGGGGTTACAATGCAAATGAAAAAATAAATATTAAAAATGTCTTGAAAAAGGGGACATTACAGTCCTCCCCTCTCGGAAATTGCTTGCTCTCAAGCAGTAGCAAGCTCATAGATCCATGTATCATGCCCCAAAGAGAAGATGTGGGGTGGTGCATCCAAAGCCTCAATCCGGTGCCTGTCAAGTGACGAAGAGTTGGAAAGAACAAATTTCTTTCCCTCATGTCAACCCAAAAAGATGGGTCATCAACTCCATAAGATGTGCTCCAAAAGATAGTGTCCTTAACATGGCATAAAGAATCATTAATAGGATGAGCTTTTCTAAGCTCCAAGACTGCCCACTCAAAAATGCCCTCATGAAATGAATAGGACAACAATATTCCATCATATGTCTTCAATCTTATACATAAAGCAAACTCATTAGAAAAATAAGTGTTGAGAAACACTTTTCCTGTTTCTTCTTCATGTCTCTAAGGCATGGAGAGCTCCCAAATCTCCCTCATTTATGGGTTTTCCCCAAAATATGTTATGTGGCTCCCAAAACTATTGTAATCATGCATTATTTCCTCGAAATTCAAAATTAGGATGGCTGGTTTCCACCCCCAAATAGTTACCCATGAGCCAAAATCAAATACCAACAACTATGTCACCAAATGTATGTAAAAAATCTAAATTTTGGGAGTGATAGTGGAGCTGGTCAAAATAGTATTATCCATAAAAATGAGAGGACAACAACTAGCATAATTCAGAATTCTTTTCCTAACATGAATGATCATCAACTTAGTGGATAGAAATGGCTCCCATATAGCTGAAATTTCATCCTCAATCATAACAAACTGAAAATTATCCACATGCACAGGTGAAAATGAAATGCCTTGAGAAAAGTTCATACCACGTTCCTTCAAACTTCTCATACTTTTCATTGAAGTCCAAAAGATGGTGGTCATGCAAGAAACATCACTCATACATTCCCAATACTTATCCTTGGTTGACTTTACCCTTGGTAGTATCTCAATCAAACACCCAAATGGAAACCAGCCATATGTGCAATATGTGCAAGATAACACCACAAATTGCAAAACCCAAATCCTTATATCCTCTTACCACATGAAGCAATATGTGCAAGATAGCACCACAAATTTGTTCTTCTTATATACTCAAAAGGAAATGAGAGAGTTGAAATATAATGCATGCATTTGAATATTATCATAGAGAAACCAAGGAACCTTGTACCTTACTTTGTGCCAATGATTTTCCCTTATGATAGGAGGAAAAACACATGAAATCATCATACCTTTGTGCCTTCTAATGATGAATTTCTCATAAAGACCAGCAAACTTATTGTTATGGTTTCCATCATTGGGAAGAGTGATGATCACTCTTTCTCCTTTTCCATCATGCTCCATATGCACCCAAATGTTAAGAGCAAGAGTACCAATAAAAATGCAACCAATATACTCCATGTTGCACCTCATATCCATCTCCCCATCATGCTCAAAATCATATCCATCAAAACTCAAAATTTGAGGAGAAATAAAACAATAAAGATCATACCTTGGGCTGCCCCCAATATCTACAAAACTCAGAATTTCTGAGTTTGAAACAACACTTAGTTCCTCATTACTTTCCTTGTCTAAAACCACTTTTTCCTCCCCACAAGCTTTCATACTTGGTGCGTAATGACTTGGAACATCCATGAGACTCATGCTTGGGTGAAAAACCTCATTCAATTGCCCATAAGGGCCTGTTGTTTGGAAAATTATAGCGAACTGTAAATTATCATAAACATTCCATGATTTCCTTCCTTTATAAGCATACCTCTTCACAAGCCCATCTTCATAGTTCTCTTGAAAACCTGCTCCTTTTGCACTCATATTCAACTTGATGCAATTAGTAGGCATTAATAATTTGTCAAACATCAAAAGATTATTACCATACAATGAATGCTTCAAGATATCTTCTTTTTGCCACATACAAGTAGACGCAAATGATGTATTATATGAATGAGTATACCATTCTACAGTGAGATCATTTACCATGCCTTCTCCTTGCCCTTCAAATGGCTCGTGGTGGGGTTGAACAACTCCCCTCAAATCTGATTTTTCCATCACATATTCCTTTGAAATCATTTCTTCTTGATCGTGCATATGCTTGTTACTAATATCCTCTTCATGCTCATCAACCAAATTTGATTTCTCCTTGCACCCATTCAAACCCATGCAATCATTAGATTCTGAAAATTCATCATCAAAAACAAAAGTGCTCATACCTTAGATGGATGTCTTTAACTTGTTTGCACATTAATTCACAACTCTTCTTGCTAAGGAGTGAGCAAGACATGACTCCTTTTGTTCCAATCCTTCCACAAGTATGGATAACAAAGGTTGTGGAGGTTCTTCATACTCATTCAACATTAGAGACATTATTGTTTGCATAGAATCCATTTCTTCATGTGATTGTTCCTCATGTATAACATCAAAGAAAACCTCAAACATGTGCAAAATGACGTTATTACAATCAAGATCTAATATTAGAATGCAAGACGTTACCTGAGCCATGTTCTCCAAGATCTTAACCCTCTTATCAAAGTGAGGGTTTGTGATGTCCCAAAGATTTTGAAAGCTTTCAACCATGAGATCATATACCTCCTCCATAGTAGTATCATCATATGAAAAACTTGGGGCTGCTATCCATGTGACCTCACTAATGCGTGCAATGACCAAAAGTCTCACATCCACTTCCTCATGTCTCAAGAAATTAGTTCTAGCCAAGTGTGTTACCAAAGGAGCTACAACTGAAAACAAAGAGCTATAATCAGATTGCTCTATCAAACATAAACAACTCACCATCTCTTCAAGAGTTTGGAACAATACACTCTTCTCAAATGAAATCTTTTTGATCCGTTTCCCAAGCTTATAGAGCTTGGTTCTCAAACCTCCGTCACTGGCAATTTGCATGATCTGTAAAACAATACCCGCCGGAAAAGAAGAAAACTGCTTTGATTTACCTCAAACAACTTGCAATAATTTTAAAATATTTTTTTCCAATCTGAATATGCCAAAACAGAAATTTTTCTAGATCTGAAAATGGGGAGACTTACTATAAATAGTAAGTTCGACACCATCCCTAGCTGAATTTAGAAAAATGACATAACTTGATCAAAACACCTCGGAATTTCATGAAACTTTTGGGAATGGTAGATAATATTATGGAGAAACTTTTCCAAAAGGAATTTTTTGAAAATAATTGAAATCTGATTTTTAAAACCCGAAACACTGCAGAAAAATATAACAACTTCAAAAATCCGTATCTTTGGCTAGGAAAGTCCAAAAGAGCTGAAATTTTGGATCTTGGGTCACAAAAATATGAGAAACAATATCCAAAAACCAAAATTTGACTAGCCAACAAAAAAACCCTAATTTTTTCCCAAAAATTAGGTCACCCAACACATTTAGGGCACCAATTCAACTCCAAGATTTATGAAATTAATTTCTTTTTATTCCTCCTTGTTTTTGTCACACAAACCCCCACAAGAGTAGAGGAAAGAAGCTCTGATACCACTGTAATATCCCCTTGTTGGCTATTAACCGATTATTATTAAATATTTGCAAAAATAAACACTTAGAAGATAAACCCTCCTATGTTTACCTCAACGAACCCTAACGTCAGCTTCAATACAACCCAAATAGGATTGGAGTGAGCCAAGGTGAGGGTTTGATGGGCAATCCAGTTGGTGTTTACACTCCTTTATCCAATACAATTTGCAGAAGTAAAAAATAATAAATAATAACTGCTGAAAATTAGTTGAAAATTTGGAAATTAATAACTCCCAAAATACTGACACTTTTAACTTGAAACCAAATGCAGTAGAAAGGGAAAATTATGAGCTTCTCATCAAAATAAATATCAGATCTTTGCATGCACTAGAAACCACTCAAAATCAGCCCCCGAAATCCCAAACCTAGTCGCTAGGGTTAGGGTAAATTGCATAAATAATTTCCAGCACTTAGAACCCTTAAAAATACTCAATAACATGCAGATTTTACCCTCGATAAAATGTGCCAATACCCTAGACAAGTCACCAAAGCTAGAGAGAAAATATCATGCACAAACACCTTCAACACAAGCGAGCTAAATGGAAAGAACAATGGAGTCTTCAATGATCTTCAATAATGGATCCAAATAAGAGAGAGATCAATGCAAGAACTAGGGCATACATCCAAATTCTCTAAGCATGGAGTGAAATCAATAATTCATCAACATGACCCCTCTAAGGAAAATGTCGACCTTCCTTTTATAGAACTAAGGGGTGCAATATCCAATAAAGACTGACCTTTCCCTTTTGAAAGGAAAACATAAACTCTCATTAAAATATTTAATACTAAGACTATGTGCACTTTATTTATTAATTAATTAAATAAATAAATGTAACTAACCTATGTGCACATTAAACTAACTAAAAAGACTCCTACTTGTAGTGCTAGGCATGCCAAGGGGTTACAATGCAAATTAAAAATAAATATTAATAATGTCTTGAAAAAGGGGACATTACACACAATTATTGTCATTGTGGGATTAACCCGAATTACAACCCAGTCATGTATTTATGTAAGTTTTTTTTTGGTATGAAGAGGTAAAATATTTATTAACATGAAATAGGATTACAACAAATGGAACATCCAAAAGTGATGCTTAGAGACTAGAACTAGTTACAAAGAGAAAATTGTACCTAGCATGGACAAAGACTATGTAAATTATAAACATCAAGAACTCCAATATGAGGACCCAACAAAACTAGATATCTTGAGGCATGGTGAAAGGCAAACTATCCTCAGAAATAGTATGTGTAGCCCAAAATGGTAGAGGACATGGAATGAACAGTATAGTATTCAGCAATAGCAGTAACGATATCTATGAAATGATCCTATCCTATATCTTGGCACTTCAAAGGGGGGTCAAAGGTATCTTGGTCCTACATTTGAGCCTCAAGTTCTCTTTTAGCATGTTATGTCAGCAAAACTGCATTGACATCCAACATTTTATCTTGCTTTATGACAATATTGGTAAGGAATTCCACACAGTCCTATGTGGATCTGATCCTAGCTTGTTAATGTATTAGGAGCTGCCCCATTATGGATAGGATTTCTTCCAGTCCTGTATTGTAACGCCCTGATTTTTGTAAGTTATCATGGTGATTACTTTCTTGATGTTGTAACTGCTGAAATGAAGGCAAACATGTTAAGATATATATTTTGATCTTAAGGGAATGTGTTGCTAATCTGGATTCTTGCATACTGTAATTTGTTTACATGGGACAACAGTTATTGTTGCTTGTATGTTTGCTGATGTGACGAAAAATTGCCGTATGCTTGCTGAACTCTATTCGCTGATTGACAACACACCTTGAATCAATTCCATTGATCCAAAGTATGCTGTGGCCTTCTTGTGATCACTTTGACGATTTACTCTTGAACCGAATTGAAGGTTGATATAAATGTGCAACACCTGATTTCAGGTATGAAAAGGTGGCACATAGATGCCAACGACAAAGGTTCGATTCTCGAACCATGCACTGTCGTAACGTGAGACCTCGTAAGGTGGGAAATGCCTGGATACGGGTGGCTCAGGTACGAGGAACGTGGGACGAAACGTCCTACACAACATTGAAATGGATGTCAGTCGGGAAGACTTGACTGGAAGTTGATTAATTAGTGTTAGGTGTTAGAGGGAATTAGATCCTAATCTAATCCTAAGTTCTACCTTATATCCTAATTGCTATCCTAAGTGGATTTTTAAATTCTAAAATGGTGAAAATAGACCTAATTTCTATTAACCTAAGAACTAGGCAATGACCTAGGTTGAACACTATTATGAATCCTAAACTAATCCTAACCTAGAAGGGGACACATAGACCCATGGAAAAGGATAAGGATGAAAGGGAATTTAATGGCAATAAATGTGAGTCCTTTTGTGGACAGCGCCAAGTTTGGCGGGAATAGGGAAAAACTAGAGGTATCTAGTTAGATATGGACTAAACTTGGTTTTGCATGCAAAATTTGAAAATGGCAACTCGCCAACCCAAGTCGGCGGTGGCATGAGAAAATAGGGAAAAGGCAGAGCCTTTAATGCATTTAATTTTTTTGGTCTTCATGACCAGTCCGCCTTGCAAAGAGTATGGAGGAATTTTTGTTGGTCATTTGTGTTTGCTCGGGTTTTTGGGAAGTTTCTCTGCATTTGGTTTTTCTTGGTTCAGTAGAACTAGTTGTGTTTGGTTGATTATCACTGTTTCTTTGGAAATCGAAGGCTGTTTTTCTGAGCCTGTAGAGGAAGGGACTGTTGGGAATCTTGTTGCTGTCACCGTGGAAGGAAACACCTTCTGTAAATGTGGTTTTCTTAGAGCATTCGAGGAAGAATACCAGGCATGTTAAGCCCTTCTCTTTAAAACACTTGCTTTACTTAAGCGTCTCATTAAAACAACCCTGCTCTTCTGATGAAGGGGGTTTTGGGTTTATTTGATTGTTGTCATGTTTGAGATGATTTGGGTTTAGTCGATTTTTTTTGTCATTTTTGGAAATGATTTGGGTAGAATCATTTTCTTGTTGTTGTGATTCGAACTGTCTTTGCATATATAATTAAGTTGGAAACACCGCCATGCTGTGCTGGTTTGTTTGACAGTAATGGGGAATTCGTCATGAGTGTTATGAAACTGTACATGTTGTATGAGTTTGTTTTCATTAATGAAGCAATCGTTCTTTCACTAATACGAACTGGAATGATGGAATAAATTAGCTGTGTGAGTTGTTTGAAGTTGTTTCTTATTGAAATTTTTAAGGAAATAAGATCCTTTTCCTTCTGTTGTTTTGGATTTTGAGGGAAATAGCATTTGGGTTTTATTTGAGCATATGAACTCGATTTGAAGGAAGTAATAGTAATATTTTTATTGTTGTGCCTTTTTCTTGTATATGAAATGAACGAATACGTATTGGGTATTCGTGAAAGTAGGAGAAGTTAACTGATTTTCTTCTGAACTTGAAAATGATTATATTTTCTTCTCGCTTTGATGGAAAGTTGATTCCATTGCGTTTTGTGGTTGCAGTTTGACCTTCTGATTCAAACTGTGTTTGTGAATACGAACTTCGTTTTGTATTTTGTGAAAATAAGTGGAGAAACGCATGGAAATTAGCTTGCTGTTTGGGTCTGTCTTGACTGTACCTTGTTGTGCATCTGATATCCTATGTGGGTTTTCATTAATAAGGGTATTGTTGTATGAAAATTGCATTTTGGGTTCTGCACATCATTGTGAAATAAAAAAAAATGGATTTCGGGTAGAAATGGTTGTTGGCAAGGAAATCTAGTTGGGTATTCATTGCATATGGTATGTTGAATTGAAACTGTATAGGCTGTGTGAGTTTCTTTTCATTGTTGAACGATTGTTCAGTTGTCATTATGAGTTGAGTTGTCATGATAAGATAAACACGATTTGGGTGTTTTATTACATTTTAAAGAAGATGATTGTTTCTTTATTGAAGGTAGAGGGAAACGAGTTCTTCCTTCTCTGTTGTTTTAGATTTTGAAAGAAACAGTAATTGGGTTTATTGAGCTTTATAGGTTCAGTTTGATGGAGGTGACAACAGTATTTAGATTACTTTTTGAGTGCTGTTTTCTTTCTGTACAAACGGAAGGTTGAAATGTTTCGTGCGGTCTCTGATTTTGCACAGTCATTTAAAAGAAATGAAATCGACCTGAGTAATTCTTGTTGAGTTTGAAGAAAATGGTTGTTTTCTTATTGAAAGGTTAAAGGAATGAATTCTTCTCTTCTTACTGTTTGAATTCTGGAAATAGCATTAGAGCTTTACTGTGCATTATGAATTGGACTTGCTGTAGGTAACAGCAAGGTGCAAATGAATATTTATGAACTGTAGGTGTTCATGGATATAGAAGGTGATGTGAATAAGTGATTGTATAACTGTTTATTTGGTTAAAAATATAGTGAAAGAAGTATGGAATCTTCTAGTACAGTAAGTACATAGTATGCATCTTTATACTGCTTGTTATATGATAATACGATGTTTTACTAACCTGTTTATGGCATTCGTATGAGCCTGAATTAAATGAAGTATTGATAAGGATGATAAGTTCTTCCTTGTTTTCATTTAAAGCTGATTATGAATGAAATTATTCTTGCTGTTGGAAAGTGAATTCCGAATGGATTTTGTAAGTTTCACTCTGAACTGTTATCTTGATTTGTGTCTCATTTGGATTCAATTTTTAGGACACTCATGAGGAAAGAATAGGAATGTGGATGGATAACTTGGAAAAAATGATCTTTTCTTCTCTAATACAGTTGGAAAGCTGTAATCGTTTAGGAACGAATTTTGTATTGCTTGGGTATAAGCAACTATATTTATTGCTGTTTGCTTTCTCGTCTATACTTGATTGCTTGGAATCAAATGAGATGCATGAACTGAAAGGAAAGTAATTGGTTTACATTTCAGTTAGATTTTATCCTTTGCATTTATTACTAATGAAAGGAAATGGAATTGATAGCAGTTATGTTATAACAACAGTATGATTACTTGTATTCCTAATCTTTACAAATGTTGTAATCTGGAACTTTTGAAGGAAATTGCATCTTGTAATGGTTGTGGGAAATAGGACAGCAATTCTGTGACTGTTTGGGATGGTATTTAGATGGTTCAGTTGTCATACTGTTCATTCTTTTGATACTTAATTCTTGATTGATGTTCATACTGTTGTTTCATAAAAGCAGGGTTCTTTTATTGAGACAGTTAATTGAAGCACCTCATTTTAATGACAAGTGCTTAATATGCTCAGTTCATTGAACTGACCAGTGCAAGTAATTTTGCAGATGGAACTTGATTAAAACAAAGACATGGCTATTTTTTGATGCTTCTTTTGATTGTCTGAAGATGAATTATATTTGTTCGTTATTATTCCTCTATGAGGAATTATGAAAAGAAGAAAGTACATTCTTCTATCTATGAGTTGTAACGTTGTTTAATATAAACAAAGTCCAGTCATTTGGATTGGCAGATGTATGGATTATGAAATGGATTGATGAATAGAAATACAAGTGTGATATTTTAATGACGATATCAGTTTGATATTGTTGATTAAATTGGAAATATAATGTTATTTCTTGATTTGGAATTACTCAATTGTCCTTGGATGGATTTAAAAAGGAATTGACATCTATTCTTACCTAAATGCAACTTTTAAGTTGAAATGTGCAATTAGTTCATACTTTGGATTAAGATGAATTTTTAATTGACATTAAAAGGATTAGGAAGGACATGATTCCATAACTAATAGGTATTCAGGATTAGCTTGGAAGCTAAGGAATATCCGTTAACTTAGGAGCAGCCGAACTTCGTTTTCGGACTCCGTTAATATCCTCGTATGTTAAATTCAGAAAGAAAGGATATGGGATAAATATATCCATGGCTAATAGACCTTAACTATGTAAGGTTAAAGAGAATAAATGAATACATTTATTGAGAATTAGACCTCGTTTAAATGACGTCTAATAAGATGGAATTCTGAATTTGGTTACAGTTGTGAAAAACTTGGTTAAGTTTAATAGGTTAAACTTATCACGTCCGTCGGTAACGGGCTGCTTAATCCAATGATTAAGAAGAGAACCAAGTAGAGAAAATGCAACCCTTCAGTAAGAAGGAGAAGATGCATAGTAAGCTAGAAGACGGATTTAGTCTCTCTTAGCTCCTTACAACTGTAACAGGAACGAGGATAAAGGATCAACATGGTTGCTGAAAGTTGATCTTAAATATTAAGATCATATCCAAATCACTTGAGCAGGATGTGTACTCTCGATGGGAGGATTCCGTAGGACATTGACATACGCTAGCTAAAACATGGTGTCTTCATGAAGGCGGGGTCTTCATGACGAAACAATGTTATAGCTGACATATTACAATGCCTTCCTGAATTAAATAATCAAGAATACATAGGCTGAATATTAAGTTCTTGGCTGGGGATAGGAGTATGATCACGTATACGGAGTGACTCCGGAGGACTAAAGATAACTAAACACACGGAGTCGTGGGGAACGACACCGTATGTCTGTGTATCTTTAGTTACCATGAGTGCCTTCCTATACTCGTTCATATTGCTAGTTGGAAGTTGGAAGTTAGAGTTTGTTTTTAAATTGAAAGGACTGGTAGGAACCAGGAAAGACCATTCTAGATAACAGGTGAAGCGAGGTGAAGGACGTATTCCATTGGTGTGTATCACATCCAGGAATATGATCATGCAAAGCATGTGAAAATCTTTGGCCAAAGTATCGCAAGTGCTGGTTGCGTTGTCCTAATCACTTAATTTAAGATGCAGGATGTCAGATGAATATCAGTAACAGATATTCAGATAGGCTTCTTATATGGATTACTTCGATAACCGGAAATGGTTAAGAGAACTTGTATATATATTATACTATGCATGAATGAACATGAAGGATCGGTAGTTGCCGAGTCATGAAATGAGAGATCATTGAAACTCCGAGCCATGAAAATGGGAGATCGACAGTTCTTCGAGTCATTTACAGCAGCATATAGAATCTGTTATAAGATTGAATGGCACTGAATGTGTGTTCCATATTGTAAATATGTGAATAGGGAACATTAGTTTTAAAAGGAAATTGTATGTTCCAAACTGCATTGTTTGGACAGAGAACAATTATTAAAACTTGAACGTGTGTTTGAATTATATAACTCATAACAAAGAACGTTTTATAAAAAAAAAATGTCCCTTGTTCTAGTATCTTAAAATGGGGATGTTACATCTTGGTATCTGAGCTGAAGGTTACAGCTCTTGGACCTAATGAGTCCACGATATTAATAAGGTTTACATTTTCTTATTGAACAAAAAATGGTCAGAACAAGAGGGAATGCTACGAATAACCCGTTATAGGGTGGAGAAGCAGCTACTACTCAAAAGTTGGATGAAATCCTTGCTGATCTACTAGATACGAGAGATCGTTTGACTGTTCTGGAACAGTAGTCAATGGGCAATGAAGAAGAGGAAGATGAAGCTGAAATAAATGATCAGCCACCTCCTGTGGACAACATCAATGGAGGGAATCCGGGTGTTGATAATAATAATGTAATTGCTCCTAATCCCCCTGAAAATAAAAGGGCAAGATTAGCAGCTAAACTTACAAATGATATAAAGAGAATAAGTCCTCCAAAGTTTGATGGAGCAACCCTTGGGGATGGAGCTGAGAATTGGCTCAGTGAAATGGAGAAATAATTTGCAATAAGAAACTTCTCCGAAGAGACCAAAGCGATATGGGGAGCATATCAACTTTCTCATGAAGCATCATCATGGTGGGACAACCGTAAGGTTGAGTTGAATATTGTCGAATCAGACATAACTTGGGATCAATTTAAGGGTTATTTTAGGCAACGATGGCTGCCTCAACTCTATTTTGATAGGAAAATGACTGAATTTCAGAACTGGTCGCAAGGAAGGCTGTCGGTGACAGAATACTGGGAAGGGTTTACTAAACTCCTTAAGTATGTGCCGCAGTACCAAGTTGATGAGAAGTTCAGAATACAGAAATTCATAATGGGACTGAATCCCATCATTGGTGGTGAAGTGGATGTCCACGGCCCAACCACCATGGATGGAGTTGTCGAAAAGGCAATTAGACAGGAACAAAAATTGAGGGCAATATTTTCTCACAGGGAAGAGAAAAGGAAGAAGATTCCCAATTCTTATTTGTCTCTTGCACAAAAAAGGGGACCTTGGAAAAGGTTTGGTGTGAAAAACAAAATTGTTGTAGATAACAACAAGAAACCTGTGATGAACATACCTACAAATAGCATGCGGAACAGCTTCACAAAAGTTAATGGCATTGGACAGAAGTCCTATGGAAGCCAGAATGATAAATTCAAGGCTGGTAACAAATTTGAGCCTAGAGAAGGGCCAATTAGAGGATGCTTCAACTGCGGAAAGGACCACTATGCGAATCACTGTCCTCTGAAGAAGGATGATCACGGTCAGCAGCATAGGATACATGCTGTAGTGGCTAACCGACTAGCTGAAAAGCAAGTGACGCCCATAGAAGTTACGGGTAAGTTATTCGGTACACCTGTAGTCATACTTTTTGATACTGGAGCTACAGAATGCTTTATTTCTACTAAACTTGCAATGAAATTAAAAAGAAAGGCTGAAAGAATGGATAAAACATGGACAATGCATTATGGGAATAATGCTGTCCATACAGTCGAAATGTGCCTTTTTGGGGCAATTCTTGATCTGCCTAGTTTCTCCAACGAAGTTGACTTGTATGTCACTCCTTTAGGATCGTATGATATGATTATTGGAGTTAACTGGTTGGCTAAACATAAGGCAAAGGTTGACTGTTATGAAAAACAAATTTGTTGCTTCGATGACCTGTAGAAAGAAGCAGTCATTCAAGGTGTAAAATGGGAAGTTGCAGTTAGGAAACTGACGGCTATGCAACTAAAAAGGGCTAAAAACAGAGGCTGCACTTTGTATGCAGTAAAAGTGACAGAAAATGTGGAGGAAGATAATGATTTCATGGAAAGATATCCATTGTTGAGGGATTTCCGTGATGTGTTTCCGGAGGAATTGCCAGGTCTTCCACCCAAACGTGAGTTTGACTTTGCAATAGAAATCAAACCAGGGACTGAACCCATATCTAAGGCACCTTATAGAATGACTACCATTGAGTTGGTAGAGCTGAAGGCTCAGTTACAAGAACTTCTGACTAAGGGGCTGATAAGACCGAGCGTCTCACCTTGGGGAGCACCGGTAATTTTTGTAAAGAAAAAGGATGGCACTTTGAGGCTGTGTATTGATTACAGAATGCTGAATAAATCAACTATTAAAAATCGATACCCACTTCCTAGGATTGATGATCTGTTTGATCAGATGCGAGGAGCATCAGTTTATTCAAAAATAGATCTTCGATCAGGGTATCATCAGCTGAGAATAAAGGAAGAAGATATTCATAAAACAACTTTTAGAATGAGGTACGGGCATTATGAGTTCACGGTGTTACCTTTTGGGTTGACTAATGCACCTGCCGCCTTAATGAATCTAATGAACAATATTTTTCAAGAGTACTTAGACAAGTTTGTGCTTGTATTCTTGGACGATATTCTTATATACTCTAAAAATGTCGAAGAACACCAAGAACATCTCAGGATAGTGCTGGAAATCTTAAGAAAGAGGAAGTTGTATGGCAAACTGTCCAAATGTTCTTTTTATGATGCAGAGGTGCATTATTTGGGACACGTTATAAGAAAGAATGGGATAGTTGTTGACCCTTCAAAGATCATAGTTATAACTGAGTGGTCTGCGCCTAAGAACGTGCACGAAGTGAGGAGTTTCATGGGCTTGGCTGGATATTATCGAAAGTTCGTTAAGGACTTTTCAAAAATTGCTGCCCCAATCACTTCCCTACAAAAGAAGGATAAGAAATTTGTCTGGACAGACAAATGTGAATCTGCCTTTAAGAAATTAAAGGAACAGTTAACTTCAGCACCTATCTTGACTGTACCTGATCCAAATGGAGATTTTATGGTTGTAACAAACGCCTCAGGAGAAGGCCTTGGAGGTATTATATTACAGAATAACCATGTCATAGCTTATGAAAGTAGGAAGCTTAAGTTACATGAACAGAATTATGCTCCACATGATCTAGAGCTTGCTGCCATTGTTCATGCACTTCAAATGTGGAGGCATTACCTTTTAGGCAAGCCTTTCGAGTTAAAAACAGACCATCTGGGGCTGAAGTATATTTTTACTCAACCAAATCTGAATGCAAGGCAACGAAGATGGTTAGAATTTTTGTCTTAGTATGATTTTGATATAAGCTACATTAAGGGCAAGGAAAATAGAGTAGCAGATGCTCTCAGTCGAAGGAAGCATATCTCTGCTCTTATAACATTAAGAACTCAGTTTAAGGATGAGGTGAAAGATGCCTTGGAAATAGATCCTTATTTCCAGCAGGTCAAAACAGCACTTGCTGCAGACCCACAGGATGTCAGGTATAAAGGATTCCGTTTGGATAATGAAGGAATTTTGAGGTTCGAAAACAGGGTATATATACCTTTGGCAAATGACTTATGAGGGAAATTGTTAACTGAATTTCATAATTCACATTTTTCTAGACACCCTGGCATTACGAAAATTCTTACTAATCTTAAGCAGCAATATTTATGGAAGGGAATGAAAAAGGATGTGGTAGAATTTGTAACACACTACTTGGAATGTCAGCGTGTTAAGGCGGAACATATGCACCCCGCTGGATTATTGTACCCCCACAGTATTCCGCAGTATAAATGGCAAGTGATAATGATGGAATTCGTTCAAGGATTGCCTATGTCAAGAAATAAGCATGACATCATCCTGGTTGTAGTCGACAAATTGACCAAAGTGGCACACTTCATTGCTGGTAATTTGAAGGACGATGCACCAGTGCTAGCAAGAAGATTTATACATGAAATATTCAGATTACATGGAATACCGGAATTAATCATATCGGACAAAGATCCGAGGATGACATCAAGGTTTTGGCAAACGCTTAATGCGGCCTTGGGGACTAAATTGAACTTCAGTTCTGTATATCATCCGGAAACGGATGGACAGACTGAGAGAGTTAATCAGGTTTTAGAGGACATATTAAGGATGTATTGCATGGACCGGCAGTATAAATGGGAGGAATACCTTCCGCTGGTAGAATTTGCTTACAATAACACCTATCATGCCTCTTTAAAAATGGCGCCCTTTGAAGCATTGTATGGAAGAAAATGCAGAACCCCTGTCAGTTGGGACAGCATTGAGGACAGAGAGGTAATTGGGCCAGAAATCCTTATGGAAATGGAATAGCAAATCAAAATGATTCAGGAACATCTAAAGGAGGCCGCCAATAGGAAAAATAGCTATGCAGACTTAAAGCAGGTTGACAGACATTATAAACTGGGAGAGAAGGTCTTTCTTCGGGTGAAGCCGAAAAAGAGCTCAATAACTTTTGGCAAGGCTGCCAAGTTGTCGCCACGTTACGTGGGACCTTTTGGAAATTGTTGAAATAATCAACCCTGTAGCTTATTGTCTAGAATTACCTCCTGCTTTGTCTCAAATGCATGATGTTTTTCATATCTCTTTGCTTAAGAAATACGTGACAGATTTGTCACATGTGCTAAATTGGAATTCCTTGCAGGTCCAAGACCCAGGAATAATCGTGGTTAAGCCCATTCGAGTGATGGGAACTCGCCAGTTGTACTTGAGAAATCATGAAGTGAACTAGTGTAAAGGTCCAGTGGGACCAGTTCAGTGAAGAAAGTGCAACTTGGGAAAATCTCGAAGAAATGAGATCTACTTTTCCACATCTGTTTAATCGAATTTGAAATTCGAGGGAACTGATAATTCTATGAAATTTAGACAATTATTAGTCTATTGGTATAGTAGTCTTAAAACGCTGTTTTTAAGAGTGAATTTGTTTTTGGTATGAACTTATGAATGAAAGGGCGATAACTGAAATTTGTCCTAGGAACTCCTTGATTTGTTTAATCTGATCATCGGGACGATGATTCTTTAAGGAGGGAAGAATGTAACACTCTGATTTTGTAAGTTATCTTGGTGAATATTTTTCATACTATTATAACTGCTGAAATGAAAACAAACATGTTAAGATATATTCTGATCTTAAGAGAATGTGTTGCTAACTTGGATTCTTTGCATGCTGTAATTTATTGCATAGGACAACAGTTATTGTGCTTGTGTGTTTGCTGATGTGACGACAAATTGTCGTATATTTGCTAAACTCTCTTTGCTGATTGACAGTACACCTTGAATCAATTTCATTGATCCAAAGTATGTTGTCGTCTTCTTGTGATTTCTGTGTCGATTTACTCTTTAACCGAACCTGAAGATGATATAAATGTGCAGCACCTGATTGCAGGTATGGAGTAGCTGGCACGTAAATGCCAATGAAAAAGGTTCGATTCTTGAACCCCTGTATTGTCGAACTTGAGACCCTTCGTGAGACAGGAAGCGTCTGGACACGGGTGGCCCTTGGCATGTGAAACAAAGGACATAACGTCCTGCACAGCGTTGATGTGAGTGTCCAGTTGAGAAGACTGGGTGAGAGGTTGGTTAGTGTTAGTGGTTAGAAGGAATTAAATCCTAAGCTAATCCTAAGTTCTAACATACATCCTAAACTACTATCCTAAGTGGATTTTTAAATTACAAAAAAAAAGAGGAGAAATAAACCTAAATCCTAATAACCTAACACTAAACTATGACCTAGGTTGAATAACTAACATACATCCTAAACTAATCCTAACCTAAAGGGGACACGCAGACCCTTGGAGGGAGAGGATAAGGATGAAGGGGTATTCAATGGCATTAAATGGGAGTCCATACGTGGACAGTGCCAATTTGGTGGGGCAGGTAAGTGGTGGAGGTATCTAGTTGGAGATGGAACCAAATTTGGTTTTGCATGTGCAATTTGAAATTTAGAGATCGTCAACTCAAGTTGGCAGTGGCGTGGAAATTTGGAAAAAGGCAGAGCCTTTAATGCATTAAATGTTCTTGGTCCTCGCGACCAGCTCACCTTGGAAAGTGTATGAGGGAAATTTTATTGTTCATTGTGTCGATTTCAATTTGGTGAAGTTGCTCTGCATTTGGTTTTTTTTGTTTGGTTCAGTTGAACCAGTTTCTTTGGATTTATCACTGTTCTTGGGAGGTTTGGAGGCTGTTGCTGATCCTGAAGAGGAAAGGAATTGTTAGAAAGATCGTGCTGTCACCGAGGAAGGAAATACCTTCGGCAAACGCAGTTTTCTTCGAGTTTTGGAAAAGAAATCATAGGCATGTTAAGCCCTTCTCTTTAAAAATACTTGCTTTGTTTAAACGTCTCATTAAAACAACCATGCTCTTGGGTTTTGGGTTTATGTGATTGTTTTCGATGTGGATACGGTTTGGATTTAGTCGATTCTTGCTATCATTTTTGGAAATGATAGGTAAAATCATTCTGGTTGTTGTGTTTAAACTGTCTTTGTATTTTCTTTGAGTGGAATATCTCCATGCTGTGTTGGTTTGTTTGGGCAGTTTGGGAGAATAACGATTTGGGGTATTCTTCTCTGTTAATGGTTATATTTACAAAAAAAAGATAGGTAGTATGTGTTGTTCTCATCACTGTATAATCATTCTCTTGTTTTATGAACTTGAATGATGAAGTCTGAATAGACAATAGGAGTTGTCTTTCAGTGTCGAGAAATTGTTCTTTGATATGTGAACTTCTGTGATAATACTGTATTGGATGTGTAAGTTGTATGAAGTAGTTATTCTCTACTGGAAATTTCTTTTAAAAAGGAAATAGATCCTTTCTCTTTCTGTTGTGTTTGATTATGAAGGATACGGCATTTGGGTTTTGTATGATCATTACGAATTTGATTCGAGGGAAGAAATGGTAATATGTTTTTGCTGTCCCTTTTTTTTTCTTGCTTAAAGAAATAGATGAATATGATTGAGTATTCGTGGGAGTTGGAAAAGAAATAGTTTTTTCTTTTGAACTTATAATGAATTATATTGTTTTCTTGCTGAGAAAGTAGGATGATTAGTTGTGGTTTATTGATGCTGTTTGGTCTACCAGTTCAGACTGTAGACACGATTGAAAATCTTGGCTTTGCATTCCTGAGCAATGAATGAATATTTATGTACTGTACTTCTTCTTACCTGTGGAGGAAAGATGATTGGTCTATGTCTTATTTGAGGTGGTCTTGATCTGTATCAGTTTGGATGGTAGTCATGAAAACGAGCTTGACTTGTATTCTGTGCATTAAATAAATCATGTTGAATCTTGCTGAAGGGGTTAGATGATTTGTTGTGTTTCATTGATGTTGTTCGACCTTTTAGTTCGAACTGTCTTTGCGAAAATGCATTTTAATTTGGATTGCTGTGCAAGGAGGAAATTCTTGGGAAGTTGTATCGCTATTGGACCCTGTTTTGATTATACTTTGTTGTGCATCTGATATCCTATGCGGTTTTTCAATAATAAGGGTATTATTGTATGAAAAATCACATTTTTGGGGTTCTGTACATCATTGTGAATAGAAGAATGGATTCGGGTAGAAACATTTATTGGTAAGGAATTTTTCTTCTGTCTACTATTGGTTCATTTGGTAAAAATCAGTAGTCAGGATGGTTTATTGAACTTTGTAAGTTCAGTTTGACAAAGATTACAGTGACATTTAAATTGATTTCTGAGTGTTGTTATTTTTCTGTACAAACGGAAATAATTGAATGTATTCGTGTGGTCTTCTGATCTTTGCACGGTCATTTAGAAAAAAATGAAATCGGCATGAGTAATTCTTGTAGAGTTGAAGAAAATGATTGTTTTCTTATTTGAATAGTTAAAAGGAACGAATTCTTCTCTTTGGGCTGTTTGAATTCTGGAAATAGCATTGAAGTATTACTGTACATTATGATTGGTCCTTGTTGTAGGTAACAGCCATGAATAAAATTTTATCTTGAACTGTATGTGTTCATGGAAATAGAAAATCATGTGATTAATTGATTGCATGATTGTATAATTGTTTATCTGGTTTAAAATACAGTGAAAGAAAGTATGGGCTCTTCTAGTATGGTGAATATATAGTATGCATCCTTGTACTATTTGATCTATGATAAATATGATGTTGTACTAACCTATTTTGGGTATTCATATGAGCCTGATTTAAATGAAGTATTGATAGAAGGACGATAAATTCTTCCTTGTTTTCATTTAAAGCTGATTAAGAATGAAATTACTCTTGCTAGCCTGGAAAGTGAATTCCGAATGGATTTTGTAAGTTTCACTCTGAACTGTTATCTTGATTTGTGTCTCGTTTGGATTCCATTTTTAGGACAGTCATGAGGAAGGAGATAATAATGTGGATGAATGACTTGGAAAATAATATTTTCTCCTTTCATACAGTTGAAAATTTGTAATCGTTATTAACGAATTTTGGTAGTGCTTAGATATGAGCAACTATATGCATTGTTGTTAGCTTTCTCGTCTGTGCGTGATTGCTAGGAACCTAATATGATGCACGAACTAAAAGGAAAGTAATGGGTTTATGTTTTAGTTAGTTTTATCCCTTGTTTTTATTATTAATGAAAGGCGTGGAAAAAGATAACAGTATGTTATATTATCAGTACGTTATTTGTATTTCTAAACTTTTCAAATACTGCAATTTGGAACTTGCAACGGTTACATGGAAAATGGGACAACAGTTCTTTGGCTGATTGTGATGGTATTTTGATGGTTCATTTGGTTATGCTGATCATTCTTTGGTGCCTATTTCTTGATTGATGTCTTACTGTCATTTCATAAAAGCAGGGTTCTTTTATTGAGACAGTTAATTGAAGTACCTCATTTTAATGACAAGTGCTTAATATGCTTAGTTCATTGAACTGACCCGTGCAAATAATTTTGTAGATGGAATTTGATTAGGATGAAGACATGGCTGTTTTCTGATGCTTCTTGATTGGTTGAAGATGAATTGTATTTTTTTACTTTTATTCCTCTTCGAGGAATTGTAAAAAGAAGAAAGTGTATTCTTCTATCTATGAGTTGTAATGATGTTTTATGTAAACAATGCCCATTCAGTTGGATTGGCAAATGTATGGATTATGACACGAATTAATGAATACAAATACAAGTGTGATATTTTAATGACTATATCAGTTGATATTGTTCATTAAATTGGAAACATAATGTTATTCCTGATTTGGATTTATTCAATTGTCCTGTGGATGGATGCTAAATGGGAAATTGATAACTATTCTTACCTTATTACAACTTTTAAGTTGAAATGCGCAATTAGATCATACTTGGGTAAAGATGAATTCTTAATTGACATTAGGAAGTATTAGGAAGAATATGATTCCATAACTGATTGGTATTCAGGATTAGCTGGGTAGCTAAGGAATATCAATTAACTTCAGAGTAATCGAACTTCGCTTTCGAACTCCATTAATGACCTCGTATGTTAAATTCAGATTAAAGGATATGGGATATAGTATACCCATAACTAATGGAACTTAACTATGTAATGATTAAGGAAAATAAATGAATACATTTATTGGGAATTAGACCTCGTTTAAATGACATCTAATAAGCTAGAATTCTGAATTTAGTTACAGTTGGGAAAAATCTTGGTTAAAGTTTAACAGGGTAAACTTATCACGTCCGTCGGTAACGGGGCTGCTTAATCCCAATGATTAAGAAGAGAACCCAAGTAGAGAAAATGCAACCCTTTGGCACGAAGGAGAAGATGCATAGCAAGATAGAAGGATGGATTTAGTCTCTCTTAGTTATATACAACTGTAACGGGCAACGAGGATAAAGGGATCAGCATGATTGCTGAATAGTTGATTCTTAAAATATTAAGATCTTATCCAAATCACTTAAGCAGGATGTGTACTCTCAATGGGAGGATTCCGTAGGACATTGACATACGTCAGCTACAGCAAGGTGTCTTCATGAAGACGGGTGGTCTTCATGACGACACAATGTTATAGCTGACATATTACAATGCCCTCCCGAATTACAAACATTAGGAATACATAGGCTAAATGTGAAGTTCTTGACAAGGGATAGGAGTATGATCACGTATACGGAGTGACTCTGAGATACTAAATATAACTAGATACACGGAGTCATGGGGAACGGCACTGCATGTCTGCGTATCTTTAGTTACTAGGAGTGCCTTCCTATATTTGTTCATATTGCTAGTTAGAAATTGGAAGTTTAAAACTGATCTTAAACTGAGAGGACTGGTAGGAACCAGGAAAGACCATTCTAGATAACAGGTGAAGTGAAGTGAAGGACGTATTCCATTGATGTGTATCACGATCCAGGAATATGATCATGCAAAGCATGTGAAAATATTTGGCCAAAGTATCACAAGTGCTGGTTGCGATGTCCTTATCACTTAATTTAAGATGCAGGATGTCAGATGAATATCAGTAGCAGATATTCAGATAGGCTTTTTAAATGGATCACTTCGATAACTGGAAACGGTTAAGAGAACTGGTATATTATAATATACTATGCATAAACAAACATGAAGGATCGGTTGTTGCTGAGCCATGAAATGAAGGATCGATGAAACTCCGAGCCATGAAAATGGAAGATTGGCAGTTCCTCGAGGTCATTTACAGCAGCATATAGAATCTGTTATAAGATTGAATGGCATTGAATGTGTGTTCCATATTGTAAATATGCGAACAAGGAACATTAGTTTTAAAAGGAAATTGTGTGTTCCAAACTGTGTTGTTTGGGCAGAGAACAATTATTAAAACATGAACGTGTGTTTGAATTTTATAATTCATAACAGAGAACGTTATCAAAAAAAAATAAAAAATTCCCTTGTTCTAGTATCTTAAAATGGGGATGTTACACATTTGCTAATGAAATAAGAATTCCATGCCTCTTAGCAATTCATAAAATGATAGAGAATTACAATTCTTAAAATATTTATAAATTGGTGGTCTCAAATTTAAAGGATATCGCCAGAATGAATGACTTTTACATTGCAATAAAAATAGTTTTGTGTCAAAATTGATAGTGCAACTAGTAATGTAGGGAGGCATAAATGGCCTCCGTGTTTGACTTTAGATAACAATTTCTCCTTATATGATTACTATTCCATTGCATGGCTCACAGAATAAATATGGCCTCCAAAATTTTGAGAACATTTGGAAATGTAGCTAAAGTGGAGGAGTTGATCCACGATTTTCAATGCTTATTATTCTAGCAGTCTAAAGAGATTTTTAAAATTTCAAAAATTTGTAAATTAGGACCTAAAAGAAGGGGGGAAAAGCTTCTCAACGATGTAGATACCAGATTGATAGCTATGTATGAAACTTCCTGTAGAATATTTGCTGAATATCCTTCATTGACATGTATTTATGTATAAATACCACAGGGATGTACATAAATTTAAATATATATTATACCGTATAACAAAAAAATAAAGTTTACTCACACTATGTGGTACATTTCATATGTTAATGGAGCTTAATATTTTAACAAAACATGCACAAGATCATTCTCTTCTACATAACATACTTCATTAGAACTCATAATACGTGTGTGTCGGAGTCTTTAAATTTTATATATTTCAAATGGAAGTTTTTAGGGTGCTATTTTTGAAAACTGGAATGCATTAACATACTTCAAACATCCTAGATTCTTCTTAAAATACAATAAACATGATCATCTTTGTATAAGATCACATAGGGAACGAGATTGCACTTCGTAAATTACAAAAAAAGAGTTGATATGGCTTAGCTCAGAAATGGAAGGAAGTCAAGAGTGACATGAAATTTATATGACGTAGTAGTATTCAAAAAAAAGAAATAAATTTAGAAATATCTCTAAATCATTTTCTAAAGAGATCCAGGAAAGATTCAAAAATGAGACAATACTTGAAGTACTAGGAGTTATAAATCCATAGTTTTGGAATTTGTCTAGAAGTCATACCTTTTACATCCATCATTCCTTTATTTTTTCAGAACACGAGTGATCTAATTGGCCATTTGTCTAAGACTAAATAAATAAACATAGTTTATTTAGAAGGTATTTTACAAAATAAAAAGACTTAGTTCTCATTCAATACATTATGCTCATACTATGATATGAAAAGTTCAGCTTCTACAAAACCCATAGGCAATATGGTGTCATTAGCAGGATTTGGAAGGATATTTGTTCTAGTAGTATTCTATATGTGAAGATTTGAGTGATTATATTAAGCTGTATGAACTCTGTCAAACAATGATTTTAGGTTCTGTGGAAGATGAAAGATTTTTCAGTGCACTGTCCTTTTTAAATTCAAAAGTTTGAAAGAGATTAGATAGGAATATTTACAGTTGTCTGAGGTTGTATGTATCACGTTACTCGGTGCAGAATTTTCCTTATGAGAGAGCACTCATATTATGGATTTCATTTGTATAAATAAGAGGAGTTAGATAATATTCATGCCTTATCTAGGGGATAGACGACACACCCAAAGAACATGCTACAGTTTATTTCAAAGACATGAGATTAAAGTGTTCCTCTAGAAATACTCAAATTCACATAGATTTCATTTATTCTATACATTATTAAGAGTATTATTACAATAATTTGATGTAATATGTATCCATGATGCATTTCATACAGAGAGTACAACTTTCAATAAATGCAATATTACATTTTTTTTTACTTGGTGCATTGCCATTGAAACATTGTCATTTTCATTGTCTTGTATCCCATTTGTTTTTTATATTTTGGTTTTCAGACTGAAATAAGGACATATTTACTTGTATCGACCTATATATTAATTGATTAAATTTTTACATCTGCATGACATCATAAACGTAAATATTTTAAACAAATACAAAATCATGAAAATATGAGCACCATTTACGTAAACATAAGAATACATAAACATCATTTGTATTAAGCAGAAATCCATTAACAATAAATATAGTTACAACCATTTCCAAAGTACTCTTGTAATCGATCTCTCATGTGGCGGATTTACTTTATGAAAAAGTATCAATTACATAAAGCATTGTCATCCAATACATTCCAAAAAGGGGGTTGTAAATAATATTTCAAATCTTCGGACAAGTTATTCTCATATAAATGACACATTATCAGGGCATCCTCATTTTCTTGCCTATGATTCTGAATCATAGTTTATCCTTACATATGCTAAACACATCCTTTCGAATATAAAATAAATTAATAGGTTTCTCTAGCCACTATCTTTTAATTCCTACGCCAATTTATCAGAATTGGTGACAACACACCTGTAACATGGTGAACTTAACTAATCATATTGAATTTTTTATGTTAACAAGGGAAGCTTGATATTTTAATCTTGCGTAAGAGGCAGAATAATCTGCTTTGTCTATACAGAGCAATCTTCTATAGACCTGATGCTTGAAAATCATGCTTACCCAAATATCCAATAATTTCTTCCCTCGACTTGCAAAATCTCCTACTGAAATACAACTGGCATATCTGTGCCTATTCCTTCAATAATAAATTTAGATCCATCTTATTCTCAACATCTGATTATCTGAAAACTCTCATGCATTAGCGTATTATCTTTTAACACTTCAGTTAATAGTTTTGGGATTCCATTTATGCTCCTTAATTATCCTTTAACTGTATAAATGACATTTGGATTTAAGCATCAGTTACTCCCTTCATTGATCTTGAGCTAATTCTTCAGGAATGTGCATCCAAATACAACTGCTTATTTGTTTAAATTTTACTTTAACCATTGAGCCTATGGAAATAGATCTAATATCCGACTCCATTATTGAGGAGTCTAAGGAATAATGTGAACAACCTAATCAACCCTATTGTATTCCCCAAGACATGTTATTAGGTTTTTTCAAGTTATTATTGAAGTAATCCAAAGAGTAGAGAGTTATATACTAGGAGTTTGAAGTCTTTTGTCAAAGTTATGCTGCATGTAAAACATTGTGGTTCTTGTCTTTAAGCCCATGGTACATGGATGAGTGAAAGACCAATGCTTTGTGGTTCTTTAGCATTCATTCTCCATATGCTTGTGGATGATGGAAAAAAATCCAAGTGCATAGGCATAATCAAAGGTTACCCATTATATGAAGACTTTTACTCGAATTAATTTGGAAAAAATTTCATGCCTTACTCATTAGCTCTCTAGGGTAGTGAACACATTTTAATTGTCTTTGAGACAAGTTATGTTGTATAAGGATTTATTTATTTTATCAAGGTTTAGCCTCTTTTCTACCTAGGATTATGAATCATAGTTTTCCTTACGTCTACCACACGGAATAATTTTTTTTTTGGCTAGCCACTATCTTTTAATTCCTATGCCAATGTCGGAATTGTGACAACACACCTGTCACATGGTGAAATTCACTAACATAGTGATTTTTTTATGTACCAGGAGAAGCTTGATCTTTTTCTTACATTAGAGGTGGATGAATCTGCTGTGTCTGTAAAGAGTTATCTACTGTAACTCTTGATGCGTGAAAATATTGTGATGCGGTATTGATATTTTCAACAATATTTTTCTCCTCCCTCGCTACGTCTCCTACTGACAAAAGTTTTGCATCTGCAAATATATTCTCATTCAGTAAGACTCTTGGATCCATCTTATGCTCCTTCATTATCCTTCTCAATGTATTATTTTATTTATTTATTACTATGAGTTTTCCCTTCAACTGTACAAATAAATTCAAGATTTTGTGGGCATTCTTTAAATGTGCTTCAAATACAGCTACTTCTTTCTTTAAATTTCCATAATTTTCCTGCAAAACAGAAATATAAAACTTTTAGTCTATTAGATAAGTTTAAAAAATATATTGCAGTGCTTATAATATTAGGATTTTGCATGTAAAACATAAATCCTACTCACCACAACTTTTTCTTTTTCTGCATTTTCTATTAAAACATTTGTCTTCTCTTTAGCCCATTTGTTGTAGTAAGCCTATGCTTTAGCATTCATATTCTCCAACCTATTTAACATTAAGTCTATAATTTTATCGTTGTAATTATTAGTATAGGAAATTGTTCCTGAATGAGCTTTGTTTAGAAAAATTTCTTGCTTTTCCAGTTGTCTCTCTATGGCAGTGAACAATGAATGCCTTTGAGCGTGATTATGATATCTTGTATTTATTTATTTTATCAAAATTTTAGCTCTCCTCTCCCAAGACCGCACCAAATCCACATCAGACATTACAACCTCTTGAATTGTTTCCCCCATACTATCTGATATCATATTTTCTAATATAAAATGTGTTTTTCATCATTTGTTTGTGGAGCGTTTCTTGGAGGAGGAGGAGAGTCATTATCATGTACTTCATGCACATTTTATCGTGGCTGTGGTTGAGGCGGAGTAGATTGAATCATATCATGGGTGTCAAAATAGATTCCGTTGTCAGCATCGCCAATATCAAAGCCCAAATACTCCTCATCAAGGGTGATGTTGTTGAAAATTTGTGAGGTTGTTACACTTAAAACACCACCCAGTAAGAGTCCAGGAAATTCTGGGGTTGTAGGATGAACTGTTACAGCTGATTTTACAAGAAACCTTATATTCTTTCCTGAAGATATTCTTTTTGTTTGGACTTTACGTGTTTGTAGTATTGGTGGCCTCATTTCAAGTGGAATGTTCTCAGAAGCCATATTAGCTGCAAGAAGAAAACAAAAAATTGTTAGAAGCCAATGTATGGTTAGGCCTTATAAATTATAAAAAGTAGTAACGAAATAAAACATGCTAAATATTAAATATTAAAATTTACCTTGATCATTTGGAGATGCTGTCGACACTAAAATTTTCCTCCGTAATTTCTATTTCATTAATGTACGTATTAGGAATATGATGTTGTTAAGTATAATTAGTAGTAGCGTCTGATTAACAGTTCTGTCAGTACGGTGCCCGCCAATAATGTGGAGTACGGTAACAGTCAAAGTACAATAGGAATGTTGTAAAAAGTAAATATTTGTCGTAAGTGGTCCGGTAATGTTAAAATGTCAAAGTTTGGGTAATTAGAGAAGTATGGTCTACGTGATTAGGAATTAGAAATATTATATTGGTAATAAGGACAAGGAGTGAGGTCATAAATATTTTGTGTATTTTATTTGTAAAAAGTCTAAAAATGTGGAACCCATGTAAAATGATAAGGTTTATCTTATCTTAAAAGATAAGCTTACATGTACAGATAAGAGTTAAGGTATGGAATATGATTCGTCAGAGTGGATTTCTTATCCTATCTTAGAGATAGGATGGATAAGCCTGGAAGTTCTATAAATAGATAGGCCCACCCCCCTCATTTAGCATAGAAGGAAGTAGTGAGAAATATTGTAGGAAGTGTGCGAAGGAAGCCATTAAGAGGTGTAAATTGTAAAGTTTCTCCCATAGTCTTGGTGAAAGGCAAGTGAAGTCAATAACACTTGAAGTACCTCAATGGGTGAGATTGTAACAGTTTCATGTTAATATTATAATTTACTTTGATATTTCAGATTTTTCATCATTCCGTCTTATCATAGTCGATGGTATTCTTGTGTTAAGTTGTTGTTTTGTTTCCAGATTACATCCACCAAAACTAAAGGCTGTGCATTAGGAAATAATCATAGCACGAGGAGTTCCCGGTGAAGAATTATCATAGTGCCGGATTGGTGATGACAATGCAAACATACCATTTCGATCTTGACCATCAGAATGAGTTTGATCATCATCACCAATTTCTGTTTCAATAGTTTCTGAATACAATAAAGGTAGAAAAGAACAGTAGAAATATTAAAATATAGTACTACCTACATAATCTATATTAGTTGTTTGAATTAGTTAATTATATCAAAAGAAGACTTCATACCTGTAGTTAAATGTGATGGTAGACATGATGCACATAGTGACCCCCTATGTCACTTTTGACGAGGAGCTCTTACTGGTGTTGATTTTGCTGAATCCATGTCATAATCAGTAGAGACCTCTATAGGGGCTTTACCTCAAGAAATTTCCTCCTTATGAGATGTTGCAGCTATAATTCTTCTCTACAAAATAAAATCTTACAATTATTATTTTATTGAAAAATATTGAATTTGAAATCGTTATAATAAGAAAACTGTAAAAGTAGCAATTAGTTGTTCTTCTTCGAGACTAAGACCAATATTTTTATCTTTAATTGCAGTTGGAATTTTAGCTTTATGAAATTCTTAGAATGCTTCCTAATAGAAAGCAAGAATAAAATTCCAACAAGAGAATACAATCTTGAATTTATCAGATTGATTGGCATTGCGGGCATGGGAGACATCCATTTTTATTCAGTTGGACAAAAATGTGCACCTATTGAATTGTTGACCTGCTAGTGTCCGCAATAAATATTGAACTACCCAATACATAATGTTTGCAGATCTTCCTTGTAATACCATCTTATCCTGAAAAAGTGATGCAAATGTAAGAAAGAATTGGTTTGTAATACATTGTCGAAGAAGGCCTCATGATGAATGATTAAGCGAAGCTCCAATAACAGAAAATATGTTAGAGGCTTGGGTGGTGGAAAATTGTTAAGAGAAAAATAATTTGAAAATAATAAACTTACCATCAACTTGCACATTGTAATTAGACTCCAAAAAAATTTTATCTTCATTTTTTAGGACAACCTTGTAGTATCGGGTGGCTTATTTTCAAATGGTAACCTAGTTAACCGATGTATGTCTGTAGGCTCAATTGTGAATGCAATTTGACGAAATCTCAGATGCATAAGGAGAATAGAAAATTTTCCATCATTCTCGTTGTATGAGGTGAGAAGGTAATCAAGCACTGAAGTATCAGTATCAAATTGGGGCATGTCCACAAGCCCGGTGAATTCTGATTTTTTGAGCCAATCCTTTTATGTGTCTTTTTCTTTCAGTAGGGCTACAATCTGTGGGCACATGAGGTTTTTGTATTGGAATTTGGGTGTAGGAGTAGATGTGGTGCTTGCCATTTTTGAAATTTGGGAGAACTTTGAAAATTGGAGAGCTCAGAGCACTGGAAATTTTCATAGAAAAGTGAAGAAATGAACCTTGTAGGGGTATTTATAGGGTTCTAAATGGGTCAAAGAACACATGGTGAAAAACTATTGGCTAGCCAAGGGGGCTGCCCAAACCATAATTAATAAACCCATCCAACCCTTAGCCATCCAACTCCTTAACTGTTCAATCCCTTAACCATCCAACCCTTATCCGTCCAACCCCTCAACCATCAAACACCTAAACTGTTCAACCCCTCAACTGTCCACCCCACCTGTCCAACCCACCCGTCCAACCCTTAACTGCCTAACCTGTTAACCATCCAACCTTATCATCCAACCTGTTAACTATCCAAGCCACCCATCTAACCCACATGTCCAACCCCTTAACCATCCAACCCTTAACCATCCAACCCACCCTTTTAACCCTTAGCCATCCAATCCCTCAACTGTCCAACCCACCTGCCCAACCCACTCAACCAACCCACCTGACCAACCTTACCACCCAACCTGCATGCTAACCTACCCAACCTACTTTGCGAAACTAGGGAAAATTGCTCTTTGTGAAATCAACTTTTCCACGAAACATTTTTTCATAAATTCACCAACGATTTGAAAGTTGTTTTTTGAGATTCGCCACAATTTGTAAACTAATTTTTTAGAGGGGTCTTCTTAAAATGAACCCTAATATAAAGGACCCCTCTACCTTCTTTCACACCTACACCACACTTTTTCTAGTGAAATATATAGGCATATGATAAGAGCCTTCTCCATTCTTGGAATAACTACTTCCTCTTTACATCCATTCTACCATTGTTGAGTAGAAAGGAAGATCTAAGTATGGTCTTTTAGCCATTTCTTGGTGAGATCCTTCCCTCTCTTAGGAGATCAACACAAATTTGATTACTCATGATCTAAAGAGGCTCACGTATAGAATTAATCATACATTACAAGAGTAGGAATGGTTAGCATTAGATGATTCATTCATGTTTATGCAATTAGAATAATTATTTCCTTTAATCTCTTATCATGATGTTAATGGTAGATTTTTCTTTCCTTTGAGACTACTAGGTGTTAGTTTCTTTCAATTAGCATAAATTTTTTTAGCATGTACACATTTGGTACGCCCAATGGGATTTACTTCATTATCCTTTGCATTCATTTCAAGTTTTTGTATATTAGTTTAAATTTTGGTTACTAGCCTTTTGTTTAGCATTTATAGATAAATATTGAGTTTTTTAACTATTTTAGTTGATTTTACTTGGTTTTAGTGTTCTTTGCAAGAATAAAGGAGGTGAGGTGCTACCAAATTTGAAGTAAATTGGAAAAAAATTGAGATTTTTGGACATTAATCTTGTCAAATCCCATGCTTTGATGTTACACAGAAGCCTTGCGATAACAAGAAGAATGCCTACTATTGCAAAGACCCGTGCACTACTGTTGTTAGGCTTGTGTTACTCATGCTAGGATTGAGCTATCACCTCTCAGCCTACATTTTTGATAGCTTGAATTTTTATCCTCTGTGTTAGGCTTTTTTTTCTTTTAATCTTGTGCTACTGGGTCTCTGCTTGCGCTAGTGGAACATTGTTCTTTGATTTTGTCTCAAAACTGTGTTTTTGTGTATACCCCTGCGTTAGTGTAAGTTGTCTTGTGCTAGTAGCCTTAGTCTTGTGATACTACTAAAACTCATGCGCTACTACTATATAGCATTGCACTAACACTCTATGTCAAATTTTGGCTCGGTTTTTTAGGTTTCTAGATTCCGAATTTTGGTGTTTTCTATTGTTTTATAGGTTTATAATTCTATTTTATAGGTTTTTACATTTTGAATCATATTTCTAACATGTTTTCAATCTTTAATGAATGTGATGTTTCCATGTTTTGTTTAAGTTAGGCTAAAGTTTGTGTATGCTCTTCTCTTACACCTTTGGGTGATCTTGAGAAACAAAAGTAACTTTAGTCTTCGTTTTCTAACATTTGGTTAACTTGGAAACTTAATATTTTCATTTTTGCTGAAAGAAATGAACAATTTATCAAGAATTTTCTATGATTCATTTGATTTAAGTATTCCTTTGCATTTATCTAGTTGAATCAATTGTTGTATATGCTCTTCTCTTACATCCTTAGATGATCTTGAGAATCAAAAGTAACTTTTATTCACTTTCTTTGAGAAACTACTAAAATATTTGTGCGTAGGACCTAACGCTTGTCAAAGAATTGAGATTTAAAAAATATTAATATAGTTTGGTGTAGGTTGCCAATGGTGTGCTAAACCACATTTCTAATTCAATATAAAAAAACACACCACTTCATTCAACACACTATATTTGTAGGTTCAGATAAGAGCTACGGATTGTTTAATTTAAACTGGGGGAAGTATCTTGGCATAAGCCATAAAAATCATTGTGAGGATTACCTCAGGAACCCCAAAGTAGTCCACACCTTAAGAGAATTGGTGGACAAAATGGGAACTACCCCGTTACGCACTTGACTAGTTGAAAACCTTTGTGAGAAAAGCTTCAAGTTACCCATATGAGGCCTCTATCATTAATTTTATTGTGGGGTGATGGTATATTGTATAGAATAAATTCTATAAATACGTACCTCTCTTAGATAATAATTGGTGAGTTTGAGAATAAAATCCTAGGTGACCCATTTGGCATTGGGGCCAACTTGAATTTATCCATCGTGTTCTAAAGAGATCTCACAAAGAAACAATTTTTTTGGAGTCAAAACCTTGTTATTGGAACAAGGGGAAAGTTTATTAAATTTGTATCTGCATGTTATTCATCATGAAACTTACAAGGCATCACTTTCTCTTAGTTTCTACCTTGTCTTAAGACAAGGCAAAACTCTATCAAAGTTAGGCTAATTATTTTTCATCACCACTTGGTCTACTCCTTTATTTTCTTGTCTCCCTTTTGGGACAAAGGAAATCATATATACATGGTATTTCCAAAAATAATTGTGTGTACCACTTTTTTATTCTACTCGCATGACCATGTCATGGTAGGAATGCAAGTGTTGAAAGTGTGCTGGTATGTCTTCATGTTTTGGTAGGCCCTTGTCTTGATACCCACGTCAAGACTCTATCATTATAGTTAGGTTGTCTCATCATTGAATTCCTCTGAGTTGTTACGTCACTTGCATCATATTGATATAATTTTGATACTTGCATCTTGTTTCCTTTGTGAAACTTGATTTAAATCTCTAAGTTGTATTATTATGTTGCTCGCATAACTATCAACTTCTTGATATGCTTAGACCTTGTTTTTATTACAGCATTGCCTTGATTTTTGAAATGTGTCATCGTTACATTGCTCGCATTGTGGTAACATCATTTTGATACTAAAATATTGCTTTGTCTACAAATCTTTATTAACGTGTCCAATTGTTTTTGTTGCACTACTCGCATTTGTAGCCTCTATTTTCAAAGACTTGGACTTTGTGGGTATATGAACTTGTTTAAGTATACCTTGTTTAGGGATCACGACAACATCATCTTAGTACTTAGATCTTGTTTATCCCAAAACTTATCTAAGTAGTGATATTGTGTTGTCATCTATTGCACTAAACATATCTTTGAGAAAGTAAGGAGTAGTTATTCTTGTGATTGGATCATAGTCTTGAAATTGATTGTTTTGACCTAGATAACTCTTGCTATACAGTACCATATCTTTGGGTCATTATTTATTCTTTGATATTCTTGATTCATATTCCCTTGATTCTTTGGATTCTCTACCATTAGTTATTTGGCATTCTTTGTGACATTTGTAGTCGTCGCGCTGCTTGATTTTTCCTTGGGTCCTTGTAGTACATGTACACATTTTTCAAAAAAACATTTCCTATCAAGAAACTTTTGAAACAATTTGAACATTGGAAAAGTTTCCTTTGCAGCCATTATGTTGTTAAATTTTTATCAACCATTCTGACATTTACACATGTGGATTGTTTTACAAACCTTGTTGATTTGTCAAAATTGTGTCATCACAATGTGTGTTTTTCTTAGATTCCCTTTAGAAAATCACATGAGCATCTCAATGCTTACAAAATGTCTATTTGGTTGTCGTTATGCTACCCGAATTGACATAGAACTTCCTTCCATTTGAAGGAGTTCAATTATACTATCTAGGTCTAGGAATTTGGATCCAATAATGACAAAAATGACTAACTATCGAATGGTTCCTCACAATTATGTCAATAGGGAACCTAGGTTTAGGAATTCACATCAAAATATTCCCATCATAAATAAACCTCGTTCGGCTACCCCTTTCCCCACCTTCATCTTATAGTAGGTGGTATGATTTTGATGCTTCTGATCTAAACTATTATTTTTATTCCCCTCAATCTCTTGAGAATCATCCAATCATATTTCTTCTAAGGAGTAATCAGTATCCTAAATGAAATTTTCCTCCTCTAAGGATTTGTGTTTCAAAAAATTCTCCCCATCAAACATCTAATTCAACTCTTGAAGTGTGGTCCTCCCTTTTTATCAGTCATCTCAATGACATCTTCCTCCTATGAAGATCCGTGTGACTCAAAATTCCTCTTATCAATTATCCAATTCAACCCCTACGTCGTAATCTACTGACTTTATATGTAAACCTCTTTGTCTACCTGCACAATATCATCTTCTAGGAAAAAAATACTAACATATTCTAAATTTCCATCTTCTTCCACTCACGAGACATACAAATCGAAATCTACTTCATTTATTAAGTCAAATTATTCTATCCATCAATAGTCCATACTTGTTGGACCTCTTTCTTCCAATCAACCTACTATGGTCGACCGAAAAATGACCCATACCAATTGATTTATTTTAGAATAAAAATCGATTGGAGAATTCATAGGGATACACGAGGACGTTACTCTAGAGGATCATGCATAAGGACTCTCTTTAGACCTCGATGCGTTCACGTATTGTGGGGAAGAGGTTGATTCCTTTTATCAGAAAATAAAGGAAGATCCTAAGATCATAAAACTTGATCCTCCTCTTATTCTTCCATCTTCAGATTCTTCATTATGTGACGAAATGGATGTGTATATCCTTGATCACTAGCCTATCTTCTCATCACCCAATCATTCCTTACATATCATGATTCCTCAAGAAAAATATCACCTTTGGTTACCTCCTTATAGCATATCATCTTCTTCTATATGTGGGCCACCTTGTGGCAACCCTTCATCTTCTATTTGTGGGTCACCTCCGTGCAGTCCATTATCTTCTATACTTGGGTTGTTTCCTATTATCCCTCCATCTTCTATTTATGGGACACCTTTGGGTAGTCCTTCATCTTCCATTTATGGGAAAACTCATGGAAGCCCATTATCTTCTATACTTGGGTCATGTCGTAGTATCCCTTCATCTTATATTTATGGATCACCTCATGGTTACCCTTTTTCTTCCATCTTGGGGCCACATCCTAGTAGCCCTTCATCTTCTATATGTGGCTCACATCCTGATAGCCCATCCTTTTCAATCCTTGGACTATATCCTCTTTGTTCATCATATATTCCTTCTATCAACAATGGTGGCAATCCCACCATCAGCTCTACCACTCCTCTCATCAATCCTAAAAATCCACTTTCTTCTCCCACTTCTCAGGATCAGACAAATCAAACATTAGCTTATATGAAACCCAAATAGTTTCTTCATCAAGCTAAGATAAAACAATCTGAAGAGATCCAAAGCTCTTAATAAGTCAAACAACAATAAAGTTAAAAATCAAATGCGATGGGTGGTCCACAGAGATAATCTAGTCAAAAATAATGAAATTGGGGTTGCTCTTGCTACTAGGTTCTTTAGGAGCAATGCACCTACAAAAATTTGTAATTATCAAGGTGATCAACTTGTTCAGCACCATGTTCAGAATTGTGAGAGACTCTAGATAGAAGGGCAGGAAGCTTTACCACCTTCACTATGGGTGCACCAGTTTTATTCCACTTTACAAGGATGCACGTGTGCTTGGTATGTATATGCAAAAATCCATAGAGAAATTGGAAATTGGTAGAATTTAGTTGCAAGAATGGCACAGAACTTTTGACTTATTCTCTACAAAACCTCTAGTAGAAGAAGCATTGAAATCTTTTTAGTGCTTAACTATGGGGGATAGTGCAAAGGATGAAGATCTCCTCCAGGAATTATTTGATAAAGAGGACTCAGGAGCACATCTTGATAAAGAACCAGAGGCCGATGCAATATTACTTCAACGTGCTTGACTTGAGAAAGAGAAAGGAAAAATGGTCTACTTAGTAGATGATGAAGTAGATAATCTGGATGTAAACCATTCAACAAGGTGTGAGGTATTAGATAGTGTGGATAAGACCACACACACCTATCATGAACCTATGAAGAAAAAGTGAGTGAATATTGGAATAGATACTAAGCCTAAGGAGGCTGTAATTAGAGATTATTGGTCATACTCTGAAGTGGTAAAAATCATTGAGTTATTAAGGGACTACTAGGACCTATTTCCTTGGGGGTACCATGAAATTAAAGGTGTGCATGAGTCGTTAGGGGAGATGAAGATAAATCTTAAAGAGGGGGCACACCTAGTAAGGAAAAGGCCTTATAGAATGAACCCCAATTTGTGTGAAAAGGTCAAAGAAGAGATTGATAACATGTTGAAATCTGGAATCATCAAGCCCCTTGATGAGTCAAAATGGGTTAGTCCAATGGTGATCAGTATCAAGAAGGATGGAAAAATTAGAATATGTGTGGACTACAGGGAGCTGAATGCTGCATGTGTAACAAATCCATTCCCTATGCCATTTACCGAGGAAATACTAGAAGAAGTTGCAGGGTGCAAAATATATTCTTTTGCAAATGGGTTCTTTGGGTATCATCAAGTTAGAATTGCATAATAGCATCAGAAAAAACTACATTTACTACTGAATGGGGTAGCTTCACCTATACTATGATGCCTTTTGGTCTAAAAATTGTGCCTACTATATTTTCACATATAATCATCTAAGTGTTCAAAGAATTTATTCACAACTTCTTACATGTATATTTAGACGATTGGATGGTGTATGGATTAGTTAAGGACCACTGTGACAATATGCACTTAATTTTTGAATGGTGTAGACAGTTTAGTATATCTTTTAACATCAAGAAGTGCATATTTGCTACACCGTTCGGGATAATTTTAGGACACTTAATCTGCAAGGAGGGTATTCTAGTTGACCCAATGAAGTTTGTAGTCATTATAGGCCTAGGGGAGCCTATCAGTCAAAGTGAGGTGCGTAGATTTTTAGGACATACAGGATATTATAGAAAATTTATCAAAGGCTATGCTAAATTTGTTACTCCTTTAGAAGAGTTACTAAAAGGGAAAGGTATGTTTTATTGGGGCAAACAAAAGTAGTGTGCATTCGAGACATTAAAGGAGAAACTTACTACCACACCCATTCTGAGTTTTCCTTCATGGGACTAACCATTCCATGTACATGTTGACGCCTCTGGTAAGGCCATTGGTGTGGTGTTGGCTCAACCTAGAGAAGGTATTGTAGATCATCATATATGTTTTGCTAGTAGAAAGATGACTCATGTTGAACAGAATTACACAACTACAGAGCGCAAAGCTTTTTCCATGATATATGCATTGCATAAATTTCATCAATACCTACTAGCTACACCATTCATCTTTTATAAAAATCACATGGCATTGAATTATTTGGTAAATAAGCCTATTTTATAAAGGCACATATGTCGATGGTTGCTCCTATTTCAAGAGTTTGATTTCACAGTTGTGGTAAAACCAGGAAAAAGTAATTCTGGATCAGACCATCTATTAAGAATATGGTTAAGAGAAGAAGCACATGTAATTGAGGATACCATGCAAGATGCACAATTATATAGGTTACAATGCATGCCATCAGAACTAGAGGACACTGCTATCTTTATATGCACAAGGATGTCACCAGAAGGAATGAAATCCTTGCAGAAGAAACAACTTGCTATACACACTGCACCTTATATGTTAATTAGTGGTGACTTATACAAAATCACCCAGGATGAAATATTGTGCCGTTGTGTATTGGAACATGAGCACACGAGCATTATGGAAGAAGCTCATGGTCGAATTGCAGGAGGCCACTATGAAGGTGATGCCACAACGCGCAAAATTCTTCTTGTTGGATTATGGTGGGAGACCCTCTATAAATATTGTAAGGATTTTTCTAAGGCATGTGATCATTGTCAATGTCTTGGAAGACCAGGTCAGCGAGATGAAATGCCTCTTAGACCTATTCCCAGTGCATAACCATTTGAGAAATGGGTTATAGATTTTGTGGGTCCTATTTCCCTAATTGCGTGTAGAACTGGATCATGCTATATTATAACTTGCACAGACTATTTGATAAGGTGGGCAGAGGCAACACCTACTAAGGACTATACAGTGGCTACAACAACTTGATTTCTATGTGAACATATTATTACAAGGTATGTATGTCCTTTGAGTTTGACCAGTGATAGGGGCACACATTTTCTTAATGAGATAATCAGAATTCTATTGGATGAGTTCATGATTGCACACCATAAGAATACACCTTATCATCCTCAGGAAATTGGGACCGTTGAGGCTTTTAACAAAAATTTTGGCCAGACATTAACAAAAATCTATGATGTTGGAATAAAGGATTGGGATGATAAAGTACCTGCAGTACTTTGGGAATATTGAACAACATATTAAAGGTTGAACAAATCCAAACCATTTCAGTTAGTGTTTGGCACAAAATCTATTCTTCCTATGGAGTTTATGTTACCTTCTTTGTGTATTGTGTGTGCTAGAGGTCTAACTGATGAACAAGATTTAGAATAATGGATTGAGAAGATAATTCTGCTGGATGAGCGATGAGCCATAGCATGTTGGAGTCAGAAGAAAGAAAAAGGCAGGCAGAAAGTGTGGCATGACAGAAACATAAAGGATAAGAAATTTGAGATTGGAAAAGTGGTACTTCTTTATAAGTCTAAGTTCTTGCGCCATCCAGGCAAACTTAAGGTACATTGGTTGGGGATGTATGTTATCACTTACGTCCTTGAAACATGCACTTTCTAGTTAGAAGCACTTGATGGAACATGGCTACCCGGTTGCTTCAAGGAGAGTAGGTTGAAGTCCTACTATAAATAAGTCTTCTTAGTGTTTGTAATAAGGTAGTATTGCCATTTAGATTAGGTTTTCAATTTTGTATTTCCTTAATGTGTTTCCTTCTTTGTTGCTATGCTTTTCAATTTAGTTGGTGTTGTAAAATAATCATGATTGCATGCATGAAGCTAATTACTATATGAAGCATGTTTATGTGTAGAGGACTACACATCCTTTTAGTGTGGGGTGGTTGTTGATATCCAGGTACAAGATTGTGGGAATGGAAAGGTGAAAACAATAAGCCACTACAGGTGATCTTCAAGTCAAAGGATTGCTTCTAAGAAGTGACCAAAGATGAAGATAAATGAAGAAACAGTATAACACAAGGTAAGAAGAGGCCATAGTAACTATTAGTAGAAGGTGTAGTGATGAGGTATTCAAGTGCAAGGACATGCACTGAAGAGAAGTCTGTGACCAGAAGGTAGGAAGGCGCGCTAGAAGGTTATAGCTGAGGTACAAGGATGTAACACCCAGAAAGGATATTTGGTAGGTGAAGGATCAATGAATGCATCAAGAATTTGAAAATCTATATAAGGATGGTACGCAAGTTCATTTTTACCATTGTGATTACAAGTATTTGAAAAGGAGCCAAGTGCAAAAATCTGAGTGATCGTATTAAGGTGTGAGAGGTGTGTAACCAATCATGATGAAGAGATCTGTGCACTAAAAATACTTTTGTCCCTTGTGGTGAAGGGTGTGAATGAATCAAGGTGACAAAGAGGAGATAGGGCACGTGATTTCACCTAGGGCACGCTGAATAAAGCTATGGTTTTCTTCACACATTTCAGAATTCAAGAGGCAAGGATCTACAAAGGATTGCAAGGTAGAAATGGCACCCAAGAAAGTAGTTATAGCAGGAGTGAAGGGAAAGAAGAAGGTGGTAGAAGAAGAAGAAGAGATGGCTCCTGAAAGTAACTTTTCTGAGATGCAATATCCAGAAGGGGTTATCATTAGCCAGGAGTGGGATTCTCACATAAGGAAAAGCAAGGTGAGTGAGTACAATCACCGTACTATAAAGAATAAGAAGGAGCTTGACGCATTGCTGAATAAAAAGACAAATAAATGCACAACGGAAGACATGTCAGTGTATGATGATGCTGGTGATAATATCTTGTAGAAGATAGGAGTTTACCAACTACATGACCTCCCTTACTTTAGGAAATATGAGTCCTTGTACCAATGGCTCATGAGTAGAGTGCACGAGGATTTTTTCTACTTTGCAGGTCGTAGAGTCATAATTTCAGCCACACTCATCTCCACGGTAACGGGGTTGAAAGGCACAGGAGATGATTTGCGAGATGATTTGACATACAAGATCACAATATTGGAGACCAAAAAGGAGTTGGGGTACACAAAGGGTCCGTTCCGTATGGACATCAACAAACTAAAGAAGTATCTAGTTGTACAAGTGGCCGCACATCTAGTTACAAAGCTAAATGACCAGGAAAGGTGGTCACAAGTGAACACCATGTGGCTACACATTACCAGAAATATGTCTAAAGGAGTACTCTACAACATTTCATGTTATATTGTAGAAACAATCGTTGAGGAAGCATGCGCAGGAGGAAAGATTAGCTTTGGAGCTGTTCTGTTATCACTGGTGTTCATGGAGATCGGAGTACCTTATGGACAGAAGAAGAAGCTATGGGAGTATCCAATGGAAAAAAAATCACCTACAGAACACTTTAAGAATTACTTGTGTGAGGGATCCATGACAGAGTAGGTTAAAAAAAGGGTTGAGAAGTGGTATGATAGGCTCCATGCAGCTTTTGAGGAAGAATGGCGCATCCCTAAAGACTTGCCTTTGGTGGTTGGAAATGTGGTCCGGTTCACTGTATACCAGCATTTTTGTATAACATGGTTTGCCATGAAGGATGGAGCATGGAGCCTTTGGTGTAAATTTCCATATGTCTTCACAACAAAGTACTTCCAAGCGTCAGTACACAAGTTCACAGACGCACGACGACTGACATTCAACGCGGATAAGGTAGATTGCGACTACCACACACTAAGGAAGAAATATGTGTATCCAAGGTAGGGTGCATATGTTGAAATACTCATTTCAGACATATTGAGCATTAAACCAATAAGTTTGGCTATGGGGGATATTGGAGTAGCATTGGTGTATCTTCAACTGAAACCCAAGATGGAGAATAACAAGTATGTGGAAGATGAGTTAGCACTTCCAGCACCACCAAAGGGTAAGCACACAATGGAGAACATCCTAGTGCCTAAGCCCACAGAGCCAATTGAAGTGGAAGATGAGGAGGATGAGTGCTAAGATAGTGGTGGTTTTGAGCATAGAGGTAGAATACATCCTACAAATAAGGATGAAGCTGAGCACACCACTACACCACCTCAGCCATAAGAGGGGGATGATGAGGAATTGAATGCAGTCCAAGGAGAGCATAGATTTAAGAGGGTGTTTAGGAGAACAAGGACCCAAGGTGCTACTCCAAAAATAGTGTGTAGATCACCCAGAATCTCTCCACAGAAGGAGATAAATAGGTAAAGGAGGAAATTGAATTTAAATGAAGAAGCGGAAGAGTAAAAGGAAAGCATGCCTAATTATCCTACACTTCCAGAGAAAATAAAAGAAAAAAAGGATGAGGAATCGAAGGAAAGAGGAGAGGAGGAAAAGGAAACAGAGGAGACAGCTGCAGAGACTGCTCAGGACATGGAGACACAAGTCCTAAATTTGGAAGCTAAAGTTCCTAAGCAACAAAGGTCTAGAAGAATTAGTGCAGAACACATTCCACCAGCCATGGGTTATGCTAAGGATGTAGGTAAAATTTTCCACACCCATTTCTAGAGCACGCTAACACAGAAATACTTATATGGCTGGGAACTCATGGATGAAGATATGGCCACAATGTGCATGAGGAAGTAGTTGTCATGGTCCATGCACACACACATGGATGAGCCAAATTTTGATGTATGTGAGGATTTGTGTGTATCAAGGAGGTTGAAGAAAACACCTCAGGCAAGACACATGACAGTAAATCCTATAGCCATGTCAGATGAATAGGTGAGTAATGCATTGGTCAAAGTATCAACAGAGCTGGAAAGGTGGAATATGGACAAGGCTGCCACAATTAGGGCGCTTAGGGAGGAGATTAAAACTAAGGATCGATAAATAGTGTGCCTAACGCAAGAGAGGGACTTAGCACAGAAGAAGAACACTCTATTTATCAACATCGCAGAGGAGATTGGAGACAATGTCATAAGAGCTAAGCCACACTTGGATCCAAAAGTACCACAGACGTTTCCTTCAACAATACATTATGTAGGAAATTTGGTGGACCTAGTTCTTGAAGATGAGCCTTTGTGCATGCCAATGCCAAAGGATCCAGCAAAAGAGGTAGAATGAGAGAAGGCTTCAATGATGCAAAATATTACATCCTATGAAGGAATGTTGCAAGTACTACAAGAAAAATTGAAGAAAGCAGACCAAGCCTTGAACATCTACACATCTCCAGAGGTGTTCATCAACGTAAAGACCTTGGAAGAGAACAATGAGGTCTAGAGAGAAATGAAGGATGAAACACTGGGCTGCATAGAAATATTATCAATGGTTAAGAAGAAGCGTGAGGCCCTAGTAGTAGCACAAGAACCAAAAAAGAATTGGCTGGAAGAACATGGGAATCTCATTGCGCAGAAGATGGACTTACTAAAGGGAAGAATGACCTAATTTCCAGTATTGTGTTAGTCTTGCAAAATGAAAAATGGGAGATTACGAGGGATGAATTAAAGTCCATTGCTATGGAAATTCTAAAAAAAGTAGAGGAAGCACTTGTCAAATGACAGAACTTGGAGGCTGAAATAAAATAGGAATATCCTGAATTAGTTATTCAACATGAAGAAGAGACTGCAGAGTAAAAAGTTCTTTCATACATTCTTTAATTCTTTCCATTCTTCTATTATTTACTTCAGTTGTTGGAAATGACCATTGTCATGGCGAAAATGAAATTAGTGTGGGGTAATTTTGATTAAGGAAAACTTGACAGAGAAAGTACACAAGAATTCTGAGTGGGAAAGCAAGTCATATGCAAAGGCACGAATGGATAGGGAGAACTTGCGAGCGGAACAAAAGTTTATTTTTTGAGACTTATCCATTTTCACTCATAAAGGTCCATTTTTAGAGATGGCGTGCAAAGCACACAAACGAGGCAGAGACATGCGCATCACGCATTGGCTATTTTTGGAGGATCAGATACGAAGCACTTTGCATGGACACATGATGAAAATAGATCTGCTACTATCAGTTAGCTAGTACTTAATCTATTGTTAGCACACTTGCATGTGTGGATAGTTTTGTAAAGGCGTGTGGTTAAGAATAACATGTGACCTATTATTGGAAAGGATAAGCGGTGAAGGGAAATTATCCTCCCTTATATATACATAGAGTAGACTGTGTAATAGATATATAGAGGAGATCATGAAAAAGAGGTGATGAGATCGAGACGTACAGTGTTATGCTGCTACGTGCATACTTTTGATATTGTAATGAATCTTCTGAAACTTAATGCATTGAATATAATGGAGGATATTGACTGAATCTTTAGTTCTATGAGTATCTAAATCTAGTATGATTTTGATCTCATCATGGTTAGTACTTAGTTACGTTTTCCCTTGGATATAGATCTGGTATGCTTTATAGATTGATGTGTTAGTAATATTCGTCATGCTAACATCTTGCTACAACAATCCTAAAGAGGGACCTGATACCATTACGCGCTTTAGGTGAGTGCTCAGTCTAGGCTGAGTGATGTTTTGACGCGCATAGGGTTTCATTGGTTTTGTGTTACTGAAGTCTAGGCTGCATCAGTTAGTAGAGGTTGTGGACCATGGAGGACCACACTTCCACTTGACATGTGATCTACTCATGGGTGAGACTCACAGGGGGTTCATTAGTTAGGCAATATCCTAGCATGTTGATTTATATCGAGGTAATTAAAATTAATAAAATTAAACTCAATATACCGGTAGACATGAGGGGATGAAAGGGTTTAATTTATTAATATTTTGAATCAGGTATTAGGGGTAGGTTAGAGAGGCGGGCTAAAGGAAAGGGAGGTTTATTTTTGATATAAAACTAAAACATTTGAACCCTAGTTTTTAAAACTAAATACCTTAAAATTACAATTTAAGGAGTTTGGTCATAAAGTTAAATTATAATCTCTTTTTTAATAAAGAAATCTCAATTAAGACATTCTTAGCTAAGAAATAATAAGATGGTAGAAAACTAAGATTGAGTATGCTTTTCAACACAAGTGATATTATTTCACCATCTTAATTATTTGAATAACTATTGATAAATGATTAAAGCTTAACATTGATAAGGTAATCAGTAATAGGTCTTGAATGGATTCAAACTATCTTTCAAGAGAAAATGCACATTAAAAAACTGAGTGAGAAATATGATATATTTAATGTTTAATATATTAGAGTATAAATAAAAAGGGGTAAATAAAGTTGTCAAGGAAAAATGGGTAAGGTACATGGAAAAAATAGGGGTATTTTAAGTATAATAATTTAATGAGAGGGGCAATTATCAATTGAATAATTAGAGGTAAAAACTAGAATTAAGGGTATTCTTTAATACCCTTCGAACGAACGTGCTATACCATAATTTTACTAAGTGAACCCCCTGTGGTGAGACTATGGTGGTGGATCCGGATTCTATTTAAAGGAATACTCGGGTTTGAAATAAATATAGATTTGTAGAGGCAACAAAGTGCAAGAATTTTGCTACTAGGCATATATGTATGCGCTTGGGTTTGAACAAGGGTTGTAATGGGAAAGCATAGCTAGGATCTCTGTTCAGATTAGTTTTTTAGTGTTGGAATATTATTTCATGATGCTTATGGTCTAAGATGACATGTTTGATGTAATATGGCTATTTTAAATGGATTTAATCAATATATTGAGCTTTGTTTTGTATATACACTTTTATGGACTAAACCCTAGTGTATTTACATGTTATTCATGTTTTAGATCTATTTCCATTATGTTGTTGTGATGTTTAAGATTATCTCATGTAGCATTTATGCTTAGAACTAGATCTACTACATTTGTATTAGACTAAATGTAGGTGTTCTTGTTCTGCAAACTATTCCTCCATCAATGGTAGAACATTATCACAAGGCTCACATAAAGGAGAGGCTCGGCGCTCGTGCATACATTAGGTGAGTTCCTAACACTTGTGTGATAGGCCAATGCACTTGGGGTTAAGAGAAAGATTAGAGGATAGGGGTAAAAGATGACTATAACTACTCTCCTGCTCAAAAATCACCAGTCCTATTGTTATAGTATTTACTACTTCTTGTCACTATCACTTACTTTTCATTGATCTATATATGCTTTAACATACTATTTATCTTTCTAACATGCTAATGGGTTCTTCATGTGTAGCATTTTCCATGTAGGTTTTTACCAAGTTTCTCGTTCTTAATGAAGGTGATGCACTAGATACTGAAGAAACTAGAAAACTCAGAAATATTAGAGGGCTTATGTTACCTCAGATGCATGATGTGATACGGGTGCTAAATAATTGATTGATCCTTTCTACAAGATGAAGAAGACCTGCAAACAGACTAGAAAAAATATTCATTAGATAGATTTATGTGGGGGCTTCTCGGAAAATGTCGACTCCAATAATATTTTGGCTTCTTTTCACGGATGTCAACCCCTATTGCTTAGAAAGAGTGAAATAAAGAAAGAGCAGTAGATAACATGCAGAAAATGAAATCATGCTGAATCTAAGAAATGATTAAAACTTATCTAGAAGTTGATATAACTGAAACAACTGCAAATTAAGTGTTACCTGGTCTAGGTCGATGGTGACTCAAACTCTGCACAGGCAGGTCGACGGTAACCTGGGAGGATGGATATGAACTTGTAGATAAAATATGTAGACTTACAAGGTTTGAGTGTAATCTGGAAACTAATAAAGGTCTATAAGTGTCGTAAGAGGATATGTATAAAAGAACCAGAGACAGAGAGGTAGGAAAAAAATGGGAAAGGACATATTGGATAGATTATTAGATGAACAGGCCCCTGGTCGATGGTGACCAGGAGCGATTGATGGCGACTGTATCAGAGAAATGTAAATTCAAGGATAAGTGGGTGAATATGGAAACCTACAGGAAAAGGGGCTATAAGAGAAGGTTTTTGAGTGTTCCTTAGATGTTGTAGAAGCTACTCTATACCTGCAAAAGGTTAGGAACAAAGAATATACAATAATATGATAGATATTCCAAAAGAAAGATAAAAATGATGGAAAATATCATGAAGGATGACCGTGAGTGATGTAAGCATGCCAGAGGGATGTGTAGAAGGTCTGTAAAATGTCTCAGGAACACTCAGGCATGAGGAGGGATGCTCATTTTGCAAGAAGGTTTAAAATTTCATGCATTTGATTGAAGAGTAGAAAGGAAGGATTTAGTTTTATATTGGTGATGACGACTAGACTGGGTCACCACTGATTGCGGGGAAAGTTTCCCCAATATGCTAATTTTCTAATTTTGTATTTTTTTAAGATTTGGTTGAATTATTTAAAGCATTAGGTAGGAAGAGGATGTTTAGGGATGAGGTGTAAGTGAGTTGGCAGTAGAGATAGGTTAGAAAAAGCGTAGGAATGGGAAATAGAAAATCCATTAGGGCAAGGGATGGGATATTAACTGATTAACAAGAATTAATTAATTAGATTCAATAGGAATGGGATAAATGAGGGAAATTTTAATAAATTAATGGGGGATGGGCTAATTTAAAATTAATTATGTGCACGCGGGTGATAAGGGTAGAAATACCGAATTAGGTGTCTACATTTTCCCCCTTTTTATTGAGTGGTTTGAGATAGAAAGCCATGAAACAAAAACAATGAGAGTTGTTGGAAAATAAAAAGGATTGATGATGAGCTCCCCCTCAAATGGGGGATCAATGATGTCAAGGGAAATTGATGACGCATTTGAAAAAAGGTAGATGATGAAGGGCGGGTGGTTGTAGAAAATATGGGTGAAAGCATAACCAAGGCAAGATGCCCCATGCATAAAGGAATGCAATATCAACAAAAAATATGGTAGTGACTCCAATATCACATTGTTAAAGGAAAATTTTGGTCTCAACAGAGATAGACTGCAACATTCTATGGGCCAATAAGTGGGTGAAGACCATTGCAGTATGGATGCAAGCCACGATGACCAATGGGTCATAGGAAAACATCAAAATATGTGCAACTAAATGTGAAATATATGTAAAATCCTTCATACATGAGGAAGCAAGTGAAACGTTATGCATCCACAAGAACAAAAATAAAGGTCCCCCAAGGTGATTAAAAACATGTCTTGAAAGGCGAAATGAAAAATGGGTGGTAAAATAAGGGAAGTACAGTATAGTGACAAAAGACAAATGATTAATTGAAAATTCCTCGAGGGAAAAAGTATGGCTACGAGGTGCGATTTATGCACAAGTTGAATAATATTGTGAAATAAAATTCGTGAAGGAAGAGTGAATATGGCCACAAAAGTGGAATTTGAAATGAGAAGGAGAGGATTCAGAATATGGAAACAGAATGCCCTAAAGAGAGACTATAGAATATGGCCACAAATATGGACTTTGGAAAAAGAATGTATGCCTAAAAAATGGATAATTTGAGTATCGTATTAAAATTCCAAGGGGGAAAGATGAGTATGGCCACCAATATGGACTTAAAGAAATGAATAGTTAAGAGGAGTGTCCTAAAGGGGAAATATGTATGGCCTAGTGGGACTTAGGATGAGAAAGATAGGATAAGATCAAATGCAAAGAATGATAAGACACAACCTTAATGACATCAACCTATAGATATAAGTGTCTCTACATCATATCACAAAACGTGTAAGGAAAATATGCCTCCAATCATATTGGAGGTAAACAAGAGGGGGATCCAGGTGATGCAAGGCACATGCGACCAAACATGATGTTAGAAAATAACCAATGATAGTTAGTTATATCAAATATCATAGAAAAAATGGATGAGATGAGCTCATAAACCTAATGTTGACATGAAAAAATGGGTTTGAGATGTATTTTTACAAATAAAATAGGGTTCTCACAAAGTGGTGTTCATTAAAATTATGCCCTAGCTCTGGAAAGGGGAAAGAGAAAACTGATAAATGCGGGAAGTATGCTAGAAGAAAGTTGTTCAATGAAGGAAGCTTTCTTAGGATGCTAAAATAGAAGATTGATGAATGTGGGAAGCCTTCAATGTCATGAAAAGGAGTATCCTTCCTTCAAGGACATGGTCTAATTTATACAATATATAGATGGAAAGAATAATATGATATTCATCCTTCGAGGGATCAGTCTATTTCTTTTGATTTGATTTTGACCTTGATTTTGATTTGCATGTTTTTTTCTCTTTTTTGGCATGAACAATTTTCCTTCAAGGGATCAGTCTATTTTTTATACTTTTTATTTTGACAAGAGAATCCATGAATTTATATGGGGGAGAGCTGGGACTAGCTAGGTAGACCACTTTAGAGGGGATAAATAATTGTACAAGAGAAACCCTCAGACCCTTTTTATGGTTCCAATAGGTGAATAATAGGGTGATGGACGTAATGATCATGGAGTTCTCACTAAAGAGTGAGGACCTATCCATAAGGAATATGCTACGGGAAGAGTCACATGTAGGAAGTGATAGAAGACCACATAATTCTGAATCATCACGATGAGATATGGAAGAGGCTAGGATGCAAGAATTATCTAAAGATATGAATAAGAAAACTGATAGACATACTAAAAGTAGAATGGTTGTAAGTGCAATGTGTTAATAGGTTTCACTTCTAGTTTACCGTCAAGGGAGGCCAAGAAATAGGCTTCCGACCCATACTTGTGTGTAATAATGTATGGTCCAATCTAATTAGAGGCAAACTTTCCACATAGGCTCCTATCTAGGGTAGTGAAATTCTGATTTTCTTTAAGGTGTTTATTATAAGCACGTTTAATTTTCTCTTGATTAACATGGTGGTGTTCAAGAGTGAGAAGGTGACACTCATCTAGCAACTTGCGTTGTGCTAGATGAGTTTGGTGATAGTATTCATCAAACATGAAGTCATGAAGGAACCCATGCAAAGATGGGATTTGAACTTCAAGAGGAAGGATGGATTCGAAACCGTAAATAAGAGAAAAATGTATAGCCCTCATGGAGGTATGAATGCTAGTGTGATAGGCCCAAAGGGAAAAAGGAAGTCTTAATAAGAATATTCTGAAGAGCCTTATTGGTGGCTTCAGCCTTTCCATTAGCTTGCGGATAATATGGAGAAGAGAATTTGAGTTGAATGTTTAATGCATTATAGATTTTCTTGAGATATTTGTTTTTAAAGGACTTTCCATTATCCATGACATTTTTTTAGGAATGTTGAAGAGAAAAATAATGTGTAGATAAATAAAATTAATGATTGGGCCAGATTTAGTTGAGGTGAGTGGGATTGCTTCCACCCATTTAGTGAAATATTCAGTCACAATGACGATAGAATGATGTTGCTATGAAGATCAACGATTAATAAGGCTAATGAGATTGAGACCCCTTTACAAAAAGGGCTAAAGGTCTCGAGCCGACTGCAAAGCTTGAATAGGAATACAAATAAGGTTGGAACGTTGCTGACATTTTTCTTATTTCTTAACATATTCACAACAATCATGAATACCATAAATACCATAATAGCCAAGATAGAGAATGCACTTATTAATGGCTAAGCCACTAAAGTGTCCACCATAAATACCATTATGGACTTCTTGGATGGCTTAAGAGGCTTCATGGGATTTAAGAAATCATAAAAGAACACCGTCAAATCCATGTTTATAAAGAATACCACCAAGGATCACATAGTGGTTAGCATATTGAAGAAAATATATCTTTAAATTTTTAGATAGATCAGGAGGAATAATGGATTGGGATAGATAATCAAATATTTGAGAATACCAAAGGTCTAATGAATTAAATTCAATAAGATTAACCTTGGGTAATTCATGGAAAGGTTAGTCACATTGATGAATAATGATAGGAAGCTTGGAATCCTCTATTGAGCATGGGATGAGATCCATAAGGTATGCCATCATATCAGCAAAATGATTGGTCGATCGAGGAACAACTTGGATGGTGTAGTAATCAAAAGCTTAAAGAATAAGATGAACAATGTCATGATATTTTTGAAGAGTTCCATTTTTACATTGATACTCACCTATGACTTGTTTGATTATAAGTTCCGAATCCCCACAGATGTCAAGAATTTGGACACCTAGAAAGAAGTTCATTTAAATACCCAAGATGAGGGCATTGTACTATGCCACTTTGTTTGTACACTCAAAATTAAGTTTATATGAGAGGGAAATAGGAGTTTCCCAAGGAGGAATAAGAACAATGCTAGCACCTCCCCCTTGTTGACACTTAGAGCCATAGAAGAAGAGAGTGGATTTGATAGAATTATATTTGTGATGAAATTGGTTAATGAATTTGTCCAGAAAATGCTCATGAGGAAGTTGCATACTAGGAAGAGGGCTTCCACTAACTGGTCAAAAATAGCTTAACCCTTAATAGATTTTTGTGAAATGAACTCGATCTCAAACTCTGACATGAGCATGAGCCAATGAGTGATACTATAATTATGATATGGCTTGGAATGCATTGTAATAAGAAAATGAAAGCTAGTAACAACATATGTCTTATGATTAAGGAGGTAGTGCCGAAGCTTCGAAGTAGAAAAGAAGAGAGTTCAACACAGCTTTGCAACTTCAGTGTAGCGGGTTTCACAGTCATGAAGGGTATGACTGATGTAATAAAAAACTTTCTCATGAATATGGTTATCATGATGTGCTAAAATATCTCCGAAGGCATGATTAATAGCAGAAATGTAGAAGTAAAATGGCTCCCCCTCGTGTGCAGGTGTAAGCACCGGTGGAGATATGAGATATTGTTTAATATTTTCAAAAGCCTTCTGGAAATCATGATCCCAATTGAAATCTATATATTTAAAAAGAAGGTGTTGAAAGGGGTTGCATCAATCTAAAATTTGTGAGATTAAACAACAGATAGATTGGAGGCAGCCTTGAAGGATGTGAAGTTGTTTTAGATTGCAAGGATGAGGCATTTTGATAATTTCCTTAATTTTTATGGTGTTAACTTCAATGCCCCTAATAGAAATGATAAATCCAATTATTTTCCCATTAAGAATTCAAATACACACTTGTTTAGAGTGATACATAGACAAAAAAACAAGGTGCTCAAAAAGGATTTTGAGAACGGTAAGATGGTCACATTGATGTTTATATTTTCCTAAAAGATCGTCAACATAGTATTTTATAGTTTTGTGGATGAGATCATGAAATATATAAGTCATGGTCAGTTGAAAAGTAATGTTGGCATTCTTTAAACCAAATGGCATGATGTGATAGCAAAAGGTCCCCCAAGGAGTGATAAAGGAGGTTTTTTGTTGATCTTCTGGTATGATGAGAATTTGATTGTAACCAGATAAACCATCCATGAGAGAAAACATCTCATGACCTGTAAGATCCACTAGTTGATCGATGTTTGGAAGAGGGAAGTCATCCTTAGGGAAGGTGAGATTCAGATCTCGAAAATTGGTACATATATAAAGTTTTCTTGATGCTTTGGAGTCAGGAAAAATGTTAGAAACCCGTTGGGTATAGTCTATGGGAATGATGAAATTTGCAGAAAGAATGTGTTGTAACTCTTATTTAACAAGGAGGGCAATGCGAGGATGCATATGGAGAAGCTTTTTCTTTATCAGTTTAGCATTGGGATAAGTGACAATATTTTAGATGACAATAGAAGGGTCAAGACTTGGCATATCTGAATAAGACCAAACAAATGCCTAACTATGATGAGAAAGGAAGGCAGTGAATGATTCAAGCTCATGTGGATCAAGATATTTTCCTAATTTGATAATGCGAGGCTCCTAAGGAGTCCCAATATGGACATCGATGGTGGCTTCATTGAGAAGAGTAGGTGTGTTGAATGGAATGGTTTTATGAAGATAAGAGTCCTCTGCCCCTATTTGGGAGATAATGATGTCATCATCAGCACACTGAAGGATATTTATGGTAGAAGAATCTTCTTCTATCATTTCCGGATGGCAAAAGGGAAGTGACCTATTATGATTTTCACACTGATAGGTGACCAGCCCCAAAGTAATGGTGGAGACTAAAATTTTTTAGAAGTAATAAAAATGGTATCATCCATTTCCATGTCTTTAACAGTAAAAAATTATGGATAAGGTAGAGAGGGTATGTTCATGTCTTCAACAATCATAAGAGATGGAGAAGGTAGAGAAGGTATGCAATGTCTTTGAAATTAAAAAATGATGGAGTAGATGGAGAAGACATTTTCATGTCTTCGAGAGTTAGAAAAAATAGAGGCGATGGAGAAGGCATGTCTGTAGTATCTCAAATGGTGGAATGGGATGAGGGGAATGTTACTTGTAGCCTAACTCAAAATTTTCATGATTTTTTGCGGTATTGATTGATAATAAGGCCATGTGGCCCATACTCCTAACATCCCATGTTGAATGCTTTCCATGCGAAACGATGGAGATAGGTGTGAGAAAAATAGGGTTTGTTAAGGAAGACAAAACCACCGGTATAAGGTTTAATATGTGGAATATCATTAATATGGGAAGAGGGGGTATCAAACCCACCATAAATAATATTGGTGCGAATACATTATGGAATGAAGGGAACTGTAAGTTTGTCCATTATGTTATCTAGGGAGTCATCGTTAGGGAGCTTGGACAATAGAATGGCTAACCTAGTGGATGGCGTAGATGAATCATTCTTAGGAACAAGCACATCATTTGGTCTATAGGTCATGTTGCACACCTGAAAGGGAGGGACGTCCCCAGGAAGTGTCAAAATATTCCCCTCATATTCATACTTAAGGGAACGATGAATTATAGAAGGGACACAATGCATGACATGAATCCACGGTTGTCCAAGGAGAACATTGTATTGAAATTATCCTTTAATGATGTAGAAGACCTCATAGAGGATCTTCTCACTGACATAGATGGGGAGGATGACTGTTCCCAAGGTGGGAATGATGACATCATTGAAAGCATGAAGAACCGCAAGTGTTTGAGATATAGATGCCTTTGGTATCTTAATTTGGTCAAAAGTATGTGATAGAAGGATATTAATTCTTGCTCCACTATCAATCATGGATCACCAAATGAATGTCTAATTAATCCTGACCGTGATAAAGAGGGGAAGGTCTTGTTCTTCCTGCGGGATGTTCAAAATTTCAGCATCATCAAATGAGATGGTAGTAGTAGAAGTCACAAGTGCTCCTACAAGATATGCGAAGGGTAGAACCTTGTCATTGGATGTCGGAATATGCTTTAAGGATTTAATAAGAGCTTGTCTATGATCTGGAGAGCTTTTGATAAACTCGTAAAGTGACATCTTAATAGGGGTCTGATGAAGTTGTTTAACAATACTCTTTTTAATGGGCCTAGGGGCTGCTAAGATGGAAACCTTAGGTGTTGATGATGTGGCTAACTCCTTAGGAGGAATGATGATGAAAGTATTGGCTTTTGGCTTGGAGGTTGATTTGGGATCACATGAGCCAAATCGAGCGGTTACCCAAACAACATTAATAAACAAAGGGGGACCTTCTTTAGAAGAATCATCTTTCAAAATCGAGATGACATGTATCAATCTGGATGTGAAAGGAAGGGACCGGCTTGATCCAAGAGGAAGTCTTTTCTCTTCAATGAGTTTGTGGATAATGGCTTGGGGTACTCTACAATACTCAGTATCATGTCCAGGGGTATGATGAAAGGCACACATAATGTTGGAATTAAACCATAAAGGTTTCTTTCCTTTTGTTTCAAAGGATCTTGTAGGTGAAAGTGTGATTTCAAAGGTTTGTAGTAAGTGTTATAATATTTCCATATATGATCCAACTAAAGTGCTAGAAGATGCCTTATGAGATATCTTGAATGTTCAAGGTAAAACCCAAGTATATTGATGTTTTGGTGGTTTGAATTTGGTTAGTGCTTTAGTATTGAATATTTTTGGATTGGTGGGATGAGATACCTGTGGCCCTAAAACAAACAATGTTGGATTGGATTATCTAAATGTCAAAGTGGTCATAGATTTCATATGTGGGGATGCTCTCTTAGGAGAAGTAACGAAAATTTTGACTAGAGGATTGGATGGTGAGGTCATGGTTTACACAGGTGTAGAAAGAAACATTTGTCTGAAGTGATCTATAAAAAGTAGAGATTCATTAGAGAGTGTTGATGATATGGAAGGAACATTTGAGGTCATTGCAAGCTGAAGTGTTTTTAAAAATTACTCAAATGATGGAATTGACAAGGAGGAATAAGGTGGTGTAGATGTGACCACAATAGTTGATGTGGGTAAAATAATGGGAGGAGGGACTTGTGTAGGTTCTAAGGATGGTATGATGGGAAAGGGTGGAATGACTATACGTGAAGTGATTCACCATGTTGATGAAGTTGATGTAATTGGTAAGGGAGTTGATGATGGACCAAATCCGGATGTGGAAATAGGTTGGAATGGTTTCTTCATGAATGTCTCTAGGGGTATAATTGATATATTCATAAATGGGTTTCTAGCAGTTGTAGAGGTAGGAGTGGGCATCGGAATAGATGTAGGTATACTAGATGTGGGAACAATATAAATGGAAGTATATGTGATCAAAGATGAAGGAGAGGAAGTTGTGGAAGTTGTGGATGGGATAGGTTCCTGATTAGTATTGTTAAGGGTTTTTATAGTGTGATCTTTGGGTGGTTGGGATGTATTAGAAGTGGTGGCCTGGATCACTAGTGTATGATATGGGAAAGGTTGCTTAAAGATGTCAAGTGGTTGATTGGGTGAGGCATTTGGATTTTCCACTAGAACACCCTGATCGATGAGTCTTTAGACTAAATCCTTGAAAGTTTGACATCTTTCTATGTCGTGTCCTCGGACTTGGTGGTACTTGTAAAAATGGTCTTCTTGATTACCACATGGGCTTCGGTCTAGACTCATCAATTGGTCAGATAGGAGGGAGTGTGATAATATTTACCACCATAAACTTGTCAAATATTGGGCTATATGACTCCTTTAGGAGAGTGTAGTTGGGCACTGGTCGAAGGGCTTGTTGTTGAGTCCATATGCTAGATGTAGATGTAGGAGATGATTTAATGACCACAACATTAGTTGTTGCCTTTGAATTGTCATTTGGTGAGGATCATTTAGTAAATTAATTTTTAGGTTTGCTTTATTTTAATTTTAAATGACCCTTCTCGAGGGTGTGTGTTTCAAGATTGCGAGCCATGGCAAAGGATTCTTCAAAGGTTTGGAACGATTGGATTTATAAAACAGAAGATATATGCTTCACACACAAATGTGAGAAGATATCAATGAGGTCAGTTTACGGGAGAGGGAAGGATAACTGGTTTATAATGTCACGCCATCGCACGACAAAATCTGTAATGGACTCATCCTCAAACTACCAAATAGTGTATAGATCATTGATAGTTACTTTGTGCACAATTTTATTTAAAAAGTGTTCTAAGAATAGTTGCGCAATGTTGGAGAAGGAGAATATAGAATATTGAGGGATACTATTATAGTAGTCTAGTGCGGGACCAACCAAGGACATGGGGAAAGTGTGAAGCATTAAGTATTTATCATGCATAATAAGGTAACATGCATATCTAAATGCATGAAGGTGTTGTTGTGGATCCTATTTGATGTTAAACTTGGTGAATTTCAGAAATTCCTAGTGTAGAGGATGCAATTTAACTGGTACAGATGGATGAATAGGCTTGTTACAAATTTTCTCATATGATGATGACACCTTGGTTCCTAAAGTTTTGGCCTCAAGGTTTGTCAGCCTATTCACGAGGGCATGGATGGGATTATTCGAAAGAGTCTATTGAGGGATGATAGATGGTGGTTACATGTAAGAGATGATCAAATGAATTTATTGATGAACTTGTGGATGTGTGGGTGTTTGTGGAATATTTTTTTAGAGTGAGTGTAAATCATGGGTTGTTATTGAAATAGTGGTTGTTGAAAGAATTATTGCTGGGAGATGGGAACATGATAGGATTGTTGGGATTGGGTAGGATGTTGTGGAAAATACTGAGTGGGAACATGGGTATGAATGGGTTGAAACTATTGTTGAAAAGGATTAGATACTGAGTAATGTAAATCACTCGTGAAAGGGGGTTGGGAAGTATTGATAGGCATGCTAGATGTGAGAATGTCATACTTTCTGGATAGGTGATATGATTTTTGGGTATATTGGTTAGGGACACTAGTGGCAATAGTGACCGAAGAGGTGAGGAGAATAGTAGTGTTGATTGTCATGTTGATTGGTGTGAGATTTTGAGGAATAGGCGTGATTATCTAAATTGTTTAATGAGATTAGGGATTGATGGAAGAGGAAGCAATATGGGCTATAGAAATATCATTTACTGTAAATTGGATCGTTTGGGGAGTGGTCTGGTAAGGAAAAAGATGCTAGAGTGTTGGACCGTGTAAGGGAATCTGATTTGATCTCTTATGGAGATCATCTTAGAGAACCACAAGATTTACATCTAGAAGCTCTTGGAACATGGTATCATTGAGAGGGACCTTAGGAGGTCTGAAAGGTTCTAATCTAATGGATGGTGGGATAGCAAGCCTAGACAGGATTTATTGATAATAAAGTAATGGATTGGTCTCTTCTACAGTTGTAGTGAGAACAAAGGTTCCTTGGTGAGACATATTAATAAGAGCATGAGTATCCATAAGAGAAGTATTCAAGGGCATGGATGAGGTAACTATTGTAAATATTTGAGATGGGGAACTATTTGAAGTAAATTTTTGTTCAATTCTTATGGTTTTTAAATGAGTAACTACGGGCATGCAATACATTTTACCCAAGCAAGTCAAGATTTTTTTTTCTATTCTTAATTTATTTAATAAAGTGTGAAATGAAAATGGGATGGATAACAAGGTGCCTACGAGAAGGAAAACTATGTTTGGTTTCAAGTTTTTTATGGCTAGGGAAGTCTAAGGTGACTTCTTGTTGGGTGATTAAATCCTAATTAGTAAACCGGGTAAGGGGATGTCTTGATGTGTTAATTTTATTTGTGAGGTTTAGGTTGTGTGAGATGCAGAAGGTTAATTCTCTATTTAAGCTATATAAGAAATCAGGATGTAGAAAATAAAGGTTATTTTAAAACCAAAATGAAGTGTGATATTCGACAAGGGCAAAGACAAGAACAAAAAATTACGATGCAAAATGAGAAAATAGGGAAAATGCAAGGAATACTTAGATAACACTTTTCCTATTTGTCTACACTCTTGAGAGATGAGTGATCCATGCCATTAACCCAAGACGAGCAAGCAATAAAGTGGAGTCTCACGTTGTAGTGTTAGTCGAAAATAGAAAAGGAAAAATATAGAAAAGAAAGAGACCACCAAAAGGGTGGTCCCACTAGGCATTCTAGGAATGTTTACCAAGTTTCTCATTCTTAATGAAGGTGATGCACTAGTTACTCAAGAAACTATCAAACTCATAAATACTAGATGGTTTATGTTACCTCGGATGCGTGATGTGATACAAGCACTAAATAATTGATTGATCCTTGTTGCGAGATGAAGAAGACCTGCAAAAAAACTAGAAATGATATTGATTAGATAAATTTATACGGGGGCTGCCCGGTCAATGTCAACGCCAAGAATATTTTAGCTTCCTTTTGCGGATGTCAACCCCCATTGTTTAGATAGAGTGAAATAAATCAAGAGTAGTAGATAACATCAAGAAACATAAATATTACTAAATCTGAGAAATGATTAAAATTGATCTAGAATTTGATATGACTGAAACAACTACAAATTAAGTGTTACGTAGTCTGGGTCCATAATGACTCAGACTGTACACAGGCATGTCGACGATGACCTAGGAGGATGGATCTAAACCTATAGATAAAATATGTAGACCTATAAGGTATGAGTGCAATATGAAAATTGATAAAGGTTTATAAGTGATGTAAGAGGATATGTAGAAAAGAACAAGAGACAAAGAGGCGGGAAAAAGGATGGGAAAGTATAGATTGGATAGATTTTGGGATGAATAGGGCCTTGGTCGATGGAAACCAGGAGGGATCAACAGTGACTGTATCCGATAAATGTAAATCTGGGGATAAGTGGATGAATATGGAAACCTGTAGGTAAAGGGGCTATAGGAGAAAGTTGTTGAGTGTTCCCTGGGTGTTGCAGAAGCTACTTTGTACCTACAAAAGGTTAGGAATAAAGAATATATGATAATATGATATATATGACAAAAGAAAGATAATGATGATGGAAAATATCACGAAGGATGATCGTGAGTGATGTGAGCATGCCAAAGGGATGTGTAGAAGTCCTATAAAATGTCTCAAGAACACTCAAGCATGAGGAAGGATGCTCAATTCGTAAGAAGGCTCAAAACTGCATGCATCTGATTGAAGAATATAAAGGAAGGATTAAGTTTAATAGGGGTGACTAGGCTGGTTTTCCTCTGAATGCGGGGAAATTTTCCCCAGTAGGATGTTTTTCTAATTTTGGCATGATTTAGGCTTTTTAAGAGTTGGTTGAATGTTTTAAAGCTTTAGGAAGGAAGAGGATGTTTAAGGATGAGGTGTAGGTGAGTTAGCAGTAGAGATAGGTTAGAAAAAGCGTAGGAATAGGAAATATAAATTCCATTAGAGAAAAGGATAGGATATTAATTGATTAACGAGAATTAATTAATTAAATTCAATAGGAATGGGATAAATGAGGGGCATTTTAATAAATTAAGAGGGGATGGGATAATTTAAAATTAGTTATGCGCACACAGGAAATAAGGGTAGAGATACCAAATTTAGGTGTCAACAATAGGATTATATACAACCATGATTGTTTCTTATTTCTTATTGACTATTGTTTGATATTGTTTGTGGGCTATGCCCTATGTCATGCTTGATCATTATTTGGTTATGAATGATTCAGAATGGATTGTCTTGTGACATTGTGAGTGATGTCCCGTGTAAGAAACCCATTTTTAGTGGTCCCTCTTGTCTTCACATTTACTTGTTACACTTTATTCTATTGCATCCTAGCTCTTTACACTAACACATGTTTTCTAGTCTATCTTGTTAGAATTTTCCTTGGTTTCCAGCATGCACATCCCCTACCCCCTATAAATATCTAATCTACAATATACATATTAGTTTTAGGTCCTCTCGTTTGGGCCTCCTCCTCCTCCATATGTCGCATGCACCTCAAACGAGGGGGGAAACTATTGGATTATCAAATCACCCTTCAAAAAGCACATAACTCTAGAACTGAACAACACACTATAGAATTGCAAAGTACATAGTTACATATTGGTCTAGAATCATACTTGGACTAGAAACCTATAGTAGACACAAGCACCCAATATCAGACAGAAATGTTGGGTGCTTGTGTCCTAGCAGAAAAATAGATAGTTTTTTTGTTTAGCATAGTTTCCAACAAGTTATAGTATATATATACAATATCAAACATTTGTCTTTAGTTACAATATCTAATCAATTTGGTTACAACTTGGTTATAAATCGTGACTTACCAATCTGTTGTTGCACTTATCATTTGAGAAGCATCATGGAAGAAGAGAAAAACATACCTCTCTCCCCAAAACTATTCTCCTTGGTGTGATATTGCCCAAAAAACTCATCCTTGGCATGAGATTACCCAAAAACCCCATCGTTGACGTGATATCACTTAAAAGCCTCATCTTTAGCGTGAGATCACCCAAAAAACTCATCCTTGGTGTGAGATCACCCAAAAACATCATCTTTGGCTACAAGACACACAAATTTATGGCTCGATATTTTTTTGGTTGGGAATTGATCACCCCCAACCCCATCCGGAAACATCTCCAAAGAAAACAAGATAAATTTCTATCATATACTCTCTCATACATCAGGTGCACTCTTTCCTTAGCTATTACTTTCTACACACTTTTACTTACTTATACATACATTACTCTAAATTTTCACATACATGAATTTGACTAATATATTTCTCTTATTTTTGTAGGTCCATCCTAATAATAAATAAGAATAATATCGCATTAGTAGGCATGATCTCCAATAGTACACTACTATGCATATTATTCACCCCTAGGTTCTACCTCCCTTCCCTAGTTGTCATGCTTCACATTACAATTACTTCACACTTCACAAGGTTTTTGGCCATTGTGTGTTTGTGTTGTCATTGATTTCAACCCCCATTGATGGAAAATGGTGTCATGGCACGGTATGGGTCCCTATCAGGTGTCAATCAGATGTCAAACATGAAGGTTGATTGGTAGTGTCAAGTTTTGGTGATCTCGGTGTTGTTCTGGTGCATGATCTAGTGAGCTAAGTCATAGTATGAGGTCTCCCAAGCTGGTTGGAGTGTTTCATGAGGTCTTCATGGTCAATATTATGTTTCATGATTATACATGTGACTGCATTGAGTCAACATGGTGAGTTCATGGTTGAGTCAGGTCATTCTAGGCTTGCTTCTAGCCATGGAGCATTGAGAATGAGGTATGATATTTAGACCATATATTTCTTGTTTGATCATGGTTTCAACATTATTGAAATTTAACTAAGGTATTTGATGAGTTTCAAGTCATAATCAATACGTTAGACACATATTTGAGGTCCTTGAGAAGCTACATGTGAGAAATAAACAGTTTACATAGGTAAGTCACTGTGGCTGGGGAGTTTGAGATGTATTTGTGCTATTTGGTTAGTTTTAGAAGTTATAAGATGTTGTCATGGTGCTTCATGCTAAGTTTCAAGTCAACATTTTAAAGAAATTTCAAGTTATGCAAGTTTTGGTGAAACAAGGTAAGTTTTAATGTGTTTTTACAACAAAAGTGAACCTTTTGATGCTCATTGTGAGTTGTGTCATTTTCATGGGGATATGAACCATTTAGGTTATATTGTTAGGAAATTTATCCATATTTCACAAAAATAATGAGGTAGTTTTATTGTCCTATTTTTATGAATGAATGTTAAGAAGGTAAAGTGGTCTAAAACCCTAATTATACCCTAGCTAGGAGTAATTTGTAGAAAGTGAAGTATAGTCACCTATTTTTGATTGTTTCATCAAAGTTGATTATTGTATGTTGTATATTACTCTATTATATTTCCATAAATTCATGGTTGAGGTCATGGTGATGAGTGGTTCCCACCTAAAAATATTAGTTTCTGAAGAAGAAGGTTTTAGGACAAGATGGTCCAAAGGAGTAGTATGAAAAATTGATGGTGCATGATGTATGGTATTTTTTCTTGATTTCCATGGATATTTTAGTACAATTTCATGCAGGTACATTGTTTTTTGAGGTCCATATAGGTTGACTGGTCAAAGGGTAGTTTTTGGATCTCAAATAGCAGTGCTTAGTAAAATGATCATAACGTGAGCTAAATGTTGAGTTTGAAGGTGATTAAAGTTGCATAGGAAAGAGGATTAAAATATATTTGAAGTGATATGAGGTTTTTCTAATGATTATATCACTTAACATGGTTTACATGGAATTATTTGGATAAGAATATTTTTGGGATTTGAAGACAACATGTGTTCTGGTGAAATTTTGATGTTGTTTAAGGAATGCTATTTATTGGGTGATGTTTGATATCATGTGGAATATGAAGAGGAATTTATTGGGAATAAAATTAAACAATTTGGAGGTATTTAAAATTTATATAAATTATTTTATTAGATAACATTTGGAAACATATTTTTTTGGTAGGTTGTTTTGGTGAAGGAAAAAGTAGTTGTGGTTTAAGCAGGAGGTTGATTAAAGGATTCTAACTTTCTTAGAAGTTTTCTACATGTTACTAAATTTCCATAAAGTTATTACATGGCATGTTTTTTTCTTGTTGAAGTGATTGTGTGATCAAATGAAGTTTCCAGGGTGTTGAAGGGTCTAGGAAAAAGTTGTTTTGATACTTGCAAAGTGAACTGCGCCCATTAAATAAAATATTCTGATTGGTTGAGATAAATTACGACCATGGTTAATTTTTAAATGATTTATTAATAATTTGTGATGAATATGGGAGATTTAATAAGTTTTTTTGGAATGAGGATAATTTTGGCATCCTAATGCATGTGTTTTAGTGTTTTTTAGTGTATGGAAAGTGTGTTTTTGCTAGGCCGACCCATTTAGGTCACTTGTATTTGTTGTGAAAATTTGTGGGATGTTTTTAGTGATGATTTGGTAGAACCAAACGTGTAATACTAACCTCATTTGGGTTATAATAAATAAAATGGTATAAAAGTGATGTTTTGGGTTCATTTTTGAACTAGTGCTCTTAAAGGGAAGGTGGGCGACCTAGAGAAGAGTGTTTTACAGGTATGAGAGAATGATTTGAAGGCTGAAGAATAATAATGATAGGTTTAGGAATATTATATAGCATGTTTTCATGTGTTTAGAGATTTGACAAGTGAAGAAAGAGAAATATTATGAGAGATTGAAGACCTTGTGTGTGAGCTAGGGTTTGTGAGTTGAAATTGTGATCTCCATCAGTTGTGGCAACAAAAAAACTAGAGATTAGACATCTTCAAGTGGCTAAGTTGGTGTTTGGTCATCCTAGGGGGTTGTATCCCCCTTGTGGAATGGGTGCTTAAATATTGTACAAAGTACAAAAACTTATGGATAGGGAACTCAAGCTCCCACATACAAAATCCATGTTTCAAGATAAGTCACAATAATTTATTGAGTATGAGCTCACCATGATCATTGAGATTGAAGATAATATGACTCTTGATAAGAAAAAAATCCTAGTCACCATTATTAAAGAAATCACAAACATCGTTGTTGGATCCTATCACACAAAGTGACATTGTTGGTCCCAATTTCTAAAAAGAAATTCAAAACAATTCAAAAATAAAAAAATTCAAAAAACATTGCAATCAGGTATTGCATACACATGGATGTTATTTATTCCCTTTCTTTCCATTCCTCTACAATTCATCCACTATGTTCATCCCTTCGATGATTTTTTGGTTAGTGTATTCACACTCATTGTGTTACATTTATCGCTATGGTATCCAATTGACCTTGGTTTTTCATCATCTTGGTAAATTAAAGAGCGATTGACCTCTTAGAGATTGTTAGAGTAGGTATTTACCTTAGCTCATGTTCACCTAGGTACTTTATTTACCTTTATTGTATTTATCCTCACCCACTTGTGTGCGTGGGTATTTCTTTTATCTTATTTAGATATTAGGAGATATTATCTAGTTGCTAGGTATAGTTCTTTTCTTGATCTATGGTATTGACTAGATCCTTGATGTTTAGTTCTCTCATAAATCTATGGACTTGACTAGTTCCTTGATGACTAGTTATTTCCATGATTTATGGTTTGATCTACGACCTTGACTGGTTCTTAGATTGTTATTCCTTGCCTATATAAGCAAGGCCCATTCTCATTGTATTTCATTGAGTTCCATAATAATATATGATATTGTTGCTCATTTGTTTGCAAAAGTTTATGTAAAGTTATTCTGACGAATTACTTTCATCTTATTGATCGTGATGTTTGATTAGCATATGTGTTCTTGGCTTGGCATATCTGGTTATCATTCCTTTCATGGTATCAGAGCAGGAGATTACTGTTGACATTTGTTTGTAAGTTTTATTTTACAAATAAAATATTTGTGTATTCATATATTTGGGATTTGGTCATATTTTGTTGTTATGTGCATTTTTATGAAAAACAAAGGCTTCCATTAGATCCGGAAGGTGTGAAAACCCTAAGATCGACTGTAAACTCAGCCATTTCTGGAGGCAGTCATTTTTTGTGGCTTCCCTTGGTCATATGGTATGGTCATATGAGGGCTTAAAGCTTGTGATTCCTACTAGTAGGTGCTTAACTTTAGCCCCCTTTAATTTTATTTGTGTGGTGAAGGCAACAACAATTTATTTTGTTTTAGTGGCAACTAAAATAAATAACAAAGAAAAATATTAAAAAGTTTGTAACTTTTTATCGGTAATTGGGTTTGAGTGCCATTTTTTGCAAAAGTGCTTGGATTTTAATTCTCTTTCCATTGGAGTTATTTATTTTTTGAGACTTGCACTATAATTATAAAGTGCCAAATATGGAGGAGTGTTGTAATCAATTGTGGATGCAATTTCAGCTGAGTCCGACGTCCTAAATTTTTGGGAGTTACAGTTTGTGCCTACCATGGATTCTAAGAATGATATGCTTTTATGTGAAGTATGTAAAATTTTGTGGAAGAAAATAGATCATAATACACTCCCTGTAGAACAAACTTGCTAGTCTACAACATCACCATCATATTATAGACAACCATATCCATGCTCCTAGTCCACTTGCAGCTGTTGCTCTTGTACCCACTGACATTGATCTGCCAGTCTTTGAGCTTGAACCTATTTTTGATGCTTCTAAACCTGTGAGGTTGTTACTGCATGCTCTTCCACATTTGTGCCTATTACAGTGCCACATATTGTGTATGCTACTTATGCTCAGCTATATGGCTTTTTTAAGAAGCATACCACTACATTCAGTTCTCACATGCTCCGTTCTATGGGTCTCACTAGAGGATTTATTGGCAGACATTCACAGTGTATTTTTTCCTCTATTCCACATGTTAAGTGGAATTCTCATCATGATATTGGTTTTCAAGCAGATACTTCATTGGGATCACACATTGACAAAGCTCCTTTTTTTGTTCGCTTGACTCTTTCTGAGGATCATGAGCAACACATGAGTTCTACACCTTCACTCAGGCTTAAGAAACCTAATTTCAGCTATCAGACATGATTAACCTGACACACATTTTGATGTTCTTTTACATGCACCCATTATGCATTTTACATCAAGTCATTTGTAGGCATCTTCTTCATCCATCCATGTTGATTTGAGGTGGATATCTAATCACTCGTGGAGGCGACATAGGCATTCGTTGAGAAGAATCTACAGGCATGGCTCTTCCACCATTCGGCCTCTTGCTTCACTTTCTATACCTTATGCATTTTGATGCTTCTTTTTTTGAGCATTTTTTTTAGTAGGTGTAGTGTATCTCTCTTGTTTATTGAGAGATTTTGTATCTATATTTTCGACACTTTTGGCATGTTTACAGTCTCTCTTATGGGGTAGCTATTTTGGTGGATCCCAATGTTAGTTTGTCAGTGTCCGAGTAGTTGTTTTGACAACTCATACAAATTTGTAGCTTCACTCTTCCCATTCAGTAGTATGAGAGGGTATGGTGTTGATCCTACTTCTTCAGGTTTTGTGTCCTTACCTTGCTACCTTGGCTTTTCTTGGATCATGACACTTTGGATTTTGTTTCCTTGCTTTGTTCCTTTGGTTATTATTCTTGGATCATGGCACACCTATTTGCAACACTTGATGAAATTATGTTTGGTGTTTTTCTTTGCACTTTCGACATCACTCCATTGACAGTCTCCTTGTATGGAGCTATTTTGGTGGAGCCCAGAGTCAGTTGTTTTTGAGTTTTTTGATCGAGCAATGGATTCAAACCACAATGCACACCAAAATCCTTCAACATTGTACGATTATTTTGAGATGAGCTTCTTGGGATGCCTTGGAGCGGGTATTTACTCTCTTTACTTTGTTATTACTAGTTTTGAGTACCTTACAGAGTCCCTTTTTTCCCAGTTATTGTACATGAGTACCTCATCAGGCCTAGTTGTTGGGACTCATACCGTGGACATGCCACTTCTATTTTGGCCCCTATCTTCACTTGAGGGGGGGTGTTGGAGTAGGTATTTTCCTTAGCTCATGTTCACCTAGGTACTTTATTTACCTTTATTGTATTTATCCTCACCCACTTATGTGTGTGGATATTTATTTTATCTTATTTATATACTAGGAGATATTATCTAGGTTTTAGGTATAGATCTTTCCTTGATCTATAGTATTGACTAGATCCTTGATGTCTAGTTCTCTCCTAAATCTATGGTCATAACTAGTTCTTTGATGACTAGTTATTTCCTTGATTTATGGCTTGATCTATGACCTTGACTGGTTCTTAGATTGTCATTCCTTTCCTATTCAAGAAAGGCCCATTCTTAATGTATTGCATTGAGTTCCATAATAATATATGATATTGTTTCTCATTTGTTTGCAAAGGTTTTTATGTAAAGTTATTCTAGAAAATTTCTTTCATCTTATTAATCGTGGTGTTTGATTAGCATATATGTTCTTGGCTTGGTATGATCAAGTTATCGTTCCTTTCACTCAGAATGTTTCTAAAGGCCAAATTCAAGGTTTTTTATCATCCAAGATGGCTTTGAAGTGAAAGTGATGTGTAGTTGTCCTCTCATACTACTCTATAAGTGTGAACTTAAGAAACTTGTCCAATTCTCCTATAAACTACTGCAGTGAGTATAATATTTCTTCAATATTTGTCTCTAATCATCATTGGTATCATATATTTTGATTGAAAAGGTTTTATACATCACAAGTGTGAATTTTTAAGCATAATGATCATTGACTTGTGAATATTTCTTGAGGTTCTTGAAAAATAAGGCATTAAAACAGTCATGGAAGTCATAAAGAATGGTAACTCACGATGGGTTAACCATCTTCATGTGATCTAAAATAGTCATGAAGGTAAAAGCATGCTTGAAATTTAGTAATAAGTCTTCAAGAGGTGTGACATATAATTAGTCTACCTCCACAGTCAAAGATACTTCTTTTTACCAAACTATACCTGACTTCTCTTCACCTCTGGGAGCTTTCATTATGAATTTATTAAGAAGCTTAATGTCAAAAATGGTTGATCACCCTCTTTCGGTACAACCTCAATGTTTGTTAATGAGAAAAGTGGTTAGGCCAAAACTTTTCAATGTTTGATACCAAAATTTTTGACTCAGATCTATAAGAATCATCATTGCAGTTTTGAAGATACAATTGATCTATGTGCACAAATAATAGATCTTCAAGATCTTAAATAACATGAAAGAGATATTTTTCTTCATTATCTACTTACAGAACTCTGAATTTTTCTAATTCATCTAATTTTAGGAATAAGTTTATATTTTGTAGCTCTCAGGTCCTTCCTACCATAGTAACCCTGAACTAAGGTATTTTCTGTGTTTTTTGGTTGAATTTCACTTATCTTAGAAATAAAATTCATGAAATTTTGGAATATCCTCTGCGAACTAATCCCGAAACATTTGTAAAATACTTGAAGTTGAATTATTAAGTGTGGAGAGAGTAGTTTGTAGCAAAATTTCAAAAACGTGAACTATCTAGTAAAATGAGGGTTTCTTCATTTTCTCACAAAACTATCAAAGTGAAAATCAAGTTATTGGTTAATTCATGATCTAAGAAAGGTGAATGTGTATTGGAAAAATCTCATGAGGTTTGAATAGTGTTATCCTCCTCGAATGAAAAGGTTATTCAGGAAGTTGTCAATTTCAGTGCTCAACCTTGTGAAAAGTAAAGCTAATGACCTTGTTTCCACAATATATTACCTCTTCTAAGTACATTGGATCTCTAAACATAATCATGAGGATAATAATTCTATGGAACTAGTGCTAAGAGACAAATTCAACCTTCTCAGTATGAGAAATCAAGGAATTAGTTAGAATGATAACTGAAAATGAAAATAGATACATTTCAAAATTTAAAGGGAATGTTGCTCAAGACACTATATTTAAAGTTGTGACAACTCTTAATAATTTGATGAGTATCTAGTGAGTTCAATTTTCTCCAAACATAATACTAGCTCGATGAACAAGAGAAACAAAACTTAAATTTTTCTTCATGTGAACCTCAGTTGTTGAGCTTCAAAAGTAAAAAGTGATAAAGGTCATGAAATTTCAAGATGAAATGTGAGTGTGAAGTTGAAGGGATGAGCTCGAGTGAGTAGAGATGGAAGTTGAAAAGGTGAGCTAGTGAAAAGGCAATTTGGTTTTCATATATTATTGTGGAAAATAAAATTAGTAAAAGACTTGATGGTGAATGAATAAATAGTGGTTCCAAGTGATTTGTAAGATGAAATGCATGCTAATTTTTAGGAATGAAATGTATGACTGTGAGATATATAAAGCAGGAAGAAAAACTATAATTATGTATAAAGGTAGACAACTGATAAGTGACACATATCAGAGATGAGTGTAAATTAAGGGATGATGAGAAAGAATTCTATTGAAATAAATGAAATTGTGTGGAAAATAGACAAACACATGTTAAGCAATTGAGGTAGAAAATAAGTCGAGCTAGCTAAAGATGAAATATGGTGGAACCTAGTCACTGTAAGAAGTTAAAGAGGACAATGAGAGGATATCAAAATTTGTATTGTTGAATGAGAAGTAGGTGATGTAGAAATGCAGAGTCAAAGTCAAAGTGATCTAAGGTACATTGCAAATCAGAGAAACAAGCTAGTGGTGTTGTATGAAGAGCTAGAAAGGGATCATAATTAGTTGATTAAGAAACCTAAAACTAAATGGTCAAATCATACTATTTTTATTGTGATTGTTTTCTAAGTGGGTGCTTGGGATATAGGGGTAGAAGCTCCTTGCAAGTTGTAGCTTGTTAAATCAGTGGAGTGGTTGCTAGTAAAAACATAGAAGTGGGTGCTTGATAGTTTGAGTAGGTTCTCAAATAGGTTGAAATCATTGTAAGACCTTGGAATGGGTGTTCCTAAATAAAATTTTTATTTAAGTGGGTTTTCTCCCTTTTAAGGGTTTCCCACCATGATCTGAAAAGTATCTAATTTTTATTCACCTGATCTCGGACCCCTATAGGCTTATTTTATTCACTAATAATTTTCTACTTTTAAGTAATCAATTTAAAATGAATGCAAGAATATAATGAAAAATTGAACAATGATTGATTACGGAGTTCAAAAATTACCTACATCTCTGGGTTTTTATCGAACCATTCCATTAGGCAAAACTTGTAAGCTACAATAGTACTTTCACAAGAAAATATAATGGAAACTATTAAGATATTGCTTATAAGAATATCTAGACCTTCAAATGACAAGGGTGAAAAATAGCACCCAACTTCCCCTTTTCTAGTGTATTAAAAAATATCTATGGCACTAGCTCCACTATTTTGAATCCTTTGGTTCTTGATTGGCCTTCAAGAGGCTTTGTAACGTGCTATGGCACTCCGTTCGATATTGCAGGATTCACAATAATTTGGTGTGGCGCTATGGGCCAACTAGGTAGTTTGAATAACTCCTAGCCACAAATATTTCATTTATTATTGCTTAACAAATAATAAGCTCGTGTTCTCTGTGTTTACAATAGAATGGGTTCCCTATTTATACAAAATTAGGGCCCAAAAATAATGCATTCAATATAATCCTTAGGCTATTTTTAACCTAGCCCGTACCATGTAATTTGGGATCAAATACCCATTAATGGGCGGATTGCATAGAAAATGGGATTAATACCCAATTTAGCCGACTAACATGTTTAAATAATAGGATAAATATCCCCTAAGGATCAGTGGATAAAGGATTAGGCTTTATTTAAGCCTTTCCATGCGCCAAAGAAGTGGTCAAAGACCACGTTCGGTTTAAAACCGCCCCCAAACAACCGCTTCAATCCTCCTTCCACGTGGAACAGTCCATGCATGGGTCTAGCCCCTAACATCCGCTTCACCACCTTGCACATGGTTAATGCCTATGCATTTGACTTTGGCGGTTTATACTAATGTTTTAAAACATTAATATATATATATATATATATATATATATATATATATATATATATATATATATATATATGTGGCGTTTGAAAAGTGACCTTACCAAAATAATATTATTTCGACCCATACAATGGTGGAATAGCAATAATCGTGTAGTCCACTTGTTGTCTCCCGATAGGAAAATCGAGTGAATTCGACGAGTGTTGGCAAGCCACGTGTCACAGTGCGATTCGGTCCAATATTGACCAGTTGACCATAGTTGACTTTCCTGTTGACCAAACTTTGACCGAACATATCTAGAGCTCCCGATGTCCGTTTGTCGCGTTCTCACAGTCGTTGGAAAGCTCTCGAGATGATATTCTGCAATGAAACCATTTAGAGATGTTTAGGGAACTTTCAGAAATGATCCCCTGATCACACCTCCCCACTGAGAAAAGCTTTTTGTCCCAAAAAGCTTCCATACTATCCTGAATTTGGAAAAATCTGCTACCTCCTCGGAAGTGCTGTTGTAGTAGACCCTTGGGTCTTCTCCTCCAACCTTCTCACTTCGAAAACTCTGCTATGATCCTGGGACTTGTGGGTTATGGGTCCACGATGCTTCCGCTGTGCCACTTTGATATCCGAAGAAGACCTCCACGCCTCCGCTTTTTGGTGCTAAGTTTCTGAATGAAACCTCAACGCTCCTTCTGTGCGGTGCTAAGCTTCTTGATATCTGATAACAAGGATCTTCTTTTACTCTATAACACAACTCCTAACTCCGAGTTGATTCCACAGAATCTGAACTGGTTCGAAGGAAGTCCATGTTACGTAGAGCTTTGGTTGATCCAATGCCAATGATGGAAAATGCCTTGTCCCTTTACAGACCTCAACGCCTCCGATGCATGATGCTAAGCCTCTTTCAAGACCTCGAGCCTCTAATGCACGATGCTAAGTCTCTGTAGACCTCAACGCCTCCGATACATGATGCTAAGCCTTTTTCAAGACCTCGTGCCTCCGATGTATGATGCTAAGTCTCTGTAGACCTCAACGCCTCCAATACATGATGCTAAGCCTCTTTCAAGACTTCGAGCCTCTAATGCATGATGCTAAGTCTGTTACAGACCTCAATGCCTCCGATACATGATGCTAAGCCTTTTTCAAGACTTCGAGCCTCCAATGCATGATGCTAAGTCTCTGTAGACCCCAACGCCTCCGATACATGATGCTAAGCCTTTTTCAAGACCTCGAGCCTCTGATGTATGATGCTAAGTCTTTGCTACAGACCTCAACGCCTCCGATACATGATGCTAAGACTTTTTCAAGACCTCAAGCCTCCAATGCACGATGCTAAGTCTATTGATCAGCTACCATTCGTATGTGTGGTCGCAATGCCTTGACACTGAATGATGTTCCGAGCTGATCTTTTGAGAGCTCCGCTTGTTGACATACTAATATCAGGTACCATTTTGCTGCACAGTCGCAATGCCTCTACACAGAATGAAGTTCTGACCTGACGTCAATGCCAACAGTGATTCAGCTACCATTCTGCTGCACGGTCACAATGCCTCTACACAGAATGAAGTTCCGACCTGATCTCTGTGAACTCTACTGTCTGCACAAATGGCAGATCAATCTCCAAGCTTTATATGAGTCAAAACCTGTATCCAAGCTGTAACAGGTACTCACAAGCTGATTAGGAGATATGTTAGGAGCATTAATCAAATTTTCTAAGTAAGAAAATCCACTGAGTATTGTAAACCTTTCTCTTAGCATTTCCTCACAATATCTGATCTCCAAAATTAATACTGCATACGATTCCTCAATCTGAATTATGCAATATATAATTGAAAAATTGTTGACTTACCCATTTTAAAGGACTTTCACTTTCAGGTATTACCTGATCCTAGGTTGACTTGTCAGCTAGTGGTGGAGTAGAAATTCCTCTGCCTTTGCAATAGGCCTCCATTCCATCTTTGGCTTGCCATTACTCTGATGGCGAGATGGATGCAGTTTCCAGCAATTTTCCACCCGATGCCCATTCCTCTGGCAATGAGCACAAAAATTCATCTTAATCTCCTTCTTCTGGGATGAGGAACTCTTTCTGCCATTTCTCGACTCTGCATGACGAGATTGGTCTTTCTGATTTGCCTTGTTCCTGATGAACGGCATCAAATTCTTCATCAGTGTCCTTCTCTTCCAGCATCTGGCCACTGAATGATTATGCAATCCAAAAAAAGTACATGGAAAAGAATTCCACATATTCTGAAAATCATAACCATACTTCTAAAGCTGAAAAAGTGGATCAAAAGTTTTACTATGCTTATGATTATGGTAAGAAACTGGAGTTGGAATCTCATTACCTCTTCACTGATTTCTCTTACCACATCCTGCCTGTGATGATGAAGCACAACTTTCCTGCTCAGAATCTTCTTGCAGGACTAGTGGGGTAATCACTTTGCTTTCGGAAGCTTGTCTCCCGTCAGCGTTCTTGGAGCATTCTCCAATTTCCATTCCCGCACTAGGATAACCCACATTATTGTATTTTTGCTTCTTATGATTGAGCACTGTGTTGGTTTTCAAATAGGACTTTTTAGAAGAGCAACAGTCAGGGGACAAGAAGTCCCTCCTCTTTAATGGGAGAGGTTCCCTTATTTAGAAACGAACTTATTTACAAATGTACAGAACATTGTTTTATGGTCAAACTTGGATATTACGAAAGTGTTTTTCCACAAGGATCATCAATTACACAAGGACTGAGGAAAGGGAATAAGAAGATGAGAAGAATAGCAACATTCAGAATTATAGATAACAGAATAATTCTTTATGCATGTGAAGTTTCAAGGAATTTAAGACAAGATCATTTGCATTGGCTGAATGGGATTAAATTTAAAGACACAAAGTTCCATAAATAACCTTCTCCAGATTCATTCATCAAGGACACAAAGTTCCTTCTTGGTTATACAAGATCGCTGTATTTGCAAAACTGGGACAGTATGCAATCAGAGAGACTAACGAATCAGGAACAAAATGATCTTCACAATATTAAAGGGAAACACAGAGATAACAAGAATTAGATAGACAAAGAATGGAAATCCCTTTTGTATTGATTTCTTTAAGATATATTTACACTTTCAGCAAATATCCAAGTTCTGCCTCCTCCTCAAAATGGCGTGGAAAGGCCATTATATAGCTTACAAGTCAGTTACTCTTCGTAACCGCTTCTTTTAACTAAAGAATAGTTAAGGACCGCCAATTGCAATACCTTAACTAATTACAAAGAATACGAAAAGAATGGGAAGAAGAGAAAAGAAAGGAGAAGGAGACAGGTGGCCAGCTACTGGGAGGGACCCACTGTCTTCAGAATCCGCTGCCTGAATTTCTTCAATGCCTCAGCTATGTCTCTGCCACGTGGAACTGACGTGTTGGCTACAGACTGAGTCCAAAATCCCAGACACTTCTCCATCTCTTTATCAAACTCGACGTGAGTATGATAATCTTTATTTGCTTCTTCAATGGCAGATTGAAGAGAACAAATTTCCTTCATCTTTTCCTTAGAAATGGAGCTTTCCTTGAATAGGTTATCTTTGACAAAAGCTCTGAACTGAGCTTTGATTTCTTGCAAGGAAATGGAAACACCAGAATTTTCATCCTGAAGATGACAATGTATATCTTTGAAAGCAGCAACAACCAGTGTCTTGAAAGCTTCTCCCTTCTACCAACTGTTCTTCAGTTCTCCCAAATCCTCCTCCAAGACTCTGATCTTCCACTCCATGCTGTAGACCCAGGATTTTGATAGATTATCCTTAGCATCATCGAAAATCTTATTCGCCAGTAAGATGTTCTCATCTGTCTGTCCCATAAGGCGAAGGTCTACTATACAACTGCTCCAGATTTTTAGTTCTTTATCCATGGTATTGATAGTGGAGGAGAGCTTCAGTTGCACATTACTCACCTTCTCATGGAGTTTGAAAGCTTCATCGATGAAGTTTAATCCAGCAACAAGCATGTCATCCACCATGGCTTCAATAGCTCTGCCATAGACAGAATACTTGTGCATATCTTTGATACTTTGCACTTCATCTTGGCTTAGAATTACAGGAGGTGGAAGAGTAGTCAATGGGGTAGGGTCCAAGACTTTATCCTTAGATAAAAGAGACTTGATGAAACCTGTGAGAATCTGGGCTTGTTCTTCCAACTGTTCAATAGTTTGCTGCCCTTTCTCTACCCTTCCAATGACTCTTGTGACTGTTTCCTGGAGGTTGTGAATTTCACCTTCAGGAGTAGACTCTCCCATTGGGATTCTTGAAAGCTCCAAGTCAGATGCCTAGCAAGTCTGATTCTGATTTATTCCACTGTAGGCTTGGCAATCTCCAGGAATTGTTGTCCTTGAGCATCAGACACTATTCTGGAGGTAGTTCTGGCTTGCTTGGCACGAGAAGGAGTGGTGCCCAACAAGGCTGCTACAACATCAAAATTTGGTCCCAAGCTTTGAGAGGAGGATTTTCTCTTCCTTTTATCGACCAAAGGTTGCACCCACGCAAAAGAGGAAGAAGAATCTGCAGGAGAAGCAAGGGGACCAAGAGACAGGGAGCTCATGACACTCAAGGTCTGCGCAGCTGTTGACTCAAGCTGAGATGTGAGTAGAGCACTGGAGGCAATTGCGGTAGAAGAATCAGTAGCACCTGGAAGTTCAGTGCTCTGGACCTCCTTATCTTTATCTGCTGGATCTTCAGGAACATTTGCAGGAGTTGGCACCTCACTTTCTTCACTTTCACTGAGAACAATGATGTTCTCTGGCCCTATAGGCAACTCTGCCTGTTTTCTTGGAGGGTCGCTTCTCTGCAGGTTCCTTCTTTACCTCTTTGAGTTTCTTCTTATACACCTGGGTAGATGAAGAGGGAGTAGATTCCGTGGGTCCTTGTGTTGATGAGGCAGGAGGGGTTTTCATTGGTGTTTCAGACCTTGGAACTGATGCCTCTCTTATTGGTGTCGAAGTCATCCTTGGAGCTGGATTCTCCTGAGTGCCTCTTGAATTCTCGGATCTTCTTACTGAACCAGACCTTAGTCCTGACTAAGACTGGAGCAAGAATCTCAGCCAGATCATCCCTCTCTTTCCTGTTCCAATCCAGGTCCTCCAGAGGGGTGTGCTTAATCACATTTTCATACTCATACGAGTATAGGTCAGAATTGTCATCCTGGAGACCTTCAGGAACTTGGTACAGACCGAGTTCTTGGATCAATTGCAGGGAGAACCTGCCACAATGCCTTCTTCTGGCTTCAAAATCATCTGCACAGTCAGCCCAGTAGTCTTCTGTATCTGCCCTATGATGATAGATTATCTTGATGTTCTGTTCAATAAACTTCTTCAAGTCAAAGCAGGTTCTTGGCTTGAAGAAATGAACAGTGATAGGGACCAGGGCTCTTTCTATGTTCTGAGCATCCAGAGCTGTTTTGCATGTGTAGTTTCCCAGAGAGATGGGAAAGTGCAAGCCAGAAATCTTCTTATCTCTGCAAGTTCTGTGCAACTTGTCTAGTTGCCTGCATATTTCTATCAAGGCCATTTTGTCATTGCAGAACATGGGAAGCCGCAGAGGGGTGTTCTCATAGCCAGCAAGCCTGATATAGGAAAATTTCCTGAATTGGATGAAATAGGCTCCATACTGCGATATCAGGTTCATGGCTTCATCTGAAAACCTTCTAGCAGTATCACCTTCGAGCAATCTGACCACGTACATGGTGAAAGCATCATTGACCCTTCTGAAATTCCGATTGCTGGTCTCCAGGGTGAACTGCGGGCAATAGGCATACACTGGATCATCTTTGTGTGCATCTATATAGGAGAAACCAAACCACTGCCTTGATGCTGCTAGGGTATACATCAGGTATGAAGTCATATAGAACTTCTTTGTTTGCTGAACGTTGGATAGCTGCTCCGCCAAATTCATACTGATGATCTCTGCCCAGTTGATATTTTGTGTTCCCTCGCACACCATGCTGATGAGCGGGCACATCCAGAAATGAAAACTCATTGGTGGAGGGCAAACCCATAACCCGAGCCAGCAGGATTATGAAGTCTGACAATTCTTCATTGAAATCTGCTCGGAAGAGGGTTTTGGTTTAGGCGAGAAGCACCTTTCTTAGGGTTCTTCAACCAAGACTTCGCCACTCGCGCCTTATATTTGTCACTGTCTTGGTCGAACATAGGGTCTGTGCTTGATCCCGGGAGACGACTATAGCATTGTCCATCTCCGGAATCCTCAGAGCAGCGCCAATGGCGGCAGCGTCCAACTTGGCAATGAGTTCCCCATGTACATTTGTCAATTCGCTCGAAGCGGGGTCGAAGTGAGCTCCGCATGAAAGCACAGTATCAGCACACTGTACTGAGATTGGGAAACCTCCGGCAAAAGCCAAACCGCTATCATGAATCAATCTGTGCCATTGGTGTAGGGTTTGCATCTGCCATTCTTGCCCAAAAAATCACCGAAGTCGAGATGACGAGCTTCGCTGTCCCCAATATTGCTAACAACAGACTCAAGCGGAGAAATTTGCTCCTGTCCCTGAAACTTGATCTTCATATTGATAGTCTCGGAGCTGCAACCTAGATTCTGGAAGGAATTTGCAAAGGGAGGGGATATTTGCGCAGGTTTTCAAATTGCAAGGGTTCGAGCAAAAGATAGCATGGAAGCAATGCGAAAAAATGCAAAGGGGAAATGCTCGTTATATAGCCGTTTGGAGAGAGAAATGAATTTAATGCGCATTGAATACACAACCACCAATTTGAATAGCATCATACTCGGAAGTGAGCGGGAAAAAATAAGTGTGAATGACACTAGGTACGCTTGGGACATGTGAGACGCGAATGCGCGAAACACGCGGCTCGGCCGGTTCGGGTGAAACAGGGAGAGGATGCACAAATGCATTTGGGACAAATGGGACGAAAATGTGCGAAGTACGCGGTTTGGGTGATTTGGGCGAAATTGAAACAGTGCGCATTTTTGGAATGGGACATTTTGGGACGAAAACGTGCGAAGGACGCGTTTCGGGCAAATCGGCCGAAATTGAAACAGTTTGCATTTTTCGATTTGGGACAAAGAGCTCTGAAGTACACGACACGGGAGTTTCAGCCGAAAATTGGAAAGCTCGCACTTTTTAACTTTGGGACCGAAAGTGCGAAGTACGCGGTTCGGATTCGGCCGAAATTGGAACTTTGCATTTTTTGATTTGGGACAAAGAGTTCTGAAGTACGCGACACGGGATTTTCGGCCGAAAATTGGAAAGCTCACACTTTTTAACTTTGGGACATTTGGGACAGGAAAGTGCGAAGTACGCGGTTCGGGTGATTCGGCCGAAATTGGAACAACTTGCACAATAAGTTTTGGGACACTTGGGACAAAACTTTCCGACGGGCCCGAAAATGGGACATCTTCGGGGATTTCGGCCGCGATCGGGGAACAGAGTGCACTTTCGTACTTGGGACAGTTGGGACAAAAAGTTCCGACAGGCCCGAAAATCACACAAAATGACCCAAAACACAGATTTTTTTCAATTTCACGACTTAGGCACTTCAGAGAAAAACACTTAAAACTCAAAATTTTGAAATTTTACTCTTATCAGAGCGGGGAATTTTGAGTGGACAACACGTACTGGTGGTTTTTCTGAAGGAAGCCTCACATACTCTCGTACTTTGTCCCATCAAATCCCATTTTATCTAGTAACTTGGATCCAATGCCTCTAGTATGCCTTTCAAACAAACCAAAGACTTTATTACCTAAATCCGAAACTGAATGGGAGGAAGAAGAAGATTCCCGTGGTGAACAACTTACAGTGCAATCATCTGCCGTGGCCTCTGCATCTGAAGTAGAGGGTTTTTCCTTCCTCTGATCACCACATTGCAACCTTGCCAAGAGCTCATCCTTGGTTTGCAGTTCCAATTTCAAACGAGCATACTCCTCTTCCAGGGAGGAATACATGGATCGCAGGAGAGAGTTCTCTTCCTGGATCTGGTGATTATGCGCTTCAATTTCCTTGAGCTTTTCCTGTTTAGACATCTTGCCCATAGTGCACTTGTACCTTGTTCACACAAATTGAACCAATTGCACCAATCTTGAAGCAATCACTCTGTTAATCAGATTTACTGAAAAACAAATAAGGAGCTAAACCAGCTCTGATACCAAACATGATCCGAAAATAATCAGATTATTACGACCTGATTTCGGACCCTTATAGGATTTAATTATTTGCCGATAATTTACTCCTTTTTGCAAGACAATAACAACAATTGCACACAGATTGATTACGGAGTTCGACAATTGCCTACATCTCCGGGTTCATGATCGAATCGTTCCACTAGTCAAAACTTGTAAGTTACAATAGTACTTTCACAAGAAAACCTAATGGAATTTTACTTGCCTATCAGTACACCAGTTCTTCGGATGACAAGGGTGAAAAATAGCACCTGACTTCCACCTTCTTGGCGTACAATCTCCTTCGGCTATGATCGGCCTTCCCGACGCAAACAATGCGAAGCTAGCACTCCGTTCGACAATCCAGGATTTGCAAGTACTTGGTGTGGCACTATGGGCCAACTAGGTAGTTTGAATAAATCCTAGCCACAAATATTTCATTTATTATTGCCTAACAAATAATAGGTCAATAACAATAAAAATATACAATGCCTAAATAGTTTAGGTCTTCACACAACAATTTCTCATTCTCCTCTTGGCTCGAACTTCGCCTTCAGTGCTCTAGGAATGAGCTTATCTCTGAGTTTGTGTGTAATGTGTCTGCACCAGTGTGTCCACAACAAGCTTAACAAATAATAAGCTTGTTTTGTCTGTGTTTACAATAGAATGGGTTCCCTATTTATACAAAATTAGGGCCCAAAAATAATGCATTCAATATAATCTATAGGCTATTTTTAACCTAGCCCGTACCATGTAATTTGGGATCAAATACCCATTAATGGGTGGATTGCATAGAAAATGGGATTAATACCCAATTTAGCCGATTAGCATGTTTAAATAATAGGATAAATATCTCATAAGGATCGGTGGATAAAGGCTTAGGCTTTATTTAAGCCTTTCCATGCACCAAAGAAGTGGTCAAAGACCACGTTCGGTTTAAAACCGCCCCCAAACAACCGCTTCAATCCTCCTTCCACGTGGAACAGTCCATGCATGGGTCTATCCCCTAACATCCGCTTCACCACCTTGCATGTGGTTAATGCCTATGCATTTGACTTTGGCGGTTTATACTAATGTTTTAAAACATTAATATATATATGTGGCGTTTGAAAAGTGACCTTACCAAAATAATATTATTTTGACCCATACAATGGTGGAATAGAAATAATCGTGTAGTCCACTTGTTGTCTCCCGATAGGAAAATCGAGTGAATTCGACGAGTGTTGGCAAGCCACGTGTCACAGTGCGATTCGGTCCAATATTGACCAGTTGACCATAGTTGACTTTCCTGTTGACCAAACTTTGACTGAAGATATTTAGAGCTCTCAATGTCCGTTTGTCGCGTTCTCACAGTCGTTGGAAAGCTCTCGAGATGATCTTCTACACCGAAACCATGTAGAGATGTTTAGATAACTTTCAAAAATGATCCCCTGATCAATATGCTATGAGAATTTTTCATTCTTGGAATAACTACTTCATCTTTGCATCCATTCTACCATTTTTGAGTAGAAAGGAAGATCTAAGTATGACCATATAGCCATTTCTTGGTGAAATCCTTCCCTCTCTTGGGAGATCAACAAAAATTTTATTACTCGTGATCTAAAGAGGCTCATGTTTAGAAGTAATCATACATTACATGAGTAGGAATGGTTAACATTAGATGATTTCATTCATGTTTATGCAATTAGAATAGTTATTTCCTTTAAGCTCTTATCATGATGTTAATGGTAGAGTTAGTTTTGTTTTGAGAATACTAGGTGTTTGTTTCTTTAAATTAACATAAGAAAGTTTAGCATGTACAAAAATATTACAATGTTAATCACGACATCATTAATTAATGAAGTAAACAATTAATGTTGTTTTGGGATAGCGGTATAAGAGTTGTTAAATAAATGTATATTTTTTAGAGTCGATCGTAAGGGAAAATTTAATAATTGCTCCATTATATAGGACAACCAATTTTTGCATGAATGTCTAATTTTTCCTTTGTTATATTAACTAGCTAAGTGGCATAATGATGCCAAAATACAAAAGTCTAACATCTGCAAAACAATTATTAATGATTAAGTAAGAATGAATCATTGCAGATTAATGTTAATATAGAAACTTAAATGTTGAAAATAACATATATATCTCTTCTTAAGAGGTACTTCACGTTAGATAATGTTTAAGTAAAATACAACATTATCTAAGTAAGAATGGGATGATTAACTAATCTTAAAAGGATGTCTAAACTTAACTAGTCTTAACGACGGAAGTCGTAAAGTGACACTTTGAGTTAGAACTTAGAATGCCATTAATTAATGAGTTATTAATGACTTTTTTTCAATCTTATAAACTTACTTAAACTCTTAAATGGTATACCTTCCTTATAATCATTTTATGTGCCAAGTAGGCATGGAATTTAAGTATCTCCTATTGAGTTGAATATATTGTGACCCTACTATCTTAGGACGGCTATGGGAAGGGTAGTGATTAATTTAACTAGAGTCAAAAGTAATCATTATCTTTCCCATTGGGGTCCTAAGATGGGACTGTCAGCATACACTCAATTCGAGAGGTGAGACCTATATTTTAGGCCTTCTTAATACACAAATTTGAAACATTTGACTATTAAGATGAAATCTAGATAACTGTGTGGGATAATTGTGCAGTGATGGGACAAGTTTCGTCTCACTTGTGTGCAGTCACATAACTAAGAATGTAAAGCATAGCTTGAAAATTTTGGCCTAAGTAGTCTGCTAGCTGAATACACTTTCATATCACCAATTTCCTAAATAACAGTGTGAGATGTTGGTTTAAATTCAGTAAGATGATTTCCATGTAGACACTTGGGAACTGCATCAGTTCACAAACCTAAATGAATAGGTTGACCAAGTGCATAAAAGTTATGCACACTCAAAAGAGTGAAGATAAAGGGGATTAGGTAGATATAATTGACATTTACAACTACAAATGATTTTTGATGTTATCAGATGGATTGTAAACTAGATTACTTGATGGATTCTTAATGATGCATTATAAAATCATTTCAGGCATGTAATAAGGTTAAGGTTTTTTTTTATATAAATTCCCTTAATCTAGAGTTGTTATAACATTTGATGTTACAGGGGCCGCAAGTAACAACTAGTTTAACAACCTAGTTTGTTGTGTGTATTTAAGATATGGACAAATGTTGGTATATGAAAGTCATTTCACCTACTCCAATGACAAGTGGTCATCATTAGGAGCTAGAAGTAATCACCAAGTCAAGCTGGGAAGAGTCATTATTTCTCCTTATGACCCTATTACAGGTTGAAAGCACCCTAAACTTTACAAAGAAAATTAGATGACTAAACAAGGAAAGCTTACACCATTTCCATACATCTAGCCAAGGTTCGAATTCTAGGAATGTAACATTAAGATAGAAGCTTAAAAGAATGCTTAACTAGTATGAAAACAATACAAAATCTAACTAAACATGCCTACTAATATGCTTGAATTACCTAACATGTGCCTAAATAGACCTAAGAGAGAAATCAAATGGTTATGGTTGCTACTCCAAACAAGGTGAAATAGCCTCTCCAAATGACTACTTAGTCAGTTTAGATATCCATCTACTAACCTTAATGAAGGCTTAAAGCAAGGATTGAACTTGGATATATATCATATTTATTATATGAGATGTAAATCAAAGAATGGTGTAAAGTATAAAGGAATGAGGTGCACCCTTTTTATAGTTTTCCTTTTGGGAGAAACTTGTATTTTGGTCCATGTGGGACTAAAAGCCCCAAATTAGATTAGAATTGCCAATCATGATTAGGCCTTACTAATCACAATTAGTGAATTACCAAGTGCTTAAGAGGTGTGGATCCTTAATCAACCGCTTAGGGTCAACTAGGAGGCTATGATAAGCTTTTAAAGCTTGTTGAGACATTGTGGAGGTGAATGGGGTGATTTTGAGTGGATGGAAGAGGGGTTTAAGCCAATAGTAGGGTATATTGACCAAATCACGGGCAAAATAGGCTTAGTTAGCTTATAAACGCTAATTATCTGTTTTGAAAAGGATTTTGGCTTACGATTCACCGTAAAGAGGCATCTTGAATGCCAAAGAGGTTTTTTGATCGATGAAGTGTTTGTTAACAGACCAAATTGGCAAGAAACGTTAGTTAATTAGTAAAGAGCACTAGTTATAATGGAATTGGGAAGAATAAGAGCGATTTTTGTGTGTTTTGGCAATAAGATTGCAAAAGCAGAATTTAGGTGTCTACATTTTCCCCTGTTTGAGGTGAAGTTAGTGAATTCACTTAAAACATAGTAGATAAGCATCAACATGTGGATTTTTGAAGAAAAAATAGCAAAAAAGAAGGATTCCCCCTCAAGTATTGATGGGGTGATATAAGAATTCAATCGACGATCGAAATTGATTGAAATAGACAAAATAAAATAGGTTAGAACGGGCATGAAACCCTTAGGTATTGAGAAGGAATAAGAATAGGGATAAACATGGTTTTTTATTGCCCTGAGTGGTTTTTAGAAGAAAAATTAGTAGTGATGATAAATGATAAGTGATAAGAAATTTTTAATGGAGAATATAGGACAAGCCCAACCTTTGCATCCAACCTTTCCATAAGTAACTGGTTTATATCATTTTTCCCCTAGGTCTACATCACCAAACTTTATTTAAAAATAAACAAAAGCGTAAGATAACATGAAATTTTAAATTACTAACAATTGTTTACTGCTAAAAATACATAACTCCATGCAACTTAATTATGCAATGCAATAGGAGAAAGTAAAATGATATTTAGCTCCATGCAACATACATTTATGCAATGCGATACGAGAAAGTAAACCAACTAACCTAATAGAGAAACCAATAAAATCACACGTATTCAAAAAAATAATGTGTTGCACCCATGTTTTTTTATCAAGCCGCAGTTCCTAAAAGTTTGTGTTGTAATGACAAGGGTTAAAATTTATGCCCTAAGAAATAACACATGCAATGGAAAAACTAAGGACATAAGTAGTCCTATGGAAAAACCTTTGTGCACTACAAAACAATCACTGGAAACTCATTGTTGTATGGGAGTACTGACGTAGTATGCAGTCAAGATTTTGTTAATGGGGGTAGATCACAATGATCTTCAGGTCGTTTGAGACAAGAACAAGAAAGAACGTCAGAAAGATGGTTTTGGAGGACCAATTTTGATGTTAAGGATAATGTAGGTGATACAGGCTTCAGTTATATGCAAGCCATTTAAAAAATGAAAAACCATATTTTTTAGTAAATCTAAAGCTAAAATTAATGTTACCATTGTGTAGCTTGCTTCAATACCTTTCCAATGCAAAATAAACAAAGTCATTTTGAGGTTGGGAGAAAAATTTATGTTATGCGCAATGTTATGTGTGCCTATGCACCCAGGGGAGCCCTTGTGTTGGGATCCTTTTTGGATTTTTGGGTTTTGTTGGGTAGTATGGGCACCTGGGCTCCTGTGCTAACCTAGTTTGAGTTTTCTTTTGCATTTTGTGAGAAAACATGGGTACCTGTGCTAACACTGTTGATGAGTTTTTGAATTTTTTGAGCCAACATGGGCGCTTGAGTGCCTATGCTAACCTTGTTGAGGCTTATGTCAGACAACATGGGCACTTAAGCACCTATGCTAGCCTAATTTTTGAGTTTTTTAGATTTTATGAGGTAGCATAGGCACTCAAGTGCTTGCGCTGGCCTCCTTTTTTTATTTTTTTTGGATTTTTGCATGCAACATGGGTGCATGGGTGCCTATGTTAGTAGTGTTCAGTATGGTTACCTGGGTGCCTGTGCAACACTGTATGCACTACCTATCTTCTGAAGGCCATAAATTTTTATCATGACCTCGAAATGACTCCATTTTTTTCATTGGAAAGGCATCGAAGTGACTACACAATGGTAAGATAAATTTGTATTTTTAAATTTGTCTTTTGTAAAATTAGGATCAATCCATATCAATCTATGTGATAAGGATATTACGTGGGATATAAGGCACTTGTGCAAGAGAAAAAGAGAAATGTACAGGTGCTTGGGCACCCATGTTGGGAATGTTTAGCTTCTTTTTGAAGTTTTTGACTTCAGCATGGGCGCCTGGGTGCCTGTGCAACACTGAATGCAGTACCTATCTTTCGAAGGCCATAAATTTTTCTCTCCACATCGAAATGACTCTTTTTTGTGTTGGAAAGGTATCAAAGTGACCTACACAATGCTAACATAAATTTGGGGTTTTAAATTTGTTTTACTAGTTTTTTAGCCTTTTGAATTTATCTCATCAATTTTTTTATTTGGATGTCTTGTCTTTTCTGACTCACATATTTGAATGGTTTTTAGTTTTGAGACATATTTGAATGTTTTTTATTTTCTAGAAGTTTTCTGAAGGTATGTACAGGAAACAAAGAAATGTGAATGCACCCAATGATGGATGGGATGTACAAGGGCAGAATGCCACGTGTATGCACAAGAAAGTGAAGATGTGAAATTACCCCTAGCATTAGATGGGAATATTCAAAGGCAAACTCTTCATGCGTAGAAGTTAGATCAGGGACAATATAGATAGGTTCAACATGTTGATGAACGTAACCCAATGAATTTATAGGAAGGAGCAAGGATGCCCCTAGCGTAAGCTAGCCAAGAAGCACATGACAGAAAGAAGAATCATGAGACAAGATACGTACTATAGTAAGAGTCTGAACAAGGGCCAAAAAATACACTTGGTAACATATTGATCTTGTTTTCTCATACATATCTAGTATGTGCACGTGGAAATTTATTACCTCTTGGAGGGAAGATTTGATAGACAACAAGTGAATACATCCTAACCAATGCGTAGGAATGATTTATTTTTCAGATTTGATTTTTATGAATGGGTTGTGGAAGGAGAGCCGTACATTGCTCTGCTGCCGGCCAGGCATCCATAGCCCTGACGGAGATGCATTTGATTTTAATCGCAATATTTCTCTACTACCAGTTAGGTGTCCATAGTACCAGTAGAGATTATTGGAAATACCCCAAAAGAGAGTTATATATCAATTTACTTTATCTTTTAGCATTTTCTTTCAGCTGTGTGCTTTTTGATTTTATTGAATCTTTTTCTTTCTAAAAAATTATTTCAGCTCTCTTGTTGACAAGGGGTTAAGAACCACTTATGGCTTTATGGAAGGAGGAGGAAGTGATTGCGATGACGACATTGGATAGTGTCAACAAATAGGTCCAAAATTTCTTCGTAACAAGTTTTTTAGATGTTGATTGTGATATGATCTCTAAGAGGTCATTCGTTCTTTAATTTACAAAGGTGATAAAAAATACCAATGCCAAATAGATACCATAGAGATAATTGTCACAAAATGTGTGTGAATAGGCTAACCAAAATATCACCGAAGGGATGAAAATGGTAGGATGAATTACAGAAGAATAGCAAAGAAGGGAAGAAAGAAAATCCATATGTATGTGATACTTGATTGCAATGTGTTTTCCTTTACCTTTGATTTTTTGAAATATTTTCTCAATTTTTTGTATTTTTTATTTTTTTGAAAGGTGGGACCAACAAGGTCATTTTAGGTGATAAGATCTAAAAACAATGTTAGCAATTTCCTTGTTAAGGAAGACTAGGCTTGTTTGCTTATCAAGAGTCATATTATCCTCGATCTCAATGATCATGGTGAGCTCATACTCAATAGATGACTATGTTTTATCATGAAACATGGATTTTGTGTGTAGGAGCTTGAGGTCCCTGTCCAAAGGTTTCTGCACTTTACACCATAGTTGATGGTTGCGTTGATGTACATTTTTTAATTATGTTTGATTTTGAAATTTAAGATTTTTTGAATTGTTGGGAGCCTTGGAGCTCTTGGAAATTTTAATCGTAGTTGGATGAATGAACCGTTTTGGTTTTTTATAAGCTATAACGTGATTTGTCTGATCCCGAGAAGTGGGAGAAGAAAGTGGAAGAATACAATTAATGTGAGAAATGATGGTGGGTTTGCCAAAATCATTGATAGAAGGAAAATATGATGGACATGAAGGATATGGTCCAATAATTGAAGAGGATGGGCTACCAGGATGTGTCCCATAGATTGAAGATAAAAGACTACAAGGATGTGGCCCTAAGATTGAAGATGAAAGGATTCCTAGAGGCATCCCGTATATAGAAGATGATGGGATACTAGGACGTGGCTTATGAATCGAATATGAGGGACTTCTACAATGTGCCCCCAGTAAAGATGAAAATGGGCTACTAGGAGATGAGCCACACATAGATGATGAAGGGCTACTTGGAGGTTCCCCACATATAGAAGCAAATGATGGCCTACCAAGTGGTGACCCAAGGTGAGAAAAAATGAGCTACCAGAAGGTGAGCCACAAATAGATGATGAAGGGTAGCTTGGAGGTTCCCCACATATATAAGCCGATGATAGGCTACCAGGTGGTGACCCAAAGTGGGATTGTGATTGAGTAATCATGATAGATAAAAAATGATGTGAAGAAAAGATAGGATATTCCTCATTAGTCTTAGGATCTTGCTTAGTATTCCGACAAAAGGAATCAATTTATTCTTCCCAATACGCAAGATTATCATAGTCAATATTGAATCCTTAACTTCAATTCTCCAGGGGAATGCCATCATGTGACCCTAGGAATTCTGTGATTGTGTTCTCATCTTGATACAAATTTATCGGTAGGGGTAGTTGTTCTACCATAAGATGTTGATTGGATGAATGCAACATGGGAGTTGAGTTAGATGATTGATTAGAAGGACTTTGAGTTAGAGAGATATTTGATGGAAGAAGGGGTCGTTGATGTGACTGAGAAATGGGATCCTACGAAAACAAGGAGGAATATGACTTAGGAGTCGTATTAGAATAATTGGGATTGGAATATTCTTAAGAATAAGAATACTTAGAATCATTGGGATTGGAATCTTCAAAAGAATTAGAAGAATCAGAATCATACCACTTACCATGAGTTGAAGATGGGGGAAGAGGTAAGTGAATGAGTTCTTTAGCGCGAAGAATCAAACGAGGTCTAGTTTTGATAGGCATTATTTGATGGGAATGTTAAAACCTAGGTTCCTTACTATCATAAGTATGCGGAATTGCATGATAATCAGTCTTTGTCAACATATGCCTAGACATAGATAGTCTAGGGGATATCACAGGGGTTATTGTGTTGACATGATCAATAGGTGTATCTACACAACCAATGAGAGAATCAAAATTATTCTCCTCATCAGAAACATAATTAGCATGATTTTCCTGATCATGTTTAGGAAAATTATTCGTATTGGGGGATTTTTTAGGAGTGGGTGAATCCATCTCCACATCGCCACTTTTGATTAAGTCCTAGATGCAGTGTAGTAACTTGAAACACTAATCTTTTTTATGACCTTTAACATGGTGGAATTGACAATATTCATTATCTCTAAACCATGATGGTTTAGGCGTCTCATCCCCATAAGGTGTAGTTTCAAGATAACTAACCATATCAACCACATCTAGCTATTTTATTATTGATGACATTGAGTCAGATGGAAGAGTGAAAGTATGATGCTTATACTCCATAGGTGGATATTCCTTTACAAGCTTCAAAGGAGTGTGGTTCTAAATGGCTTGCACCTGCTTAGAGTCTACTATCTCATCACTAATGACATGCTTGTTTTTATTCTGAATAAATTTTGGTTTATCATTAGATTTAGAATCGTTGTGTTCATGGGAGAAGGGTTTTAGAGTCCCCCTAGCTAACAATGTCTTTTCAATTTGACTCCCTTTTTCTATTACCTCTTCAAACATGTTGTTGTAATGCATTTGCAAGTGGAACATAATGTCTGGATGGAGGTTGGGAACAAATATTCTTATCAGCTACGCTTTTCAGGTAGGGAGTAAGGGAAACAACTAGCTAACCCTCTCCATCTTTGTAAAAATGCAACGAAGTTTTTCGTTGTTTCGTTTCTTGGCATTACAAAGATCCAACATGGTAATGTCGTTTTCTATATTGAAAGATAAGTTTCATATAAAAATCTCTACTAGTTATGGCCATGTTGATATGGATCCCTTAGGGATATGCACAAACATTCTATTTTCGTTGCTCCTAAACTTTGTGGAAACAAACGCATAAGATAATTGTCGTTGAATGCCACCTTTTGACATGCCATATAAAAGTCTTTTATATGATCACGAGGGTCATCTTTTCCCTTATATTTATCAAATTTTGGAAAATCAAAATGTCTTGGGAAAGGTACCTGCAACATGGCTTTGTCAAATGGTTAAGGACATAACTCATTAAATTGATATTTCTATGTTATTGTTACCGGTTCGGCCCTCTTGTAATGCTTGAAGGGCATTTTTCATTGTTGACAACTCTTTATTAAAAGAGCTGGATCTTGCGTGGGCGACAACATAGGACTATACAAAGGGTTAAGCCTAGGTGTATGCCCACCCCAATTTTTGGTAAAAAATTCCTCATAAGGATCCTTTTGTGTCTCCCGTCGAGGAGTGTTTATTGAAAATTCGTGAAACAAAGCCTTAGGTTTTGCCTTTGATATAGCTTGTTTCACAACTTTCGGTTGTTCATTTTGTATATGCGAAGCCAAAATTTTTAATTGGTGAGTGAGGGATTGGACCTGTTTTTCTAACGTAACCTCTTGAATTGGTATTTTGTTACGATCTTTGTTAGGGGGAGGTTGTGCATGATGAACATGTTCTTCATGGTTTTCATAATGAATATTAATAGGATGTAAATGATAGTCTCCATAATTTTCGAAAGGTACTTCCTCATTATTTTGTCTTTGTAAAAGTAGATGTGCATGACCTAGGATTAATATGCCATCTATATGGCGACGAGGACATTCCCATCTAGTTTTGATCTTGCTCCATCGAAGTTTTGCGGTAATTAGAGAAGGGTCTACCGTGGTAGGTAACCTCAGCTGACAAGATCGCATTGTTCGAGCTATATAGGCAACTTGCTAATGTTTTTTATGGTAAACTTAATGTAATCGTAGAAAATGGGTAGAACATATAAGCTCTACCATCTCCCTGTGAGGAGATATTCTCTTACAAAAGTATCAGTGATGTTACACACCTGGGTGAATTGCATAGATTATCTTCTAAAAGTCAGGGAACGAGACCACATGAGGAGGACCATTGGGATTCTAACCTTCGTGATTCAAGTTTGAATGGTATGAAGAAGGCATTACTTAGACTAGAAGGCACAAATTTATACGATTTCCACTAAGGTATAAAGTAGTAAAGGCCTTTCCCCAAATTCCATGTAGCGTGACATGGAGCCTAAGTCTGCGAATCAGGAGATATAGGTGAGTGGATTGAGGCTAGTCATCAAAAGATCAATAGGTCAATGTGTTCATAAGAATTAAAGAATAAGCTGCCTTAGCATTACATCAAGAATATTTCCCACAGGTCTTGCTTAAAGGTAGGCATCCCATCACGTACAACTATTCAAAATTCAATTACACCAAGGAGTTCAAGCTCTAAGATTTCACTCTAGAGAAGTTTGTAAGTGCAAGGATAGTGACAATCAGAAGCACCACCTAGTTAGGTCAAAAGGTTGCAACAAACATTGCCTAAGATAATAATATATGATCTTGACGGTAGAAATGGAGCTAGGGAAAAGATGATCCTATACACCAATTCTAAATCCCTTAACGAAGTCCATAGTCTTCTTACCCTTCATGATACCACACCATGCCCCTCCTACAACGTGATGTTCACTACTTGGACTCATGAAGTAAGATTTTGACAACAATCATGCTAGTTACCGAGCCCAAGACGAACAAGATGTTTCCTTACGATGCTAAGAATGTATCCTCAACACTCACAAAATTCAGGCCTATATAGTTTAACAGGTAGACATTCCGTCTGATTATATCAACTAATATCCTCATGTGTGTAAGCAGGGAAGACCCTACAAAGGTCACTCAAGCAACTTCACGCCTAATCTTCACAATGGTACTTCAAAACAACCAACATGTGGAAGTAATCATGGCTACAAGGTGGGCATCGTAAGCAACTCATAAGAAGACAAGGATGAAAACACATCCGACTACGAGATGATAATTATTCTCAAATATGGCCTTTTGAGACAAGGGGGCCTACTAGATCGTGAGTATGTACATCTATTCACAAGATTCTTCACTTGACCTTCTGGCATGAGGAATCAAGTCGTACAAAGTAGAAAATTGAAAAGTTGGAGGACCATGTGTGAAAAATCTACCTCGTACATGCAAAATTTCATGTTTCCTGAATGCCTCTTCAAAATGGGCTTCTAATTAAAGAAGGGTGTACTCCCACTAGTAGCTGTTGAAATAAACTAGGTGTCCATTCAAAAGACATGGGGTTTCACCATGTCTTAGGGGACGAGCCAACAATTAGGAAAAAATGGGTGAAAGTATAGATCATGATGAAGAATCATGGAAATTTTTACTTCCAGAGAGGATCTTATTGTATAGGTACATGTGTGTGACTACCACCAAAGTCAGAACTTTGATGACAGCTATGAAGTATTACAGACTAAGACAAAAGAGCAGTGGGATCTAGGTGTACCCACTGGCTTCATAGGAAATGGGAAAAGTTTGTTCGCAGGTGCTAGGTAGATAGACAAGATATCTCAGATTATCCATATAAGAATTTATTACATGTATGGCCAAGGACTCTTGTATCTCGATATGAGATGCCAAATCATGCTCTAGACGAGTTGGATTCAAATGAGGAGCAAAGTACGTCCAAGATGTAGGACTGATGTCAACTGGGGTAGTGATATGGATAGCTTGGAGTTTCTACCATCTGACCGAGGCGTACTAATCAAGTGGGTGAATTATTGAATCCATTTGAGGAATTCGTGTCAAGAATGAATCCCTCTTGCGTGACCTACTTTAGGGTTCCTATGAACCACACACATTTTTGTCTCTTACCAGGATTAGAGCTAAATGATATCAAGTCCTAGTTGAGTAAATGAAACATCATTCTTGGTTCACTAAACCTGAAATAACATCAATGCTATCTCAATGATGTGTTGGCTCGTAGTCCTTGATCTTTTGGATTAAGCAATTCCTCAAGCTGAGACCACCAGTTGACAAACCTACGGCAGCTCGTGTATAGTTAGATTTTGAATTGAAAGGAGGGGAGACCTTCTTTCAAGTTGACAAGCGTTGGTAAGGATGCATTCAAGCATAGTGATTAGCAAAATCAACAAGGGCGGTGTCACAATATCATTAGAAAGAGAATTATCTCTCTTCTTTCCTCTCTCTCTCAAGATTCACTCCCCTTGTAAGAGAAGAGCATCTTCATTCATGTAATCTATTTCTTCGTTGGAATTTTTAAACTTTTCATTTTGTCTTATTAATTTTTTGTCCATATTCTTTTGCAAATGTGAGGTATAGTTGACATTGTAATCTAAGTCACCCTTAATTAATAAAAGGGGACTTAAATTGCTATTCCTAGAAATATCCAAGAGTCACACTAGTTGTAAAGGACAGAGTATACACAAAGTCATGTGGGGGGTAGGCGAAGAGTTCTTTCTCAAAGTTTATAATATCTGTAATGACTCCCCCATCAATCATAGGGGGGTCACCACATGAAAGTTTGTTCTGTTAAGCCAAAAATGAAGTATGCTAATTCCTACTTTCTCCCATATGAAGTAAAGAGATGGTCTAGGGGTGTTTCCTCTGATTCTCAAGATCACACTAGGTGTATGAGAAGAGCTTACACATTCCTCTAATTGTACAAATTTGTGAGAATGTCAATAAATAAGACAAGGAGTCCTCATGTTTTAACTGGATTTAGGGAATAAGTGATTTTTTTTGTTTATAATTCCATCTTGGACAATGGTGTTATTAGCAAGGTTTTTTTTCAAAAATCTAATTATGTGTGTTGATATGATCTGCATCTAATACCCTTGAAGGCTAATATGAGTTTCCTAAAATTGTAAGTTCTATAATCCCCCTCCTAATTTTACCTTGACTCCTATTGGTCCCACCTATCTAGTGTACATTTGCTCCCTTGCAATAAATTGCACAGTATTTGTCAGTCAAGTGTAGTGGCAGTGTTCAACATTGGACATCCCATAACCTTTAGGCTCGACCTCAAAATGAATCCATTATTTTTGCGTTGCACACATGTAATGGAGCAAGCCCCATTCAAGCAAAGGGATCTAGTCCCAGAGCATTGGTGGAAACTTTACCAATTTATCCCATTGAAATTTTATGGTCTTGCCAACACATTGTATAATGGCATGCATACAACGCCATAGCCTGAATCACCTACAGTGATCCTCAATATCGATATTATTGGTCATACTAAACCATCTTACTGACGTTGGGTTGCTTGTTCTATGTTCCCAATCAACCAATAAAATGTAACATTTACAATGATCTACATTCCCTTAACAAAGATGGTGTTCAGACGCATAATTTCATGTTGGTATTTACAGGTAATAGCGAGGACCCTAAGTAAACACATGTGTCATAATTTACGTTATATGCTTTCCAGTTGAACGTCCATAATGATAGAAGTTCATTAAATATTTCCCACACAATCTCATTAGCATGACATTAGGGTATGATTTCATAGCTTTCCTAGTGCATTCCATTAATAGTTGATAATCATTCGGGAATCTCTAGCTTCCTAACTAAATCCTTGGTGCTAATATCCTCCTGAACTATTAATTATAGTTTTGAGTGAATTTAAAAGAAACTAGACCAACATCTGTAATGAGTCCATTCATGCTTGCTTCACCCGTATTCACATTGCATTTAGTATGGTGCATGATCTACATCAACTAAAACTAACAAGAGTAGTCATTCATGAAGCCATGAGTGCTAAGTTTTAGGAATGTTCCATCTTTATAAGCTATAATTTTAAAATAATTGCTTGACTATTTTTGGCAAACTGTGCAAAAGGTCTAACTCAAACCTTTGTTTTCTAGATGGAAGCTTGAATTGATGTGACATGGACCTAAATAGACCTAAGAGGGCAATCAAATGGTTATGGTTGTTACTCCAAACAAGGTGAAATGGCCTATCCAAATGACTACTTGGTCATTTTGGATATCCATCTACTAACCCCATTGAAGACTTTAAGCAAGGATTGAACTTGGCTATATATCATATTTATTATATGAGATGCAATCAAAGCATGGTGTAAAGTATAAATGAATGAGGTGCACCCTTTTTTATAGTTTTCCTTTTGGGAGAAACTTGTATTTTGGTGCATGTGGGACTAAAAGCCCCAAATTATATTAGAATTGTTAATCATGATTAGGCCTTGTTAATCACAATTAGTGAATTACCAAGTGATTTAGAGGTGTGGATCCTTAATCAACTACTTAGGGTCAACTAGGAGGCTAGGATAAGCTTTTAAAGCTTGTTGAGATGTTTTGGAGGTGAATGGGGTGATTCTGAGTTGTTAGGAGAGGGGATTAAGCCAATAGTAGGGTATATTCCCCAAATCAAGGGAAAAATAGGCTTAATTAACTTATAAATGTTAATTGTCTGTTTTGAAGAGGATTTTGGCTTACGATTCACCATACAGTGGCATCCTGAATGTGAAAAAGGTTTGGTGATCAATGAAGTGTTTGTTAACCGACCAAAGTGGCAAGAAACATAAAGATCGCTAATTATAATGGAATTGGGAAGCATAAGAGTATTTGTGTGCATTTTGGCAATAAGATTGCAAAAGAAGAAAGATTACATACATCTCCTAAAAAAATAATGCTTTCATAGGCATTTACGGTTGAAAATATATGCACTACAACTATTAAACATCCATTGTAGTTAAATTTAAGAAGTTATTCATTTTTTGAGTCACATCTCATAGTCCAAAGTAGTCGTTTTGTTAAAAATCCTTAATCGGTGATAATTTTAGCGCATGAGCATGCGTTTAGGTTAAACTCAATGAGAGAAGAGGCACTGTATCTAAAAACCATGTTTTTCTTGCAAGGGTTTTAATATGATTTCCTTTGCACACACAATATATATATATATATATTCCAGTAAATTTGAGATCTTAATGGAAAGTTTAAATCTCTCATTGATTTTTTCCTGATCATTCCAAACTTTAATGTGAAGAATTGAAGCCATGCTTTGTAGTTATTCATATTGTTTGACTCGACCCTGAGAGAAGACTCGTTTTGAACCCTCTATGCATTAAATATTCTATCATTTCACACGCGTAAAATAAAAAAATCTTTACAATTTCCGCGTCATATTACATCCACATGCATCTTTTCAGTGGTAAATGTTTAACTCGTGTTATCTTTACAATAAGCGAAATGTGGTACAAAGCAATATGGATTCTTTGCCACATATATTTAGAGACGTTATATAGGAAACTCTATTCCATTTTGTGAGGCCTCAGTAATTCTATAATAATTTCACACAGGATTGGGTTTGATTTTCCTATAAAGTTCTTCTTAAAAAGCATTTTAGGTATTTTTGAGGGTATCCTACGAATTAATCTTGAAACATGTTAAGTTTGAATTTCAACATACTCAGTGGATTAACATGGTTAAAATGTGATTGTCATTTACATTTTTTCATGTTTTTTAATTTATAGATGATAAAAGTTCCTTCAATAAAATAATTTAGTATAAAAATAATATTATTATGTACAATTTTAAAAAATGGTACTAAAAATTACAACCACTCAAAAATGTTTTGATAATTATAAATTCCCATTAAATTTTAAACCTTTAAAACTATTTCTTACTGAAAAATTGTTTGATGACCATAAAGCACCGTCAAATTAAAACCCTTTATAACTATTCCTTCGTGCCCAATTGATTATATTATTTATTACGTTGGAAGGCGTGTTTACAAGTAGAAAGAACAAACAACGTTTGACAATGTCCTATAGTATTCACTGCCCATGCTCTAGGCCATATCGACGATCTCAAAATAATCTGAGCCATCCATGTCTACGCTTGTCCAACATTGTAATGTGATGACAACTATGTCAGGTACAATTTGTTTTCGTTGCATGAAATCAAACTTCTTCAACATTTATTAAACACAAAATATTCTGGAAAGTGTTAAATATAGCTCAATCTCCATTTTTTTCAGAGATAAGAAAACAGTAATTGACACACAAGCTCCAAGCCAATTCAGGATTTAAATTATTGCATACTATTCACAAATTTTATTCGTGGGCGTATTGACATGAAAAATACAAACATATATATTCTATCCACATTATTTACTAAATGACATCATTCTTATACTTTCTAACATTATTATCACGTAATATTCTCCATTTCAATAAAACAAGCACATAAGATACAATATACCAAATTAAGAAAACAAGCACATAATCTTCTCCAGTGTAATAAAACTAGACATGCTTATTAACCACAGAAGATAAGGTATACCAAATTAAGAAAACAAGCAACTTATTTTCAGTTGTACATTGCATAATACACTTTGATGGTTTTATTAGTTTAAATACCTCTTTAAAATGTAAAATAAAATCCACCTTTCACTCATATGACCAACTGCTTGAAGGGCTTGATTTTTGAATTTTATTCAACTATTCTCCTGTGATTACTCGAGCTTAATACTAAGAAGGGAGGTAAATTAATTTTCCTCATTTATTATTTTGGTCACTTTAAACATAAATCATGTTCATTTGAATAATGTGAGCAAGATTGAGACAAAAAAGTGGAGGCCATAACAAATTTTATTTGGGAAATATTAATCTAAGTAGGGGAATAAGAGTGGGACATGGAGGGAAATAATTCCCTCATTTTTACTAAGTCATGGAATAGGTGTTAGACATACAGGTATTTAAATCCCACATTTAAAAAAAATCCCTCTTTCAAATGGAAGATGAAATCCACCTTCCTCTCATATGGCTAACTTCTAGCGTGGCTCAATTACTGATGGATGTTTGTGGATTGCATGTTCCCTTATAAGTACTCAAGCTTGAAACTGAAAATGGAAATTTATTGGGATGTCCTCATTTTAAATTCTGTCCCTTTTAAACGTAAATTCCATTGATGTGCATAATGGGGGTGAGATCAAAACAAAAAAAGTGGAGAACATAGTAGATGTAATTTGGGCAGGAACAATTTAAGCCATGGAATAAGTGTGGGACATGCATGTATTTAATTCTCGTGGTTCAATTTCTAGCCTTTGTTTCATGTTCTAATCTTCCTTGAATATTCCTTTTACTCTTCCTTGCTAATTATTCCCACGAGAGTAATGCTAGATGTTTGGTTTGCATCTCATCATACCTCCCTCCCAAGCATCATCCTTTTCCAAATCACATATAATTTTCCTTTAGGCTTCCAAGGTATACTTTACCTACATTGTTTACACCTGGAACAACTATGTGCCTCCGTTTAGAGATAAACCCTATTTGTTTCCTGTATATCTACAGAGAAACCTTAATTGCAATTATGTATGAAACCCCTACCATAGGGTTTTAGGCCCATTCTACATATCACTGTCTCTAAATTATCACTAGAAATGTGCATGTGAATTCCCCTTACATTAACTTATGTTCTAACTACCATAAAAATGTAGGAGCTAAATTGAAAACAACAATGATTGACCACTCTTTGTGTTCTTATATATCTCCAAAATAAGTCATGAAAAATGTTTCAGACATTCAAGTATTTAATTCACAATTTTTTATCACGATTTTCTATTTTGCGGGAATGGTGAATTGAACCCTAAAATTAACTTGGACCCAAAAAAATTTAGTGACCCAGTCCTGATTCCTACCCTAAAAATTCACCAATTTCAAGTTTAAAAAAATGGAATATTCATGAATTAACGAAGATTCGCAACTAAAATTTTCCCTGATGAACTATAATGTCAATGTAGTATTAGGAAAAATGACTTAAAAAGCTCCCAATTGGAGCCTAGATCGATGTGAAATAGTGAATGATGGGAATTTCTTTTATAAAAAATGAGCTCACGGTGAATTTGTAAAAGAGCTAGCAAGAGAAAATATGTTCTTTAAGAAGAAACAATCTAAAAGATAAGGTGAATGCAATTATATCTTGTTATAAATATTACATTTAAGTCACCTAATAATCCTAAGTTTTTTGAAAGAGCTAAAGAAATAGCTATTATAGATGATGCATACTAATTTTCTAACCATTACCCACTAAAATCATGTTTGTAATCTAGTATTTGTCAGGGTATTGTTATCCAATTTTACGCACATGGAAAAATTGGAAAACAGGGCCTTATTACGATCAAATCACGACATTGGTCCCAGGGACCCACTTCTGGTCAACAGTGTCAAATCAGGAATAAAGAGATGACTCCTCGGAGGAGCTTGTGCCTTGTCCTAACTCATTCATAACTCAGATCACAAGCCTTAGACGAGTTCATGAGTAGGAAATGTAAGCTCAGTAACTGAGTTTGGCTTGTCGTAAAGGAATCTTGATAGGAGCGGAGGATGTTTCGATGGTTAGCTCATTGAGGCAGAGAAATGATGAGCTCGACTCGGTTTAATTCAACATGGAGATATCGATGCTTCCTTATTGGAATATGAACTCAATTTTAATGACTCGACGGAGACAATAGCATAAATGACCGAGCCCGGTCTTGATAAGATAACCTGCAAAGAGAAATCATGTCGAGTTCGTGGTGAGTCATAGTTAAAGGAATGAGTTGACCACCATACATAGAGGTCGATATGATGTTGCTCGCAATGAGACCAATGGAGCTCAAGCTTGGACTAATAAACCACCATGCATAGAGTTGGATAAAATGTGAGAAACGAGATGAAAGTGGGGTAACACGCCTACTTCACTAGCTTGCAGCTTCATCTATAACCACCATATCAAACCCATGGGCTAGGCGCTAGAATAACTTCCAGCCACTACTAGAAATAGTAGTGAACACAATCTCAGCCTCATTCACAAAACTTGCCTCAAGATTTGATCGAGCTTCTTCCATGGAAGCGACTTTCCAAAGTGAAAAGGCGAGACAACTCAACTAAAAATTTATCTCGTTCTTCTACTACAATGGCAAGATTTTACAATAAATGATCATGACTATGGTCGCATGCAACTAGAACATCAGGATCAACACCAACGGTTCCTTGGGATCACCCTGCGGCAGCTGTCGCAATCAACTCTCTCTGGAGGCCACTCATTTTCTGAGATAAGTTTACTTCTCTACCCTGTAGCTGCTGCGTATAGCAAGTTACTTCCTCACGGAACTTTCCTAGGAGAATTTAAGTTCTACGCTCAAAGCGGCCGAGCCTTCGATGCACAGGCATGTTGCAGTATAGTAGAAGCCTTTTTGAGCGCTTCCAACAAGTAGGTTGTCCAACTATGTTGTTATCTGATCAGCATCGAATGCATCCTCAAATTCGGAATTTTCCTTCAATATATTTTTATGAAAATCGATTAAGTGACAGTGAAAGTGTTACCAGGAGACCTGAGGAAATTTATTAAAAAGATTCTCTATCGAGATCTTGCTTGTTTTACGATGTAACTCATGGAAGTGGATCTCATAGAGGTGGAACTGTTTCATATCAGAATATTCATGGAGCATAATTTTCTTTCCAATTATATGACTATCTTCAACGAGTCACTAAGTTGGCGAGCATAAAGGATTATGCCAGAATTATCACACCTTACAAGCTATAGCTGAAATGTTTGCACCGAGAAAATGATGTCTCCTCATGCTGAGCGGAAAAGTGGAAATCGGTGGCCATCTGTCCAAAACGAAATCTGGCCAAATGATAATGAAACCCCGCACTCCAATCCCAGACGTGGGAAATAAGGTGAGCAATGCCAAGTGGGTTTTCATGGATGGAAAGCCAAAGAAGAAATTCCACTCGGGGGAGATTCAGGCAAGCACCGCCAAGTGGAAATTTTGGGATGGAAAACCATGATCAGACTTCCGTGAATGGGAGAAATCGGATCAAACTGCCAAGCGTGGAAATATTACGATGGCTATCCATCATGAGACTTCCGCACGGGCCATGTAAACAGAATTTCACGTAGCTTGGAGTGGTCTGAGTCTTTGTGCGAGTCACCGGGAGGATTAATAGGAAAGTTGTGAATTGGAGCGGGTCATCGGTTAAAAAAACATGACGTGATACCAATTTCAGCGGAGGCTACAGGCATACCCAACCAAGGTGATGCGTTAATGGCTCAATCATGGCTCATGTGTGAAGAGTTTAACAGGAAAGCAATGCTAAAAACTCGTCCAGATGGAAAGGATACGAGAGAAACTCCCACGCACCAGGTAGATGACATGTTGCAGTTTAATATAAGCCTTTTGAACGCTTCCAGCAAGCAGGTTATCCAACTACGTTGTTATCTGTTCAGTATCGAATGCATCCTCAAATTCGTAGGCTTATCCTTATTCTGAACTCAGATCGAATAGCAGCTGCAGGAAACAAATATTCACTACCATGTACGATGGATTGGAGTCACGCTATTCAAGGCTTCATAAAATTTCCCTGATTCAAGAGATGAAGGTTTATTACGGTGCAGAACGAAACGATTCATATTGCTCAGCACTTCTTCTCCTAGAAATGAATTGAATGTGAAGGTCAACTCTGAAAATACTTGGTCAGCCGTTTTGTATGCCACATCTTTGTCACTTGTAAATGGTCTCTTTGAGAAACTCTGTGGGCAGTAGGTAATATTTATACCCTTCCATTATGTACGTCCAATCAGACAATAAAAATTATTCTTTTACCAGGTTCAGAGAAACTGTGTTTTTTTTTACAATGGACTATTATACTACAGTTTCAAGCTAATTTTATCTAGCTTATTTCTATTAGCTTTGATCCACGACTAAGGAAGAATTCATATGGTTGTTACCTATACATTTTTCCAAGGTCCTCTTGGTTGCCCCAGTGGTTCAATGTATTTTTTGAAGGGATCTTTGACCAAAAAATTAGTCTAAGGGTGTCTATCGACATGTTATGGGCATGAAGCCTGGGTCATCATCATGGCAGCATTAGGTCTTTATTGATAATGGCATTTTCTCATCGTTTGGAAGGTACAAATTGTGCTTATTGTGGAAAAGCCAAAAAATTCTTACTACAAGTGTTATATGATGAGGAAGAATCCTAAGCATTGTGGTAAAACCATTCTTTTTAGAAATATTGGGTTACGCTCGGTATTCAAGTGAGTTTGAGCCCAGGAAAAGGTAAGATCGTTTGTTGGATGAAGAGCTCGGTGACTTCGCAGGGAGCTCATGGTGATGTTTCATGAAGTTTGAACGTGGAATGCATAAATGGCCTCGAGTTAACAGAGGAAAATGATAAGAATCGAGTTTGATAGCTCACCATTTGAAGGACTCAATGCAAAAGAGCCCGATTACCAAAGCAAGGAAAGAGTTAGAGTGGGGTTCAAAATCGATTGCAACACTGAGTTAGAGGATTCGAAACTCACCGAGTTGAGATTTGTGCAGACTCTATCCACATGGACCCCCCTCCTCTTCAAGTCAAACGGGTCAACAGGGGGTCCCGACATTATGTTAATTAAATTAATATTTTTATTTAAATATTTTAATAATAATATTTATTATTATTATTTAAATATTCTTTTAATTAATTGAGAAGACTAGGTCATAAGGAAATTAATGACCCATGATGGAACCTTCTCAGGTGGTTCAACTAACTGTAATAAATACATCATGGGACTTCATTTTAGGAAGGTAATTATGACCATTTCCTCTTCTTTCTCACATATTCTTCTATAAATGTAAGTTGGAAGCTCATTTCAAAGGGTTCCAATAGTTCAGACAAGTTGGACAGTTAGATATCTCAGGCAAGTGTATACTTTTCAAGAATCCTCTCTCTTCTGCAAGTTGTTCTTGTGTGTTGAGAGAACTTTCAAGCCTCCTCTTCAAGACTGTAAGGGTAACTATTGCCTCTTCTGAATGTATGATGCATTGTGCATGTTATTGAAGCAATAAAAGTGTGTGTTTTGTGACTAATCTCGGTCCTTTCATCCTTCTGTGCTTCTTTGTGCCTTTCTCATACTTGCAGGTACACTGTGCAAGTTTAAGTTCTATTGCAGGTTCTTGGAGTTCTGTGCTTATCGAGTGGTGAAGTATTGCATGCAGTTGAGTTGTGGTGTCTATTCACCCTTCTTGAGTTCATCCTTCTTCACTAGGAAACTGGTATATTTCTCGGTCTGATAAAGTTTAACAAAGGGAACGTGTGTCTCTTAGTTTGTGGTATCCTGTACCCTCTCTAAGTTGCAGTAGGTGAAGTTGACCTATGGTGCACACACCCTCTTCAAATTAACCCTTCCTGAGTCTGAAGACACCCTTTATTTGGTGCATCACCATCCCTAGTAGAGTTTCATTTCTGTAAATCTCTTTCCCTAAAACCCCAGGAAAATGTTAGCATAGGACTAGATAATCATTTTTGTTACACTAGGAGTAGTACAACACTTAGTTTAGGAAGAGGAAGCCAGCCTTCTCCGGAGGTTCACCTCGAGCCCAAGTCACACAGCTTGAGAGGTGATCCCATGTGTCCCAATCACACCGAACGTCCTATTCACATCTTGGCCATTCGGAGGGTGCAGTGATTTGGTGACAACAGTTTTTGGCACGCCCGGTGGGACCGAGAGTTGGTACTTCTCTTCTCACTTACACAAGTCAAAGTACCTGGCGACTCTATATCTCTTGATTCCAAATCTCAGTGTAGTAACTTATGCGAAGAATTCAGACAAGAGCTTCTTCAAAGAAAGGAAAGTATCAGCATATCGAACTTTCCTTGTCTCCTCCAAAGATAAGCAGAAGAGGCATTTCCACATCCCCAGTTGTAGATTTACCTAGTAGGGATCACTCAACTCCTCCTTATGGAAGATTTCCTCCACCCAAGAACAATTAACCTTTTGTTGCTATGGCGAGGAACCAAGTTTTTCCCCCTTTCAATGCAAGCAGTCCTCTTATGTTGGTTCAACGTGACCCGATACCTGTCGCGACACTCAAAAATTTACCCTTCTACATGGGGGAAACTCACATTACTCCAGTGGAGCATATCTTTGATGTAGCTAGCATATGTGTAGTACATAATATCACCGAAGACAACTTTTCAGTTAGACTTCTTGCTACCTCTTTCAAGGGAAAAGCGCTTCAATCGTTTTGAGGGTTAGGTGTTGGCACTATAACGACTTGGGATGAGTTGGTAGAAAAGCTATGTAAACAATTTGAAGACAAAAGTGATCACCTATCACTTTTGGAACAACTTACTACCATAAAGAGAGCTTCCCAAGAATACATGAGTGATTTCAACTTCCGATTCCACAGGACTTGGAATAGGATTCCGGTGCTCGTAAAGCCTTATGTGCATAATGCATTCTTATACTATTTACGAGCTTTGAATAGCGATGTAGCAATTATGATCCAGTCCATGGGAGGGACTACACTTCCTGATGCTTACGAAGTTGCCATAAGTGCAGAGAATTCTTTGATTTAGGCTGGAAAGATAGCTCCACGACCACCAATGCCCTTTTCTCCAGATCTTACGAATCATCAACCTATCATTGCTCTTATTCCAGTAGATCCAAGCAACCATCTCAATCTTCCCCTGCCTCTTCAAATGACCTATTTGAAGTCAAGTCACTACTGCAAAATTTTGGAAATGAGCTCGTTGCACTCAAAAGGCAACAATTTCAATACAATTGTCCGTATCAGCCACAAAATCAGTAGTATCAAGCTAACCATTCTCCTTTTCAAGGGAACAATCAGCCTCAAAATCAAACTACAAGTCAAGTTACAAATTTCAGGCCCTTAAACTTTCAGAACCCTCTTGCAGCTAGCTCATCTAGAGCTATAGTACCTGTTCAAAATAATCTAGTTCAAGACTATGAATGGTGTTATCTTTGCTTTCAACCTCACAATCAAAATCTTTGTCCCAATGGGGTTCTTAGCCAGGCCCTTATGATTCAAAGTGTATCTGCCCCTTCAGAGTTAACAAACAATTCATCTACGCAAGAAGCAGCAGATCAACCACAGGCACCTGAAGAATCCGCTTTGCTAAACTGGCAAGGAGAAGATTTTTGTGGATTAAATATAGATTCTTCATCAGTGGCAGCAAAAACTCGTTCCAAAAAGAGAGCAATGGAGCCTCAACCTCTCGAAGCTGATCTAGCATCCACTTCTCAACATGTATTTCAAATGGCAGTTGATAAAAATGTGGGAAAGAAATCACCAGAAACACCAGCTAGCCACACCGCAGGGAAAGATGGTTCTCCAGGCATCATGGTACCCAACAAACATTTTCCAAAGGAGGACCCCAATGCCCAAAAAAGTGTCATCAAATTTGGAGCAATTCCCTTCATCATAGTAGAACAAATGAAGAAAACCAATCTAAGCGTTACCATGTGGGACGCACTCTCGATTCCTTCCCAAAGAAACCTATTGCGAGAAGCTCTGAACAGTTTTAGTATAACCAGTGGATCACCAAGCCATGAAGTGACAAATGCTACAAATTTTTGTCAACCGGAAGGGAAAATCATTCCTACAGCAAACAAACCACCGCCATTCTACATTTCCCTGATCATTGGCAACCACTTGATACATAATTTCATGATCGATTCTGGTCCCAGTAGCTCTGTCATGCCAAAACAAGTTGCAGATGTACTAGGTATACAATATGCACCAGTTACAAGAGGGGTTGTTCAGCTGGATGGCACAGCTGTTAAGACTGTTGGGGTTATCAAAGGACTTCAACTTACCATTCATGCATGCCCAAGTTTGTCATTCACCCAAGACATATCGGTCATCGATCTCCCTCCCCTCTTTGCCATATGCCTATCACGAGATTTCACTGCCAAGATGGGTGGTTACCTATTAGCCGATTGGTCACATATGATTCTCAGAACTTGATACGGAACCAAAGTAACTATAAGGGCATAACCAATTTGCCATAATCATGTAGAACCCTACACTACTAGTCCCATAAATGGAAATTACACCATCGGTGATCCAGAAGAGGAAGATGTCGATCATGAACCAACCACCCTTGTTGAAGAAGTTCCTGATACTTTGCTGGATGAAGTAAGTAGAGATCATCAATACGATCCCTACGCTGATGTATTGGCAGAAGAAGAAGCTGGTTTTCTGGTCTTGGAAGAAACAGGATTAGGTACTTACTGTATCCATGAAGAAGATACGATCATACCATAACTTGTCAAAACACCAAGTGATTCTAAAGGATTGTGGCAATTGTTCTTCGATGGCTCAAGAAGTAAGAATGGATCCGGTGCTGGTGTTATGTTAATTTCTCCAGAGGGAGATAATTACTTCTCATCTTTCCGGTTGCAGTTCAGTTGCACCAACAATTTTGTTGAATACGAGGCTCTTGTGCAAGTAATTCAGCTAGCCCAAAGGAAGGGAATCAAGGCCTTGACTGTTTTTGGAGACAGTGAGTTAGTTGTTCATCAAGTTTCGGCACGTAGTGCATCCAAAAATGATCTTTTAAGATCATACAAGAACCGAGTCTAGGACCTGATTGAAGATTTCGAAGCTTTTGGAATCCATGCAATCCCTAGAGATCAAAATCAATATGCAGATAGGCTTGCTACAATTGGCTCACAATACAACATACCAGTTGATATCATGAAAGAAGGGCAGCAATTTTTTAAAATGGTGGTTCGACCAGCAGTCCCTGATAGTGTGAGTAGTTGGCAAGTGTTTGATAGTGATAAACAAATTGTCCTCTTCCTACAAGAAGAGGCGGAGTTTACTACAAAGAATCAAGATAAGTTGCAGGAGTCATATGGTGAGAAAATTATTCAATTGAAAAGCAACAAGTTACCAAAAGGTTTAGTCACTTTGGAATCCATTTTCAATTCAGATGACCAAGCCACAAGACAAAGCCCTAACATGGTGGTCAGAGAAGAATATTTTGAGGAAGTTGAAGTATCAAATGAAAAATTTCTTAAGATCGGAAAAGTGTGTACTTCTAAAGAGAAAGAAGATTTCATCAAACTTTGTCAAGAGTATCATGACATCTTTGCATGGAGCTATAAGGATCTGTGTGGTTTTGATCCAGGTCTAGCACAACATACCATCGAACTGGATCCTAATGCTAAGCCAGTTCGTCAGAAACAGAGACCAATTAATCCCAAAATTGAGCCACTAATGAGAAAGGAGTTAACCAAGCTCATCGAGGCCTGTATAATTTTTCCCATCAAGCATTCCTCATGTGTAGCCAATTTGGTGCCCGTGAGGAAGAAGAACGGAGAGATCCTGTTATGCGTCGATTTTAGGGATTTGAATCCTGCATCATTAAAAGACCATTATCCTCTCCCATCGATGGAGTAGATCCTTCAAATAGTGGCAGGAGCTCAAAGATTTTCTTTGCTCGATGGATATTCAGGTTACAATCAAATCCTAGTCCAAGAATCCGACCAATTCAAAACAACTTTCACTACCAAGTGGGGCACGTATGCCTACAATAAAATGCCATTCGGATTGTCCAATGCCGGGGCTACTTTCCAAAGAGCCATGGACATGGCATTTAAGGGACTAATCAACGATATTATTTTAGTTTACGTTGATGATATAACTGTATACTCTAAGCATGCAGAAGATCACCTCACGCATCTAAGGAAAGTTTTCCAAAGGTGTAGGGAATTTGGGGTTTCACTTAACCCCAAGAAATGTATTTTCAAAGTGCACGAGGGAAAATTTTTGGGGCATGTTGTTTCAGCAGAAGGATTATCAATCGATCTAGCTAGGATTCATTCAATTATGTCCTTATCTCTCCCAAGTCACAAGAAGGGCCTCCAAAGTTTTCTGGGAACCATAAATTTCGTGCGGAGATTCATCCCTCAATTCGTGACATTGGCTAAACCACTGACAACCATGCTAAAGAAAAACATTCCATTCTCATGGACAAAGGAAGGACGAGAAAGCTTTGAAGCCATCAAAACAACCATTTCTCAAGCTCCCACGCTAGTGAACCCTAGGTTTGACAAAGATTTTATCCTTTATGCTTTTGCAGGTCAAGAGAGCATTTCAGGGATCCTCACCCAACAAAACAAAAACCTGATGGAGCAACCGATCACTTTCTTCAGTCAATCCCTCAAAGACTATGAGTTCAAATACTCATTCATTGAAAAGCAAGTCTTTGCAGTTATTCGAGCTTTGAAGAAATTCAAACACATGTTGTCCAACAACAAGATTCATCTGATGGTGTCTCATCCAAGTGTCAAGGAGTTTTTTTTGAACAAAGAAATGAACGAAAAGCATGCTGGATGGATCACAAAGGTAATGGAGTATGAAATGCACATCAAAGTCACTAAACTTGTCAGAGGTAAGGGTTTATGTCAGCAACTTGCAACAGACATGGAATCAAAAAGTAATGAGGACGTGACACTCCTAAATACTGATGAGAATGTTGATCAAGCTGATTGGTTATCCAAAATGAAGAGTTTCCTCTTCTCGGGAGCATATCCGGTAGACATGGATAAAAACCAAAGGCGAACTTTCCGTCTTCAATCTATCCCATATGTTTTGGTAGATAGTGTTCTCTTTCGAAAATATTTGAACGGCGTCCTCCTTCGGTGCATAGGACTAGAACAGGTTAGTAAGATACTAGAAGAGTTTCATAATGGCCTATCTGGAGGACATTATTCTGCATGAACAACAGCTACCAAGATCATGCGAGCTAGCTACTATTGGCCAGATTTATTCAAGGATGCCCATCTTTGGGTACGGAAATCTAAGGAATGTGCCCTTTTCACAGGTAAGCAGAAGCTGGCAGCTCTTCCGCTGCATCCAATTAAAGTGGATCAAACCTTTGTTCAATCAGGGTTGGACTTCATCGGAATGATTAATCCTCCATTTAGTGATGGACATAAGTGGGTCCTTACCACAACAGACTATTTTACTCGATGGACAGAGGCTGTAGCATTAAAAGAGAGCAATGAAAAGGTAGTTCTAGATTTTTTGGAGGGTATAATGATGAGGTTTGGTGTTCCATTTACAGTCATTTCAGACAATGCGCTGGCTTTTCTTGGTATGAAATTGAGTGAATGGGTTGTTAAAAATGGGGTATACCTCAAAACTTCATCCAATTACTATCCTCAAGGAAACAGATTGGCTGAGTCTAGCAACAAAAACCTCATAAGGATTATTAAGCGCACAATGGAGACTAACAAGAGGACTTGGCATACACACCTTAAGACCGCCTTATGGGCAGATCGAATCACACCTAAAAGGGCCATCAGAAATTTTCCTTTCGTTTTGGTATATGGAAGAGAGGCAAAAATCCCACTCTCATTGGAGTTACCTTCTTTGGAGTTAGCTCATCAACTTGAATTTATAGAGAGTGATCCTCTGACAATAAGGTTTGCTGAACTCATGGAGTTAGAGGAAGTACGAGACAAGGCTATGAAAAATTTGGAGCAGCATCAAGCTCAAGTTAAGAAATCTTTTGACAAGAAGGCGTCTGATAGGAATTTTCAAGAGGGAGATTTAGTTCTCAAATGGGATGAAGACAGGGCCAAACCAGGAAGGCATGCCAAGTTTGACGCTCTCTGGAGTGGGCCGTATATCATCACAAGTTGTAAAGAGGCAAATTCATTTCGTCTATCTAGGCTTAATGGAGAAGAACTGCCCATTCACGTGAATGGGATACATCTCAAAGCTTGTTTTTGAGAAGTGTTCCACCCCCTGTACAGTTAAATTAGGTGTTTTCCTCCAAGTTCTTATGCACATTGTTGTGTGTTGTTGTTTTACTTTCCTTGTTGTTGTGTTTTGTGTTGTTCTGCACATTGTTTCATCATTGGAAGGTGTCAAGGAGAAGAAAGGTTCAAGGTTTCCATAAGAGTTCAAAATTTGCTTTATTCAAATTTTTACAGTGTTCCATGGATGTCAAGCATTCGACAGATTCAGTATACCTCATGCTTAGCATTCCAGGGAGGTCCAGGATATCGGTAATGCTCAAGGAGATTTTGGGATGTGTCAAAGAAAATCATACTACTTTCAGGATTCCAACATAGACTCCATGCCCAATGGATGACTTAAGGCTACTGGAATCATGCTTAGCAGGAAATCATCCCCGAGAGGTCGCCAAAAATGTTATCCAATTTTACGCACATGGAAAAATTGGAAAACAGGGCCTTATTACGATCAAATCACAACATTGGTCCCAGGGACCCACTTCTGGTCAACAGTGTCAAATCAGGAATAAAGAGATGACTCCTCGGAGGAGCTTGTGCCTTGTCCTAACTTGGTCATAACTCAGATCACAAGCCTCAGATGAGTTCATGAGTAGGAAATGTAAGCTCAGTAACTGAGTTTGGATTGTCGTAAAGGAATCTCGATAGGAGAGGAGGATGTTTTGATGGTTGGTTCATTGAGGAAGAGAAATGATGAGCTTGACTCAGTTTAATTCAACATGGAGAGATCGATGCTTCCTCGTTGGAATATGAACTTAGTTTTAATGACTCGACGGAGACAATAGCATAAATGACTGAGCTCGGTCTTGATAAGATAACCCACAAAGAGAAATCATGTCGAGTTCGCGGTGAGTCATAGTTAAAGGAATGAGTCGACCACCATACATAGAGGTCGATATGATGTTTCTCGCAATGAGACCAATGGAGCTCAAGCTTGGACTAATAAACCACCATGCATAGAGTTGGATAAAATGTGAGAAATGAGATGAAAGTGGAGGTAACACGCCTACTTCACTAGCTTGCAGCTTCATCTATAACCACCATATCAAACCCATGGGCTAGGCGCTGGAATAACTTCCAGCCACTACTAGAAACAGTAGTGAACACAATCTCAGCCTCATTCGCAAAACTTGCCTCAAGATTTGATCGATCTTCTTCCATGGAAGCGACTTTCCAAAGTGAAAAGGCAAGACAACTTAACTAAAACTTTATCTTGTTCTTCTACTACAGCGGTAAGATTTTATAACTGATCACGATTGTGGTTGCATGCAACCAGAACATTAGGATCAACACCAACAGTTCCTTGGGATCACCTGTGACAGCTGTCGCAATCAACTCTCTCTAGAGGCCACTCATTTTCTGAGATAAGTTTACTTCTCTACCCTGTAGCTGCTGCATATAGCTAATTACTTCCTCACGGCACTTTCCTAGGAGAATTTCAGTTCTACGCTCAAAGCGGCCGAGCATTTGATGCACAGGCATGTTACAGTATAGTAGAAGCCTTTTTAAGTGCTTCCAACAAGTAGGTTTTCCAACTATGTTGTTATCTGATCAGCATCGAATGCATCCTCAAATTCGGGATTTTCCTTCAAGATATTTTTATGAAAATCGATTAAGTGACAGTGAAAGTGTTACCAGGAGACCTGAGGAAATTTATTAAAAAGATTCTCTATCGAGATCTTACTTACTTTACAATGTAACTCATGGAAGTCGATCTCATAGAGGTGGAACTGTTTCATATCAGAATATTCATGGAGCATAATTTGCTTTGCAATTATATGAGTATCTTCAACGAGTCACTAAGTTGGCGAGCATAAAGGATTCTATCGGAATTATCACACCTTACAAGCTACAGCTGAAATGTTTGCACTGAGAAAATGATGTCTCCTCACGCTGAGCGGAAAAGTGGAAATCGGTGGCCATCTGTCCAAAACGAAATCTGGCCAAATGATAATGAAACCCCGCACTCCAATCCCAGACATGGGAAATAAGGTGAGCAATGCCAAGTGGGTTTTCGTGGATGGAAAGTCAAAGAAGAAATTCCACTCGGGGGAGATTCAGACAAGCACCACCATGTGGAAATTTTGGGATGGAAAACCATGATCAGACTTCCGTGAATGGGAGAAATCGGATCAAATTGCCAAGCGTGGAAATATTACGATGGCTATCCATCATGAGACTTCCACACGGGCCATGTAAAAATAATTTCACGTAGCTTGGAGTGGTTCGAGTCTTTGTGCGAGTCACCGGGAGGATTAATAGGAAAGTTGTGAACTGGAGTGGGTCATCGGTTAAAAAAACATGACGTGATACCAATTTCAGCGGAGGCTACAGAAATACCCAACCAAGGTGATGCGTTAATGGCTCAATCATGGCTCATGTGCGAAGAGTTTAATGGGAAAGCAATGCTAAAAACTCGTCCAGATGGAAAGGATGCGAGAGAAACTCCCACGCACTAGGTAGATGACATGTTGCAGTTTAGTATAAGCCTTTTGAACGCTTCCAGCAAGCAGGTTATCCAACTGCGTTGTTATCTGTTCAATATCGAATGCATCCTCAAATTCGTAGGCTTATCCTTATTCTGAACTCAGATCGAATAGCAGCTGCAGGAAACAAATATTCACTACCATGTACGATGGATTGGAGTCACGCAATTCAAGGCTTCATAAAATTTCCCTGATTCAGGAGATGAAGGTTTATTACAGTGCAGAATGAAATGATTCATATTGCTCAGCACTTCTTCTCCTAGAAATGAATTGAATGTGAAGGTTAACTCTGAAAATACCTGGTCAACCGTTTTGTATGCCACATCTTTGTCACTTGTAAATGGTCTCTTTGAGAAACTGTGTAGGCAGTAGGTAATATTTATACCCTTCCATTATGTACGTCCAATCAGACAATAAAAATTATTCTTTTACCAGGTTCAGAGAAACTGTGTTTTTTTTTACAATGGACTATTATACTACAGTTTCAAGCTAATTTTATCTAGCTTATTTCTATTAGCTTTGATCCACGACTAAGGAAGAATTCATATGGTTGTTACCTATACATGTTTCCAAGGTCCTCTTGGTTTCCCCAGTGGTTCAATGTATTTTTTGAAGGAATCTTTGACCAAAAATCAGTCTTAAGGGTGTCTATCGACATGTTATGGGCATGAACCTGGGTCATCATCATGGCAGCATTAGGTCTTTATTGATAATGGCATTTTCTCATCGTTTGGAAGGTACAAATTGTGCTTATTGTGGAAAAGTCAAAACATTCTTACAACAAGTGTTATATGATGAGGAAGAATCCTGAGCATTGTGGTAAAACCATTCTTTTTAGAAATATTGGGTTAAGCTCGGTATTCAAGTGAGTTTGAGCCCAGGAAAGGTAAGATTGTTTGCTGGATGAAGAGCTCAGTGACTTCACAGGGGGCTCATGGTGATTTTTCATGAAGTTTGAACGTGGAATGCATAAATGGCTTCAAGTTAACAGAGGAAAATGATAAGAATCGAGTTTGATAGCTCACCATTCGAAGGACTCAATGCAAAAGAGCCCGATTACCAAAGCAAGGAAAGAGTTAGAGTGGGGTTCAAAATTGATTACAACACCGAGTTAGAGGATTCGAAACTCACTGAGTTGAGATTTGTGCAGACTCTATCCACATGGACCCCCATCCTCTTCAAGTCAAACGGGTCAATGGGGGGGTCCCGACATTATGTTAATTAAATTAATATTTTTATTTAAATATTTTAATAATAATATTTATTATTATTATTTAAATATTCTTTTAATTAATTGAGAAGACTAGGTCATCAGGCAATTAATGACCCATGATGGAACCTTCTCAAGTGGTTCAACTAACTGTAATAAATACATCATGGGCCTTCATTTTAGGAAGGTAATTATGACCATTTCCTCTTCTTTCTCACATATTCTTCTATAAATGTAAGTTGGAAGCTCATTTCAAAGGGTTCCAATAGTTCAGACAATTTGGATAGTTAGATATCTCAGGCAAGTGTATACTTTTCAAGAATCCTCTCTCTTCTGCAAGTTGTTCTTGTGTGTTGAGAGAACATTCAAGCCTCCTCTTCAAGACTGTAATGGCAACTATTGCCTCTTCTGAATGTATGATGCATTGTGCATGTTATTGAAGAAATAAAAGTGTGTGTTTTGTGACTAATCTCGGTCCTTTCATCCTTCTGTGCTTCTTTGTGCCTTTCTCATACTTGCAGGTACACTGTGCAAGTTTAAGTTCTATTGCAGGTTCTTGGAGTTCTGTGCTTATCAAGTGGTGAAGTATTGCATGCAATTGAGTTGTGGTGTCTGTTCACCCTTCTTGAGTTCATCCTTCTTCACTGGGAAACTGTTATATTTCTCGGTCTGATAAAGTTTAACAAAGGGAATGCGTGTCTCTTAGTTTGTGGTATCCTGTACCCTCTCTAAGTTGCAGTAGGTGAAGTTGACCTGTGGTGCACACACCCTCTTCAAATTAACCCTTCCTGAGTCTGAAGAAACCCTTTATTTGGTGCATCACCATCCCTAGTATAGTTTCATTTCTGTAAATCTCTTTCCCTAAAACCCCATGAAAATGTTAGCATAGGACTAGATAATCATTTTTGTTACACTAGGAGTAGTACAACACTTAGTTTAGGAAGAGGAAGCCGGCCTTCTCCGGAGGTTCACCTCGAGCCCAAGTCGCACAACTTGAGAGGTGATCCCATGTGTCCCAATCACACCTAATGTCCTATTCACATCCTGGCCATTCGGAGGGTGTAGTGATTTGGCGACAACATGTATTATATAGTGTTTTAGAGGTTTATTTTTAAAATTACCCCTATCATCCATAGAAGTACCTTTCCCATTTTCACTGTATGGTTTTATATAGATATGAAGGAAGCTAGGGTTAGGTTTTGGAAAGTAAATTACTTGTAGAAAAATTATTCATAAAGATAAGACTTTCCTACTATTGATATAAGTCAATTAAGTAAATAAGTAGTTGATTATATTCTTCAATAAAAGGTTAAGGATAAGTGTACACCTATTCATTCTTATCTAGTTAATTATATTATAAATTAAGCAACGTCATCTTAAACCATATAAAAGTGTATGCTTTATTTACTACACTAACATACCCACTTAAGATTCACTATGATAAAAGGAAGGAAACATGAATCAAACCACAAATTTATTTCCCTTGATGAAACCTTCCTTCAATCCTAATTTTTTCACAAGCTAAATAAAGCGAGCCTCGAGTAAGGGATTTTTAAAGATGCTTACAACCTAATGTTTTGTTCAATAAAATGTAATATCAATGATCTTATCATGTATCAATTGTTAAATATAATTCACATGAATCCTAATTTTCTTTGTGTGTTTAAAATCCAATGGGTTGAGAAAGATGCAAATAACATTGTAATTATCACACCAAAAAGATGTGGGTTGGGCCTATGAAAATCCAAACTGAGAAAACATGCACTGAATCCAAACAAAATCATGCCCACACATGATAACTCCATTATAAATAAAATTCATAGTAGAATAAGAAATAATAGATTGCATCTTGCAAGACCAAGATATGAGACCTACCCTAAGTTGATAGATATAATTTTTAGTTGACTTGTGATAATTTGGATCACCTGACCAATCATTGTTGATGTAACCTAGATTTTTGTTTTTTGCCACTAGAATTGTAATTGGAAGTTGAGGCTTTTCCACCTGAAGCTACTTAATCCTATAATTATTAGTACCATGAAGATACCTTATTAAGAACTTGGCTACTTTTCAATTGCTATTCATGACAATAACATGACATTAGGCCAATGGTAAAAGTAAGATAAGGACAAGTATGAGTAAAATAGAAAACGTTTTCCACCAATTTCCTATAGAGTGTGCCATTAAACAAAGGAGTATAATATTTGGAAAAATCTTGTCTCCATATTGAAAAGGAGTTAGGGAATACTTAAATTTGTTCACGTCGAAGTGAAACAATAAATTTCTTGAGCATATTTGGATTGATTAGGAACATTCTTTTCACAACCATGAGATTTGATGGACAAGAAACAAGTGTAATAATACCTAGCATGTCCTTTCAAAAAACTTCATCAATTATTATTTTACATTATGGATTTTTTTGTGAAAATCCTTATAATTATTAAGTCATCCACATAGAAGATAAAAATTATGATTCATTTTCTACTTTGTTTATGTAGACTGTGGGGTCAGAGTGACTTTTTGTAAAACTAGATTTGATTAGAAACCTATTAATTTTATCATGCCAAGTTCAGGGAGCTTGTTTCAATATGTAAATGAGGAATTTTTAATTGAAACATATAGTTAGAGTTCTTATTTCTAACAACCTTGAGAGGAAAGGACATATAGATTTATTCTTATAAGTTTGTATGCAAGAAGGCATTACTGACATCTATCTAGTGGAATTCTGAGTGTAGTACCATTTTTTTGGACCAATGACACAGGATAATGATAATTTGACATTTATCCCAACCTATTACCATTTATAAAATTAAATAAATTTCTCTTACATGCATTTTGCTCGATTTAGCACTTCATAGCCACTAGATCACACTTTTTGCTCATATTTTCTCATCAGGAACCTTCATTGTATATACTAAAGGCATCCTTAGAATTATAGCTAAATTATCTAATTTCATATCAGGTCCTAAACTAAGTAGGGGTAGAATCACCCAACAATGACAGGAATGGATGACACTTTTTGACCTTTGGCATTATTTTTTTGAAACATTTTTAAAGGTTAAATTTTCATATGAAAAAGTTACCCAAGTTGGATTATGATAAATTAACTGGGAAAGTCACACACAATAGTTAGATATAAAAGAACAATCACCTTATCCATTAGAGGGTATGTGCATGGAAATGGGGAACTAAAAGGGGTCAAAATTGGCCTTTCCCCCCCTAAAATGAGAAAAAGTTGAACTTAATGAATAATTTGACATGCCTATGCTCAAAATTTGATAAGAAAATGAAATGTAGTACTCAGAATCTAGTTTCTAAACTACTATTTTGAATTTATTTTTGTAAATGCTAAGATGGTCAAATGTCATGCACACACAAAGTGGTCATGTTTTTGTGTCAAATATAACATAGTGTCGTGTATGCAATCCCCTTTTTTTTAGTTCTGAAAATTAATTTACAAATCCCTTTGGTATAAAGTTAGTAAGATCATGTATCAGGTTCCACTATTTTTTCATTGTTTTCCAATGAAAATATTATTTTTTTATTAATTTTCAAAGCAGACACATCTTGAATAACAAGTATTCATATGTATCCCCATAGTTTTGAGAAAATAATTAAGCATACGTAATGTTGATGTAATTTTTTCTGAAATTTGGATGAACAGATCGAAAGTTACATATGATAAACAATACATGTGTTTTTTGACAAAAAAAGAAGAGACTACTATAAGTAATTAAGGATTAAAACCTTTAACTTTTTAGATTTTAGAAATAAATAAATAAACAAAAATATAAGATGGAGCTTAACATCCTAGTTGTGTTTTTTGGGAATATTTTCTTAAAACACATGAGAAAATGGGGTTTACACTCATGATTTGTGTGTTTTTTGCAAAACACGGATTCAATCACGAAATAGATAGTCCAACCCTTAGGCTTAGATATCCAAGACAAAGAGTGGGTGGTTTCAAAGCTAAATAAAATATAACGTGCTAGCATTATGTTCTTGTTAGGTTAATTATTATTAACCTATATTAATTTTGCATTGCATATTAATAGGTTTATTTATTTATTGGTTATATGGTTATATTTCTTCATAACCATCTAATTGTTTTTTATTCTGCATACGGGTGTTGTTATATTGTTATAACAATATAATTGTTTGATTGTATTTAATAGTGGTTATGTTTCCCGGATATATTTTTGGAAGCTTGTATAAGTTAGATATTGTTGCACCTGTGCAACATCCATATCTATTTGTATCCAGGCTATCCAATATGTATAAATATTGTAGCCTACTCTATTGTATTTTGATTCTGTTCATTAATATAATTTACAGGCTTTTGTCCATGTTCTACATTTGGTACTAGAGCAAATTGAAGCTCCTGGCAAGGTTGGAGAAGGTTGCAGAGGAAGGATAATCCGTGGAGAAGAAATCTGCAACAACTGAGAGCCAGTGTTGCCTCCAGAAGCTTCCCAGACCTCCTTGCAAACCCATAACCTCCTGTGTGATTTCCGAGTAAATGTAAAGAAAATTTTCTTTTTCCTTAGTGCCTCCTGCACCAGGAAAAAATTGCTCCCTAGATGCAATTTTTTTTAAAAATATTCTTTTTCCCCAATAGGGGTTTTACCTCTAATTTAAAGGAGCAATTTTGTCTCTGATTTATTTATTAGACCTCTACATTTGGAGGCTGTGGATTATATTGGAGCCAAGAACCATGTTTATGCTTACAAGGACAAGCTCCTATGTAGACTGAGCTATGTTATTGGAAGTAGCGAGTTGTTATTACGTTGGGAGGCTGAGCCATTTCTATATTGGATCATACCAAGTGCATTCGTTATTGTTGGCACCGAGTCTTACCATGGTCAAGTTGCTATCCCGTTGCGACCCGCACAAAACACCATCCACCGAACCTACACTGAGTTAAAATAAAGATTCAAGTTAAAGCCAATGATTGAAGAAAAAAAAAGACAAAATACCTGTGACAATAGACAGTGCAACATTGTAAGCCATGGCTAAGCTCTATTTGGAGACCACACTGAGCCATCCCCCTGCAATCTGCGAGAAAACAACAAAAGGGTGAATAAAGGATGTGTCCTCCTCTAGATCAAAAACCCTATAGCAAGTGACCCATACTGACCAAGCCAATACATTCACTGTTCCCTCCACATGACCTGCAAAGAAAAAAAAAACAATGAACAAAAGCAGTAAGCTATAGAGCAATAAAACAAAACAATGATGTTTGAAGGAGATCAACAAAAAAAAACAAGGAGATCCTGGTGGTGCACTCATTTCATGGCACACAAAGCACTACCGAAACGATCCAAAAGTGAATGGAGATGCTCCACTTCTAAGTTGAATTGTGTTTATTGGACTTGTATGTGATGTATGACATCAAAGATAATTGGAACTTTGTTAGTAATTGAATAAACCCCTTCAAGAGAGGTGATTAAATGTTATGTGTTTTCCATCTTTTCAAAATCGAAATAAAATATTTTCTCGAAATATATGCCGAATTTGACTGAATTTTGCAAGTATCATGTTTAATCCCCACTAAGCACCATTTTACATGTGAAAAAATTAGGAAGGAATGGTTGAAAAAGGATGTGAATCCCCCTGCAAGTTCATTGAGTATGAAGGAAACCTCAAAAGATATGATTGATGGTTTTAGGTTGTTGGTAGGCAATCCAAATCGTGTGAGAAAACCCCATAGAAGAAAGCCAATCACCTATAGGAAAACTTTGATTGAGAGTGCACTAAAGGAAATGAGAGTTCTTAGGCTAATATGTCTTCTAAAGAGAAGAGGAACACTTAGTCCAAGTAGATTCAATCAGTTAACTTCCAACATGTTTTCAACCTGAATGTGTGGCAAGGAAAGAAGCTAATAAGCAAGTTGAGGTGAGTACTAATGAAAGGGCGGTTCCACAACCCACTTCTAATCTTTCGGGCATGGAGACGAAGAATGAACACCAACACAAATGGATTTTTAATTTCATTTATAGACTCACTTTCCCCATTACCAAGTTGAATTTTTGTATGAGAGTAGGTTGGGGAAGCCAATTATGAATAACTTTGCAAAGAAAAAGTAAGAAATTCACTTAAAACATTTCCTAAAGAGTAGGGGAATTTTAAACCAAGACACCATAGCAAAGGGAACACCACAAATATTGAGATCACAAGAACAACAAAGGGAAAAAATAAACCAAACTTGAATCCATCCCCATCCTAGATGATATTAAACTTCAACAACCCCTAAAATTTTCAGTATTCTATTACCACTAAAGGTGTCAAAATATTTAACTAGCACAAGAGTAATGAGAATGGGGTGAAAACCAATCCCTTGAAAACATTTTCAATTGTAAGGATATCTCAACGAGATGTACTACCTCAAAATCACCTTTCATGCCCATCTCCTTCAAGAACCATAGAGCTTGAAATCAAGAAGGCCTAGTTGTCCTACCTCTTTAGGCATGCAACAAATATACCAAGAAATACTATGAAAACCTTTATAACCTTCACAACCTTCATAATTAGCCTAAGTAAAACTAGGTGTTCTTGTATGCAAGCTAAATCTAAAAACATGTAGTTTCAAAAATAAAACTTGCACCTAAAAGTTCATTCCTAATTGAAACCACTTCCTAGAAATTGCTAATACATTAAGATTGACTATCATACAAGGAAGAAGAAAACTGTAATTTCCCTAAATAGGACATATCAAGATTCAACAATTATTTGTCAAAACCCTTACAATCTGAGAGTTGAAAAAAAATGAAAGCACTCTGGAAAGTTAAATACTTTATGACAACAATGAATTTAGTGCCCAAAATTCATCTTCAAACTCTAGTGACTAGGGTAGATGTGCAATTCTACAGTCAAACTAACTCCAAAAATTATAGAACTTAGTACTTGAGCAGCCTTAGAGTTGTAGACATGGAAAACACTTTCGAATTAACACCAATATGAAAATTTGAATTTAAAATGAGAGAAAACAACTAAAACTTCAAAAATTCATAACTTTGCCACAAATAGGAATTACAATGCAAATGATAGCTCAAAATGATCTTAGAGAGATCAACTATCCAACAAAAGCGATTTCTTATTTTTCCTACCTCCGAGACATGCCAAAATGTGATTCAGAACTTTCCAAGTGAGTAAATAAAATTGAAACCCTACCCAAAAAACTACCGAATCTGAGATTCCAACCTTATAACATATGGAGAATCAATACATCAAATATGAATTCTAAAATTTTCCCTAGAAGGACACTGAACTCAGACACTATGCAATTTGGCTAGGGTTAGAAATGAAGATCTACAATGTAGTAACAACATAACAAATTCAGAATGGTCTAGTGTACTTTCTGGATGAAAGTACTCCTCAATCAGTAGCAACACTATTGGGCATACATCCCTTTTTTCATGCAATAGAATTCAATTTATCAAATATTCAAAATGCCTTAAGCTAGAGCCTTACTAGTGCTCATATAACCTTCCCAAATGGGACAACCCACTTTGGGAGGGAGATTACATTTTAAATTCACTTGTATGTCGGCTATGGCTTACTCTTAATTTTATCTATTTTTATTAATAGCCTACATTACTGTAGACACAAAATCACGCACGTATTACTATTTTACTATGTCATCAATATGTTGCTATATGCATGAATCTCAAGTAAGAAAAGTATTTATTGGTGCCACAATCCCTTGTTCATCTACTTGTTTTGATTGATTTATATTGCAGTGCTCTCCTACATCTGTCATTTCTGTACCATGTTCTAGTCAGGTCACATGGATCCCTTTATGTCTATCTTTTCACATCTGTCGTCATTTATTCCAGGACACCAACACTAATTCTGGAAACCAGTGCCCATTCTGGACATTAGTGCCCATGCATTTGTTTCCATTTTGAGTGCTCATGTCTTGTTTATTCCTTTTACTTATTTTGACATTTTTGCTTGGCATTTTTGGTTTTCTTATCCCTATCCCGAGAGCATAGTTGGCCTTTCATGTCACTAGTGTTGAAATTCAAACAAGAGATCCATATATATACATAACATACTGTTGTCCACTCAAAATTCCCCCTGCTCTTGAGAAGTGAATTTTAAAAAAAAATTCGAGTTTAAGTGTCTTTTTTGTCGAGCTGGTAGTGTGAAAAAGCCGTGAAATTGAAAAAAATCCATGCTTTGGGTCATTTTGTATGTTTTTCGGGCCTCGTCGGACATTTTTGTCCGATATGTCCCAAGTTCCGAAGTGCGTTCTGTTCCCCGATCGGCCAATTTCCCCGAAGTTGTCCCAATTCTGGGCCCGTCGGAACTTTTCGTCCCAAGTGTCCCAAACTTTTCGTGCGAGTTGTTCAATTTTCGGCCGAAACACCCAAACCGCGTACTTCGCACTTTCATGTCCCCAATGTCCCAAGTCAAATTGTGCAAGTTGTTTCATTTTCGGCCGATTCTCCCGAACCGCGTACTTCACGCGTTTTTGTCCCAAATGTCCCAAACTTCTCCGGACCTATTGTAACATTTTCGCCCGAACCGGCCGAGTCGCGCCCTTCAGAACTTTTTGTCCCAAATGTCCCAAAGTTAAAAAGTGCAAGTTGTTCCATTTTCGGCCGAAACACCCGAACCGCGTACTTCGCGCGTTTTCGTCCCAATTGTCCCAAAAGGCATTTGTGCGTCTTCTCCCTATTTCGCCCGAATCGGCCGAGCCGCGTGTTTCGCGCATTCGTGTCTCACATGTCCCAAGCGAACCAAATGCCATTCATACTTAGTTTTTCCCGCTCTACCCAAATATGTTGTTTTTCAAACTGATAGATATGAATTTAATGCGCATTGATCACCTTTCTCTCTCCTCAATGGCTATTTAACGGGCAGACAAGAACACCTTACTGGCGAATAAGGTTTTTGATGATGCCAAAGATAATCTATCTAAATCCTGGGTTTACAGCGTAGAGTGGAAGATCAGAGTCTTGGAGGAGGCTTTGGGAGAACTGAAGAACAGTTGGCAGAAGGGCGAAGCTTTCAAGACACTGGTTGTCTCTGCTTTCAAAGATATATACTGTCATCTTCAGGATGAAACTTCTGGTGCGCCCCTTTCCTTGCAAGAGATCAAAGCTCAGTTCAGAGCTTTTGTAAAAGATAATTTATTCAAGGAAAGCTCCATCTCCAAAGAAAAAATGAAGGAGATCTGCTCTCTTCAATCTGCCATTGAAGAAGCAAATAAAGATTATCATACTCATGTCGAGTTTGATAAAGAGATGGAGAAGTGTCTTGGATTTTGACTCAGTCTACGGCCAACACGTCAGTCCCTCGTGGCAGAGACACAACTGAAGCGTTAAAGAAATTTAGGCAGCAGATTCTAAAGTGAGTGGGTCCCTCTCAGTGACTGGCCACTTGTCTTCTTCCCCATTCTTTTCTCTTCTTCCCTTTCTTTTTCCGTTTTCTTTGTAATGAGTTGAGGTACTGCGATTGGCAGTCCTTAACTATTCTTTAGTTAAAAGAAACGGTTACGAAGAGTAACTGATTTGTAAGCTATATAATGGCCTTCCTTACGCCATTGTAAAAGAGGAAGAACTTGGCATATTTTCGGAAAGTGTAAATAGATTGAAAAGAAATCAATACAAAAGGGCTTTCTATTCTTTGTCTATCCGATCTCTGTTATCCCTAAGCTTTCTTTTAAATGTTGTGAAGATCATTTTGTCTCTAGTTTGTTAGTCTCTCTGATTGCATACTTTCCAAATTTTGCAAGCACAACGATCTTGTATAACCAAGAAGGAACTTTGCGTCCTTGATTAATGAATCTGAAGGATGTTATTTATAGAACTTTGTGTCTTTAAATTCCATCTTATTTACATGATATGAATGATCTTGTTTCGATTCACTGTAACTTCGCATACATAATGAATTACTCTGATTCACTATAATTTTGCATGTTGCCTTTCTGCTCGTTCTCGTCTTCTCATTCCTCTGCCCTTTTGTACTTGAACATCCTCATTGAAAACACTTTCGTAATATCCAAGTTTAACCAGAAAATAATGTTTTGTACATTTGTAAATAAGTTCGTTTCTGAATAAGGGAACCTCTCCCATTAAAGAGGAGGGATTTCTTGTCCCCTGACTGTTGCTCTTCTTAAAAGTCCTATTTGAGAACTAGCATACGCTAGGCATCCACTATCACATATCATTTAATTATCCTCTTGTGGTCTTGTTTCTATTACAAGTAGTACCTCTTAGCAAAAACTGGTCGTCACATCAAAATTCTCTGCTCAGATCAAGGGGGGGAATTCACCAGTAATGAGTTCAAATACTACCTACAAACTCATGGGATTCATTGGTAAATGCCTCCTCCACACACACCGTAGCAGAATGGTGTTGTTGAGAGAATAAATTGTACTATCATGGAAATTGTGCGATGCATGATTGATGACTTTGAACTTACAAAGACATTCTAGGCAGAAGCAAGAAACACATAAGTGTATTTGTTGAATAGAGTGCCCACCGTTGCTCTTGAAGGAGTAACAACACAAGAAGCATGGTCAAAGCGGAAACCATCTATTGCACACCTTAGAGTATTTGGGTGCAAAGAAAGTATGCACATACCCAAGAAGAACATAAATAAAATGGACATGAAGTCACAGAAAATCATCTTCATTGGGTAAAATGAAGATACTCTTGGGTACAAATTGATGGATCTAAAGACCAAAAAAGTCTACACCAGCAGAGATGTTGAGTTTTTTGAGAAGAAGGAAATAGAGTATCCTCCTCCAGACTCTCTTGATGTTCCCATTGATGATGAAAGTGATTATGGGGATGATGGTGTTGATATGATAGAACCACGACCCATGAGAACAATTCAACGTATTCCTAAGTGGTGTACTAGCACATTACGAGATGTAAGAATGGATTCTCCACCGGATACATCCACCCTTGGACCACAGACTCACAGTAAAACAAGAGAAGACATTAACTTTACTTTGATGAGTAGAGTTATCGAGTTTAATGAGCCCTCTACAGTCTAGGAAGCCCTACAGTCAAAAGCTTGGAAAGATGTCATGGAATCTGAATATCATTCAATAATGAAAAATAAAACTTGGTAGCTTGTTGATCTTCCACTAGGGAAGAAACCCATTGGATACAAATGAATATTCAAAATGAAGTACAAAGTAGATGGGACAGTGGACAAGTACAAAGCGAGATTAGTAGGAAAGGGGTGTGCACAAAAAGAAGGCATTAACTACGAGGAGACATTTTCTCCCACAACTAAGATCAAGACAATTAGGATGATCTTTTCTCTAGTTACACAGTTTGGTTGGAAATTCCATCATATGGACGTAAAAAGTGCCTTCCTGAATGAAAATTTACAAGAGGAAGTCTACATGACTCAACCTAAGGGATATGTAGTACATGGTCAAGAAGAAAAGGTATGCAGACTCAGGAAATATCTGTATGGCCTCAAACGGGCACCCCAGGCATAGTACATTAAAATTAATGAGCATCTCATACAACATGGATTTGTTAGAAATCCATACGATCCCAATCTTTACCTCAAAAAGCAAGGGGGGGGAGATTGTGATTTTCATTTTCTATGTCAATGATCTAGTCATCACTGGCAGTTCAGTGAGGATGATCGATTCAATGAAGAAAGATCTTAATCGATCATTCAACATGACCGATCTCAGGCTAATGCACTATTGTCTTGGATTGGAAGTATAGTAGAAAGAGAATCACATCTTTTTTTCTCATATGAAATATACCAAGAAAATACTCAAGAAATTTAGGATGATGGATTACACATAGATTGCTATACCTATAGAGAACAAATTATAGTTATCTCATTCATATTCATCTCCTGAGGTAAGTGCCACTCTTTATCGACAGTTGATTGGGAGTATCATTTACTTGACCTACACTAGACAAGATATCATCTTTGCAGTAAGCTATCTATCCAAGTTCATGTAGGGACCCAAAGTTTGTCATTGGAAATAAGCAAGAAGCATTTTGAGATATCTCAAAGGATCACTAGATCTTGGTCTAGAATACAAGAAGAATGACATCTTCTTCTTGTCAGGATGTTCAGATTTAGGTCATGCGGGAAACAGAAAACCCACTTTAGGATTTGTGTTCTTTATGGGATCTGGACCAATATCATGGAGAATCAAGAAACAACACTTTGTTTCTCGTTCTTCCACAGAATCTGAGTATCCTTCTGCAGGAGAAGCTTTTTGTGAAGCAATTTGGCTATGTTGCATACTAGAAGGACTTGGAATACCACAGGACAAACCGACCACCATGTATGTTGACAATGAAGGTGTTCTCAAACTTGTTCGCAATCCAGTTTTTCATGAAAGAAAACAATACATTGAGGTACAAGTTCATTTCATACACGAGCATGTGTTACCTTCAATTTTTTCCAACAGCTAAACAATGGGCATATATCTTCACAAAGTCACTTGCACGTGACAAGTTTGAGTTGTTCAGAGATTTCCTCTCCTCATCCCTTGAGACAATGCACAATTAAGGGGGGGAATGTTAGGTTAATTATTATTTACCTTTATTAATTTTTCATTGCATATTAATAGGTTTATATATTTACTGGGTATATGGTTATATTTTTTCATAACCATCTAATTGTCTTTTATTCTACATACGGGTGTTGTTATATTGTTTTAACAATATAATTGTTTGATTGTATTTAATATTGGTTATGCTTCCCGGATATATTTTTGGAAGCTTGTATAAATTAGATATTGTTGCACCTGTGTAACATCCATATTTGTTTATATCCAAGCTATCCAATATGCATAAATATTGTATCCTACTCTATTGTATTTTGATTCTGTTGATTAATATAATTTATAGGTTTCCGTCCCTTTTCTACAGTTCTTAATGAAAAATTATTTTTACATAGTAAAAACATACTCACATTATGGCTCGGCCACGTTATAACATATCCAAGCCATAACATGAGAACATTAGGTTCAAAATACCTCTCAAACGCATTTTTAGCCATTTTTTGGTCCCCCATTTCCATGCACATCCTCTAGAAGGTGGTCACATCTTACATCTTTGGGATATCTAGGGGATCGCACAAACAAAGGACCCAAAAGGAGGACTATCACTATTACATGCTACAAAATACACCAGATATCATTTCCATGTTAATAAAGGCCTTATTTTGGTATGTCTAAAAAAACATTCTTGCATATTCACACTCATTTAATAGGTGGAGAACTATGTGGGACTTAAATCCTTGTAACACCACTTTTCCCCGCACTAGGAAAAAGGGCTGAACTAGTTAACATAATAGACAAACTAGATTTTATTAAAATATTTCAATGATACATTATATAAGCCATTAAGATGATAAGTTATGGTATATGTTAGGATTTTTAAATTATATGTTATGTTAATTTTGCCTCATATAATATTCAAGGTGGCCACATTAAGAAAATGGAAATGTGATAGGGGTTTAGGTATGGTTAAAAACTATAGTATTAATAAAACATGCCTTTTAAATTATTCAGGGAATATTTAATATTCCATTTAGGTTTTGTATAACACATAAGTGTTAAGATTTGAACTTATAGGTTAAATATGTATAGAAGAAAAGTAATAATATAAGGGCCTAATATTAGACATATGTTAGTATGATTAAAAAAATATAGTTTTAAGATTGAAATAAAAAATTAGAAGGGGGTCATAGGTTAGACATAAGAATACTCTACTCCAACATAAATCTAATCAATTTTATTTAAAGGGGTACTTTTAGACATGGCAAATTATTTTTTTGAATACCAAAGATAAAATACACACTTAGAATTTTACACCAGGGAAAAAGGGTAAATTATAAACAAATAAGAAAAATTGATTTCCTATTCTCAAGGAGATTCGTCTCCCGTAGGAACCTTAGGTAAATTAAATTCACTTGATCTTTTCACTGGGTGTTTCCAGCACTAAAAAAAATATAAGTCGATTTTATTATCTAATACTTCTTGTCATATGTTGGAAGGTAACTATTCAAATGCACTAAATTAAATATTTTATTTAACTTTACTCTACAAGTAAAAAAAATAAGAAGTAAATGTTTGACATAATATAAATTTACATTTATTTTAAATCAACCAACCACAAAACACATATATAAAATTTATTTTGTTTTCTATAATTCAATACAAAGAGAAGCAATACAACACTGTAAAAATAAATTAGCAATGCAATATCACTTAATATAGTTTCATAACACAATTAAATTATATATCCATTCTAACAAAATATTACAAATAAAAGAACCATAATAATTTACTCCTTTATTTAATTTGCACAATATACAACCAAAATACAGATAATGAACTTATCTCAATCTCGCAATGGGCTTTTCTCTGCTCAATTCCCAGTCCACTTGGATGTAAGCACCAAAACCATGGCCGCATTAATGTGGAGAATCAAATATGCTTAAAAGCACAAACCAATGCCCTGGCCAGGAACCATCCGGGGTTTTACTTTGTACCCCCAATTAGGACTCCTCTAAAGCCCCTCCCTCCTACCAACAACCCTACTTACAAACTGTGCTTCCATGAAAAATATCCACAAGCTCTTTGAAATTTTCAAAAATATTTTTCTTTTTCCCCCCGGGATCCTCAACAAGTCTTACAAGCCATTTAAATAATATTTTTCTCAGTTCGGTTTTATTACCAAAGGTTACAAAAATAACTTCCAAATTACAAATTTACAATTAGTTTAATGTAAATAATAGTGTCCTGACAAGTTCCTCTCCAATTAAAAATTTTCACTTTTAATTTTGGAGTTACATAATAATATTCTCAAGTTCTCATGATAATTTATTTTTAGTTTTTCAACAAATACAATATCGGGGATTTTGGCACTTCACAATCCTCCCCCCTTGAATTTGCTACTATCCTCAGTAGATCTAGAGCTACTCTAAAAATAAAAACATGAAAAAAACAAGTGATTAGTCAAACAGATCAAGATATATTTTTTTTAAGATAATCTTCTCTTTCCCAAGTAGTGCTATCAACATCACAAGAAGACCATTTTACTTTAATTTCTGTAATTTCTTGGTTTCCAAGTTTCCTAGTTCTAGTTTCCAAAATCATTTTTGGTTCAATTTAAAACTCACAAGTAGGTTTTATAGTTATGTTCTTCCAATCCACAACATGTTTATCATCAAAACATATCTTTTCAACAAACTCATAGGAAAAACATTAAGAATTTTAGACAACTGAGGAGGTAGAGACAATCTATATGCCAAAGTTCCTATTCTTTCAATAATTTCAAAAGGCCCGTAAAAACGAGGAGCAAGTTTAGCATATTTTCCTAACTTCAAAGAACTCATTTTTGGTTTAACTTTCAAACTCACTTTATCACCTATAAATAACTCTCTAACAGACCTTTTAGAATCAACAAAATGTTTATGTCTATCCTGAGCATATTTCATATTTTGTTTCTCCCTAGCTATAATTTCTTCCATTTATTTTACGTTTTCATTTCCATACCAGGATCTATGCTCGAGATCAGACCAGGAAATAGGGGTAGCACAATTTCTACTATAAACAGCCTCGAAATGAGCCATCTTAGTAGAAGTGTGATTACCTTGATTGTAAGGAAATTCAATCAAGTGTAAATATTGTTCCCAGTTTCCGGGTTTATCCCCAATATACATCCTAATCATGTCCTCTAAAATTCTATTAATCCTTTCAGTTTGGCCATCAGACTGAGGATGATATGCAATGCTAAATTTTAAGCTAGTACCCAACTCATCAAACAAATATCTCCAAAATGAAGAAGTAAATATGGGATCTCTATCAATTACATGATTTTTAGGAATGCCATGCAGATGAAATATCTCTTTGGAAAATAAATGAGCTACATCAGAAGCAAAATACTTAATTTTAGTAGAAATAAAATGATCCATTTTAGTTAATCTATCAACAACAAGAATAGAATCATGCCCATTCCTAGTCTTAGGTAAACTAGAAATTAAATACATAGTAACAGATTCCCATTTCCAGTCAGGTACATGTAAATGTTGTAACAAATTAGGTTTACTAAATTGCTCAGTTTTCACCTTTTGACAAGTCATACATTTACGCACATATTCACGAATGTCTTTTTATTCATATTTGGCCAAAAATAATTTTTCTTAATAGAGGAGTAAATTTTATGAAACCCGAGATTACTAGCTATAGGTATGTCATGAGAATATTTCAAAAAAAATTGTTTTCGATCAACAAGCTTAGGGATACACATTCTATTTTTATTATACAATAATCCATTATTTTTTATTATTATTGGCAAATAGTTTTTTGAAAGGGACTATACCCTTGTTTACAAAAGAAGGCCTAGAAGCCAGGATAAGCAAGAGAACCAGAGAGAAAAGGATCAGAATCCAAATGTGACAATGAAGTTCAAAGTAGCCAAAAAACAGCTACCAAGACGAGACAAAACAACAAAATTACTGCAAAAAAGTAGTAAAGGGTCCGTAAAAAAGCAACAAAAAAACATACAAGGACAGTAGAAGCATTTACAACTACTTTTTAGTAGCTTTGTCAATGATGGTTTTGATATTCTTCCAAGATTTGAACATACCCAAAGTTGTCATGTGAGCAACGTCATTATAATCCAGCTGCTCCACGGTCTTCTTGCTTTCCTTATCATTACCCCAAAGTTTTGCTGGAACTCCGCTTAGGTTGGAGACACTTTTGACGTGTTGCTCAATGAACTCCTCAATCGCCCTAAAGATGGCTATGTTGTAATCATGTCGATTTTTGGCCTTCCCTAAATGGGAGTCTAAGGAGTGTAGTTTCTTGTAGATATCATCAATTTGGCTGCTGTCAACATCCTCCTCCTCCTCCTCCTTCTTCCTCTTTCCTTTCTGTTTTCCCAAGTTTTTAACTTCATCCTTCAACAGTTTCATATCAGCCTCTAAGGCTTCCAGCCTTCTTGAAGAGTTTTCCAAGTGCACTTCCTGGGGGTTGGCACTGCTGATATTTAGGAGGTCATGAGCAATTTCAAATTCATGAGAACCCTTCTCCATAGCAAGAGTCTCAAGGTTAAGCTTCCTAGAAGCCCTAGTAACCAGTCTCCGTGAGGTAGAGGCTAAGTGGAGGGCGGGAGCAATAGAAGGGGGAATGGGAGAAGAATCCTGAACAACCGGTAGGGGGGTGACAGCAGCGGTGGCGGGGGCAGAGCAAAGGAGAAACAGGGCTGGCAGCAGCAGAGCTCGGCAGAGGGGGAATCGAGCTAGGGGAGGATGGGAGACCAGGAAACTTAAGGAGACATCATTTTTGCAGCAACAAAATGAGCCCTTGGTGTAAAGGAACTGCCTGGGAATTCTTTTGAAACTCTAGAATGGAGCGTTCAAGAGAGTTCAGCAAGTAATGGGGGAAACAAACCAAACGATCCCTATGAAAATGATTAAGAAAAATAAGGTGTTTCACAGAAATAGTGAAAAACTTTCTTTCCAAGGAGATGAACCGTATCATCATGCGGGTTACTTCATCATATGGCGAAGGGATCGAGCTAACAAGCAGGCCCGCTGTTATGTAGGTCAGCTTCTCCTCTCCCTCTACAAATCTCCTCTCTTCAACATCTCTATCGACCCTTTTGTTGAAGAATCGGAAGCCCTCCAAGCCAAGGCCGGTCGCTTCAACAATAAGTTCTTCATTGACTAAGACCTTCTGCCCCCCATATTCCACTGTCCTCTCCTTCCAATCCTTTGCAAAACACACAGAGATGCTCTGATCGTGCCCCTGAACCTTTTCCATGAAGTTTGTTACGCCACCCTTGCTAAGAATGCTCCACAGCTCAATATTATCTTTCCAATCTGGGTCCACACTAGGCTCAATTTGACAAGGAGGACCCCCCATCTTCTCTACTATGAACTAATTGCAACAAATTCCTAACTGATCGCTAAAGCCAGTCCACTTTTTGCTATTGTAATCTGCACAATATTAGAAATGAGAGCTGTTTCTTTTCCCACGATCGGCTGCGTGTCTGCTGATCTGAGCCTGCTGAAAAATGCATGTGAGGATAGCCCGCTCCCTGTCATCAATCACTTTATCACCGCCTTTGGTTTCCGTGGAGGTTTGAATCCACCTTTTAACAGTCACAATGGAGCCCGCATGCACGATTTTCAAAACCGTGTATCTCCACTTGAAATTCCCCATATTATTCACACTATCTTGATTATTAGACATGATTTGCATAAACCAATACTTTAAATCAACACGTGTGGGAGTATTTTTGAAGTTGATCCACACCCAAAAATCATAACTCATTTGTAGATATTTCTTACGTATGGAGATCCGCCTGAATGTTGTTTTGAAGCTGTTTAGGGATGCTACTATTGTCCCAAACTGTAAGGTTAACATTAATGCCATAATTTGCCAGCACATCCGCCAATTTATTACCCCCCTGTAGGTATGCATGATCCTGATGTTATTGAAAGTATGACTAATACTTATGGACTCTGTAATAAAATATTTGATGCTCCAACTTGGAGATGAGCACTGTTTAAGAAGATTAATGATATTTAGGGAGTCTCCTTCAATAATGAGGTTCTGAATATTTTGTGTCTGGGAAATTCTCAGACCCCAAAGAGTAGATAAAGCTTCGGCGAAATGATTAGTTTGAATTCCCATATTACTAGCATACGCAGCTATCAGATTGCCTTTATGATCCCGTATCGCTCCTCCCCCTGCCGCAATCCCAGGGTTTCCTTTAGAAGCCCCATCAAAGTTCAACTTATACCAATTTAGATCAAGAGGATGCCATTTAATCAAACATCTATCAATGCTATTCCCAGGATTGTTCCAACTATTAATTGATCCTATCTGCCAGTTGGATAGAATATATTCTTCATTTTCTGGATATATCTTGTTCTTGGGGAGTTTAAATCCAGCAATATTCTCTTTGATACCATTAGAAATTTTACCAATACTAATCTTGTAGTTTTGCTTTTTATTTCTGAAGATAATATCATTTCTATCCTTCTATATTCTCCAGATTAAATGAGGGACAACCAGCTTCTAGATCCTTTTAACAACACAATGCCTAAAGGGTGGGTTCCATTGAGTCCATATCTGATTGAGATCCTTCGGCAGCACCCAGAGAGCTTTAAATTTAGAAAGGGAAAAACTCCATAATATAGTGGCATACTCACAATGTATGAACAGGTGGTTGATATCCTCAGAATATTTCTTACAAAGATGGAACCTATTAGGGATTATTAATCCTCTTCTCATCAGATTGTCATTGGTAAGAATCCTACCTCTGATAGCCAGCCAAAGGAAAATTTTTATTTTGGGAGTTAAATCAGACATCCAAATCCTGTTCCAATTGAACTCTGTTTGGTTACTATGAAAGAAGTTATTGTATCCAGTTTTGACAGAGTAATTACCATCATTGGAGTTATTCCATACCAGCTCATCCCTGGAATCCATCTGACTTAATGGAATAAGATCTAATTGATCTTGAAGGGAGGAAGTAATTTGTTTCAGATCATTTCTCTCCACAGTAAGTTTTTTCCACTTCTTTCTGGTACCATTTTCCTCAATATAGCCCTTGATTTTGATGTCATACTTGTTTATAAGACTATCCTTGGCCATCCCAAGACTCTCCATGAGATTGCCATTAAACCAATTATCCTCCCAGAAGTTTATGTCCCTACCATCCCCCACTTTCCATTTACTGCCCTGCCTGATGAAATTTCTGCTTTTGGCCAGGATGTGAATAGGACGTTCGGTGTGATTGGGACACATGGGATCACCTCTCAAGCTGTGGGACTTGGGCTCGAGGTGAACCTCCAGAGAAGGCCGGCTTCCTCTTCCTAAACTAAGTGTTGTACTACTCCTAGTGTAACAAAAATGATTATCTAGTCCTATGCTAACATTTTCATGGGGTTTTAGGGAAAGAGATTTACAGAAATGAAACTATACTAGGGATGGTGATGCACCAAATAAAGGGTGTCTTCCAGATTCAGGAAGGGTTAATTTGAAGAGGGTGTGTGCACCACAGGTCAACTTCACCTACTGCAACTTAGAGAGGGTACAGGATACCACAAACTAAGAGACACGCGTTCCCTTTGTTAAACTTTATCAGACCGAGAAATATACTAGTTTCCCAGTGAAGAAGGATGAACTCAAGAAGGGTGAACAGACACCACAACTCAACTGCATGCAATACTCCACCACTCGATAAGCATAGAACTCCAAGAACCTGCAATAGAACTTAAACTTGCACAGTGTACCTGCAAGTATGAGAAAGGCACAAAGAAGCATAGAAGGATGAAAGGACCAAGATTAGTCACAAAACACACACTTTTATTGCTTCAATAACATGCACAATGCATCATACATTCAGAAGAGGCAATAGTTGCCATTACAGTCTTGAAGAGGAGGCTTGAAAGTTCTCTCAACACACAAGAACAACTTGCAGAAGAGAGAGGATTCTTGAAAAGTATACACTCGCCTGAGATATCTAACTGTCCAACTTGTCTGAACTGTTGGAACCCTTTGAAATGAGCTTCCAACTTACATTTATAGAAGAATATGTGAGAAAGAAGAGGAAATGGTCATAATTACATTCCTAAATTGAAGGCCCATGATGTATTTATTACAGTTAGTTGAACCACCTGAGAAGGTTCCATCATGGGTCATTAATTGCCTGATGACCTAGTCTTCTCAATTAATTAAAATAATATTTAAATAAAATATTTAAATAATAATAATAAATATTATTATTAAAATATTTAAATAAAAATATTAATTTAATTAACATAATGTTGGGACCCCCCCGTTGACCCGTTTGACTTGAAGAGGAGGGGGGTCCATGTGAATAGAGTCTGCACATAGCCAAACTCGATGAGCTTCAAATCCTCTAACTCGGTGTTGCAATCGATTTTGAACCCCACACTAACTCTTTCCTTGCTTTGGTAATCGGGCTCTTTTCCATTGAGTCCTTCGAATGGCGAGCTATCAAACTCGATTCTTATCATTTTCCTCTAGTTAACTCGAGGCCATTTATGCATTCCACGTTCAAACTTCATGAAACATCACCACGAGCTCCCTGCGAAGTCACCGAGCTCTTCATCCAGCAAACGATCTTACCTTTCCTGGGCTCAAACTCACTTGAATACCGAGCTTAACCCAATATTTCTAAAAAGAATGGTGTTACCACAATGCTCAGGATTCTTCCTCATCATATAACACTTGTAGTAAGAATGTTTTGGCTTTGCCATAATAAGCACAATTTGTACCTTCCAAACGATGAGAAAATGCCATTATTAATAAAGACCTAGTGCTGCCATGATGATGACCCAGGCTCATGCCCGTAACATGTCGATAGACACCCTTGAGACTGATTTTTGGCCAAAGAAGTCCTTCAGTATTTTGGCAGTGCACTTGGAAATCTCGGCTCCAATCAACAATTATGCCACTATTGGGATCTTAGTATGGAATGGGTAGCTGTGAGCTACACAATATACTCATTTTTCCAGAAACTAAAAAGATCCTTTATGTTACAATTTGCAACACATAAAATAAGCCCTTCAAAAAATACATTGAACAACTGGGGCAACCAAGAGGACCTTGGAAAAATGTATAGGTAACAACCATATGAATTCTTCCTTAGTCGTGGATCAAAGCTAATAGAAATAAAGCTAGATAAAATTAGCTTGAAACTACAGTATAATCGTCCATTGTAAAAAACAAGTTTCTCTGAACCTGGTAAAAGAATACTTTTTATTGTCTGATTGGACGTACATAATGGAAGGGTATAAATATTGCCTACTGCCCTCAGAGTTTCTCAAAGAGACCATTTACAAGTAACAAGGATGTAGCATACAAAACGGCCAACCAGGTATTTCAGAGTTGACCTTCACATTCAATTCATTTCTAGGAGAAAAAATGCTGAGCAATATGAATCGTTTCATTCTGCACCGTAATAAACCTTCATCTCCTGATTCAGGGAAATTTTATGAAGCCTTGAATAGCGTGACTCCAATCCATCGTACATGGCAGTGAATATTTGTTTCCTGCAGCTGCCATTCGATCTAAGTTCATAACAACATAGTTGGTCAACCTGCTTGCTAGATGCATTCGAAAAAAACTTCTACTAACAACATGCCTGGACAACCTGCTTGCTGGAAGCACTCAAAAGGAAGGCCTATCAGTACTGCAACATGCTGCAGACTCATTCCTGGATGCGTGGGAGTATGTCTCATACCACTGTTCCAGAGCTCTGTACAGTGGACAGGCTAGAAGTATGCTGGCAAAGGTGAACTGATCAGGTCAGACATCTGTTTGTTGCATTCGGTGAAACAATATCAACGCTTCGTGAGGAAACCCGTGTCTTCTGTAAGCTGTAATTATGGTATTCCATGAGAAGGCATCTCTTTCTTGTGAAAGCATATTCCTGGAAATGCAGGTCTGCAATAGTTGAAGATATGTAGATGGGTTTACAGGGATGTTATGTGTGGTAAGAAGAATGTGTGGAGCCTCCTTCACCTATCTCCGTGTCATACTCGATTTTGGCCAGGCTAGACCACCACGTCCAATCCTATTAAACACTTCAACTATCTCATTCCCACGTTCCCCGACTTACCTTCCGAGTGACTCGCACAAAGACTCGGATCCTGTTTACACGGCCCATGTGCGGAAGTATCATGTTGGATAGCCATCGTAATTTTTCCACTTGGCAATTTGATCCAATTTTTCCAACTCGCGGAAGTCTGATCATGGCTTACCACGGTTATATTTCCACTTGGCAATCTGATCCAATTTTTCCAACGTGGAGTGAACAGCCTCAGCGCGGGATTCACAGCTTGGCCCGCCATCATCAAATTTCCACTTCTTGACTTGGTCATACCAGCTCCAAATCCCCCCCGCGTGGAATTTCTTCTTTGGCTTGCCATCCACGAAAACCCACTTGGCATTGCTCACCTTATTTCCCACGTCTGGGATTGGAGTGCGGGGTTTCATTATCATTTGGCCAGATTTCATTTTGGATAGATGGCCACCGATTTCCACTTTTCCGCTCAGCGTGAGGAGACATCATTTTCTTGGTGCAAACATTTCAGCTATAGCTTGTAAGGTGTGATAATTCCAAAAGAATCCTTTATGCTCACGCCAACTTAGTGACTCATTGAAGATGCTCATATAATTGCAAAGCAAATTATGCCCATGAATATTCTGATATGAAACAGTTCCACCTCTATGAGATTTCTCACTTCCATGAGTTACATCGTAAAACAAGTAAGGTCTCGATAGAGAATCTTTGTAATAAATTTCATCAAGTCTCCCGGTAACACTCTCACTGTCACTTAATCGATTTTCATAAAAATATCTTGAAGGAAAATCCCGAATTTTCAGGATGCATTCGATGCTGAATAGATAAAAACATAGTGGACAACCTGCTTGCTGAAAGTGCTCAAAAGGAACTTGGATTTCAACCTTTACCTTGGAAAACTGCTTTGCCTATGCACTGTTGAAGGCTCGGCCGAAGAAGCTCTGAACATTTGGCCAATTTGACCAGTAAAAGATTGCTCTTTCCCTAAGATCCGCAACATTGTTTAGCTTGAGCAGGTGCAAAACTACACTGACTTCCTTGATAGGTGCTTGTTACATGCCAACCGAATCCTAGAAACCATCTTGTAATGCATCGACACGAAATCGAGTTGCATTGAATTATCCATCATGTCTCCCATCGAACAACGTCATCTTTGTTTACGCAAAATATTCATATATCTTGATGCCTTGGCTTGTGTTTGAATCACTCTGCAGATGTCCCACCACTTGTGGCCCGAACATTCTTGTTCCACCTGCTTGAACCTTTCCATCATTGAGACTTTATTGACTCGAACTTTGACTCTCCCTGACTCGGCCTTCACTTCTTTTTGCATCGATCTCTACCGAGATCCTTATAGAGTTCCCTTCATTCGTCAATTTTCAACGAGCTATATTTTGCATTAACAAGACCTCATCGAGCTCTTACAACTAAGAGTCTCTACCGAGATGACTATCAATTTGACACCGGATTCTTTATCAACTCGACCCTGAACTCTCCACTGAGTTGAGATCAACTGGGTGCCTTTCGATGCTAGGTGATCTCTTCATATGCAATTTAGGAATTATTTTTAATTATTGCATCTCGTTAATAACCGAAGGTGGGTTCCTGGGACTATTATTTCATTTTGAACGTGATAGGACCCCATTGTCCAATCTTGCCATGTGTGCAAAATTGGATAACATTTTTGGCGACCTCTCGGGGATGATTGCCTGCTAAGCATGATTCCAGTAGCCTTAAGTCATCCATTGGGCATGGAGTCTATGTTGGAATCCTGAAAGTAGTATGATTTTCTTTGACACATCCCAGAATCTCCTTGAGCATTGCCGATATCCTGGACCTCCCTGGAATGCTAAGCATGAAGTATACTGAATCTGTTGAATGCTTGACATCCATGGAACACTGCAAAAATTTGAATGAAGTAGATTTTGAACTCTTATGGAAACCTTGAACCTTTCTTCTCCTCGACACCTTCCAATGATGAAACAATGTGCAGAACAACACAAAACACAACAACAAGGAAAGCAAAACAACAACACACAACAATGTGCATAAGCACTTGGAGGAAAACACCTAATTTAACTGTACAGGGGGTGGAACGCTTCTCAAAAACAAGCTTTGAGATGTATCCCATTCACATGAATGGGTAGTTCTTCTCCATTGAGCCTAGATAGACGAAATGAATTTGCCTCTTTGCAACTTGTGATGATGTATGGCCCACTCCAGAGAGCGTCAAACTTGGCATGCCTGCCTGGTTTGGCCCTGTCTTCATCCCATTTGAGAACTAAATCTCCCTCTTGAAAACACCTGTTGGACGCCTTCTTATCAAAATATTTCTTAACTTGAGCCTGATGCTGCTCCAAAGTTTTCATAGCCTTGTCTCGTACTTCCTCTAACTCCATGAGTTCAGCAAACCTTATTGTCAGAGGATCACTCTCTATAACTTCAAGTTGATGAGCTAACTCCAAAGAAGGTAACTCCAATGAGAGTGGGAGTTTTGCCTCTCTTCCATATACAAGAACGAAAGGAGAATTTCCAATGGCCCTTTTAGGTGTGATCCGATCTGCCCATAAGGTGGTCTTAAGCTGTGTATGCCAAGTCCTCTTGTTAGTCTCCTTTCTCATTAGTGGCTCAGTTTTGGGATTAATTGGTCTCTGTTTCTGACGAACTGGCTTAGCATTAGGATCCAGTTTGATGGTATGTTGTGCTATACCTGGATCAAAACCACGCAGATCTTTATAGCTCCATGCAAAGATGTCATGATACTCTTGACAAAGTTTGATGAAAGCTTCTTTCTCCTCAGAAGTACACACTTTTCCGATCTTAAGAAATTTTTCATTTGATAATTAAAGGCTTCAACTTCCTCAAAATATTCTTCTCTGACCACCATGTTAGGGCTTTGTCTTGTGGCTTGGTCATCTGAATTGAAAATGGATTCCAAAGTGACTAAACCTTTTGGTAACTTGTTGCTTTTCAATTGGATAATTTTCTCACCATATGACTCCTGCAACTTATCTTGATTCTTTGTAGCAAACTCCTCCTCTTCTTGTAGGAAGAGGACAATTTGTTTGTCACTATCAAACACTTGCCAACTACTCGCATTATCAGGGACTGCTGGTCGAACCACCATTTTAACAAATTAACTGCCCTTCGTTCATGATATCAACTGGTATGTTGTATTGTGAACCAATTGTAGCAAGCCTATCTGCATCTTGATTTTGATCTCTAGGGATTGCATGGATTCCAAAAGCTTCAAAATCTTCAATCAGGTCCCAGACTCGGTTCTTGTATGATCTTAAAAGATCATTTTTGGATGCACTACGTGCCGAAACTTGATGAACAACTAACTCACTATCTCCAAAAATAGTCAGGGCCTTGATTCCCTTCCTTTGGGCTAGCTGAATTCCTTGCACAAGAGCCTCGTATTCAGCAACATTGTTAGTGCAACTGAACTGCAACCGGAAAGATGAGAAGTACTTATCTCCCTCTGGAGAAATTAACATAACACCAGCACTGATCCATTCTTACTTCTTGAGCCATCGAAGAACAATTGCCACAATCCTTTAGAATCACTTGGTGTTTTGACAAGTTGTGGTATGATCGTATCTTCTTCATGGATACAGTAAGTACCTAATCCTGTTTCTTCCAAGACCAGCAAACCAGCTTCTTCTTCTGCCAATACATCAGCGTAGGGATCGTACTGATGATCTCTACTTACTTCATCTAGCAAAGTATCAGGGACTTCTTCAACAAGGGTGGTTGGTTCATGATCGACATCTTCCTCTTCTGGATCACCGATGGTGTAATTTCCATTTATGGGACTAGCAGTGTAGGGTTCTACATGATTATGGCAGATTGGTTCTGCCCTTATAGTTACTTTGGTTCCGTATCGAGTCCTGAGAATCATATGCGACCAATCGGCTGATAGGTAACCGCCCATCTTGGCAGTGAAATCCCGTGATAGGCAAATGGCAAAGAGGGGAGGGAGATCGATGACCGATATGTCTTGGGTGAATGACAAACTTGGGCATGCATGAATGGTAAGTTGAAGTCCTTTGATAACCCCAACAGTCTTAACAGCTGTGCCATCCAGCTGAACAACCCCTCTTGTAACTGGCACATATTGTATGCCTAGTACATCTGAAATTTGTTTCGGCATGACAGAGCTACTGGCACCAAAATCGATCATGTAATTATGTACCAGGTGGTTGCCAATGATCAGGGAAATGTAGAATGGCATGTGGTTTGTTTGCCGTAGGAATGATTTTCCCTTCCGGTTGACACAAATTTGTAGCATTTGTCACTCCATGGCTTGGTGATCCACTGGTTGTACTAAAACTGTTCAGAGCTTCTCGCAACAGGTTTCTTTGGGAAGGGATCGAGAGTGCGTCCCACATGGTAACACTCAGATTGGTTTTCTTCATTTGTTCTACTATGCTGAAGGGAATCACTCCAACTTTGATGACACTTTTTTGGGCATTGGGGTCCTCCTTTGGAAAATGTTTGTTGGGTACCGTGATGCCTAGAGAACCATCTTTCCCTACGGCGTGGCTAGCCAGTGTTTCTGGTGATTTCTTTCCCGCATTTTTATCAACTGCCATTTGTAACCCAGGTTGAGAAGTGGACCACTAGATCAGCTTCGAGAGGTTGAGGCTCCATTGCTCTCTTCTTGGAACGAGTGTTTGCTGCCACTGATGAAGAATCTATATTCAATCCTGTTTAAAATCTTCTTCTTGCCAGTTTAGCAAAGTTGGATTCTTCAGGTGCCTGCGGTTGATCTGCTGCTTCTTGCAATAGATGAATTGTTTGTTAACTCGCGAAGGGGCAGATACACTTTGAACCATAAGGGCCTGGCTAAGAACCCCATTGGGACAAATATTTTGATTGTGAGGTTGAGAGCAAGGATAACACCATTCGTAGTCTTGAACTAGATTATTTTGAACAGGTACTATAGCTCTAGATGAGCTAGCTGCAAGAGGGTTCTGAAAGTTCAAGGGCCTGACATTTGCAACTTGACTTGTAGTTTGATTTTGAGGCTGATTGTTTCCTTGAAAAGGAGAACGGTTAGCTTGATACTGCTGATTTTGTGGCTGATACGGACGATTGTATTGAAATTGTTGCCTTTTGAGTGCAACGAGCTCATTTCCAAAATTTTGCAGTAGTGACTTGACTTCAAATAGGTCATTTGAAGAGGCAGGGGAAGATTGAGATGGTTGCTTGGAGTCTACTGGAATAGGAGCAATGATAGGCTGATGATTCGTAAGATCTGGAGAAAAGGGCATTGGTGGTCGTGGAGCTATCTTTCCAGCCTGAATCAAAGAATTCTCTGCACTTATGGCAACTTCGTAAGCATCAGGAAAATCCCGGTGTAGTCCCTCCCATGGACTGGATCATAACTGCTACATCACTATTCAAGGCTCGCAAATAGTACAAGAATGCATTATGTGCAGAAGGCTTTACGAGCGCCGGAATCCTATTCCAAGTCCTGTGGAATCGGAAGTTGAAATCACTCATGTATTCTTGGGAAGCTCTCTTTATGGTAGTAAGTTGTTCCAAAAGTGATAGGTGATCACTTTTGTCTTCGAATTGTTTACATAGCTTTTCTCCCAACTCTCCCAAGTGGTTATAGTGCCAACACCTAACCCGCGAAACCATTGAAGCTATATTTTCCCTTGAAAGAGGTAGCAAGAAGTCTAACTGCAACGTTGTCTTCGAGATATTATGTACTGCACAGATGCTGGCTACATCAAAGATATGCTCCACTGGAGTAACGTGAGTTTCCCCCGTGTAGAAGGGTAAACTTTTGAGTGCCGCAACAGGTATTTTTCACGTTGAGCCAACATAAGAGGACTGCTTGCATTGAAAGGGGGAAAAACTTGGTTCCTCGCCATAGCAACGAAAGGTTGATTGTTCCTGGGTGGAGGAAATCTTCCGTAAGGAGGAGTTGAATGACCCCTACTAGGTAAATCTGCAACTGGGGATGTGGAAATGCCTCTTCTTCTTCTCTTTGGAGGAGACAAGGAAAGTTCGATATGCTGATACTTTCCTTTCTTTGAAGAATCTTTTGTCTGAATTCTTCACATAAGTTACCGCACTGAGATTTGGAATCCAGAGATATAGAGTCTGCAGGTAATTTGACTTGTGTAAGTGAGAAGAGAAGTACCAACTCTCTTCCCACCGGGCGTGCCAAAAACTGTTGTCGCCAAATCACTGCACCCTCCAAATGGCCAGGATGTGAATAGGACGTTCAATGTGATTGGGACACATGGGATCACCTCTCAAGCTGTGGGACTTGGGCTCGAGGTGAACCTCCGGAGAAGGCCGGCTTCCTCTTCCTAAACTAAGTGTTGTACTACTCCTAGTGTAACAAAAATGATTATCTAGTCCTATGCTAACATTTTCATGGGGTTTTAGGGAAAGAGATTTACAGAAATGAAACTATACTAGGGATGGTGATGCACCAAATAAAGGGTGTTTCCAGACTCAGGAAGGGTTAATTTGAAGAGGGTGTGTGCACCACAGGTCAACTTCACCTACTGCAACTTAGAGAGGGTACAGGATACCACAAACTAAGAGACACGCGTTCCCTTTGTTAAACTTTATCAGACCGAGAAATATACCAGTTTCCCAGTGAAGAAGGATGAACTCAAGAAGGGTGAACAGACACCACAACTCAACTGCATGCAATACTCCACCACTCGATAAGCACAGAACTCCAAGAACCTGCAATAGAACTTAAACTTGCACAGTGTACCTGCAAGTATGAGAAAGGCACAAAGAAGCACAGAAGGATGAAAGGACCGAGATTAGTCACAAAACACACACTTTTATTGCTTCAATAACATGCACAATGCATCATACATTCAGAAGAGGCAATAGTTGCCATTACAGTCTTGAAGAGGAGGCTTGAAAGTTCTCTCAACACACAAGAACAACTTGCAGAAGAGAGAGGATTCTTGAAAAGTATACACTCGCCTGAGATATCTAACTGTCCAACTTGTCTGAACTGTTGGAACCCTTTGAAATGAGCTTCCAACTTACATTTATAGAAGAATATGTGAGAAAGAAGAGGAAATGGTCATAATTACATTCCTAAATTGAAGGCCCATGATGTATTTATTACAGTTAGTTGAACCACCTGAGAAGGTTCCATCATGGGTCATTAATTGCCTGATGACCTAGTCTTCTCAATTAATTAAAAGAATATTTAAATAATAATAATAAATATTATTATTAAAATATTTAAATAAAAATATTAATTTAATTAACATAATGTCGGGATCCCCCCCCCGTTGACCCGTTTGACTTGAAGAGGAGGGGGGTCCATGTGGATAGAGTCTGCACATAATCCAAACTCGATGAGCTTCGAATCCTCTAACTCGGTGTTGCAATCGATTTTTGAACCCCGCACTAACTCTTTCCTTGCCTTGGTAATCGGGCTCTTTTGCATTGAGTCCTTCGAATGGTGAGCTATCAAACTCGATTCTTATCATTTTCCTCTGGTTAACTCGAGGCCATTTATGCATTCCACGTTCAAACTTCATGAAACATCACCACGAGCTCCCTGTGAAGTCACCGAGCTCTTCATCCAACAAACGATCTTACCTTTCCTGGGCTCAAACTCACTTGAATACCGAGCTTAACCCAATATTTCTAAAAAGAATGGTTTTACCACAATGCTCAGGATTCTTCCTCATCATATAACACTTGTAGTAAGAATGTTTTGGCTTTGCCATAATAAGCACAATTTGTACCTTCCAAACGATGAGAAAATGCCATTATCAATAAAGACCTAGTGCTGCCATGATGATGACCCAGGCTCATGCCCATAACATGTCGATAGACACCCTTGAGACTGATTTTTGGCCAAAAAGCCCTTCGGTATTTTGGCAGTGCACTCGGCAATCTCGGCTCCAATCAACAATTATGCCACTATTGGGATCTTAGTATGGCATAGGTAGCTGTGAGCTACACAATATACTCATTTTTCCAGAAACTAAAAAGATCCTTTATGTTACAATTTGCAACACATAAAATAAGCCCTTCAAAAAATACATTGAACAACTGGGGAAACCAAGAGGACCTTGGAAAAATGTACAGGTAACAACCATATGAATTCTTCCTTAGTCGTGGATCAAAGCTAATAGAAATAAGCTAGATAAAATTAGCTTGAAACTACAGTATAATCGTCCATTGTAAAAAACAAGTTTCTCTGAACCTGGTAAAAGAATACTTTTATTGTCTGATTGGACGTACATAATGGAAGGGTATAAATATTGCCTACTGCCCACAGAGTTTCTCAAAGAGACCATTTACAAGTAACAAGGATGTAGCATACAAAACGGCCAACCAGGTATTTAAGAGTTGACCTTCACAATCAATTCATTTCTAGGAGAAGAAATGCTGAGCGATATGAATCGTTTCATTCTGCACCGTAATAAACCTTCATCTCCTGATTCAGGGAAATTTTATGAAGCCTTGAATAGCGTGACTCCAATCCATCGTACATGGCAGTGAATATTTGTTTCCTGCAGCTGCTATTCGATCTGAGTTCAGAATAAGGATAAACATGCATTCGATACTGAACAGATAACAACACAGTTGGACAACCTGCTTGCTGGAAGCGCTCAAAAGAAAGGCCTCTACTGTACTGCAACATGCCTGCTACCTGTGCGTGGGAGTTTGTCTCGCGACCACATCAAGCTCAGAATTGTACAGGGACAAGGGAGAAGTATGCTGGCAAAGGTGAACTGATCAAAGTCGGACATCTATTTGTTGGATTCGGTGAAAAGGAAACAATATCAACGCCTCGTGAGGAAACCCGTGTCTTCTGTAAGCTGTAATTATGGTATTCCATGAGAAGGCATCTCTTTCTTGTGAAAGCATATTCCTGGAAATGCAGGTCTGCAATAGTTGAAGATATGTAGACGGGTTTACAGGGATGTTATGCACTGGTAAGCAGAATGTGTGGAGCCTCCTTCACCTATCTCCGTGTCATACTCGATTTTGGCCAGGCTAGACCACCATGTCCAATCCTATTAAACACTTCAACTGTCTCATTCCCACGTTCCCCGACTTACCTTCCGAGTGACTCGCACAAAGACTCGGATCCTGTTTACAAGGCCCATGCGGAAGTCTCATGTTGGATAGCCATCGTAATTTTTCCACTTGGCAGTTTGATCCAATTTCTCCCACTTCACGGAAGTCTGATCATGGATTACCATCAGTAATATTTCCACTTGGCAATCTGATCCAATTTTTCCAATGTGGAGTGAACAGCCTCAGCGCGGGATTAACAGCTTGGCATGCCATCATCAAATTTCCACTTCTTGACTTGGTCATACCTTAGCTCCAAATCCCCCCCGCGTGGAATTTCTTCTTTGGCTTGCCATCCACGAAAACCCAAGTGCTTGGCATTCCTTATCTCCACCTTATTTCCCACAGGGATTGGAGTGTCGGGTTTCATTATCATTTGGCCATTTCATTTTGGACAGATGGCCACCGATTTCCACAAATTCCGCCCAGCGTGAGGAACATCAAACTTTCTCAGTGCAAACATTTCAGCTGTAGCTTGTAAGGTGTGATAATTTCAACAGAAACCTTTATGCTTGCCAACTTAGTGACTCATTGAAGATGCTCATATAATTGCAAAGCAAATTGTGCCTCATGAATATTCTGATATGAAACAGTTCCACCTCTATGAGATTCACTTCCATCATCGTAAAACAAGTAAGGTCTCGATAGAGAATCTTTGTAATAAATTTCATCAGGTCTTGGCAAGTAACACTCTCACTGTCACTTAATCGATTTTCATAAAAATATCTTGAAGGAAAATCCCGAAATTTGAGGATGCATTCGATGCTGAACAGATAAAAACATAGTTGGACGACCTGCTTGTTGGAAGTGCTCAAAAGAACTTCTGCTATACTGCAACATGACCTGCTGCCTAGACATCATTTCGGCCGAGGAAGGTCTGAACACCAGTAAGAAACAAAAATATTCACCGAGAGATCCCAAGGCTCCATCACATTTTTAAGCTGAGCAGGTTTGATAGGCCTCTTTTACATGCCAACTTTGAGTGAGTTGACTTTGCCTAGAAACTGTGCATCCACACGAAACGAGTTGCATTGAATTATCCATCATGCTCGATGAGTCCCATTGATAGGGCTCCATCACGTTATGTGTTTACAAACCCGAGATTCATTTTATGAACACTCTTGATGCCTATCTTGCGTTTGAATCACCCTAGCTCTCGCAAAATGTGTCCTAAAAGAAGCTCACCACATGATCTCCAAAATGAACGTTGAGTCGAACTCCTTATCTGCCTTCTTACACCTGTGATTGAACCTTTCCAATTCATTGAGACATTGATAGCTCGAACTTTGACTCTCCCTGACTCGGCCTTTCACTTCTTTTTGCATCGATCTCTACCGAGATCTTTATAGAGTTCCCTTCATTCGTCAATTTTCAACGAGCTATATTTTGCATTAACAAGACCATCGTTGAGCTCTTACAACTAAGAGTCTCTACTGAGATGATTTCCGAGATGACTATCAATTTGACACCGGATTCTTTATCAACTCGACCCTGAACTCTTCACTGAGTTGAGATCAACTGGGTGCCTTTCGATGCTAGGTGATCTCTTCATATGCAATTTAGGAATTATTTTTAATTATTGCATCTCGTTAATAACCGAAGGTGGGTTCCTGGGACTATTATTTCATTTTGAACGTGATAGGACCCCCATTGTCCAATCTTGCCATGTGTGCAAAATTGGATAAAAACCTTATCCCAAGCCACTAAGTGAAATTTGAATTTCTCATCCATGCCTTGCCATAAATTTTTTTTTTGGATCCTTTCAATCTTATCCCTGAAAGAAGAGGGGATCTTGTAGAGTGACATGATATAAATTGGCAGATTTTGGAGAGTACTTTTGATGAGCAGGCTCTTACCAGCACTAGATAAAATGGCTCCTTTCCAACCAGCCATTTTTTTTTGGAATCTCTCCAATAAATCATCCCACACCTTGCAAGAGACTTTCCTAGTGCCGAGAGGAAGCCCCATGTAAGTGGCTGGAAGCTCACTTATTTTACAGCCCAGAATTTTAGCTATTTTAAGTTGTCTTTCCTCCAGAGTGTTGAAGAAGAAGATGGTGCTTTTGTCATAATTGATCTCCTGCCCAGAAGCAGATTCGTAGAGCAGCAGCAAAAAAATTATCAAGCAAAAAATGAGAGATTTTATCCTGTAATTGCACATTTTGAGTTCCATTTTTCAAACCAACATATATATCACAAAAATATTTATCAGTAGGTAAAGATTTTTTTATAACTTCTCAAAATGACTTCTTTTTACAGACAAAACATTACAATAAATTCTTTTTCTACTTAAAGCATCAGCCACAACATTTTCTATACCAGGAACATACTGAATATCAAAATCATATTGGCTTAACAATTCAACCCATCTCTTTTGCCTCATATTTAACAAGGGTTGTGTGAAGATATACTATAAACTTCTATGATTAGTTTTCTAGTCAAATTTATTTCCTAACAAATAGTGTCTCCAAATCTTTAAAACATGAACAATTCCTAGCAATTCTAAATCATGAGAAGGATAGTTTTTCTCAGCAGGAAGTAATTTCCTAGAACCAAAACAAACAACTCTATTTTTTTGCATTAATACACAACCAATTCCATAATTACAAGCATCAATAACAACATAAAATGGTTTAGAAAAATCAGGAGTGCATAATACAAGTGCAGTAATTAAAGCCTATTTTAATTTATTAAAAGAAAGATCACACTCTTCAATCCAATCATACTTTCTAACCTTTCTAGTTAAATCAGTAAGTGGAGAAACAATTCTTGAATAGTTTTTAATAAATCTATGATAAAAACTCGATAATCCAAGAAAAAATCGAACTTCATGGGAATATTTAGGCATAGGCCATTCTTCTACAACTTTTACTTTTGATGGATCAAGGGCAATACCTTTTCAGAAATAATATGGCCTAAATAAGAAACTTCATTTTTAAAGAATTCACATTTACTCAGTTTCTGAAAAAGTTAATGCTTCCTTAAAGTTTCTAACACCATTCTAACATGCTTTTTATGTTCCTCTTCAGTTTTATAATAAATCGGAATGTCATCCAAAAAAATAATCACAAACACATATAGAAAAGGATGGAAAACATCATGCATCAAAGGCATATCTCTCTACATATTTTTAGATATTTGTCTTTAAGATATCTATATTGGTTTAAATAGTAGATGTAGATTTTAGTTGATATGATCATTTTTTTAAGTCACAAATCTCCCTTGTAAGACCAAAGCACTTTCTTATAGTATCTAGCTTCATATATAAATTAACATGTGAACTAAAATGCAGATCTATATTGGATAACATAAAATTTCATCACATGTATCTCGTAGTTGTGAAAAACACAAAAGTAACCATTCATATTCCATAAAACCCATGTACACTACATGCATGTAAATATAACCCTCTTTTACACAAAATATCTAATTATAATCAAGTGGAGAAACATTGTCTTATTATGCTTATTTCCTTAAAATAGAACAAATAACAGTCCTCGTTTAATGTGTCAAGAGGCCACCTAATATTTTTTGTTTGGATAGTGTTGGTTGCAGAAAAAGAACTTCAAGCAGGGCAACAGTCAGGGGACAAGAAGTCCCTCCTCTTTAGTGGGAGAGGTTCCCTTATTCAGAAATGGACCTATTTACATATGTACGAAGCAAGGTTTCACTATGGAACTTGAATATCATGAAAGTGTTTCCTGAATAGATCATCAATTACAAAAGTACAAAGGAATCAAGATGTGGAAATGAGAAGAAAAGCACCATTTGGAATTATAGGTGACAAAACAATTCCTTATGCGTGCAAGAATACAGTGAATTGGAATAAGATCATTTGTATTCTCATAGATGTTATTTATAGAACTAATGCAGATACAAATGATCTTATTCCAATTCATTGTATTCTTCCACGCATAAGGAATTATTCTGTCACCTATAATTCCAAATGGTGCTTTTCTGCTCATTTCCACATCTTGATTCCTCTGTACTTTTGTAATTGAAGATCTATTCAGGAAACACTTTCATGATATTCAAGTTCCATAGTGAAACCTTGCTTCGTACATATGTAAATAGGTCTGTTTCTAAATAAGGGAACCTCTCCCACTAAAGAGGAGGGACTTCTTGTCCCCTGACTGTTGCCCTGCTTGAAGTTTTTTTTCTGCAACCAACAATTTTTGGTGACTCCGCTGGGGAAGCGTCTCTTGGTGTTTTCCAGTTCCGCAAATATTTATTGATCATCCTTTGATCTAGCGACTCCACATTTTACTCATGGGAGAAGGGCCCGTGGTATTGAAGATTCTCAGTTTTAGCTTTTGGAGCAACAAAGTTTTCCCTTCCCTTCAAATAGAGGAAATAGAAGAGCTCGTTTAATGAGCACTCCTCCTATCAAAAGTAGAAACCCCGTGGGGGATTTTACTCCAGAACAACTCGGTCCTAATCTCCACACTCTAATTCTCGCTGGGGTTTCAGTTCCCCTTCAAGCCATTTTTCCAAGAATCACGGTACCATTGCCTTGGGGCCATCGTGTTGGGCCTCTCGCCCTTCCTCAGCCTTTGCATGAGTTACCCAGAGGTAACCGAAAAAACTTTCCCAAATTCAGAGGTGATGGCAAGGTACATCTTGAAAAGCATATTGCATCCTTCATAGTTGCATGTGGAGTTCTGGGGGATGAACATGAAGATGTCTCAGTGAGAATTTTTGTTGAGACTTTACAGGATAATGCGGTTGATTGGTTCTATCACCTTCCAGCCAGAACTATCACTAGCTGGGACACAATGAGAGCAAGGTTTGAGAATCATTTCAAACCGGCGGAAGATGTGCATGCTTTGCTAGCCCAAATTTCTCAAATAAAGAAGGAATCACAGGAACCCATGAGAGAATTTGTGGCTCGATTTAACAAACTGATCAACAAGATTCCACTAGGAACTCAACCTGTAGATCAAATTCAAAAATGTTTTTTCTTGAATGCCCAATTCCCTGAAGTTAGTTATGCATTGAGAAGAGCTAATCTTGCAACATTGGCCGAGGATCAAACTCTTGCTGTTAGTGTCGAAGATGATTTAATCATGTCCAGGAAGCTGAGAAGAGACCCCTCTAAGACTAGGTCTTTTCCTCCCTCTTCTTCCACTTCTGGGCCTAATACCGATTCACTAGTGAAAAAACTTGCGAATGACCTCATCGCCATTAAGAAGCAATTAGCTCAGCATGCCCCTTATGCAAAGATTCCAAGGAGGAATTTTCAGCCCAGAAATCATTTTCCTTCTTCTCAGGCAAGGCTAGCACTTGAAGGACCTCCTATTAAAGTCCCTGTTAATGTAACCTGTGAAGTTGAAGAGACGAAGGATGAAGAAGTTAGTGAGGATTGTGAAGAATTTGTTGAAGAAGTTGATGAGGAAACAAAAGAACTTGAGGTATCGCGAGTTAATTTCTTTACTACAGAAGGCATTGATGAAGAAGATGATTATGATGAGGTAGTGGCAGACATGAACAATGAATCATATGTTGTCATGACTCGAGAATAGAAAAACAAAAGGGAAAAAGTGATACATCCGACCAAAAAATCCAAGGAACCTCCAATGACTATTCCTATAATTGCGAAAAGAGGATTTCCTATTCCCATTGCATCCACACCCAAGGTAATTCCTGTCACCTCTACTACTAAGGTTACTTCTTTTTCATCTCCCAAAACTGATAAACCCAAGGTCCCAAGCGAGGATAGCTCGTCTGCTTCTGGGTCTTTCGATATCATTGATCACCTGAAGAAGACCAAGGTTCAGATTTCAGAAGCTGAATATTATCAAACCCATCCCAAGGATTTTGCTAAAATGATTCACTTTTTCAATTCCCATTCTAAAACTACCTCTAAAGGCCTTTTACCCACTCCATCTCCCGTACCACAACCTAATCTGGTAGCCACTGTCACCTCACCCAATGACAAGATCAAACCATTCTATGTGACACTCCTTATAGCCAGCCATAGACTCAGCAATTGCGTCATAGACTAAGGTGCATCAGAAAATTTAATGCCTACCAAAGTAGCTCATGCCTTAGGCCTAACTCTCACACGCACTTACAGGTCTTGTTATTCCATGGAAAGTAAAGAAGTTCCCCTGGTCGGAAGAATTAAAGATGCACAGGTAGCTTTTGCTGCCTTGCCTGAGAAGAAGGTTTTAGCTACTATCCTAGTAGCAGATATTCCCCCTTCATATGGGATGCTGCTAAGTAGGAACTTCTGTAAGGATGTGGGTGGATAAATTCAAATGGATTGGTCACATGCCCTCATACTTGTTAATGGGCAAATGAAGAAGTCGTTGCCTAAAAAGCAATATGAGTATATTGTAGAAAAAATAGATGATCCCAAAGCACAGATACTTTATGAAGATAGAGGCCATGGCAACTATATGAATATGTCTCTTGAGGAGATCCAACTTCCCAAAAATTCACTTGAGGATCCCAATGGATTTTGGATATTAGAATTTGATGGAAGTTGTTCCTCAGCTAGTTCTGGAGCTGGTGTAGTATTAATGTCTCCTGAGGGAACCATATGTCCTTTCTCATTCAAGTTACAATTTGAAAATACTAATAATATAGAAGAATATGAAGCTCTCATCCTTGGACTCCAAGTGATAAAAGAAAAGGGTATAAAAAATCTTCTAGCTCGTGGAGATGCAGAGCTGATTGTCAAGCAAGTTAGAAACCTTTTCCAGGTAAAAAATAGAAGATTGAAACATTATAGGAATCAGATTTGGGACTCTATTGAATTTCTTGATGCCTTCTCCATTGAAGCAGTGCCTAGGGAGAAGAACACCAAAGCTGATTCACTAGCAGTCTCGGGGTCATTACTGATACCTCATCCTGACTTCTCTCAAGATAAGTTTACCATTGAAATGATTCATAGACCCAGTGTACCTGATAATGCAAGTAACTGGCAAGTTTTCAATGATGATCAACATCTTCTTTCTTTCTTAGAACTCAAGGATAACTTCGAACAGTTGTTTTTTGAAGGAAATGACAATTTGTCTCATGAAAGTGTGCCTTTTAACCAAGAAACCATCAAAGAAGAAGAAGTGGATCAAGATGGATGTATCAAACTCAAAGGGAACAAGATCCCAAAGGGATTGGTAAGCTTAGAAGATTTGTTTGACAAACATGATAGGTATGTGAGGTTTAAAGCTTCTACTGGACCTCAAAAATCAGCTGAATATGATAAAATTAATATTGGGAGTTCTACTGACCCTAAACTCGTGAACATTGGAAAATGTTGCACGCCAGAAGAAAAGAGGAAAGTGATTAATCTTCTAAGGATATATAGAGATGTTCTTACTTATTCCTATGAAGATTTAAAAGCTTTTCAACCAAAGGAGATGCAGCATTACATCCCTCTCAAACCTAGGATTAAGCCTTTCAGACAGAAACAAAGGCAGTACAATCCTAAGATAGCTGACACCATCTTTCAGGAAATACAGAAGTTATTAAAAGCCAAAATCATTTTTCCTATCCACCATTCAACATGGATTGCCAATATTGTGCATGTTAGAAAGAAAATTGGTGAGATTCGTATCTGTGTCGACTTCAGGAATCTGAATCAAGCTTCTTTGAAGGATACCTATCCTTCCCCCATGATGGATCAAGTCTTGCCAGTTGTAAATTGATTTAAAATGTTGTCTATGCATGATGGCATTTTTAGAAGATATAATCAGGTAGAAGTTAATACACACAGATCAATAGAATATTGCCTTCACTACTTCCTTGGGGCACCTTTGCATATCCACAGGGATAAGCCTTTTGGAGAATCTCTCAACACCCGAAGCCAGTTTTCAAAGTATGCATAAAAAAAACTTGGCCTAATAGAAAAAATGAAAGGATACAGATGGTATTGTCGTAAATAAATAAATGACTTGACTGTATTTTCCATAACACTTTGCACATGAACATTCCTCGAAACACCTTCCCAGAAAAAGTCCACAAGGATAATGCTAGAGAACATGAGATTTCAATGTAATTTGCTTACAAGAAATCTATAACTACTATGTCACAGATCTAAAATTCTTTGGGCATGTTGAAACTCTAAACTATTTGTGAATCGAAATTGATCCTTAATCAATTCAAGTTATCTAGGAATGTAAATAACACATCCAACCAAGGAAATGTAATGCAGAGTACAATCTCCAATGTTAAGATTATGCTTTGTAAGATCCCTTCACCCTCTTTTCTGATGTGCCCAGAGCTGAAGTGTTGAATATCTGTGCACAATGAAATGAAAGGAAAATAGATGTTTGGTTGGTCTCCTGCAGGTAAATGATCCTGGTAGCAATGAATTACAAAGATAATAATAAGCTAAAATTAATTATGTTTTAGCTTGTGTCGATTTCTTAACAAAGATTCCGATTGCATAACAATGTAATTCCAATACAAAAGACTAACAACCAATGTTTCGGGAAAAATATTGGTTTTTATTGAAGAAGATTGGCAGAGAAGTGGTCCACTCCCACTTGACAGCTAGGAAGTGCCACATCATTGATGGGAGAGGAAGTCAACCTGACTTAAAATACATCATAGTATAGGAGGATAACTTCCTATCGCAGTGGTATCAAGCAGTAAAACAGTAGTTCGATTTGGTAAATTCTTAACATGTGAGATCTACAGTGAGTTGGAACTGAATGCAACACGCAAATAAAATACGCTATCTCGAGTCTCAGCATAAAATCATGTAGAACCAATAATCTACATAAATTGGGTGGCCAAGGTTTAAGAACTGTCATGGTGACATCAGAGCCAACCAAGCTCATTTGTGGAAAAGGTCTGTGTGAACTTCATCGCTTTGGGAGCTAAGCACCGGCGGTTACCAGTAACTGTTACAGCGGTTGCGCAACCACCACGGTACCGTTTTGTTTCTTAAGACCAAAATTGATGAATGGAATAGGGGCTATCACACACTTTCTCACTTACTAAGAAGTAGAAAAATCTCATTTGACTAGATAAGGAGAAGAGAGCTACTAAGTTACAAGAACAGCCTACAGTATGAGTTGTGGGAAAATGCAACTTGGATATCATGTGGATTGAATCGAAGATTTATAATCATGTGGGGATTAGTAACTATTCCAAATAAGCTGATCTCAGCTTTTCCTGATCAAGCATTTGGAGTGCACTACTCATCAATTGTCCCTGCTCAGAGAATTTTTAGAGATTTTATCCATGTAGTGGCATAAAACGAGGAGTCTAAGTATGGTGCTCCTAGATGCATGAGAAGTGGGTTGAGAAATGTGATACCTTGACACGTCCATCGTGGGTATATTATGCCAATCTATGGCTTCCTTACCACCTATAAGAGGAAAGCAGTGAATTGAAGTGCAGCCTTAATGTCAACAACGGGGTTTAGATATTCATTGGAACACTAAATCCCTCTGAAAAGTGCTACTCATACTCATGTATTACACAAGCCATAGATTATATTACTAAATGCGCCAGACACTCCCATTCCTAGTAAAAAGTACCACATTCAGAAACAAGGTTAAATGCAATATATATATCAAAGATTACTATTTATAGAAAATCATTTACACCTTCCTAAATAAGATAGTGACAGATAATAATTGAGCTCTAGATTACCTTGAGATGATGGATTTCTTGTGAAAGTATAGTTGAATCTGAAGAAGATCCACTCGATCACGATTAGTAGTACAACTTAGTGGGAAATGGATCAAGCAAAATCAGGAACGGGCTAGTTATTTGCATTTGCTTATTATCACCCTAGGAAATCTAGAAAATGTGTCCCAGAGGAACTTGCACGTAGGGGGGATATTTTTATAATGCTCTTATAGTTAGATAGGATCACATCATAAAAGGGCCCCATAGGATCTATAATTTCCTTATTTAAAATGGTATATTTTATGAATTTTTGAAGCTCAATTGGGGGCTAGTAACAGTGGAGCTACGAGGTCTGCAGTTTCATAGGAAGCCATTGAAGACACCAGGTTTCAATGATTCGGTTGCGATAAAAGGATCATGCCCCTTTATCAATTGAACAGAGGGGTAGGTTACAAAATTGTTGACTAAGATATCTGCTCCACCAACAGACACGTGAATAGGTATAGTGGTTATGATAACCAGGCACTATGTATAGAGCAGCGGATTGCATACGTGTCAAGACAGAATGTAAACAAATGGGACTAAAAGGACTTCAAAATAATTGGTTTTTAATGGCATTTTTATGATGTCTCTTTGGCTTGGATCTTGTCATGCATCTAGGCACTGGTTGCTAACTGAGAATTATTTTTTACCTTGATTTTGAATGCAAGGAGAGTCCCTCCCACTTCCTTATAGTGGAGCAGGGACCATGAAATGTTTTTAAGTCTTCCTCTGATTTTGAATGCACTTTGTACTTATTCTATAGAGCGTTTTGTCTTTAGAGGGCTTGGATATGGAGGATTTTGTGGACAGAGTTGGTTCTTCCTGCTAGTCATCTTACTTATGTGACTATACGTGGCTTACAGGGATGCATATTGGAACAATAGTCAGCTGTCCCCTAGATTTAGGGGAGAGTGGACGATCGCTTATAGAGGATGTCTATAGGATTTTGCCAAGTTCTTATCACTAGAAGGAAGTTGGTTGTTGAGAAGTCACAGGTTCCCTGGCTGTTGTCCACTTTAAAATTTAAAATTTAAAAAAGTTAAACACTTTTCCTGTCGTTTTATTAAAGGGAAAATTCAAAAAAGTTGGGAAAAAATATATGTTTTTAGGTCACTTTGTGTGATTTGTAGGTCTGTCAGACATTTCTGTCCAAGATGTCCCAAGTTCATTAGGGCTTCCTGTTCACCGATCGGCCGCTTTCACCTGAAGTCCGCTTCTTTCGCGGCACGCCAGAACTTTTTGTCCCAAATAACACAAGTTCTCCCTAGGCTCGATGTTCACTTTTCACCCAATTCAGCCGAATCACATACTCCACATACTTTTGTTCCTCATGTCCCAGAAGCATTTGTGCATCTGTTTCCCGCATGTCACCCGTATCGGCCGAAATCACGCTTTTGTGTCCCACGTGTCCTAAATGAACCAAAGGCCATTTGGGCTAATTTTTCCTACTCTTCCAAAATATCTTAATTTTCAAGTTGGTAGATGTATATTTAATGCACATTTATTGTCTTTCTCTCTCCCAAAAAACTATATAATGAACTTCCCCCTATGCATTTTTGCACACTACTTTCTTGTTATTTATTGCTCATACCCTTGCGATAAAAATTTCTGCACATGTATCCATTCCCCCTGCAATTTCATCCCGAATCCAGAATACAACCTTTCATTTCAAATTAATATCAACATGAAGATTAAATTCCAAGGTTAGGAACAAATCTCACTGCTCGAGTCTGCCATTCCCGATATCGGGGACAATGAAGTTCGCCACCTTGACTTTGGGGATTTCTGGGCAAGAATGATAGACTCGAACCCTTCTCCTATGGCACAAATGATTTCATGATAGCAGCTTGGCATTTTCCGGTGGTTTCCCAATTTCAGTACAATGTGCAGATACATTACTCTCCTGTGGTGCTCATTTCAATCCTAACTCAAGTGGAGCTAACAAACGTGCATAGGAGAACTCATTGCCAAGCTTGATGCTGGCGGAATTGGTAATGCCCTAAGGATTCCTGAGATGGAAAATTCTATAGTAATCTCTCAGAACTAGGCACAAGTTCTCTTCTACCAGGACAGTGAGAAATACAAGGCAAGGGTGGCAAATTCTTGGCTTAAAAACCCTAAAAAAGGGGTGTCCCGTCTATCCAAGGGTTCTATTTTGTGCTGATTTTAATGAAGAACTGTCAGATTTTATAATCCTACTGGCTCGGGTTATTGGCTTACCTTCTACAAACAAATTCCATTTTTGGATGTGCCCCCTTATCAACATGGTGTGCGAGGGAACTCAGAACATCAACCTGGGTGGAAATCATTAGAATGAACTTAACCAGAGCAACTGTCCAATGTACAACAAACCAATAAATTCTACATGACTTCATCCCTAATGTATACCCTAGCAACATCGAGGCAATGGTTTGGGTTCTCATACATTGATGCCCATAAACCTGACCTTGTATACGCTTACTGCCCTCATTTTACCCTAGACACTAGCAATCATAGCTTCAGAAGGGTAAATGATTGCCTTCACCATGTACATTGTCAGGATTTTGGAGAGTGACACAACAAGGAGATTTTTTAATGAAGCCATGAACCTAATTTTGAAATACAGTGCCTAAATTCATATAGTTCAGGAAATTCTCTTATATTAGGCTTGCAGGTTATGAGAGCACCCCTCTAAAGCTCCCCATGTTCTACAATGATAAAATGGCTTTAATCGAGGTATGTAGGCAATTAGAAAAGTTGCACAGAACCTGCAAGGATAAGAAAATTACTTTCTTGCACTTCCCCATCATCTTTGGGAAACTACACCTGCAAGATGACTCTAGATGCACAAAACATAGAAAGAGCCCTAGCTCCCATCACTATCCATTTTTTTAGGACTAGAACTTGTTTTGAATTGAAGAAATTTAGTGAGCAGAACATCAATATCACTTATCATCATAGGGAAGACACAGAGGACTATTGGGCTGACTGTGCTGATGATTTTTGAAGCAAGGAGGAGACATTACGGTAGGTTTTCTCTCTTCAATTAATTCAAGAGTCTTAAACTGTACCAAGTTCCTAAAGGACTCCAAGATGATAATTCTGACCTATATACTCATATGAATTATGACAACATGGTCAAACACACTCCCTTGGAGGATTTGGATTGGTTCAAAAAGGAGAAGGATGAGCTAGCAGAAATCCTAGCTCCCGTCTTGGTAAGAACCAAAATCTGGTTTGACAGGAGAGTTTGCGAACTTAGATGGCACTCAGGTGAGTCCTTCCTCCAAAGACACCTCAACACCAAGAAAGGAGGTATTTTTCACCTAATTTGGGAGTACCTATACAGACCCCTCCTGCCTCATCAACTAAAGGTCCTACATCTTCCACTCCTTGCTCATCCACCCAAGTGTATCAGAAGAAACTCAAAGAAGGTTAAGAAGGAACCTGTGGAGGAAGATCCCCTAAGGAAGCATTTAGAATTGACTTTAGGACCAGAGAACATTATTTTTCTCAGTGAAAGTGAGGAGAGTGAAGTGGCAGTTTCTACAAGCTCTCCAGAAGCTCCTACAGTTAAAGAAAAGTAGGTTCAAAGCACTGAACTTCGCGAGCATCGGTTACTCCTCCGCACTAGAAGCCCCGAGTGCCCCAAGTGTCCCTCTCATATCTCAACTAGAAGTAAAATCAGTGCATACCCTGGTTGGTATGAGTTCTCTATCTCTTGTTCCTCTTGCCCCACCTTCTTCTTCTTCCTCCTCTTTTGCATGGGTGGAGCCTCTTGTTCAATAGTAGGAAGAGAAATTCCTCGTCTCGAATCTCAAGACCTAACTTCGATGCTGTGGCAGCCCTATTAGGCACTACTTCTCCTACTCACCACCAAGAAGGCCAAGACTACCTCCAGAATAGTATATGATGCTCAGGGCCAGCAATTCATGGAGATAGCTAAGCCCAAAGTAGATAAGCCAGGGGCATGATTTGCAAGCATATGACCTTGAGCTCTCAAGGATTCCCATAGGAGAGTCCACCCCTGTAGGTGAGATCCATAATCTTTAGGAAACAATCACCAGGGTCATTGGTAGAGTGGAGAAAGGGCAACAAACCATAGAACATCTGGAGGAGCAGGCCTAGGTTTTTACAGGTTTTATCAAGTCTCTGTTGTCTAAGGATAAAGTTTTAGATCCTACACCACTAACTACTCTTCCACCCCTTTTGATTCTCAGCCAAGATGAAGTCCAGAGTATCAAATACATACACATATATTCTATCTATAGAAGGGCTATGGAGGCCATGGTAGATGACATGCTCATTGCAGGGGTGAATTTCATTGATGAAACCTTTAAACTTAATGAGAAAGTGAGTAATTTGTAACATAAGCTCTCATCCACTATTGGAAATATAGATAAAGAGCTCAAACTTTATAGCAACTTGTATAGTAGACCTTCGCCTCATGGGATAGACTGATGATAATATTTTAAAGGTAAGCAAAGTCTTCGATGAGTGCAAAAGACAACTTGTCAAAATCATGGGTTTACAGCATGGAATGAAAAATCAAGGTGCTAGAAGAAGCTTTAGGAGAACTGAAAAATAGCTGACAAAAGGGTGAGGCCTTCAAAACTTTGGTGGTATTTGCTTTTAAAGATATACATTTCCACCTCAATGATGAGACCTTTGGTGTACCCCTCTCCTTGTAAGAAATCAAAGATCAATTATGAGAGCTTTTGTCAAAGATAATTTATTTCAAGGAGGATTCCATTTCCAAGGAGAAGATGAAGGAGATATACTCTCTTTAATCTGCTATTGAAGAAGCAAATAAAGATCATCACACGCACGTCAAATTTGACAAAGAGATGGAGAATTGACTCAGATTTTAGACCTAGTCCATTACCAAAACATCGGTCCCAAGAGGTAGAGACATAGCAAAGGTTGCTGAGAAGATTCAAACAACGGATCCTAAAATTAGTGGGCCCCTCTCAATCATGAACACCTATCTTCTTCTCCTGATTTCTTCTCCTTTCTTCCATTTCTTCATCTTGGATTTATTATAATTAGTTGGGGTATTGTGATTAGCGGCCCTTTAACTAAGCATTAGCTAAATAAGTAGTTACCATAGGTAACTGTTTTGTAAACTATATATTGGCCTCTCCTCGCCATTTTTTTTTGGAGAGGAATTTGGCTTATTCTTGAAAGTGTAAAGAAATCGTAAAGTAATCAATACAGAAGGATTTTTATTCTTTGTCTATATGATTCTTTTTATTTGCAAGCTATCTATTAAATATTGTTAGATCATTTGTCTGCATTATGTTGAGAAGCTTTGCATTGTCGTAGATGTTATTTATAGGACTGCATGTCTTTTCAAATTTCATCTTATTAATACAGATACAAATGATCTTATTCCAATTTGCCGTGTTCTCTACACACATAAGGAATTATTCTATCATCTATAATTCTGAATGGTGTTTTTTTGCTCATTTCCATATCTTGATTCCTCTATACTTTTATAATTGATGATCTGTTTTTAAAACGCTTTTGCGATATTCAAGTTCCATAGTGAAACCTTGCTTCATACATATGTAAATAGGTCTGTTTCTGAATAAGGGAACCTCTCCCACTAAAGAGGAGGGACTTCTTGTCCCCTGACTGTTGCCCTGCTTGAAGTTCTTTGTCTACAACCAATAGATATTATACGTGAGATTTTTATTACACTATAATTAATGATGTTATAATTCTATTTTACATATTACGGACAGTGAGAAAGTAAATATCAAATGTTTGGAAGTATATACCAGTAATTAAGAAGTTTGAATAAATGTTGACACCTTTCATAATAGTATTATTATTTTTAAAGAAAATTTATTTAATTTTATGTATATCTTAAAAATAATAATACTCTATGATATTTTCTAATAGTCATAAATACTATTTAAAATGTTTTACTTCAAAAAAATCAATAATAAGAAAATATTTAATCCAATTGATTTTTTTTATTTTTATTTTGTTGAAAATACATTTATATCATAGCACCTCAACCCTATTACATGTCACACTATGGTTTAAAATTTAATGGGCTACAAACCACTCTCATTTTTGTTCACGTGCCCACTAGGAATCACAGGTATTAATTAATTTAAGACCAAAATTATAGGGTGAAAAGTTAGTGCATGAGTTAAGGGATGGGTTTAGAAATAAGCTTATTATTTATTCACATTTAAATAGTTTATATGGATGAGTGGGACTACGAGTTAATAGTCTAGTTAATGTTATGGTTAAACTTATAAATAAATTTTATGGATGATAGTAATTAAGAAGAATTTATGTAGGATTTTTAATGGGAAAATTTATATAATTTTAACTTTTTTGTAAACATATTGTGAATTTAATCAATACAATAATATTTTAATTTACCTAATAGAATTTGACCATATAACACAAGTTTTTGAGGAATTTTAGTTCTGATATCAAATTGTAACACCACTTTTCCCTGCATTAGGAAAAGGGCTGAACTAGTTAACATAATAAACAAACCAAAAAATTTAGATTTTTAAATTATATGTTATATTGATTCTGCCTCATATAATCTTCAAGGTGGCCACATTAAGAAAAGGGAAATGTGATAGGGTTCAAGTATGGTTAAAAACTATAGTATTAATAAAACATGCATTTTAAATTGTTTAGGGAATATTTAATATTCCATTTAGGTTTCGTATAACACATAATTGTTAATATAAAGTTTAAATATATATAAAAGAAAAGTAATAATAAAAGGGCATAATATTAGACATATGTTAGTATGATTAAAAATATATAGTTTTAAGATTGTGTTACCCAATTTTGCACACATGACAAAATTGGACAACAGGGTCCTTTTAAGATCAAATTATGACATTGGTCCCAGGGACTCACTTTCGGTCATCTTGGAGATAATACGATTAAAATAATTAAATAAGTGGGCTCACCTAGCCCAACTCAGACCCAACTCAGTGCCAACTCAATGTGTAGCCCAGTGTCAACTTTGTGCTAAGTTCAATGGGGAGCTCGATCTATGGTCAGCTCGGAAAAGAGCTCGTAAGTGAGTCGCATTGGAGAGCTTGGAGCATAGCTCATGAGATTTGGGGTCTCAACTCAGATTAGATGTTCAAGCTAAGGGAGACTAAGAGGAGTTCGAGCTAGTCAATGGAGCTTGATGGAAGGAAAGAGAGTCGGGTTTGGACGATGGCTTAGTCAATACAACCGATGAGTCGAAAGTTCATAGCTTGCTTGACTGAGCTTGTCGATGTTGATGCAAGAATTTCAAGCTCATGCGAATGCATCATTGTTGTGCCATGTTAAGGAGCTTGTTTATAGGAGAGATCGAAGGGAGTTTCCCGGTTGATAGGGAGTTTCCTGGTTGATAGCTCGGTGTGAGCTTGGTCGTCAACTCGGTGCATAGGTCCAGGAATAGCTCAGTCGAGGTAAGCCTTAAGGAAGGGTTCGGTGAGTCTCATCCATGATAGCAAAGGAACTCAATGTCATCTCTTTTGTGAACTTGGTGGTAGCTTAGATCAGAAGATCACACCAACAAACATGTCAAATTATAATCAGAACTCAGGCAGTCGAACAGAGAGTTCACAGCTCGTTGAAAGAATAAAGTGGCTCGACTTGGGCTCAGTGCTCATGAACGTAGAGGAAGAATATGAAAACTCTAATTCAAGGGATACTCGAGGTAAATGTGAGCCCACAACAAGTTCGAGATCGAGTTGTTGTGATGGTTCGGTGAGGTCACAACTCAGGGTTGGCACGACCCGTGAAAATTTCTTGTCGCATGGGGAACATAGCAGGGAAAAATCCAATTCGAGGAATTTCGAAGTTGCGGCCATAACTAGATGGAATTCCAATCCAACAATTCCATAGGGGGGATTCAAGTAAGCGTCGCCAAGTGGGGAAAAACATAGTGAAAAACCAACACGAGCTTTCCACTTCGCGAGGATCGGGAGAAGTTCGCCAGGTGGGGTTCCAATGATGGCGGGCCAAGGTGAATTCCCCACATGTGGAGGTTCATGCGAGTGTATCCAAGGTGTTTCAATCCCTCCTTCTAGATGTCATCCAAGCTGAGTTAAGTGGGAGGTTAGGAGAAACCCAAAAAATCTGCATAAGACCCAGTCATCTAATGAATTTAGGGGACACGAATCCTCGAATATGGCTCTGAATATGGTTGGCGTAGGGGACATACTCAATGAATGAGTGTTTTGATGAATACACAGGCATGCAAAATCACTCAGATAGATTTTATCTTGCAAAATCCATTTCTGCATAACCTCGATGTTCGATTTGTTTATGTCCAAGCTTGAAAGGAGAAAATGTAGCAGATAATGCATAAAGGAATGTTGTTACGGACCGCATCAGTGTAGAATGATTCATTCGGAGGAACTCGAGATCGATCGACAAGATTTTTAGGGAGCTCACTCATGGCGGTGGAGAATGCAACATGCTCAAGCCACGAATGTAGAACGTAGTTGGCAAATTCATGTAGAACTCACCGAGTCGAGGTAATGATGCATGCGAGAACAAGTTTGATGTCAGGTGAGTTGATGTAGAGATGGCCATGGAAGGAGCTCATGATGGTGAGTCCATGGTGTTTGAAGTCAACCCGATATAAGTCCTCAGGCGATTGAACTCAGTAGACAGGGAAATCAGCGTGGAGCTCGGCATTTATGATGAAAGGAGTCGTTATGGGCCAAATCAACATGGAGCACATTTTTGGAGATTGGTTACGGTGGAAGCTCACTGAAGATAGTGCCTGAAATAAAAAAATGCGTGTGGGGCTTGGCTTAGCTGTCAAGTTAATCCAGTGAGCAGTGAGCTCATGTGAGTGTAAAGGAGCTCAGTAACTTTAGGTGAGTAACTACTCGGTCGCATCGGTAGGAATATGAAAGCTCGTGGATGACGGATCAGCTCGGTGAGAGGAGATCGATACAAGGAGCACTAAACCATAGGGGACATAGGTTCGAGATGATGCAAAGTTTAACTAAGGAAGTGACCTATGAGCTGAGTGGGACGTAGCATGCTTAGGGATATTGATTGTAGAACTCAGTAGGAAAAACAAGGAAAGAGTCATGATCCATTAGCAAGAAATGAAATGATGAATCGTGGTCAATAGGGAAGTGTAGATGATGGAGCTTGGTTTAGAGATCGGTAGACAGCTCGTTAGATGGATGCGGTGGTGGCTCGGATGCTCAAGCTAGGAGATCGGCTCGTTATTAGATGCATGAACTTGGCACTTCATTTGATCTTAGAGTTCAGCGGAGGGAGCTGACATTGCTATGGTGATTTGAGCCCACGTGAAGAGAGAGAGCTAAGGGTTGGCATCGGCCATGACCGAGATGGGCCGAGCAGGTAATTATCTCGGAGTAGCTAAATGGAAAGTAAACCGAGTCGGGGTGAGTGAGTCATAGGTTTAACGAGGTGGGCTTGTTTTTGAAACCGATTAGCTCGGTCAACGTGATGGAAAGAGGAGCTTGACCCCAACTCGGTGAGTTAACTCGGCGAGCCAACCACCGAGTTGGGCCATTTTTGGACTTTTCCCATCAAGTGTAAACAATTCAATAGAAGGGTCCCAAAAATTTAATTAATTTAATATTTTTACTTAAATATTTTAATAATAATATTTATTATTATTATTTAAATATTCTTTTAATTAATTGTGAATACTTGGTCAACCAAGCATTAATGTCACATGATGGAAGTTTCTCAAAGTGGTTCAACCAACTGCAATAAATACATCATGTGCCTTTAATTTAGGAATGTAATTATGACCTTTCCTCTTCTCTCTCACATATTATTCCATAAATGTAAGTTGGAAGCTCATTCCAAGGGGTTCCAATAGGTCAGATAGGTTAGAAAGTTAGACATCTTAGGTAAGTGCAATTTTCAAGAGTCCTCTCTCTTCTACAAGTTGTCCTTCTGTGTTGAGAGAACTTTAAGCCTCCTCTTCAAGACTATAATGGCAATTGTTTCCTCTTTGGAATGTATGATGCAATGTGCATGTTATTAAAGCAATAAAAGTGTGTTTTTTGACTAATCTCAGTCCTTTCATCCTTCTTTACTTCTTTGTGCCTTTTCTCATGCTTGCAGGTACACTGTGCAAGTTCATGTTTCTAATGCAGGTTCTTAGAGTTATGTGCTTATCGAATGGTGGAGTATTGCATGCAGTTGAGTTATGGTGTCCATTCACCCTTCTTGATTTCATCCTTCTTCACTAGGAAACTGATATATTGCTTTGTTTGATCAAGTTTAAAAAAGGTAACGCATGTCTCTTAGTCTGTGGTATTATGTACCCTCTCTAAGTTGCAGTAGGTGAAGTTGACCTGTGGTGCACACACCATCTTCAAATTAACCCTTCCTGAGTCTGGAAACACCCTTTATTTGGTGCATCACCATCCCTAGTATATTTTCATTTCTGTAAATCTCTTTCCCTAAAACCCCATGAAGATGTTGGCATAGGACTAGATAACCTTTTTATCACACTAGGAGTAGTAAAGCACTTACTTTAGGAAGAGGAAGCCGGTCTTCTCCGGATGTTCACCTTGAGCCCAAGTCCCACAACTTGAGAGGTGATCCCCTGTGTCCCAATCACATCGAACATCCTATTCACATTCTGGCCATTCGAAGGGTGCATTGATTTAGTGACAACAGATTGCAATTAAAAATTGGAAGGGGGTCATATGTGAGACATAAGAATACTTTACTCCAACATAAATCTAATCAAGCTTATTTAAATGAGTAATTTTAGACATGGAAAATTATTTTTTTAAATACCAAAGATAAAATACACACTTTGAATTTTACACTGGGGAACAAGGGTAAATTATAAATGAATAGGAAAAATTGATTTCCTATTCTCAAGGATATTTGTCTCCTGTAGGAACCTTAGGTAAATTAAATTCACTTGATCTTTTCACTGGGTGTTGCCCAACACTAAAACAAAATAAATATAAGTTGAGTTTATTATCTACTACTTCTTGTCATATGTTGGAAGTTAACTATTCAAATGCACTAAATTAAATATTTTATTTAAATTTACTGTACAAGTAAAAAAATAAGAAGTAAATGTTTGACATTAATATAAATTTACATTTATTTTAAATCAACCAACCACAAAACACCTGTATAAAATTTATTTTGTTTCCTGTAAATCAATACACAGAGAACAAATGCAACACTGTAAAAATAAATTAGCAATGCAATATCACTTAATATAGTTTCATAACACAATTAAATTAAATATCCATTCCAACAAAATATTACAAATAAAAGAACCATAATAATTTACTCATTTATGTAATTTGCACAATATACAGAGAAGGAACTTAAATCAATCTAGCAATGGGATTTTCTCTTCTCAATTCCCAATCCACTTGGATGTAAGCACCAAAACCATGGCCGCATTAATGAGGGGAATAAAATATTCTTAAAAGCACAAACTGGTTCCCTGGCAAGGAACCATCCATGGTTGTACTTTCTACCCCTGATTAGGACTCCTCTGGAGCCCCTCCCTCCTACCCACAACCCTTCTTACAAACCTAGCTTCCCTAGAAAATATCCACAAGCTATTTGAAATTTCCAAAAAAAAATTTCTTTTTCCCCCAGGATCATCAACAAGTCTTACAAGCCATTTAAATAATACTTTTCCCAATTCAGTTTCATTACCAAAGGTTACAACAATAACTTCCAAATTACAAATTTACAATTAGTTTAATGTAAATAATAGTGTCACGAAAAGTTTCTCTCTAATTAAACCTTTTCACTTTTAATTTTGGAGTTACATAATAATATTCCAAAGTGCTCATAATAATTTATTTTTAGTTTTTCAACAAATACAATATCGGGGATTTTGGCACATCACAATCCTCCTCATAGTATTGATACATAATGTAGATATCATCACACTAATGGGGGTGGGCTGAGGTTAGACTATATCAATTGAACTATCCTATTTTTCAAATATTTAAGAGAGTTATGGTTTACAAAAAGAAGAGGTCATATCCTGTTACAAAAGTGCAATTTCAAACATTTAAAATAAAACCATAGCCAAAAGACACATATATCTTAGGTTTTAAAAGGCAGAGCTAGATCGATATATTTTAAGGCTAAGTCAGCCAATGAAAGAAGAAAGCTTGAAATTTTTTCCTCATCTAGCAAAAAATTTCTTACACTAAATTTATCTTTTGGATTTTGGAGATGCACTTACACCACTTTACATATCTCATTCCTCTACAATATGGGAACCTGTGTCAGCACCCTAGTTATGACTACCGCGTAGGTGAGGTTTTTCCTTATGGTCCTCCCCACCTTCGCACTAATCTAACGTATGTGGGACTTGATATTGCCACTTATTCACCCAAACCTCCATCCCAAACATGATCATTTTCATCTGACTTACACTCCCTTACTAACCACTGCTTCGCTCACACTTTCCTCCACCGTTGCACATGGAAAGGCCTTGGATTCGGTTTTTATGAACAGGGCCGCCATACTATCATCTCATGTACCACCCTGTTGTCCACTCAAAATTCCCCCTGCTCTTGAGAAGTGAATTTCTAAAAATTTTGAGTTTAAGTGTCTTTTCTGTCGAGCTGGTAGTGTGAAAAAAGCCGTGAAATTGAAAAAATCTGCGTTTTGGGTCATTTTGTATGTATTTCGGGCATGTCGGACATTTTTGTCCCGCGTGTCCCAAGTTCCAAAGTGCGTTCTGTTCCCCGATCGGCCGAAATCCCTGAAGTTGTCCCATTTTCGGGCCCGTCGGAGCTTTTCATCCCAACTGTCCCAAGTTCAAGATTGCGCTCTGTTCCCCGATCGGCCAAAATCCCCGAAGTTGTTCCATTTTCGGGCCTGTCGGAGCTTTTCGTCCAAGTGTCCCAAAATTAACGTGCGAGCTCTTCAACTTTCGACAAAAACACCCAAACCGCGTACTTCGCTCTTTCATGTTCCAAGTGTCCCAAACTTTTCGTGCGAGTCGTTCCATTTTCGCTCGAACCGGCCGAGTCGCGTCCTTGGGAACTTTTTGTCCCAAATGTCCCAAAGTTAAAAAGTGCAAGTTGTTCCAATTTCAGCCGAAACACCTGAGTCGCGTCCTTCAGAACTTTTTGTCCCAAATGTCCCAAAGTTAAAAAGTGCAAGTTGTTCCAATTTCGGCCGAAACACTCGAGTCGTGTACTTCGCGCGTTTTCGTCCCAATTGTCCCAAAAGGTATTTGTGCACCTTCTCCCTGCTTCACCCGAATCGGCCGAGCCGCGTGTTTCACGCATTCACGTCTCACATGTCCTAAGCGAACCAAATGCCATTCATACTTAGTTTTTCCCACTCTACCCGAATATGTTGTTTTTCAAACTAATAGATATGAATTTAATGTGCATTGCTCACCTTTCTCTCTCCTCAACGGCTACATAACGAGCATTCCCCCTTTGCATTTTTTGCACTACTTTCATGCTATCTTTTGCTCGAACCCTTGCAATTTGAAAACCTGCGCGTGTGTCCCCTCCCTCTGAAATTCCTTTCCGAGTCTGGTTTGCGGTTTTGTCCTCCTATTTGCTATCAATATGGAAGATCAAAGTCCTGGAGGAGGCTTTGGGAGAGCTGAAGAACAGTTGGCAGAAGAACGAAGTTTTCAAGACATTGGTCATCTCTTCTTTCAAAGACATACACTGTCATCTTCAAGATGAGACTTCTGAGACATAGCTGAAGCGTTAAAGAAATTCAGGCAGCGGGTTCTGAAGTCAGTGGGTCCCTCCCAGTGACTGGCCACCTGTCTTCTTCCCCATTCTTTTCTCTTCTTCCCTTTTCTTTTCTGTTTTCTTTGTAATAGGTTGAGGTACTGCGATTGGCGGTCCTTAACTATTCTTTAGTTAAAAGAAATGGTTACGAAGAGTAACTGATTTGTAAGCTATATAATGGCCTTCTTTACGCCATTCTAAAAGAGGAAGAATTTGACATATTTTCTGAAAGTGTAAATAGATCGAAAAGAAATAAATACAAAAGGGCTTTCTATTCTTTGTCTATCTGATCTCTGTTATCTCTGAGCATTCGTTTAATGTTTGTGAAGATCATTTGTTAATGGTTTTTTAGTCTCGCTGATTGCATACTCTTCAGTTTTGCAATACATGGTGATCTTGTACAACCAAGAAGGAACTTTGTGTCCTTGATTAATGAATCTGTGTTACGTTAGGGAACTTTGTGTTCTGGCAGATGTTATTTACAGAACTTTTGTCTTTAAATTCCATATTATTTATACGATACGAATGATCTTGTTCTCAATTCACTGTAGCTTCGCATACATAAAGAATTATTTTGTTATCTATAATTCTGCATGTTGCCTTTCTGCTCATTCTCATCTTCTCATTCCTCTGTCCTTTTGTACTTGAACATCCTCATTGAAAACACTTTCGTAATATCCAAGTTTAACCAGAAAATAATGTTTTGTACATTTGTAAATAAGTTCGTTTCTGAATAAGGGAACCTCTCCCATTAAAGAGGAGGGACTTCTTGTCCCCTGACTGTTGCTCTTCTTAAAAGTCCTATTTGATGACCAACAGTTTTTGGCGACTCCGCTAGGGAAAATCGCGTTCAAGTTCTGCAATTTTTGATCATCCTTTTGATCTGGCGACTCCGCGTTTCACTTGAGGGAGAAGGGCCCTTGGTATCGAAGATTCTCAGTTTCAGCTTTTGGAGCAAACGGGTTTTCCTTTCCCTTCAACAAATAGAAGGACTCGTTCGACAAGCACCCCACCTGTTCAATACAGAATTCCCACGGGTGGTTTTTCTTCAGAGCCAGCTAGCCCTAACCTTCAAGCTTTGATTCTTGCTGGTGTTGCAGTCCCTCTCCAAGCCGTTTTTCCAAGAATGGCAGCACTATTACCATGGGGTCATCGTGTCGGGCCCCTAGCCCTCACTCAGCCTTTGTATGAGTTACCCAGAGGTAACCGAAAGAACTTCCCTAAGTTCAAAGGTGATGGCAAAGTGCATCCTGATGAACACATCGCAGCCTTCATTGTTGCATGTGGAGTTCTGGGAGTCAAACGTGAAGACATCTCCGTAAGGCTGTTCGTTGAGACGTTACAAGATAATGCTGTTGATTGGTTCTACCACCTTTCGGCTGGCGCTATCACCGACTGGGACACAATGAGAACTCAGTTTGAAAACTGTTTCAAGCCGGCAGAAGATGTACATGCCTTGTTAGCCCAAATCTCTTAGATAAAGAAAGATTCACAAGAGCCCATGAGAGAATTTGTGGCCCGGTTCAACAAATTGAACGATAAAATTCCGCAGCCTACCCGACCTGTTGATCAAATTCAAAAATGTTTCTTCCTAAATGCTCAATCGCCCAAAGTTAGTTATGCACTAAGAAGGGCTACTCTCGCAACATTGGTCGAGGATCAAACTCTCACTGTTAGTATCGAGGATGACTTGATCATGTCAGGGAAGTTGAGAATAGACCCCCCCAAATCTAAGTCTGCTGCTTCTTCCTCTTCCACCCCTGGACCTAATACTGATCCATTAGTTCAGAAACTTGCAAATGATCTTATTACTATAAAGAAACAATTGGCTCAGCATGCCCCTTATGCAGATGTTCCAAGGAGAAATTTCCAGCCCAAAAATCACTTGCCTACTTCTCAAACAAGATTAGCACTTGAAGGACCTCCTGTTAAAGTTCCTGTGAATGTAACCTGTGAAGTTGAAGAGCCAGATGATGATAATGAAGCTTGCGAGGAATTTGTGGAGGAATTTGATGACAAAGCAGATGAACTTGAGGGATCTCGAGTAAATTTCTTCACCACTGAGGGCATTGATGATGGAGATGATTATGATGAAGTGGTAGCGGACATGAATAGCGAATCATTCGCTGCCATGACTTGAGAGCAGACACATCAGAGGGAGAAAGTGACACAGCCTATCAAGAAATCTAAGGAGCAGTCGACAACTTTTCCCGTGATTGCAAAAAGAGGATCTCCTATCCCTACTTCGTCTACACCAGAGGTGAGTCCTATAAATCCTGCTACCAAAGTTGCTTCTTCTTTTTCTCCTAAAGTTGATAAGCCTAGAGTACCGAATGATGATGGCCCGTCCACTTCTGGATCCTTTGACATTGTTGATCACCTGAAAAAGTCCAAGGTCCAAATCTCAGAAGCTGAGTATTATCAAACCCATCCCAAATCTTTTGCCAAAATGATCCACTTTGTCAATTCCTACTCTAAGACCACCTCTAAAGGCCTTTTGCCCACTCCTCCTTCTGCACCACAGCCTAGTTTGGTAGCCGCTGTCACCTCGCCTATTGACAAAATCAAGCCTTTTTATGTAACACTTCTTATAGCAGGTCATAGGCTCAGTAATTGTGTCATAGATTCCGGAGCCTCAAATAATGTGATGCCTGCTAAATTAGCTCATGCTTTAGGCCTGACTCTCACTCGCACCTACAGATCTTGTTACTCTATGGAGAGTAAGGAAGTGCCCCTGGTCGGAAGGATTAAAGATGCACAAGTAGCTTTTGCTGCTTTGCCTGAGAAGAAAGTGTTGGCTACCATCTTAGTGGTAGATATTCCCCCTTCATACGGGATGTTGTTAAGTAGGAACTTTTGTAAGGACGTGGGTGGGGAAATCCAAATGGACTGGTCACATGCACTCGTGCCTGTCAATGGACGAATGAAGAAGTTGCTGCCTGAGAAGCAGTCTGAGTATATTGTGCAGAAAATGGATGACCCTAGAGCACAAATACTTTATGAGGATATGGGGCATGGTAACTACATGATTATGTCCCCTGATGAAATCCAACCCCCCAAAGTGTCTCCTAAGGATCCTAATGGGGTTTGGATTTTAGAGTTTGATGGAAGTTGTTCTTCAGCTAGTTCTGGAGCCGGTGTCCTGCTGGTGTCACCTGAAGGAGGCCTACACCCCTTTTCATTTAAGTTGCAGTTCGAGAATACTAATAACACAGCAGAGTATGAGGCTCTCATTCTCGGATTGCAAGTGGCCAAAGAACAAGGTGTAAAGAATCTTCTGGCTCGTGGTGATGCAGAGTTGATTGTAAAGCAGGTCAGAAACCTTTTTCAAGTGAAAAATGGAAGGCTGAAACATTACCGGAATCAGGTTTGGGATTCCATTGAATTCCTTGATGCTTTCTCTATCGAAGCAGTACCTAGGGAAAAGAACAACAAGGCTGATTCACTGGCTGTCTCAGGGTCACTACTGATTCCTCATCCTGATTTCTCTCAGGACAAGTTCACCATTGAGATGATCCATCGGCCCAGTGTACCTGATAATACCAATAACTGGCAAGTCTTCAATGATGATCAACATTTGCTTTCCTTCCTGGAACTCAAGGGTAATTTTGAACAACTGTATTTTGAGGGAAGTGACAACCTGCCTCATGAGAGTGTGCTCTTTGACAAAACAGTCACCCAAGGGGAAGAAATAGGTCAGGATGGTTGCATTAAACTCAAGGGGAATAAGATTCCTAAAGGATTGGTAAGCTTAGAGGAACTATTTGATAAACATGACAGGTATGTGAAGTCTAGGGCTTCTACTGGACCTCAACAATCAGCTGAGCATGACAAAATCAATATTGGGAGTTCTACTGATCCTAGGCTAGTGAATATTGCGAAATGTTGCACGACAGATGAAAGGAGAAAAGCAATTGATCTTCTAAGGAGGTATAAGGATGTTCTTGCTTATTCTTATGAGGATCTAAAAGCCTTCAGGCCAAAAGATATGCAGCATTCTATTCCTCTCAAACCAGGAATCAAACCTTTTAAGCAGAAACAGAGGCAGTATAATCCCAAAATAGCTGACACCATCTTTCAGGAAATTCAAAAGTTGTTGAAGGCTAAAATCATTTTTCCCATTCACCATTCAACATGGATTGCAAATATTGTGCCTGTTAGGAAGAAAAATGGTGAGATCCGCATCTGTGTTGATTTCAGGAACCTGAATTAGGCGTCTTTGAAAGATAATTATCCTTTGCCTATGATGGATCAGGTCTTGCAAGTAGTTACAGGGTCTGAAATGTTATCCATGCTTGATGGATTCTCGGGATACAATCAGGTAGAGGTTGATACTGCAGATCAACACAAGACAGCTTTCACTACTCCTTGGGGTACCTTTGCTTACAAGAGGATGCCTTTTGGGCTCATTAATGCTGGTGCCACTTTTTAGAGAGCTATGGATCTGGATTTTGGAAGCTTGAAAGGGAAGTGTATTGTCATATATCTTGATGACCTGACAGTGTTTTCTAAGACAAGAGCGGATCATTTTGATCACCTAGAGACAGTTCTGCTGAGATGTAGGGAGCATGGGATCTCTCTGAACCCTAAAAAATCTGTCTTTTGTGTCATAGAGGGAAAGTTATTATGGCACATCGTTTCCAAGGATGGTATTAAGATTGATCCTAAACGAGTACAAGCTATCCAACAAATTCCTCTCCTAACCAGCAAAAAGGGCGTGCACTCCTTCTTTGGTAAGATAAATTTCTTGAGAAGATTCATCCCTGATTTTGCAGAGTTAACTTTGAATATTTCTCAGATGATGAAAGGGAAGCAAACATTTGGTTGGTCTTCTGAAGGAAAGGAATCCTTTGAAGGTATCAAGAGAGCTATTGCTAAAACTCCTGTTTTAGCCTATCCTGATTTCAGCAAAGATTTCATCATCTATTGCTATGCTACAGATAATACCTTGGCTGCTGTCTTAACACAAGAAGACTCTAATGAGCATGAACTCCCAATTGTGTTCATGAGCTATATTCTGAAAGATCATGAATTGAAATAAACCATGATGGAGAAACATGCTTTTGCAGTGGTTAAAGCTGTCAAGCAATTTCGCTTTTACATCCTCAACTCTCATTCTATGGTGTTGGTTCCAGATACAACTGTTAAGTCAATTCTCACACAACAAGAATTTGGATCCAAGAGAGGGAACTGGGTTGCTAAGGTCCAAGAGTATGACATTGACATCAAACAGACCAAGCTGGTTCGTGGAAAAGGCCTTTGTGAGCTCATTGCTGAAGGAGCCAAACATGAGTTGCTGGGGGAGAAAGTTGACCTTCCTACCATTCTGTTCCTTAGTTCAGTTGATGAATGGTATGCTAACATCGCCCATTTTCTCACCTATGGGGAATGCCCCTCTCATTTAATTTCCAAAGAAAAGAGGACTGTTAAATTGAGGTCAGTGCAATATGTATTGTGGGAAAACGCCTTGTTCAAGCGTGGGTTAGATGGGAGGTTTTTGAAGTGTGTGGACAAGGAACAACAGAGAAAGTTGCTCTCAATACACAGAGAACAAATGCAACACTGTAAAAATAAATTAGCAATGCAATATCACTTAATATAGTTTCATAACACAATTAAATTAAATATCCATTCCAACAAAATATTACAAATAAAAGAACCATAATAATTTACTCATTTATGTAATTTGCACAATATACAGAGAAGGAACTTAAATCAATCTAGCAATGGGATTTTCTCTTCTCAATTCCCAATCCACTTGGATGTAAGCACCAAAACCATGGCCGCATTAATGAGGGGAATAAAATATTCTTAAAAGCACAAACTGGTTCCCTGGCAAGGAACCATCCATGGTTGTACTTTCTACCCCTGATTAGGACTCCTCTGGAGCCCCTCCCTCCTACCCACAACCCTTCTTACAAACCTAGCTTCCCTAGAAAATATCCACAAGCTATTTGAAATTTCCAAAAAAAAAATTCTTTTTCCCCCAGGATCATCAACAAGTCTTACAAGCCATTTAAATAATACTTTTCCCAATTCAGTTTCATTACCAAAGGTTACAACAATAACTTCCAAATTACAAATTTACAATTAGTTTAATGTAAATAATAGTGTCCCGAAAAGTTTCTCTCTAATTAAACCTTTTCACTTTTAATTTTGGAGTTACATAATAATATTCCAAAGTGCTCATAATAATTTATTTTTAGTTTTTCAACAAATACAATATTGGGGATTTTGGCACATCACAATCCTCCTCATAGTATTGATACATAATGTAGATATCATCACACTAATGGGGGTGGGCTGAGGTCAGTCTATATCAATTGAACTATCCTATTTTTCAAATATTTAAGAGAGTTATGGTTTACAAAAAGAAGAGGTCATATCCTGTTACAAAAGTGCAATTTCAAACATTTAAACAAAAACCATAGCCAAAAGACACATATATCTTAGGTTTTAAAAGGCAGAGCTAGATCGATATATTTTAAGGCTAAGTCAGCCAATGAAAGAAGAAAGCTTGAAATTTTTTCCTCATCTAGCAAAACATTTCTTACACTAAATTTATCTTTTGGATTTTGGAGATGCACTTACACCACTTTACATATCTCATTCCTCTACAATATGGGAACCTGTGTCAGCACCCTAGTTATGACTACCGCGTAGGTGAGGTTTTTCCTTATGGTCCTCCCCACCTTCGCACTAATCTAACGTATGTGGGACTTGATATTGCCACTTATTCACCCGAACCTCCATCCCAAACATGATCATTTTCATCTGACTTACACTCCCTTACTAACCAATGCTTCGCTCACACTTTCCTCCACCGTTGCACATGGAAAGACCTTGGATTCGGTTTTTATGAACAGGGCCGCCATACTATCATCTCATGTACCACCCTATTGTCCACTCAAAATTCCCCCTGCTCTTGAGAAGTGAATTTCTAAAAATTTTGAGTTTAAGTGTCTTTTCTGTCGAGCTGGTAGTGTGAAAAAAGCCATGAAATTGAAAAAATCTGCGTTTTGGGTCATTTTGTATGTATTTCGGGCCTGTCAGACATTTTTGTCCCATGTGTCCCAAGTTCCAAAGTGCGTTCTATTCCCTGATTGGCCAAAATCCCCGAAGTTGTCCCATTTTCAGGCCCGTCGGAGCTTTTCGTCCCAACTGTCCCAAGTTCAAGATTGCGCTCTGTTCCCCGATCGGCCGAAATCCCCGAAGTTGTTCCATTTTCGGGCCTGTCGGAGCTTTTCGTCCCAAGTGTCCCAAACTTAACGTGCGAGCTGTTCAAATTTCGGCCGAAACACCCGAACCGCGTACTTCGCTCTTTCATGTTCCAAGTGTCCCAAACTTTTTGTGCGAGTCGTTCCATTTTCGCCCGAACCGGCCGAGTCGCGTCCTTCGGAACTTTTTGTCCCAAATGTCCTAAAGTTAAAAAGTGCAAGTTGTTCAAATTTCGGCCGAAACACCTGAGTCGCATCCTTCGGAACTTTTTGTCCCAAATGTCCCAAAGTTAAAAAGTGCAAGTTGTTCCAATTTCAGCCGAAACACCCGAGTCGCGTACTTCGCCCGTTTTCGTCCCAATTTTCCCAAAAGGTATTTGTGCGCCTTCTCCCTGCTTCACCTGAATCGGCCGAGCCGCGTGTTTCGTGCATTCGCGTATCACATGTCCTAAGTGAACCAAATACCATTCATACTTATTTTTTCCCACTCTACCCGAATATGATGTTTTTCAAACTAATAGATATGAATTTAATGCGCATTGATCACCTTTCTCTCTCCTCAACGGCTACATAACGAGCATTCCCCCTTTACATTTTTCACACTACTTTCATGCTATCTTTTTCTCGAACCCTTGCAATTTGAAAACCTGCGCATGTGTCCCCTCCCTCTGAAATTCCTTTCCGAGTCTGGTTTTCGGTTCTGTCCTCCTAGTTGCTATCAATATGGAAGATCAAAGTCCTATAGAAGGCTTTGGGAGAGCTGAAGAACAGTTGGCAGAAGAACGAAGTTTTCAAGACACTGGTCATCTCTGCTTTCAAAGACATACACTGTCATCTTCAAGATGAGACTTCTGAGACATAGCTGAAGTGTTAAAGAAATTCAGGCAGCGGGTTCTGAAGTCAGTGGGTCCCTCCCAGTGACTGGCCACCTATCTTCTTCCCCATTCTTTTCTCTTCTTCCCTTTTCTTTTCTGTTTTCTTTGTAATAGGTTGAGGTACTGTGATTGGCGGTCCTTAACTATTCTTTAGTTAAAAGAAATGGTTACGAAGAGTAACTGATTTGTAAGCTATATAATGGCCTTCTTTACGCCATTCTAAAAGAGGAAGAATTTGGCATATTTTCTGAAAGTGTAAATAGATCGAAAATAAATCAATACAAAAGGGCTTTCTATTCTTTGTCTATCTGATCTCTGTTATCTCTGAGCATTTGTTTAATGTTTGTGAAGATCATTTTTTAATGGTTTGTATGCCGATATGCCCAGTATTGACCATAAAATCATGGTCCACAATATCATAACCATTCCTGATGCCAAACCCATCAAACAAAAGCTGCAGAAAATGCATCCTCGCATTGCTTTTCTTGTCAAAGAAGAGCTTCCGCACCTTCTCTCAGTTTCCTTCATCCTACCCATTGACTACCCCCAATGGATTTCTAACATCATTCCTGTCACAAAGGTGATAGGGGGACTCCACATTTGCACGGACTTCAGTGATCTTAACCTAGCTTGTCCCAAAGATGATTTTCCCCTACCATGTATTGACCAACTAATTGATCTCACAGCCAGCCATGAAATTCTATCACTCATGGACAGTTTCTCGGGTTACAATTAAATATTACTTGCTTCAGAATATCAACACAAGACTACCTTCATCACCCCTTGGGGGACCTTATGCTATCGAGTCATGCCTTTTGGACTTAAAAATGTTGGTGCTACATATCAACGAGCCATGACTTACATCTTCTATGACATCATGCATCACATATTAGAAGATTATGTAGATGATCTTCTTGCCTAATCCAAACATCAAGCCGAAAACCTGACCGTCCTTAAGGTCATCTTTGACCGCCTCATCAAGTATTTTGTTCATCTTCAACCAAAGAAGTGCGTCTTTGCGGTACTTTAAGAAAAACTCCTTGGTTTCATTGTTTCTTTGTGTGGCATAGAATTCAATCCTGCTAAAGTAACGACTATTCTAGAAATTCCTCTGCCTACTAATCTTTGTCAACTTTGAAGCCTACAAGGTAAGTTTCAATCCATTCGTCATTTTATCTCACAGCTTTCCGACTTCTAGTCAACCATTTCATCATCTTCTCAAGAAGGATGTCTCATTCAAATGGGATGATGAATGCCATAAATCCTTTGTCTCCTTAAAACAATACCTTCTTCAACCACCAGTGCTCATTCTTCCTAAGGATGAACACCCCTTTTACCTATACATTTCCTCCACTGACCATTCTTTAGGTGCCATGTTTTCTCATCATGACGAGCAACACACATAGCAAGTAGTTTATTACATAAGCCATACCCTTTTGGACTACAAAAATAGATACACCCACACTGAAAAACTTTGCTTAGCCTTAGTTTTCGTTGCCACCAAACTCTGCCATTACCTACTCAACCAAAAAACCTTCATTGTTACCAATACTAACCCCCTACACTATATGTATGCCAAACCCTATCAACATCAACGTGTCACACGTTGGGTTATGCTTCTTTCCAACCTCGACCTTAAATTCATTCATCAGAAGTCCATCAAGGGCCAAGCTATCACTAACCAACTAGCACACGCACCTTTTTCTGTGAATCAACCCTTTAACTTGGATTTCCCAGACAAATCCATAGCTACCCTCTCCTTAGACGAACCCATTTACTCTTCTTTGATGGCTTCAAGTGTCAGCGAGGAGGTGGGGCTGGTGTTATCCTCATTCCTCTTGATGGTGAACCTATGCCTTTATCTTTCAAACTAGATTTTAATTGTATAAATAATATCACTGAATACGAAGCACTCGTATTGGGTCTCCATGATGCTTATGCCCTAGATGTTAAGTCAATAAATATCTTTGGTGATTCCGAGCTGGTCGTAAACCAAGTCAATGGTATCTACCAGTGTCGTAATAAGATACTTCAAAAGTATAAACATCACGTAGACATACTTTTGACCACCTTTGACCATTACGAACTTCAAACCACCCCAAGTTCCACCAATAAGTTTACGGATACCATGGCCTGCTTGGATTCTCAGATACCTGCTTCACCATCCGACTCTAAAATCTTTGTCACAATACAAAATTTACAATCACCCTCTTACTTACCTCATGAGGTCTACTCCGTTGGAACCATTACACCTGACCCACATGACCTTTGGTATAAGCAGTTTGCAGACTATCTTTCCCTTTCCATTCTACCCACTGATCTCACTCGTAATGGACAACGTGCCTTTCTTAAAAGTGTCTCTCACTATGTCATCATGGGTTGTCTCCTTTATAAGTGCGGTTTTGATGGTATTCTCTTACGATGCCTTACAAGTTCTAATATTCCCTACACCATCAAGGAATTTCACGATGGAATTTTTGGAGGTCACTTTAGTGGTTTAGCGGTCAAAAAATGGATTCTTCACCTTGGCTATTATTTTTCAACCCTAAACCATGAATATTGTGATTATATCAAATGTTGTATAAAATTCCAGAAACATGCTAATCTTCATCACACACCTAGTCATGATTTACAGGTCGCACGAGACCTTTGGCCTTTCTCTCAATGGGGCTTAGATCTTGTTGGCAAGATCAATCCCCATTCTTCACAATGCCATCAATGGATTATAATCGCTACTAAATATTACACTAAATGGGTAGAATCCATCCCCCTCATTTCTACAAAATCTGAGAAAATATGTGAATTCATCAACCATTACATCATTTATCACTTTGGTGTTCCTCATCATCTCATCACTGATAATGGAAAACAATTCAAAAACAAAACCCTATGTAAACTATGCGATGCTTTTGGCATCCAACTCAATTTCTCGTTACCTTATTACCTGCAAACTAATGGCCAAGAAGAATCGACCAATTAAACCTTGAACAAAATTCTTATGAAAGTAGTTGACGATACTAGCAAGGATTGACATTCACACATTCCTTTCACTTTGTGGGATTACTGCACTAGTATTCACACTTCAACTGTGGCCACGCCTTTTTATCTAGTATACAGTACTGAGGTTCTCTTGCCTCTCAAAATCCAAATTCCATCTATCCACATCTCACTACAATACATGCTCAACGATGATGACTTTCGCCAAGATCGTTTGGTGAAACTTGAGTTATTAGATGAACATCATCTTAATGCTCTTGACCATCTCCAAATCTACCAAAAATGTATCAAGTGTGCCTGCGAAAAACGTGTCCATGAACAAACCTTTTAGGTTTGTGACCTTGTCCTAAAGGAAAATAAACATGTCACTAAAGAAGAGAAAAGTAAACGGGGAAAATTTGCTCCTAATTGGCTTAGACCCTATATCGTTACCCATGCCTATGGATTAGGTGCTTATTGTTTGTCTTCACTTGAAGGTAAACCTAAACCTGAGCCTCTCAACACCTTGCATCTTTGATCATTTTAGTATTGACATCAAGTCCTATACCACTTTATGTTAGTTGATCGCTCATCCCTTGATCGTTGTTCTTGAGGATCAATGACTAAACAAGAATCGTGTGATTACCCATCACCTTTCAGCCTTATCTTCAATATGAGTACCACGGATCAACTCATAGCATGATTCTCATGGATACTTTTCATCTTTTAAAAATATGAAATCTCATGGTAGTTCATGACTTGAAACCACCTCTTTCATAGTTAACCCTTATGTACTATGGTGTTGTCTTTTAAACAAGAACCTAATCTTCCTTTATAATCTTGTCCATGACTTAAATGTCCAAAAAAAAAATGGGATTCAAATCCTTGAGTCAAACTTCTAGCAAAAGATGACTCCCTCAAAAAGGGACATCTCTTCTCTCTATCTAGCTACGATAAATAGACTTCTCCCTTGAAGGACAACTATATAAAGTCATTTCCAAAATATAATAAATGTTCTGAAGCTTCCCGCATCGATCAGCTTCACGAAGACCTCAAGGAGACAATCTACTCATCCCACATAGATTTCCCACATTGATCAGTCTATCAAAAGAAAAACAAAAGTAAAAGAAAAAAAAGAAAAAGATTAACTTTTTCATCATGGACTTGCCTATTTTGATCTTGGGTCTCTTGCTAAGTAAACATGCAGTCATATACTAGGTCACACTCAACCATCCACTTTAACCTCTTTGCCTTTTTCACCTTAGTTTTCTCTTTGCTCAAGGGACTTGCCGCAACCACGACATTTCTTGATCATGTGACTTTCTTCACCTTTAGAATAGTCCATTATCCAACACCTTTAAGGTATTAATTTCATAAGCCCATCTTGGGTATGGTAGACTCATTAGGGTTCTTATCAATTAAGCGGCTCTTTTACCGCCTCTTATCATTCACCTTCCTCATTGCTTATTGATTATCCTATACAAGACCAGATCATCGACACCTATATTTCAAACGACTCAACCATGCTTATGACCTAAACTCAACCATGCTTATGACCTAAACTCAACCATGCCTATGACCTAAACTCAATCATGCCTATGACCTACATCAACCATGCCTATAACCTCACCTCAACCATGCCTATGACCTAAAATCAACCATGCCTAAAAATTCACCACCCATCCCCCTAATTCATCATATTCTTCCCTATCTTATGGGAGAACTACATCGTCCTGAGGCCCCTTTTCGTTGGGGCTATATAGGCAACACTTCAAGGGCATGTTAGCTCAACCACTCTTCACCCTAACCTATTTTCCCCTTCATTTCCCTATTTCACATCCTACCTTCGTTCGTGTCCATTTTATATCAACAATTGGAAATTAAACCAAACATGCAACAATTGATGAACATTTTTACCACATCATCACATCATTCATTTATCATTTTCACATTTCAACTATAGCAAATATTTAGAAACTTAAACCATAACACGCATATATATCATCATTTATTTCCCATGTTACCAATGACTTGGACATTAAAATCAAAATTATAACCTGACTCCATCATGCCTATAACCTGACTCCAGCATACCTATGACCTAACTCCATCATGCCTACGACCTAACTCCAACACGCGTAACTGGCCTAACTCAATCATGCCTAATTCACCTAGCTTCCATCACACACACAAATAATAATGGAAATTAAAACAATTACACCATCCATACTATAAATATCATCATCTATATAAATGAGAAAGTCTGCATATACATACATATGTACATAGATAAAAATAAATACAAATATCTCAAATCGCTCGTATAAAACCTCACTCTCTTCGGCACGCAAGCCAGAATATACCAATAAATACACACAAAAAAGTATGTGTAACTATCAGGCATCCCCTTGTTAGATATCCTCCATGCTCGTCTCACCTGTCTCCTCCTCCTCCTCTGCTCTCATGCTCACCACCCTCCATCTCATCACCCTCCATGGGCCTCAGCTTGAGCTCTGCTATTACCTCTCCTAGAGCTAGCCTCCGTGAAATAGTGGCCTCACCCTGTCCCTATCTCAGGGCTCGCCGGCCCCATGTACTCTCCACACTTTTAGTATAAGACCTGGTCCTCTCACTCGAGGCCTATTGTGATCTATACTATGCATAAGTAGGGACATCTATCCTTGGGCTATTAGGTGATCCTGATAATATCTCACCTCACTTAGTGCATCCCTGAACCTGGCCATGGGTACTGTCTGTGGTGGTTCTATTGGCCTCTGACCCTGTACCTGTACCATGGGACCCTATCCCTGAGCCTTTGTAGGTGCCTGTGCCTATACCTGGGCCTGAAGGGCCATAATCTGTGCATGTGCAATGACCAACTGGCCCTATAAACCTGCTACCTATGCATGTAGGGCAGCCACTTATAACCCATCTCCATCACCACCCTATGCAGACACATGTCCCTGTGCTACCTAGGCTTGTAGGGCTACTACATGTGCCTTTGACCCTTTCAGCTACCCCTGCACTATCCCCAACTATGTCACCAAGGTAGTCACCTTCCCCTGTAGGGCATCCCTTTGAACTGTGATAGTGGCTAAGTCGGGTTGCCCTAGCCTCGGTGGTACTGCCCATAGTTGTGCTGCCCACCATTATCTGTACCTATCTTTAACCCCAACATCATCAATCCATCAGTCTACCATCTACTCCTCCTACTTCTTAGGCACCGTTGACTATGGTAGAGGCATAAGCCTCTCCACGTCGTCCCTTCTGTACTATGGAAATGGTGGAGGTACATCTTGCGGAAATCCAAACTGCCGTCTGACCCTATCAACAGGTATCATCTCGTGTTCTCCTACACGGTGCCCCTCTATCCATCAGAGTAACTTTAGCTCCTGTATCTCCTTGGCCATCTATCTATATGATGGGAAGCCTAAATATGGGCTCCAAATGATGTCCACACCTGAAAAACCCTCTAACACACTCATGTAATATGGTACATCGTGTGTAGCCCTAACAGCTTGGCACTCTCCAACAGTAGGTACCCATCCCTTGTAGCCCACTTGAACCAAGCCCACCTCGAATACATCAGGTCGAGGCATGCCCACTAGATGCACACACACGATGTGCTGATATGCCCAATAGTGTAGTAGGAACATACAACATAGGCTGAAATGCCGTAACCACCCATAGGTCCATAACTCTCTATATATATGCATCGAGAATGTTGGTTCCCATGCAAACCGGGTCATGTCCTCCATGTCATAAAGAAACCCCGTTAATGCTTGTGGGAATCTCCCACCCTTTGCATCTAGCAGTGCAAAACAACAAACTGCCTCCATCATCAGCACCACTAACCTCATCTCCTCTAGATGGGCCCGGTACATATCTCCGTAACTCATGCTGGCGCTATGAAACCTCAACTCTGCCAGCCCCTCACCAAACACTGTCAACATCAAATCCTCATAAACCACTTAGGAAATGGAATACACTTGTATCCCTACTATGGCTAGCCATAGGATCCTGTAAACATCCTCTAAGGTGACGGTCATCTCACCTGTCGGCAAACAAAATACATTGATCGGCAAATCCCATCTCTCAATGAGGGTGACCATCAAACCTGGTTCCTAGACTACTTGTTAGTAAAGTCTAACCCCAATCATGCCAACCTCAACCACATGGAACCACTCCTTAACTATCCCACTCCCTCGTATTGCTAATAACAAGGGTGGTACCCTATCCCGTATCTGCAACTAATCGCTAGCCTTCATCCAACAAATCATAACATCATTAGACCTCGACCATACCCCAACTTCACCCTTACCAACCTAACCTATTCCCAAGACCTTTCTTACTCATGACCTATCTCCCCACCCCAACCCTAAAAGCCTACCCTTCTCTCCCTCCTCTATTTCCCATCCCTCAAACCATACATATTCACACCTCTTACCCAAGCTATTTTCCGTCAACAATATCTCCCTATCTCATGACCTATCTCCCCCACCCACCTCCTGCCCTTTGCTGGCCCATTTTCCTCTATATGCCGACCGACATCGGTTCTTATTGACCAGCAACGGTCAATAAAAATTGGCATCGGTCACCTCATCCATGACCGATGTCGACTAACTCCCATCGATGTCAGCCAACCCTTAATTGACGTCGGTCACTATCTCGGTGAAAAAATCTGTGAAATCCTACACGTTTTCTCTAAAAAATCCCATATTCTACCCTCCCTACCTACCCTTCCCTCATCAAATCTCTCCTCACCCCAACCCCAGTCCTTCTCACCCTACATCACCCTTCCCCCATTCCTATTTCATCCATTTTCTTCCCCAATTTCAATTTAATTTTCCCCCCAAAAACCCATTTTACCCTAACCCAATTTCTACAAATCAATCTACTTAACCAAGGTAAAATTACATCAAATATTACCTCGTCGCAACATTTTCTGCACAGTGGCATGTCAGGCCGCTGCACCGGTATTCCACCCGATACCTCTCCTACCTCTACCATCACTGAATGCCCTCCTCACCTCCACCCAATCGAATAGATCACACTGATCTCGTGGACCCTCCTATCGAATGTCGCTTACCCACTCCGAGGCTTGCCAACTCAACTCTCCATCTTGCTCCGTCACTTTCCACTTTTCCACCGTTACTTTTTCATTTTCTACTATTGGTAAATGAAAAATGATTCCATAAAAAGTGGAATTTTCCTTTTTAATCCCAATACGATATGACTGATGTCAGTCATTTTGGTGCCCTAGCTAATTATCGTTGGTCAACATGTAACTAGCGTCAGTCACACTTCAAACTAGTTTCCCTTGCCCTGCTCCCTTTTCACCTATTGCCACTCGTGTTCACCCACTTTTTATCATTCTGGCCACCCATTGAAACATACCTACAAACCTAACCTACCCCTTAACTCCCTTTGCTACGTCTTAGGAGTTGTTATTTTACCTATACCTTGGCCTTACCCGTGTCATGACCTATTTGCCTAAACCTGACTAACTTGGCGTGACCATTGAACTTATGTACTCACTATACCTTGAGATGTTGTTACCTATGTTGTTTTATCCTAACAACCATACATTACCTACACACCTAAACATTCCTGCACTTGACCTATGTTGTGTTTCTGGACCATATCCTATACCTTGGATACCTGAATCACTTCACCCTTGTTTGGATAAACCTATCGACCTTTGACGATGTATATTTTGCAAGCTCTTCAACCTGGTACCATGTTGCCATGTATACGTGTGCATGCATTTGATTTCCATTACCCATGACCCGATTTTGACCATGACCTACTACCCATTACCCAAGTTGACTATCACCTTTTCCCTTAATATTCAAATCTTTCCCCACCTACACATTTATCAAACCACTCACCGATTCTGACTTACACCTCATCAGTGCCCGATTTGAGGGGGATCACCTTCACCCACACATGGGGCATTCACTTTTTATTTTTTTCAGTGTCACTTACCAATACAAGCTATGCAACAAAAAGGGGAAAAATGTAGACACTGAAATTGGGTCACACTCCCCTTGGTCCCCTTTGGAACAACTAACTTAAACACTTATACCTAACCATGACCCTTATACCACACATTAATATTAATTTAATCACTTTAATTAAATTAATACTCATCCTCACTTTATTCATTATTTAATTATCTTAATTAAACCAATTTCCGCGTCACCTAGACACCTCACCTCACCACCTCACCTAGACACCTCATTATAAACCTATTTTTAGTATCTATCCACTCACCATAACTAACTAAGACTTAGTCCAACTCTAAAAATAAATTCCTATTATTCCTCTAACCACATTCCCACTCATTAAAAGATAACGTCCATTTTGATCCATGATAAATGAACAAACCTAGCCCAAATGATTTCCAAGATCTATCATTTTTAGTAAACCTAGGGACTCTCACCTTAACTAATGTCAGTCATCCCGAAACTAATATCGGTCAACCCTAAACCGTCATCGGTTACCATATAACCATTTTGGTAACCTTGTTTGAGAGGTTAGAGACATCCTCAAGTTTTTGAGCAAACGAGATCTGTATGCAAGCAAGAACTAGAGCTCTTTCACACATCCAGGAAGCCATAGCCAACATCAAGAAAAATCTAGAGGTATTACTCTCATGGTAGCATTTTGGGAAGCACCACCACGACACCAAGCTCCATCCCACTGATCAATCATCACCACCACCCAGCCATTGGACCTGCAACATCAGTAAGTGCATTTATCACTTGTGTCATTCCATCCTTGTTCTATTTTAAAGGTTTTTGTCATCTTTGTTATCATTTTCTATTAGCATCTCCATTCCCCCACCATTCACTTTCATACAAACTCAACCCTTCACCACCATACCATTAGATCATCTATACAAAATCTTTATACATCTCTGAGTGCTCCTGAGATCCCCACAGACCTCACCATTCCCCTTTACATCTTTGTCTAACCTTAGACCAATTTCCACAATCAGATCTTATTGAATTCCTATCATCCTGACCGTACCGACGTCAGTTGCCAATGACCGTCGTCAGTTCCCTCTAAACTGTCATTGATTATCTCTTACCGATACCGGTCTCTGTATTTGGCCATCCTATCAATAAAAAAACCTAAGAATCTTTAACCAAGCAACCTAAGTGACACAGAATCTAACCCTAACCAGTAATAGAACCCTGACCAACTACCCCACCTCCAAATCCGATTATAACTTAGCATGTTATATTATATTTACTTGTTGTATTTGAATGAGATACCTAAATCATATCAACTACAGTAGGAATTTTTTTACTTACATTACTTCTCGCATTAAGTTGTATTAAACAGTGGATTGATAACCATCTAGGAAGTATCGTACCTCCTAGATCTAGCACACGCTAGGTAGGTCCACTGCCATATATTGTTTAACTCTCTCTTGTGGCCTTTTTTCCATTCCAGGGAGTTCCTCCTATCCAAAAGGAAGCTCTCACAATCAACATTAGCTCGAGAAGTCAGAACGCGCGCACAACATTCAAACCAACCATCACAATAGGTATTCCTCCTCATCCCATAACATTATCTATTTCTTCACATTCAAAACGCAAAGAAAACAGTGAAACACTCTGATAGGTTGGTGCCTACAAATCAGTTGGTTTGTTGCTCGTCATTGGGGATTGGTGTCTCCAATGAGTTGGTGCTCATAAACTAGTTGAGTTTGTGCTCAATATTTGGGGTTGGTTTCTTCAGTAGGTTGGTGCCTGTAAATGTATATTAATATTTTTTTTAATGGATTTGGATAGTAGATCCAAACAGTATTTTCTGTTGCTTTCTCCTAAAAGGGTTTCCACATAAATATTGTGTTATGAAAATTGTTGTATCTTATGTGATTTTTTTTGTTATGGATGTTAATGTGTAATTAGGTAAAAATTTGTATAATACTGATTCACCCCCCCTCTTAGTATAAATGGGTGCTCTTCAAAATATAAAAAGATGGCTACACTTAAATTTTTAACTAGTCTTAATATTGATTTAGGTGTGACTGGGAGATGAACTGGCTATAAATATTTTACAAATATTTTGGCCCTAATTCTAATATTGTAATGTACTCATAGAGATAACTATTTTTCATAGACTTGGATCATTGGACATTTTCATTTGGGATGTAAATAAGACTCTGTAAATTTTAAGACCTCTTATATTAATTATTGGTATATGAATCACTATGAAATATTAGGTTTTTATCATGTGTGAAACCCTCCTAAATTAATCACCTTATGCTAGAACCCTAACCTTTGGTTAAAACTATACAAAATATTATTGGTTAGTTTGAAAAGAAATATGTACACCACCTATTTGGAACTACTATTGAGACAACTCAAACAACATGTATTTATTCACATAGATATGTGGCATGATATTGTATGGATGCAACTATGTTTGATAACTTAAATACTTTATAATTATTTTTAATTGACTTGGATTGCTTGTGCTTGACTTGTCTTTGTGGGATCTGGATTTTGAAATATTGAATTATATACATATTTTAGCATGCATCATACCTATGTAGAGGATGCTCTTAATGTGTGATCTTATTTTAAGAAATTGAAGTATAGCTTTTGTTTCCTTTTGAGTGATTTTTACTTGATAATGCAAGGTGAGTGTTAGGTGAGTAAATGAGTTTCTTAGAATTACTTATATAAGGTTCTATGGATATAAGTTTGCATTAAGGACAAATCATAAAGTATATTATGACCCATGAAATAAATAAAAAATTAGAAATTTGACCGTTGGGTGGCCCAAGATGGGAAAATTTATCTTGGGACCAAACTATTGGATAGTTTGGTCCAATAGTGAGGAACAACGATGTGAAGCTTTGTGCATGATAATCATGAGTAATAGGCTTCTTGTGACTAATATGATCATTTCTATAACTGGTATATCATTTTAATGAGGAGATACATTATTGAAATAGGACTATGAATGGAATAGGTGCACAATACATAATTAAAGGGATTAAGCCAATATTGACATTATCAAGTGCTAAAATACCAAATTTGTCTACACTTTCCTCATTGGTGCATCACAATCATTTTTTTATTATTTCGTCATTTTTCCTCTATACACTAAGGATAGGAAGAATAGATTTAATTCCCAATTCTATGATAGGTAGGTTAACACTAACTTAGAATAGAAATTGGTTGTCTCCAAAGGTTCTTTCTTGAGAGGATACCCACACAAAGAAGATATCATATTAGTGTGCGGGTATTAGTTTACAATTTATTTGTTTATTGGGTTATTTACCCCTCACACATGGTGACTCATCCTACTTAGGTGAGGCATAGGTCTTTTAGGGAGTTATATGGCATATGACAGATTCTTTCATATGTGTCATTGTCATATGGGAGTTACATGTTATTCTAGTATTGTAACTCATCTCTGTATTTTTAGAGTATGACAAGTCTAGGCATGGGAGTTACACAACACTCCCTATATGTACTTGCTCATTTTTATCTAAGATAATGAGTAGACCATTTTTCCTATGCATAAGTTCCTTGATTTCATTTTTACTTTCTAATTACTTGGAGTATTTATGCATTTTCGTATAGAGTGCAACCTCATTGATGTGCATGCATTTCAAGAGATCTTTGTGCCCTATTTCATGGTCTCAAAGCTTGATCTCGATAAATCATTTCCCTCACTTCATTGTTGTTGATTACTCTCAATTTCTTGTTTGTTATTAGCTCTTAGCATAATTTTTTTATTTGTATTGATTTTTGTGCATTTTTGGCATTAATCTGGTTAACCTTATTTTGTGGAAGTTTGCTTGGTGGTGTGTTTTTTTGGTGTGTGTAGGTTTTTAGGGGTTTCTCCTCCAAATATGTGTAATTGCAGCCAAGTTTAGTGATGGCTCTAAGTTTGGAGGAATTGTGTCTAGTTATGCTTGAACCTCCTCCCTGTAACCCTCATGCACCTCCTAGCTCACCATCAAGCTCATCAATCTCACCACTGATATCTCATTTCCTAGAATCTATTTTTACATCAATCTCATCGATCAAGATATTTTTACTCATCTTGGCCTCTTCCCAGGATCCCCTCAATTTAATGATATTTTCTTCCACGAGATCACATGTGCATTTCCTCATGGGATCTGTCTCTCTGCCCGAGATCTTAACTGAGCTTTGAGAGGATACCCACACTAAAAATATATCATATTAGTGTGTGGGTATTAGTTTATAATTTACTTGTCTATTGGATTATTTACCCCTCACACATGGTGACTCATCTTACTTAGGTGAGTCATAGGTCCTTTAGAGAATTATATGACATATGACTCATTTTGTCATATGTGTCATTTTCATATGGCAATTACATGTTATTCTAGTATTGTAACTCATCTCTACATTTTTAGAGTATGACAAGTCTAGGAATGGGAGTTACACAACATTCCCTATATGTACTTGCTCATTTTTATCTAAGAAAATGAGTAGATCATTTTTTCTATGCACAAGTTCATTGAGTTCATTTTTTATTGCTAATTACTTGGAGTATTTATGCATTTTCGTATAGAGTGCAACCTCGTCGATGTGCACATATTTTGGGAGATATTTGTGCCCTGTTTCACAGTCTCAGAGCTTGATCTTGATAAATCATGTTACTCACTTCATTGTTGCTAATTACTCTCAATTTCTTGTTTATTATTAGCTATTAGTATAATATTTTTGATTTGTATTAGTTTTTGAGAATTTTTTGGCATTAATTTGGTTAACCTTGTTTTGTGTAAGTTTGCTTGGTGTTGTGTTTTTGGTGTGTGTAGGTTTTTAGGGGTTTCTCCTCCAAATCTGGGTAACTGCAGCTAGGTTTAGTGGTGGCTCTCAGTTTCAAGGACTTGTGCCTAGTTGCGCCTAAACCTCCTCTATACAACCCTCATGCACCTCCTACCTCGCCATCAAGCTCATCAATCTCACCACCGATAACTCATTTCCTACACTCTATTTCTCCATCAATCTCATCGATAGAGATATCTCCACTCATCTTGGCCTCTTCCCAAGTTCCACTAAATTTAATGAAATTTTCTTCCCTGAGCTCACATGTGCATTTCTTCATGGGCTTTGTCTCTCCACTCGATATCTTAACTGAGCTCTATCCCCACTCACCCAATTTCCTCTCGTATTGTTCCTAAACAGCTCACACAATCTTCTTTAGGTTTGATCCTTTCTCTACCTCATAATGGCTCGCTCGCCATCGAACAAATCTCTATTCAAACTCAACCTTGTCAAGCTCCATATCGCCTCAAATTTTGTGAACTCGGCATCTTGACTCATTGTATGTGTTTTCTCAGCTTTCACCCCTGAATCCTCAGTGAACCCTACATCCACTCTCCACAGATGCTCATCCCTAGCTCAATCTTGAACATAATTTACATCCCTTATTCGACTTGGCCCCCATATTAATATTTGATCTCATTTAAACCCTTCCCTGTTGTCTTGCTAAATGAGGAACTCGGCATTGCCTCAACTCCACGGGCCACTCCAATTTGCCCAACAACACTCCTTGACATGCCATGCAACCCCTACAACTCTATTCCTATCTCATCTGTATCTCAATCTCATATCTGGGCTACATCCTTCCCTCCTACATGTTTTTTGGCCTTTCCCTTACTTTTAGGGTTTACCCTCCTTCTTTTAACCTTTTTTCTAGATGAGCTAAGTTCAAATTTTCTTTTAATTTAAAAATTAAGTGTTTTTATTAATAATTTTTGAACTTAAACATTTGTTCCTAAACTAGGATTTGTTGGTGTTTAATTTTAATCTCACCCTGGTTCGTTTAAAAAAAATCTAGTCCACCTAGCTTGATGTGATTTTTGTCTTCCTGTGTGGATGTGCGTAAATTTTTTGCCTTCACTAAGGTGTCATTATCAGTCTTTTCCTTGGGTCATGGATCACGCTGAGTCTTGGTATTATTTATAGTTTTCTATCCGTAGTGAAAATTTTGTAGTTGGGAGTGTTCCACGATCGTGTCTCCTTTGTGTGGTTCTGTTTTGAAAAGGGTGAAAATTTGTAAAGAAAGTCATTACCCCGTCGACACCCAGGCAAAGCCACATGTTGAACCAACATCAAAAGTAGATGTACAACTTTCTCGGGCCAAGACACATGGAGATCCTATGCTTGTTTGGGGACCTACCCCTGAATTTTACTTTTGAAGTTGCTTTAAAGAGACACATGGAGTTTCCGCTGGCTCTTCTCAGGCTTAGAATTTTCAAAGGCTGTGTAACTTTCTCAGACCCTAGGCACGTGGAGGGCCTGTGCTTGTTTAGGGACCTGCCCCTAAATTTTACCTTTGAATTTGTGCCAAAGAGACACATGGAGGTTTCCACTAGCTCTTCCTAGTCTTATAATTTTCAAAGGTCGATGCAAATTTCTCAGACTAGGCACGTGGAGGTCCTACGTTTGTTTGGGGACTTTCCCCTAAATTTTACCTTTGAAGTTGCGTCAAAGAGACACGTGGAGGCTTCCACTGGTTCTTCACATGCCTAGAATTTTCAACAATCGATGCAACTTTGTCAAGATTTGACTGTGTGGAGGGCCTATGCTCGTTTGGGGACCTGCCTCCGGATTTTACCTTGAAGTTGCATTGATGAGGCATGTGGAGGCTTCCACTGGCCCTTTTTATACTTAGCTGATTCGGGCCTCGAATGAACAAATAAGCGCTTCATCTTTGAGGAGGTATGCTTGGAGTGACAAGGGGGATGTTTGGAATGAAAGGAGGGATAGATGTTGCATGTTGATGACTAGATGAAATGTGGAAGTGGCTTCTGATGCTCAAGCTTGAATAGATGAAAATACACCATCTAAAATGTAAATAAAATGGGACTGATCCTGATAAGTCTTCTTACAAGTGAAACCAAAACAATTTAGGTTATCAAAGGTCTAATGTAGTATTCAGGATCAACAATATCAAACAACATTCTCACGAATGTTGCATCTGGACCCAACAAATCAAAGATATAATACAAATCCTCAGTGGGAATATCTTTCAAATTAGCTGTCAATGGTGTTCATGCCATAATGAAAATGAATTTACTCTAAATGCCTATATTCAGAAAAGAAAATATGAATTTGTGAAGTGAAATGGTGTGCTTTATTGGAAATTCAAGGCATACCAGTCGAGCTTGGTGTAATCATGGTGAAATAGCCTAATGAGATATATGCACGGGAGAAATACGTGCGAGATAAATTGGCATTATGGACAAAGATGATGATTGGCTTGATATGACCAAACCATGCAGGAATGATCAATCCAGAAAGGCACAAAAACAAATATGTTTTCTCCGAGAAGGATTCTCAAAAAGACAGATGGGATTACCTGTAAAATCAAACCATTTAGAGGTGCTCTAAAACCATGAAAAAATGGCCATTTATTCACCAAATAAAAGAATGAATAAAAAGACTGTCAAAATTTATGACATGGCATCCCAGTCATAGTTGAGGAAGTGAAAAACGTGATCAATTCACAATTTATCCACCTAGCAAAAGAAAATAAGATATTTTCAAGAGAATAAACATGATTAAGCAGTATATTGTAAAGAAGAATATTCTCTTGAAGATTTAGAATTTTGGGGGGGAATCTTAGAATGAGTGAGTAGGGTAAAATTGTATAAATGCGATGGGAATACTCTCACAGGTGGGGGTTAATTTTTCTAAAATTTAGTCAGAGAGAAAAAAGGAGAGAAGAGCCGAGAGAAGCCATTTTTCTGGGAATTTTTTTTGAGAAACCAGTTACTTCTTATGTTCCTTTCAAAATTGACAATGTAAATTTGGTTGCAAATGTATAACCTTTAACAAAACTTTGAGATTGTAGAAAAACTTTCCCTTATTGATCAAATTTGAGAAACCTTGAGTAATTCGTGTAGATCAGTGAACTGTGTTACGTCCATTTTCAGCTTGAGATATTTTCAAATAGTTATCTATGTGCTTGTTGCAGTCTTACATTAGAAATCCTTTGAAATCACACAAAATGGGTAGAGTGGATATGTCAATAGGTAAATCATAGGCATGGAGCAATGCATATATGGATTCCATTTATTGTTTTTAAGAAGAACTGTGTGCAATAAGTAAACGAAAAGAAAAGTTTGATTCTAAAATAACATAAAATGAACTAAAAGTATTAATGGTAATTGTAAAATAGTTAAAAAAATCCATAGTTTTTTACATTGGAAACAAAAAAACCTAAATAACTAAAAATGAGAAAAAAATAAACATAATTTTTTTATGATCCACAATGCGTAGTTCAATCCTAGAAGGCAGGCCTAAAAAAGACACAAAATCAAATTGTTAATGTATATGAGAGAACCATCTTTTAATTCTTAATATGGACAAAGTTCCTTGAAGTATTTGAATAATAGGATAATTCTATTACACTAGGATAACATTATAATACCTCAAAACATGTCTTTATATGTTTACAAATTATTTCACTTAAATTCAACAACAATTTGTGCATGTTTAAAACAATCTTATTTTAATAGTCTAAGTTTAGGTTTCATATTTATTTGATATGATTAAATGTTTGATAATTGGTAATAAATGTAATTTAATGCATGTCATGAAAATTTTGAAACATAATTTTTTTAAAGTTTTCAACATGAAAACTAAGCCCATGATTGAATATTATGTTTCCCGGTCACTACACATCCTTCCTCTGGCTCGCCTACCCTCAGCCGTGATTACAATAATTTCTTATAATATTATTTAGTGTGTTTTAATGTGCAGGGAAGAGTTTCTAATGTGATATATGAATCCATTCACATTAGATGAAAGTTAGTTTCCTGTGGAGGCCTAAAAAATACATTTTTTTCCAATCTACAACAAAGTAAACACCCTCCCAAATCATTTAGGGAAAATCTAAGTCACTTGAGGATGATGTTGAAGAAAATTGAAGGTTTCTAAGGATTTTTTTTTTAAAGTTCAGGGAATAATATTTTTTATAAGGACAATTTTTAAAACATCAGATAATTCAAGGTGTAATGGAATGAAAGATCAAATGATGAAGACTACGTTCTCTAGGTGATTCCATGAGTTCCATAAGGAGTTAAGAAGAAAACAAATAGGAATCTGAAATCTCTTGGAATCCTATACAAGGTGGAAATATGATTTTTTTTCCAAGACCCAAAAGATTCTTGACATAAATCATAACACTACCTAGGTACCCCTCTCAGTCAAATATGAAATAGGCCTTAAATTTTGAGTTGCGAGAATAATTAGGTATATCCATTAATCATGGTACATATCCACAAGATGTCAGAAATAGTCCTTTTGGAAATAGCGAACATTTCAGGGGAATAATGCCATCACTGGTGACCAGCATTTAAGACTCTTTGCCAATTTAAAAGAAGATTTTGAAATTGAGTTTGAAGGCGTGTATATAAAGTTATTCATTCATACTCTTAAAGAGGATGCCCATGATTAGTACAAGGCTCCACTAGCACAATTGTTCCCTAAGGGATAGAGGGGACTAGAGAGGACACAACTAGTGTGACCTGTAATATGGGGAAAAGACTGATCCCAAGTTCACTTCTATCTGACTTTGTAACCTCTACAACTAAGATTCACTAATCACACTTCGGTATTCACCCCTTTCATGTCCCCTCACCCTCAGGTTCAACAAAACTCTTTCACCTCCAGGTGTCCCTATACATTCCTAATGGGATAGAGGGATGAGTCCTATTTGGATAAAATATTGCAATCCCTCTTCCCATAATCATCTCGCTTATTACTTTAGAGATAAGAACCTGGGAACATTTACAGAGGCAGGCTTTCACCATGGCCCAACTTACAAATAGAAAATAACATAAAAGGATTTCCAGAAAGCCTCCTAAGAGAGAGGGTGTCAAGTTGATCAATCCTGAGAGGCCTCAGTCAAACAAAGTTATGGATCTAGAAGAGGTTGTGAAAACTTTGGCCGGAGCGGTTAAAGAGATATCCTACAAACTAGCCAGAGTAGAAAAAGGGATAGGACATAATTCCCAGAGTCAGTTCCCAAGCACACACTTAAGGAGACATTTGGAAATCATCTCCAGAGGTGATCCATAGACCAATCCCATCCATGAGGGAAAGGGGATAAATGGGATCATAAAAGTAAATAGACCTCACCCCTCACGTATAATAGATTTTCCTAACTCATTTAAACTATTAGGATTGCTACCGTTGAAGAGGCCAGGTTAAAAAACACATGTGAAAGGTGTTTCATCAACTCTCCATTTCTTTCAAACTTGTCATTTTCATGAAGAATTTGTGTTGATTTCCCCTCTAACCTGTATTAATGATCATGACATGCTATAACATCAAAATGTCAACAATTGGTTTTATTGCTATGGGAGATTCACAGCAAGGGGCAACATCAACTGAAATTCAGAGTAGAGTCTAGGAGAAACCAGAATTTTAAGACATTTTTTGAAACTATTAAAAATTTATGGGATTGTGTTCATCAGGTATTACCTCTTCCTCCTATTAATACTTTTGAAATTGTTCATGCATGAAAAAATTTGAAGTTTCCAAATCATGGTCATTTCTGAATAATCTTCAAGGGCATTGGTAAACAAGCAAGAAAAAGTAAAAAAGTGGAATCCCTAGTGAAAAGGATAGACTGTTGGGGTGTGGAGTCCTATATAGGTCCTTCTTGAATAGTAGTAGAATTCTTGTAGCTTGAACTTGGAAAGTTGTGGTAGACTTTAGGAGCATCTTGCAGTCATATCATTTGATGTGGCTCCGATCATATCAAGTTCAAAAAGTTTCTATTAATTGGCTGTCAACATCAAGAAGGAAAACCCACCACATGCTCAGTTGAAAGATCACGACTTTCAATCTTCGAGGGTCGGCTTTATGGCATCTTGACAGGATTGTGATGCTATAGATAGCTGTGTTAAGGTATCTTAACTCATCCCTATTATTGTTCAAGGGGAATCTTGATTCTTAATGTTTAATCCAGGTGATCAAGAGTGATCAAGCAATTGGGTGTCACATTGTGGTAACAAATCTGCTGGGGTGTGGAGCCTATTTTTGGTCTTCTTTGAATCAGTGTCATGAAGTGTTGAGAAGACTATGAGACGATTAAGTTTGGAGACTCTAGTTGAGCATAAAATCTGAGCAAGTTCGTTTGTTGTGACGTAGCCCACATTAGGTGAACCACGTCAAATCTTGTCTTGTCTTCTTTTGTGCATTATTCGTTTATGCTGTTATATTTCATGCATGTTTAATGTCGGACTATTTAGTTTCCTACTGCTATGGTTTGAGGAATTGTTTCCGCATATTTGTTCTCTAATTCTTAACAGTGTGTATCAGAGCTTTGGTGGTTTTTTACTAAAGTTATAAATCATACGTGGAAAGTTAAGCTTGAGTGGGAGCTATGGAAGATGAGGTTAGATTGAGGGTTGACAAGTTCAATGGGTAGAAACTTTGGTTTGTGGAAGATGCAAATGGAGGATTACTTATATCAGAAGGATCTCCATGTTCCTTTGGCTGGAAAAGCAAAGAAACCTACAGCCATGTCGGATGAGGATTGGGAGTTGTTGGATAGAAAGGCGCTCAGGGTAATTCGTTTATGCCTTGCATCTTCGATTGATCTTTAACATATCACAGGAGAAGACCACTGAAGGTCTCATGAGTGTGTTGGGGAAGTTATATGAAAAACCCTCTGCCTCTAATAAAATATTTTTGATGAAAAAGTTATTTAATATGAAGATGTCTGAGAATGGTTCTGTTGCTAATCATTTGAATGAATTTAATATGGTTGTGAGTATGTTAAGCTTAGTAAAAATTGAATTTGATTGATGAGGTCAGGGATTTGTTGATTTTGTGCTCCTTGCCAGATACCTGGGATAGCTTGGTTATGGATGTAAGTAATTTAGTCTCTAATAACTCAAAGTTGAAGTTTGAGGATGTAATAGGTGTGATCCTAAGAGAGGAAATGTGAAGGAAGAGCACCGAAGATTCTTCTACTTCTAGAAATGCTTTGATGGTGAAAAGTAGAGGGAGACAAAAGAATAGAAGGGAAAGGTAACCGTGGGAAGTTGAATGATCACGGAAGGTCAAAGTCCAAGAGTAAGTTAGAATGTTGGCACTGTGGGAAGGTTGGTCATGCTAAGAAAAGATTGCTGGGCTCTTCGGGATAAGAAGAACAAGGAGGAAACTAAAGAGGTAAATGTGGTAGTAGGTGATGTTTGTCAAGATGCCTTAATTCTTTCTTTAGATAATATTGTTGAATCTTGGGTGTTAGATTCAGGGGCTTCTTTCCATGCCACCCCACATAGACATTACTTTATTGATTTTGTTCAAGGTGATTTTGGACATGTATATCTTGGTGATGATGAACCATGCAACATAGTAGGGAAAGGTTATGTTTGGGTGAAAATGTAGAATGGGAACACATGGCTACTTAAGGACGTCAGACATGTCCCTAAGTTGGGGCGGAATTTGATATCAACGGGACAGCTGGGTAGTGATGGTTATATGGTTATTTTTACAGCAGATTCTTGGAAGGTTACTAAGTGAGCTCTTGTGGTTATAAGAGGTAAGAAAAATAGTACTCTGTATTTAACCAGTGGTGTTGATTATTGAAATTTAGTTGCTGCAAATGGAGATGCAACTTTGTGGCACCAGAGACTCGATCATATGAGGCATAAGGGCATACAGATTATAAAGGACAGGTTGATCCAGATTAAAGGAGTTAGATTTGGACTTTTGTGAGGACTTGTGTTTATGGGAAACAGAAGCGGGTGAGATTCCTAAAGGTTGGACATACCAGGAAGGAGGGTAAGTTGGAGTTAGTGCATACAAATTTATAGGGGCCAGCTAAGGTAAACTCTATTGGTGGTTCATGTTATTACGTCACTTTCATTGATGATGTAACTAGAAAATTTTTGGTATATTGCATTAGAAAGAAATCTGATGTGTTTGAAACTTTCAAAAGATGGAAAGCCTTGGTTGAGAGTGAAACAAGTCTCAAGCTAAAATTTCTCAGGTCGGATAATGGAGGGGAATATTGCAACAATGAATTTATTGATTACTGTTCAGTAAATGGGATATACGGGAGCAAAGAACAGTTCCAAATATTCCATAGGAAAATGAGTGTCAGAGAGAATGAATAGGATAATCATGGATCATGCTAGGTGCATGAGGTTACATGCGGGGCTGCCACTCATGTTTTGGGTAGAAGCGGTAAGCACATCTATTTATCTGATTAACAGCGGACCCTCTATGGCCTTGGATGGAGGTATACCTGAGGAGGCTTGGTCTGGTAAGAAAATTGATTACTCATTTCTTAGAGTATTTAGATGTGAGGTATTTGTTCACATTGATAAAGATGATAGGATCAAGTTAGAGGCTAAGTCTGAGAAATGCACCTTTGTTGGATATGGTGAAGATGATTTTGGTTTTCGTGTTTGGAGTCTTAAAGACAAGAAAATATTTTAGTCTAGAGATATTGTCTTTAATGAAAAAATCATGTATAAAGATCAGTTGCAGGAACAGAAAGATGAATCAAAGACAGAATACACAGTGTTATAGGACATTGCGGATAGCAAGGTGTCCAAGGGGCTGGTTCAGGTTCAGAATGTTCTGACACAGCCAGTTTAGGTACCTACTTATCAAGAACCCCAAAATCCTGAGGTGAGAAGGTCTTCTAGGGTAAGAAGGGAACCTGAACGATTTACTCCATCTTTGAATTATTTATTGCTCATTGACAATGGAGAGCCAGAGTTCTTTGAGGAAACAGTGTAGGTGGATGCCAGGAAGAAGTGGGAGTAGGCCATGGATGAAGAGCATAGATCTCTTATGGAAAACTAGACTTGGGATTTGGTGGAGCTACCTAAGGGCAAGAGAGCATTGCAGAAATAGTGGGTGTATAGAATCAAAGAGGAAGATGGAGGCAGGAAATGATACAAGGCCCGGTTGGTGGTCAAAGGATTTACACAGAAGAAAGGTATAGACTTTGATAAAAAAATTTCTCTGGTTGTTAAAATGACTTCTATTAGGACTGTTCTTGGTTTAGTTATGGTAGAAGACCTACACTTAGAATAGTTGGATGTGAAGACTACATTCCTTCATGGTGAGTTGGAGGAGGAATTGTACATGTAGCAACCACAGGGTTATGAGGTCAAGGGAAGGAGAGGTTAGTGTGTAAATTGAAGAAGAGTTTGTATGGCCTGAAACAAGCTCCACAGCAGTGGTATATGAAGTTTCACAGTTTTATGCAGGAGCAGGGTTACTCTAGGTGTCACTCAGACCATTTTGTGTACATCAAGAACTTTCTTGATGGTAGTTATATTATTATGTGCCTGTATGTAGATGATATACTTGTCGCAGGGAAGAACATGCAGGAAATAAAGGTACTCAAGAAGCAGTTAGGTGACTCTTTTGCTATGAAGGATTTGAGGGCAGCAAAACAAATCCTTGGTATGAGAATAACTCGGAATAGGAAGGAGAGGAAGCTGGTATTATCTCAAGAAGAGTACATAAAGAAGGTCTTGGAGAGGTTTAGTATGCAAGATGCTAAACTGGTTGGAACTCCTTTGGCAGGTCACTTTAAATTATCAAAGGAGCAAAGTCCCAAGACTGAGGAGGATAGAATATAGATGTCTAGGGTACTATACTCATCAGCAGTTGGTAGCTTGATGTATGCTATGGTATGCACTAGGCCTGACATTGCCCATGTAGTGGGAGCAGTGAGCAGGTTTATGAGTGATCCAGGTAGAGAGCATTGGCAGGCAGTAAAGTGGATGTCTCATTATTTGAGAGGGACCATGGAAGCAACATTGTGTTTTGGTGAATCAGACACTACATTACGTGGATATGTAGATTCATACATGGATGGAGATTTGGACAGCAGGAGGAGCATGACAAGTTATGTATTTACAGTTGGTGATACAATGGTGAGTTGGATTTCACGGTTACAAAAGGTTGTGGATTTTTCAACCACAAAGGCTGAGTATGTTGTTACCACAGAGGCAAGCAAGGAAATGATTTGGCTAAAGCAGTTTCTTGATGAGTTGGGTCATAAGTAGGAATTTGGGAGACCACACAGTGATAGTTAGAGCACTATTCATTTGGTAAAGAACTCTGCTTTCCACTCTAGGACGAACCACATTCAGCTGAGATATCATTTCATTATGGCAGCTTTGGAAGAAGATAAGTTGAAGCTGGAAAAGATGCATACTAGTCAGAATCCTGTGGATATGATGACCAAGGCGGTCACAAGGGAGAAGTTGAAGTTGTGTTTAACTTTGATTGGCCTTCATGGTTGATAATGAGGGGTTAAGAACTTTGCTCAGTGAAAATAGTCTCCAAGTGGGAGATTGTTGGGGTGTGGAGGTTGTTTTTGGTCTTCTTGAATCAATGTTGAAGTGCTGAAGCTCGAACGGTTAAGTTTGGAGACTTCAGGAGAATTCTACAGTCATTTTCTGTGACCGGCTATGATGTTGTTGCAATGTTGTTGTTAACATTATGTTAATTGGCTGTCAATGTTGGGACTGTTTTTCCAACCGTGGTAAGTTGAAAGATCATGACTTTCAATCTTCTAGGGTCAGCTTTATGGCTTCTTAAGAGGATTGTAATCCTATAAATAGAGGTGTTAAGGTATCTTAAAGATATCTTGAGTGTTCAAGAGGTCTTGAGTCTTAATGATTAAGAGGTGATCAAGAGTGATCAAGGATAAGCAATTGGGTGTCAATTGTGGTTTAGATGTGGTTTAACATCTTTGGAATTTTGTTGTGAGTTCATAACTGAGAGAAGACTATGAGAGTTGTTTTACTCTTGTTGATAATAAAATATGAGAAAGTTCTTGGTGGACGTCATCCACATTGGGTGAACCATGTTAAATCTTGTCTTGTCTTCTCTTATGCATTATTCATTTATGTTGTTATATTTTTGCAAGTTTAATTATGCTATATAGTTTCCTACTGCTATGGTTTGAGGAATTGTTTCCGCATATTTGTTCTCTAATCCCTAACACAGACAACTATTGATGAATGCAATAGTTTCTCAGGAGAAAGAATATAACACTAGAAGTAAGGTTGTCAAAGGGGGAGGGCCACAAACCAAGCCAAAAATTATAGTTCTTACCAATATCCTGAAGGAAACCCCTAAGAAAGATACATCTAGAAAAGGCCTAATTAACCCAAATAAAACATGTGCTCCTACCCATGCCCAAACTCTGAAAATTCCTATATTATCAGATGAAATTGTGAATCTTCCTCCTAATACTATCATGCCCAAATATATTCCTTGTGACATAGCCCAAATCTTGAGTCAAATCAAGGTTATTGTTCCTGTTGTTTAATTACTCAGGATCCCTGAGCATAGGAAAAAGGCATTCAAATACTTGGGATTTAAGGAAGAAAATATTACCCAGGGAAAAAGTGTAAACAATATAGAGATTTCTCCTATTATTGTAGAATTAGAAGTACCACAAGCATTGGAGGAACTAGCTGAATCACCTGAAGTATATTTGGGTACATCTCTGATTGAACCCTAACTTGATGTGGATCCATTCTATACCACTTTAATTATTAAGGATAGGTTGGTACATAACTATATGTTTGATTCAGGAGCCTCATGTAATGTAATGCCTCTTGAGGTGATGAATGAATTAAATATAAAAAGTAACAACAGCTTTTGGGAAGTGTACTGCTATGGATTCAAGAGAAGTGCTAGTAATTGGATATATCAAAGGATTGGTAGTGCAACTAGTAGCTTATCTAGGAAAATGCTTAACCATGAATGTAGTTATTGTGGTCTGTCCTGCTAAGTGGGGAATGTTTTTGTCTAGAAAATGGGTAGCTAGTGTAGGTGGAAGCATAAAAAAGGACATGTCATTTGCAACCATACCAATTTAGGGAAACCTTGTGAAGTTTTATAGTGAGAAGAAAATTTTACACCTCATTGAGGATCGTAACAATGCTTCTTATGAAGTATTGTACACAGACGTTGATGTTGATAAATTTGTGGGTTATGCTGATTTTAAGGAGCATAAAATTGATGAGTGTAAATATCCTAAGTAGGTTGGTTTTCCCTAGAATTTGATGTTTGATGGGGCTTGTTCTAGATCTGGTAATGGTGTTGGTGTTGTCCTGATATCTCCAAGCCATGAGGAGTTTAAATTTTCTTTTAAACTTAATTTTGAGTGCACAAATAACATTGTAGAGTATGAAGCACTACTCTTGGGTTTAAGGATTGCTTGGAAGTATGGTGTCAGAGAAATTATTGTTAAAGGGATTCAGAGTTGATATTCAAACAAGTTAGAAAGTTGTATGCAACAAAAAATCAAAGAATAAAGGAATATAAGCATGTATTTTGGGACTTAATTGAAATGTTTGATTCTTTCAATATAATACTCCATGATAGGAAATACAATATTGTAGCAAAAAAATTGGCAGTGTTGGGATCAAGGTTTGAAAATTGTACAGTATCCCCTATTGTGAATATGATATTGAAATATTGACTAGGCCATTTGTCCCTGATAATATCAAGCATTGGTAGGTTTTTGAAGATGATGCCTAGGTCCAAAGGTTTTTGCAAAATAAAGGAGAATTTACTAATTAAAGTATGGGCTAGGAACCAATGGTTTGTGTAAATGAAGGAAAAGAGACCTTATTTGGTAAAGACATTATTCAATTGAAAACCAATGCTATTCCTAGAGGTTTGGTTACACTGGAATCAAATTTTGATAATGTTGACCGCATTGTTAATAGACACATGTTAGCCTCGAGAGATGTTGATGAACATAACCTAGGCACAAAGGATAAACCTCAAAAAATATGGTTAGGTAACAACTTGGATAGAGATGAAAATCAAGCATATGTCCAGTTGTCAAAAAAGTACCATGACTGCTTGGCATGCTCGTATTCAGAACTGAAAGCATATAGGGAAGACCTTTTTCAGCACAAGATACCCCTGGAGGCTAATGCCAAGTCGTTTAGACAAAAGAAAAGACTAATGAATCCACTCCTTTCCTTAAAAATGTAGGAAGAGTTGAAAAATTTAATAGATGGAGGAATCATACAACCTATGAGGTACTCTTCATGGGTGGCAAACTTGGTACCTATTTGAAAGAAGAATGGAGACATAAGATTGTGTGTTGATTTTAGAAATTTAAATAAAGCATCAATTAAGGACAACTATCCCTTGCCAAATATGGATAACATGTTGCAATTAGTTATAGGTTCAGATTTTTTATCTACTTTGGATGGTTTTTATGGGTATAACCTAGTAGTTGTGAAGCAATCAGAGAGAATAAAAACTACTTTCACTACTCCATGGGGTACCTATATATACATGAGAATGTTGTTCGGCCTTATGAATTATGGAGCCAAGTTATAAAGAGCAATGGATGTAGCATTCTCAGGATATCTAAATGACTTCATTGTTGTGTATCGGGATGATGTGACCATTTTTTCAAGGAAGAGAAGTGATCACCTACAACATTTAGAAAAGATGTTGTTAAAGTGCCAGGAATATGGTATGTCATTAAACCCTAAGAAATTTCATTTTGGGGTTCAAAAGGCTAAGTTGCTCAGACATATTGTATCAAAATAAGGGGTCATGATTGATCCTAAGAGAGTGGAAGCCATTAGCAAAGCTCCTATTCCAAGAACCAAAAAGGGAATTCAATCCTTTTTCAGGAAAATAAATTTTATTAGGAGATTTATTTCCAACTTTGTTGAATTGACTATCTCAATCACTAGTATGTTAAAAAAGGATTGGAGTATCAAATGGGAAGAAGCAGCTCTTAAAGACTTTACTGGGAGTCTGGGATCAAGGAAGCGTTGAAAAATTTCCTTATTTTAGCAACTCCTGATTACAAAAAGGCCTTCCAAATGTTTTCCTTTGCTTCTGAGAATACCATTGCATTAGTGCTGCTATAAAAGGATGATGAAGGAGATGAAATGCCAACTGCTTTCTTTAGTAAATCATTACAAGGGGCAGAGTTGAGGTATACTATTATGTAGAAATAGACCTTTACTTTGGTCAAAGCCATAAAAATCTTTAGGCCATATATTTTAAGTTCTAAAGTCATAGCTTATGTCCCTTATACTATGGTCAAAGATATCTTATCAGAAATGGAGATTTCTAGTAAGAGATGTCGATGGGAAAATAAGTTGCAAGAATATGATATGGACATTCAAACTACAAAATTGGTCAGAGTTTTGGGCTTGGCAAAGTTAATGACAAAAATAAATTTGTAGACAGTTGAGATAAATGCGGTTGATGAAGAAAGGTTGAATATTCTTGAGAAATTAATAAATTCTGAATGGTACAAGGATATTATTTTTTATCTCAGACATCTGCAATGCCCTAAGTATTTAAGAAAAAATCAAAAGAGAGAACTTAGATTGGCTTCCCAAAAATATATCATCACTGATTATGGGTTGGCTTGGAAAAACCCTGAGGGAGTTCTCTTAAGGTGTATCACTGAGGATGAAGCCCTGAAGTTAATTGTTGCCTTCCATGGAGGAGTTTGTGGGGGGAATTTCACCGGAAGAGTGACAACGCATAAGATCTTAAGGGATGATTACTAGTGGCCAACACTTTTTAAGGATACAACTTTATTGGTAAGAAAATGCGAGAGCTGCCAACATTTCTCAGGAAGATTGAAAGCTTCAGGATCCCTCCCATTGCAGCCTGTATCAATTGAAGCCCCTTTTAAGCAATGGGGAATGGACTTCAATGGGGAGATTTCAGATTCTTCAAGTGTCAGCCATAAATGGATATGGGTAGCCACTGACTACTTCACCAAATGGGTAGAGACAATCCCCACCAAGAAATCAACCCACCAAATTGTCATGGACTTCATTCTAAATCATATAATTTGTAGGTTTGGAGTGCCTGCTAAAATAGTTGTTGACAATGCTATGAGTTTTCAAGCTAAACCTTTTGTAGCCATGTGTCAAGAATATGGGATAAATTTAGCATATGCTTCCAATTACAATCCCCAAGGTAGTGGACAAGCAGAATCAAGTAACAAAAATATGTTGAAGATAATTAGGAGGACCTTGGAATTAAATAAACAAAAGTGTAGTGAGCAGTTGAAGTTTGTTGTTTGGGCTGATAGAATTACTATTAAAAGAGCTACTAGAAAGAGCCCATTTGAATTGGTATATGGAACTCAAGTTCTCCTCCCCCTGCATATGTAATTATCTTCTTATCAATTTATCCAAAAATTGGAAGATCAAGAGATTAGTCACTATGATGCTCGTGTAAATGAAATTGTTGAATTAGATGAAGAGAGAAGAGAATCCCATCAAAGACATGTGAATTTTTAGGGAGAATTTGAAGAAATTTTTTGATAAAAAAGGTAACGCCAAAGATTTTTTAGTGTGGGAGATCTTGTGCTACTGTGGAATAGAAGACATGAGGATAATGGAAAAAATGGAAAGTTTGAACTCATTATGGATGGGACCTTATTCTATTGACATTAGAATTGTGTGAGCATGCCTTTTTCCTACAAGATTTAGATCGAGAAATTCTTGAGTTGACCTATTAATGGCAGGAACTTGAAACATTTTCTTGATCGATTTCTCAAAACTAAGGTACACATCATTGTATAGTGTATAGTTTTTTGTTTTTTGTTTTTTTTTGTGTTTTTTCTATTTTGGTTTTTCCTAGTCCTAGGTGATGGGTTTTTGTTGGTTTTTTGGTTTTTTTCCTTGAGGGTTGGATATTTTTACTTTTCTTTGAAGGTTGGTTCTTGACTATATGGGCCCAATGGATTTTTGGCACATGGTATGTTGTTATTACATTATTTTTTGTTCTTCCAGCACTTGCAGGGAGCGCCCATCCCCAAGTCAGGAGCCAGGTGTTGGTGCTTAATTGTAATCTTTCCCTTTTTCATTTAAAAAATTTCAGTCCTCCTGGCTTGATGTAATTTCTATCTTCCTGTGTGGATGTGCGTAATTTTTTTCCTTAGGTCTTAGATCATGCTAAGTCGTGGTATTATTTACAGTTTTCTATCCATGGTGAAACTTTTGTAGTTGGGAGTGTTCCACGATCGTTTCTACTTTGTGTGGCTCTATTTTGAAAAGGGAGAAAAGTTGTAAAGAAATCCGCTACCCCACAGACGCCCAGGTAAAGCCACATGTTAAGCCAACATCAAAAGTGAATGTATAACTTTCTTAGGCTTAGACACATGGAGAGCCTGCGTTTGTTTGGGGACTTGACCCTGAATTTTACTTTTGAAGTTTCGTTGAAGAGACACATGGAGGTTTTCATTGGCTCTTCCTAGGATTAGACTTTTCAAAGGCTAACACAACTTTCTTTGAACCTAGGCACGTGGAGGGCCTGCGCTTGTTTGGGGACCTGCCCCATAATTTTACCTTTGAAGTTACACTGAAGGGACACGTGGAGGCTTCCACCGGCTCTTCCCAAGCTTAGACTTGTCAAAGGCGAATGTAATTTTCTTAGACCCTAGTCAAATGGGGGGCCTGTGCTTGTTTGGGGACCTACCCCTGAATTTTACCTTTGAAGTTCCGCTAGCCCTTTTTATACTTAGCCAATTCATGCCTCGAATGAAAGAAGAAGCACTTCAGCTTTGAGGAGGGATGCTTGGAGTGACAAGGGGGGTGTTTGGAATGAAAGGAGGGACAGATGTTGCATGTTAATGACTGGATGAAATGTGGAAGTGGATTCTGATGCTTGAGCCTGAATAGATGAAAATACACCATCTGAAATGTAGATAAAATGGTATTGATCTTGATAAGTCTTCTTACAAGTGCAATGAAAACAGTTTAGGTTATCAAAGGTCCAGTGTAGTCTTCAGGATAAACAATATCAAACAACATTCTCGTGAATGCTTCATCTGGACCCAAAAAATCAAGGATATAATACAAATACTCAGTGGGAATATCTTTCAAATTAGCTTCCAATGGTGTTCCTACCATAATGCAGATGAATTTACTCAAAATGCCTATATTCAGAAAAGAGAATATGAATTGGTGAAGTGAAATGGTGTGCTTTATAGCAAATTCAAGGCATACCAGTAAAGTTGGGTGTAATCATGGTGAAATAGCCTCTAAGATTTAAATGAGATATCTACACGAGAGAAATACGTGTGAGATAAATTGGCATTATGGAGAAAGATGATGATTGGCTTGATATGACCAAAACCATGCGGGAATGATCAATCTAGAAAGGCATGAAAATCAATATGTTTTCTCCGAGAAGGATTCTCAAAAAGGAAGATGTGATTACTTGTAAAATCAAACCATTTAGAAGTGCTCTAAACCATGAAAAAAAGGCCATTTATGCACCAAATAATAGAATGATTAAAAATACTGTCAAAAGTTATGACATGGCATCCCAGTCATAGTTGAGGAAGTGAAAAACGTGATTGGTTCACAATTTATCCACCTAGCAATAGAAAATAAGATATTTTCAAGAGAATAAACATGATTAAGTGGTATATTGTAAAGAAGAATATTCTCTTGAAGATTTAGACTTTTGGGGGGAAAATTTACAATGAGTGAGTATGGTAAAATTGTTTAAATGTGATGGGAATACTCTTGCAGGTGGGGGGTTAATTTTTCTGAAATTTATTCAGAGAGAAAAAAGGAGAGAAGAGCTAAGAGAAGCCATTTTTCTGCGAAAACTTTTTGAGAAACTAGTTACTTCTTGTGTGCCTTTCAAAATTGATCATGTCAAAAAAAAAGATCAGTGTTAGTACCCAAATTGATTCTCCCTTGGTGAGTGAGCAGCACCATAATTTTAACAAGATACTTGGAGACAGATAAATTAGAGTGTGCATCATTTTGTAGCTAGGGATGGATTTAGCTGACTCTTCATTCACTCAGGAATGGAAGAAATGGATAGCACCGTGAACAAGGTTTGACCTACCATGACGAATTTAGGTTGTGCCTTCAACTAGGGTGAGAGGACCCATTTTGTAACCCATATTGGTGGATAATGTATGAATATTTATAGTATTTTATTTCCTTTCACAAAATTGATATGAGATCTTCAAAAGGTATGGTCAAGACAACGTTATCTAACTCTCACGAGTTGTCACTTTAGAGGACAAAGAAACGTTCTAAACAAGATCCAGGTTACTAAAGGCAGTAATAAAAATTGATTGCTCCTGAATATTGAGGTAAGGGATGGGTAAATCAACAAATTACCTCAGCATTTATGAACAGGAAGTGCAAGCAGAGGTAGTTCATGTATGGTTCATTTTCTGGATATGTGTTTTGTGGTTGGGAAGTTAAGCAGGATAGAGTTGATTATACCAAATATCTGAGAACTTTTAAACAAATGTTAACAAATCCATAAGGAAAAAAGACGAATAGCTTCAAATAGTAAAGATGAGCTTCAACTAGAAAATTGTGCATCTATGAAAGCTCAAATTCACACGGCTTCACACATTCTTCAAGGTTTAAACACAAGAAATTGTGTTAAAGACTCAATTAAACTTTAGAAAACCCTTGTTATATCACACTCATGATACACTTATGAACTGACAAACAATCTGCATCACTGAAATGACAGTAAATTGAATTTAAATCACTTATCGCATTATGAAATGAAAGATCTCTTCATAATGTAATTGCAAATGCCAAAATACTTGTCATGAGGATGAGATTTTTTGTGATTTCAAAGGATTTCTAATGTAAGACTGCAACAGACACATAGATAACTATTTTAAAATATCTCAAGATGAAAATGGATGTAACATAGTTCACTGATCTACACGAATTAATCAAGGTTTCTAAAATTTGATCAAAAAGGGAAAGTTTGTCTACAATCTAAAAGTTATTTCAATGGCTATACATCTGCAACCAACTTGACATGATCAATTTTGAAAGGCACACAAGAAGTAAATGGTTTCTCCAAAAAAATTCCCAAAAAATGGCTCCTCTCGGCTCTTCTCTCCTTTTTTCTCTCTGAATAAATTTTAGAAAAATTAACCCCCCACCTGCGAGAGTATTCCCATTGCATTTATACAATTTTACCCTACTCACTCATTCTAAATTTTCCCCCCAAAAGTCTAAATCTTCAAGAGAATATTCTTCTTTAAAATATACCGCTTAATCATGTTTATTCTCTTGAAAATATCTTATTTTCTATTGCTAGGTGCATAAATTGTGAACCGATCACGTTTTTCACTTCCTCAACTATGACTAGGATGCCATGTCATAACTTTTTACAGTCTTTTTAATCATTCTTTTATTTGGTGCATAAATGACCATTTTTTCATGGTTTTAGAGCGCCTCCAAATGGTTTGATTTTACAAGTAATCACATCTGCCTTTTTGAGAATCCTTCTTGGAGAAAACCTATTTGTTTGCATGCCTTTTGTAATGATCATTCCCGCATGGTTTTGGTCATATCAAGCCAATCATCATCTTTCTCCATAATGCCAATTTATCTCGCATGTATTTCTCCCGTGTAGATATCTCATTTAAATCTTAGAGGCTATTTCACCATGATTACACCCAACTTGATTTGTATGCCTTGAATTTTCTATAAAGCACACCATTTCACTTCACCAATTCCTATTTTCTTTTCTGAATATAGGCGTTTTGAGTAAATTCATTTGCATTATTGTAGGAACACCATTGGCAGCTAATTTGAAAGATATTCCCACTTGAGGATTTATATTCTATATTTGATTTTTTGGGTCTAGATGAAGCATTCCTGAGAATTTTGTTTGATATTGTTGATCTTGAAGACTACACTGGACCTTTGATAACCTAAATTGTTTTGGTTGCACTTGGAAGAAGACTTATCAGGATCAGTCTTGTTTTCTCTACATTTCAGATGGTGTATTTTCTCCTATTCAGGCTCGAGCATCAAAAGCTACTTCCACATTTCATCTAGTCATCAACATGTAACATTTTTCCCTCTTTTCATTCCAAACATCCCCCTTGTCACTCCAAGTATCCCTCCTCAAAGGTAAAGTGCTTATTTTTTCATTCGAGGCCCGAATTGGCTAAGTATAAAAAGGGCCAGCGGAAGCCTCCAAGTGCCTCATTAGTGCAAATTTAAAGGTAAAATCTAGAGGCAGGTCCTCAAACGAGTGCACACCCTCCACGTGATCAAAGCTCAAGAAATTTGCACCAGCTGTTGAAAATTCTAGGCATGGGAAGAGCTAGCAGAAGCCTCCATGTGTCTCTTTGGTGTAACTTCCAAGGTAAAATTCAGGGGCAAGTCCCCAAACAAGCATAGGCCCTCCATGCTCCTAGGTCTAAGAAAGTTGCATCGACCTTTGAATAGTCTAAGCCTAGGAAGAGCCAGCAAAAACATCTGCATGTCTCTTCGGTGCAACTTCAAAAGTAAAATTCAGGGGCAGGTCTCTAAAAAAGCGCAGGCCCTCCACATGCCTAAGGTTCAAGAAATTTGCATCGTCCTTTGAAAATTCTAAGCCTGAGAAGATCCAACAGAAACCTCCACGTGTCTCTTCTTCGTAACTTCAAAAGTAAAATTTAGGGGTAGGTCCCCAAACAAGCGCAGGCTCTCCACGTGTCTAGGCCCGAGTAAGTTGTACATCCACTTTTGATGCTGGCTCAACATGTGGCTTTACCTGGGCATCGGTGGGGTAGCGAATTTCTTTATAACTTTTCTCCCTTTTCAAAACAAATATGCACAAAGGAGACATGATCATGGAACACTCCCAACTAAAAAAATTTCACCACAGATAGAAAACTGTAAATAATACCAAGACTCAACGTGATCCACGACCCAAGGAAAAGACTGACAATGACACCTTAGTGAAGGCAAAAAATTTATGCACATCCACATATGAAGACAAAAGTTACATCAAGCTAGGTGGACTGATTTTTTTTTAAATGAACCAGGGTGAGATTACAATTGAGCACCAATAGGGTTAATTAGGGAAATTGGGAAAACTTGAAATTGAGTTTTATAGTCCTTTTTTATCTAAATTACTTTTGGAGGTTATTGTGAATGGAATAGTGCTTTTTTGAGAGCTTGTTATCTCTTTGTGAAGTATTATTGTAATCTTATACTCTTATTATTTCTTGTGGTTTAGTGTGTGCATCCACCAAAACTTTGCATCAATGGAGTTAAATCACGACATGAGACACGTTTTCTCTCATGAAACATTATGTTTCCCTTTTTGCTTATTTTACGACTTCATTTGTTCTTTTTACAGTGTTGTTTGACTTGTGTACGATTGAAAATTATTTTGGCCTCCACACTTGTTTGGATTCCATCGATTGTAAGGTGAGTGGACAATGGTTTCATGTCACACTAACACATCATATTTTAATCAAAACACTAATTATAAAATTCCTTTTAAAAGGAGGTAAAACTATTATTTTTACGTGTGTGTGTCCATCTATTTTCTACATTTTATTTCTCTTTCCTCATGATGGATGTTAATGTTCCTTTATTCACACCATTTAACTTTCATAAATGGAAATCCAAAATATTAATCCCACTATGGAGTAAAGGGTTATAACACATCACTATGGGAGTGGAGAAAGTATCAATAGTCAAACCTAAGAAATATAAGTGGTTCAACCGATGTGATGAATCCCTTGGTCTTCTTTGTATGTTTGTTTCTCCCTACCTTATCTTTCACACTGAGACTTCTACAACACCTTACAGGGCCTAGAAAACTAAAGATGGCATGTTTGGAAAACAAGATGACATGAGAGATCATGAGTTAGAGAAATAGCTCCTAGGTTTGACCTTTGGTAGCTTTGATAACCTACAAGACTTCTTCTCTAAAATTGTCCACATGAGAATTTTGTTGAAATAATGTGGAGTTGATAAGAAGGATACCCAACTGATCTTATTCATTCTTTCTAAGCTTAGATAGAAGTACTTTGTCTTCATTTCTACATTTCACTCTATGAAAGAAGCTTTAGGGAATACTTGGAATATTCCCTCATTCAACAAATTTTCTTCCCAACTCATTCGAGAACAGGACAAGTTGATTCAAATGGGTGCAATCAAGTCTAAGTCACATTCCCTAATAGTAAGTATTGGTAAAGGAAAGGATAATAAATAGGAGAAGAAAGCATAGAAAAAGGACCAACCTAAGAAATAAGCTAAGTCCGCCCAATCCAAAACCAATATGATTACTTCTTCCTCCACTTCAAAGTCTAAACCAAAGAATGATAAGTGAAAGTGTTCATATTGTAAGAAGTCGGGACATGAAGAGCATCAATGCTTGAGAAAAAAAAATGACCACCTTACTCGTTTACTTGAGAAGAAGAATATAGGTGTTCTGAAGTATATTAAGAAAATCAATCTGAAACATGAGTCTTTTAAGGAAAAATCAAACAAGTTTGAGAATAAGAAAGGCAAATCCCTTATGGCTAGAGTAGTTCCCTCATCAACATAAATTATATTTTCTGGTGCCTTGCACCACATGGATTTTCCACACATTAAGTTTTCTAATGTAGAACCTTATAACATGTCCCAAATCACCTTGGGTGAGGATACATCTATCACAATAGATAGTAGTGGATCAATGGAAGTTGATGGTGGAACCTTCAATGATTTCCTTAGTGTTCGATAACCTTCTACCAATCTGTTATCAGTCTACCAAATAAACCATATTGGCCAAAGGATGTGTGTGGAATTCAACCCTAATTTTGTGATCATTAGAGAGTTGCACAGTGAGTCTATAGTGGTAGAGGGAAAGGTAGACCACTAGGCCTAGTTATACATGTTTTCCCACTTTATTTCCGACTCTTCTCCTATTGTTGTACAGACTCACGCATATGATGTTAGTAAGTTATGACACGAATGGTTTGGCTATTTGAACTACCATTACCTTGAGCAATTGAGCCAATAGCAGATGTTCAATGGATTTCCTTGCGTTAGTTTTTTGAAGGGTATTTATGATGTTTGTGCCCTTATGAAACACCCCTAAGTGTAATTTGGCAAAGGAAAATGTTGAAGAGCTTATCATACACTTAAGATTGTTCATAGTGACATTTATGGCCCGTTTTCATCTCCTTCATTCACTAGAGCTCAATACATAATTACCTTCATTGATGATTTTTCACATTATACATGGGTTTACTTTATCAAATAGAAATCTATAGTTTTTTATCACTTTCAAGACTTCAAGTCTCTCACTAAGAAACAAGCCAAAAGGTATATCAAGGTTATTAGAAATGAAAATGGAGGAGAGTAAATGAGTAATATGTTTGATGATTTTGGTACCTCTGAAGAAATTTCCTTGCACCATATAGTTTCTTATAGTCCTTCAAAAAATGGAGTTACGGAAAGAAAGAACAAAACTCTTAAGGAGATGACCACCTACATGATTCATTCAAAATCCATTCCTTTGTAGTATTAGGTAAAAAATGCAAACGTTTATTGTTACATTTATAACCACATTCCACACAAAGTAGTAAAAGGGATGAAACCATTTGAGGCTTGATATGGACACAAACCTGATATTAAGAAATTTTGTGTTTGAAGTTAAACTACCATGGCTCAAATACCCAAGAAGAAAAGAAATGTCTTGAAACTACAATCCAAACCTTATATATTTTTTAGGTATCCTGAAGGTGTGAAGGGTTATAGACTTTTGAACCCCACCATTCATCAACTCTATATCAAGAAAAGTGTGAAATTCTAAGTGACATCTCATTTTTTCACTTCTCTGCCTGCAGTGGTCACTATGCCACTTTCTAATTGTTGTCCTATAATTTTACAGGGGAAAACATTAACTATCAAGCAGGACAACCATACCACAGTGTCGAAACTTTTCAAATTCATACTTTCTCAAGACACCCCCAGGTCAGTCTATCCCAATAAACATTCCTATCATGTCAATATAATGGTCCCAATGTGAATGTAAAATTATTCACCTAGGTGATTTAGGAAAGCAAAATATGTCCCCCTAGGTGATTTAGGATCTTCTAGAACATGCAAGCATTCAAGTAGTTTTGGGAAGGGCTACCATTAGCCTTCTTGGGACTAGTACATCTCTGGAGTGGATCGAACGGGTAAAATTCATTTTGGAGAAGTATAAAAGTAATAAGAACATCAAGGAAATGATTTTGGAATATTTAGGGAATATTCAGAGGTTTTGGAGCCATATCATCAGAAATGGGTTTTTGGGCCTAAAGGAGAATACACCGTGAAGGAGGACCTGAGCTTCAAAAAAATATTATAGGAGCCTTGTGAGGATTTGAAATCCCAAAAAATTACCTATGGAAATTATTTTCCATTCCCTAAATGGTGTAAAATATGGGACATCCTGAAACATCATTCACTTTCTGAGGCAACACATTCTTTTGGTGCACAACTAGCAGTCCTGGGAAATAAGGGGTAATTTGGAGGTGTTTCATTAATAAATTTACTTTGAAACCAACACCATATAACATATTGGGTTTTTTCCAGAAGAAATCATATAGAATTTCACCCAAAATTTCATCTAGGAGCTTGAGATATCGCCTTCGCAAGTTGGTCCCAAGGTGTGCTCTCTCATACTTAGTCAAATTTTTGATGGGACACATGGCCATATGTGGTTAAGATGAATTTTCATGTCCCTTATGTCCCTTTTACAAAGGAAAAAATGGGACACAAAATTTTTCCCAACCCTTTTGATCCCCATAGTCCTCCATATGATCGGCAATCAACCCCCAGATGCTATAATTCAGCCCCCTCACTTAAGTGGCTCAACGAAAAAAAAGAGGACAAGTGTCAAGCTGAGAATGAAGGGGAATTTTGTGTCCCCTTTTTCCCTTTTGAAAAGAGATGAAAGGGACATAAAAATTTTCCCTCCCCCCTATTTCCATGTGGTTTCTCATATGACCCAATCTCAGCCCCTGTGAGGAGAAGGTAGTCAAAATTGGTATCTTATCTTTGTCGGACGATTACCGGAGCTCTGTAAGAAGTTAGGAGGAAAAAAAATACTAGCCAGAAAGCTGAGAAGATCCTCTAAATGATGGAACATTCATATTTTTTAGAAAACCCTATGTGCTTCCTAGGTGAGTTCATTTTTAGTGGGCACACTCGGTGATTCTAAGGGAGGATGTCATTTTTGGAAGAGTTTGAAGAAGAATCAGAAGATTAGACCCATTGCTACCATTTTCCCATGATTGGATGAACAGAAAACAAGAAAAAAGTGGATTTTTTAAGGCTTCAGGCTTGTTCTTTGCCAGAATAACTTTGTAACCCATGATGTGAAAAATCTTCATAACTTAAAGAACGGTGCACAGATCGACATGGGATTTTTCATGCTCATCCACATTTTCAGAGGAAATTGGAATCAAAGTGAAAGATTTTGTAAACACGCCCCATATTTTTTGCAGTGAAGAAAACCCAGTTTTCTATGGCAAAAAATTTGAAATTTAAAATCTCTCAAATCAGTGATCGGGTGAAGTTGAAACTATATAGGAGCGCAATTAGGAAAATACCCATATCGGGAAAGTTAATTTCATCTCAAACCAATGCCTAGAAACCCACTTTCCAAAAATAGTAATCTATCATACACGAGTACTGGCTATTTTTTGTAAGTCATATTTAGAAGTAGTTTCGGTGAAAATGTTGTGAAACAAAGATAATCAAAAGATCAGAATGGTCGAGCAGTGTTGAAAATGATGAAAATGCCCACGTACTAAAAATAGTAAGTTACCTATAGGGGTGCCAGCTAAAAATATTAAGTCATCTCCAAGAGTGCTTTCAAAGGGAGCAATATACATGGGGAAAATTGAGAAATCCAACTTCACCAATTAGGGTCACGAAGGGTGAAATCTAACACTTACTAAAAATAGTAAGCTATCCTTTTTTAGTGTAGTAAGGTGTCCAAAGAAGCATAAAATTCCAATACTCTGGGTTGTTATGGTTTCATTTGTCTGAACAACTATTATAGAGGAACAATAGTATAGCAGAATGAGCAATATTTACTTTGATCAATGGTGTATGCATCAGTGTTGACAAGTAAAGTATATCATCCCAGGATCCATCTTTGTTAGTGGAACATGGTAGTATTGCAAAGATTCATGAAAGGATTAATTTTGAGCTTCGATCTCTTCATAGGGGACCTTCATGAGCAGATCTCGTGATCACCAAAGGATTCATTCAATAGTGTTTCTAAACACCTAGCCCATGTTATTTACACATCATCTAAAAGAGATTTCTCATGGTGCGAGACATTCAAGGATTCATAGTTCACTACAGTGTAGTGCTTCATTGGATCATCTGACAAGGATCTGTGGACTTCATCAAACACGGGTTCTTCATTAACACTCTTCCTCAGTTCTCTCTCTACACTTTCTCTCTCTTCTCTTCCCCCCACTTTCTCTCTCCTCGTTCTAATTCTTTGTTGGGGTTGCACTTTTTCATAATGTCTTTAATTAATTTAAAATGACTTTATTTTTTTTAATGTAATAAGTCACCCTTAAGTCATAAAAGGGGACTTAATCTTTTCCTAACGATGTAAGAAGTCATAAGTTGTGATAAAGCATATAAAAAGGCATTGGGGGGTAGATGAAGAGTCATCTCTCATTCTATAAATTGTAAAGGCCTTCTATTTTCAAAGGGTTGGTGATCAATTTTGTTAACTCGAGAGTGCATTGTGCTTAGAGAGAACAAAGGAGATATCCACTTTCTTCCATTCTCCTCTTACATATGCTTCCTCCTTTTCCTTACTTTGTACAACTCTAATTGACATGCTAATGAAGGAAGAAGTTTCTATTTTCCAAGACATATGAATGTGTGCATCTTTGTATGCATGGTTTCCTCTAGCTGGTAGCATTGAAGTTTTGGTTGTTTCTTCTCTTAAATGCATGTGTTGAAATTTGTAACTAGTGTGTGCAAGAATTTGATTTTCTACCCGCAACATTAGTTCTCCTATCTATTTTCTCACTCCCCTTTCCCGCTCTTCAGAAAAAGTATTCTCTAAAAAATTAATTACAACTTTATCTCTTTGATTCCCAAGAAGAAAAATCTAGATACATATGCATATTTTAGACCCATTTCACTCTGCAATAATATATATAAGTGTATCTAAGGCCATTGTTGAGTGCTTAAAGATTGTGTTGCCTTTAATCATATATTTGGAGGAGGGAGGGTTTGTGAGTGGGAAATAAATTATGGATGTATTTTTAAGGACTCGTGATATTTTACATACATTGAATAAGGAACAAAGATGTTGTTGAAATTATATATAGAGAAATCCTATGATAGAGTAAATTGGAAATTCATTAGAAATGTGTTGTTAGCTTTTGGGTTCTATGTAGAATGGGTCTCATGTATGTTGTAATTAGTTATGAGATTTTTTTCTCTATCCTTGTTAATGTAATCTCATTGGGATTCTTTCAAAACTCAAGAGGAATCGAACAAGGGGATACCCTATTACCTTATCTCTTCATCATCGTGGCAAAATTTTTGGGTAGGTTGCTTACAAAATTGAGAGAAAGTGGTAAGTTACAGAGTTTGAAGGCTTTTACTATGAATGATGTCAATGTTCATCTACAATTTTTGGATGATCTCCTTATTTTTTTACAAATGGAGATGAAAGAAGAAATTATTAATTAAAAAGTAATGGAATATTATGAATAAATTTCAAGTCAACAATTAAGTTTGAGAAATCAAATTTTTTCTTTGTCAATGTTCCATGGGAACAATAAAAAATGATTGTTGATACATTAGGTGTCAAAATTAAAACTCTCCCTAAGAAATATCTAGGGGTTCTTTTGTTTTCTAGGAAGAATAAATTGAAACTATGGAAGAAATTGACTGATTAAATTCATGCACAAATGGTTATATGGAGGTAAATATGGCTAAGGCTAGTTGGTAGGATTATCCTTATCAAATTTATGTTTTATGTTATCATTATTTAAATATTTTAGATATTGCAGACCTCGGCGGGAGTGATACATAAGATAACTAAGATAATTTTTCATTTTATTATGGAGTTTTAAGGAGGATAAACCAAATATATTCCTTACAAAATGAGAAAATTTTTGTCGACTAAAATAATTAGGGAGGATAAGGATCAATAATATATATCTACAAAACTTTTCCCTTTTGGCACATATATGAGGAAATGTCTAGTTCTTAGAGTCAAATAGTGAGAGGAAAGTATTTGGACGTGCAAGAACATAAATTAATTTTAGCAATGAAATATCAGCCCCTCAAATATAATATCTATAATTTCATTATCTTGGCAAGAAAGGTGATTTGTGAAAGTATGAATTCTGAAATTAGGAATGGTGAATTGGAATTTTTTTTAGAGGATTCCTAGGAATGACTACTTGCTCTCATTCAAATGACTTATTTGGATGATATTTGAAGTAATTTGGTATAGGAATCGGGTCATGTTGGTTGTCAAATTAGAAATTTAATGAAAGTAATAGTCAAGGGACATAAAGTCCCTCCTCTTTTAATGGGAGAGGTGCCCTTATTGAAAGCAAGCAACCAAACTATTTACAAATGTACAACTTTCTATTTTAATGAGGAAATCTGATATCATGAAAGTGTTTTAATGCAAAGATAGATCATCAATACAAAATAATAGAAGAACTAAGGAAAGGAAAAGGCAGAATATAGCAACATCCAAGGAAATATAGATAGCAAAATAGTTCCTTATAAATGTTGTGCAAAGAAGATATATAGAACATAATCATTCATATAAAACCACTAGATATAATTTCATAAACACAAAGTTCTAGAAATGACATCCATAAGAATACAAAGCTTCGTAATGCAATAAATTAATTATTTACACAATTTAGACAAGTAGGAGGGAATAAATAACGCGGATAGAAACAGGAAGGGAAAATCTTTTGTATTGATAGCTTTAAGTCCTTTTACACTTTCAAAAATGATCAGAGTTCTAGCCCCTTGGAATGGCATGAAGAGCCCAACATATAGCCTACAAAGTGGTTACATTTGGTAACCATTTATTTTAACTAAAATATTAATTAAGGAAATTACACAATATAAAGCCCTTAATTAATTTACAAGGAGACCCAAACTAACAATACAAGAAGAGAATAAAGATCCAGAAGTAGAGACATCCGATTATGGTTGAGGAGGGCCCACTGATTTGAGGATCTGATGCCTGAATCTCTTCAACACTTCTGTTATTTCCATGCCTTTGGAAATTGTTGTGTTGGAAGTAGCATGAGTCCACGTGCCTAGATACTTCTCCATATCTTTGTCGAAATCAGTGTTATCTAGATATTCCTTATTAGCCTCAGCAATATCTGAATGAAGAGAACAAATGTCTTTCATCTTCTCCTTAGTAAATGACTCTTCTTTGAACAAATCACCCTTGACAAAGGTTCTAAATTGAGCCTTCATTTCTAGAAGACAGAAGGAAACACCCGTAGTTTCATCCTGAAGATGGCAGTGGATATCTTTGAAGGCAAATAAAACACAAGTTTTAAAGGACTCCCCTTTTTGCCACGCATTCTTCAATTCTCCCAATGCTTCCTCCAGAACCTTTATCTTCCACTCAATGCTGAAGGTCCATGTTCTTGACAATTTATTCTTGGCATCATCAAACACATTGTTAGCCAACAGGATCTTCTCATCGGTTTGGCCCATTAGATGGAGGTCTATAACACATCCATTCCATACCTTCAGCTCCTTATCCATAGCTTTAATTGATTAAGTGAGTTTCTGTTGAAAATTGATCACCTTCTCATTGGTTTTAAAGGCTTCCTTAATGAAATTCAAACCTGTTATAGTCATATCATCCACCATGGTGTCCACAACTTTCCCATAAGTTGAATACTTGTGTATGTATTTGATGTTTACAACTTCATCCTGGCTTAGAGCCATGGGAGGTTGAAGAGCAGCCAATGGGGCTAGCTACAAAACTTTATCTTTGCTCAACAACGATCTGATAAAATTGGAAAGAACTTGATTCTATTCTTCCAACTGCTCCATGGTCTATTTTCCTTTCTCTACCCATTCAATAACCTTAGTGACAATATCCTGAAGGTTATTAACCTCACTCTTAGGTGTGGATTCTCCCATTGGAATTCTGGAAAGCTCCAAGTAAGAAATCAAAATATCTCTCTCCTCTTTATCCACCTTGGGATTTGCAACCTCCAGGAACTACTAGTCTTGAGCATCAATTACCAGCCATGAAGTGGTCTTTGCTTTCTTTACTAGAGGAGGAGGGGTAGTGCCAAGTAGAGCCGCTACAACATCAAATTCAGGCCTTGTTAACTGAGAGGAAGACTTTATTTTATTGCTATCAACGTGGGGCTGAACCCAGGAAAAGGAAGAAGATGAAACAGAAGGAGCAAGGGGCCTGAGCGCAAGTGAACTCATGGCACTCAGAGTCTAAACTTTTATTGCCTCTAGTGGGGAAGCGCATGGAACCTCAAGAGTTTCCTTTACAAAGGAGTCTATTAAACTTGGAGGTTCAGTTCTTGATCCTTCCTTTTCCAACTCAACAGTGGTTCCAGGGGTTTCTTCTGGTTCTTCCATCTCATCATCCTCATTCTCACTTAGAACAATAAAATTCTTTGGTCCACCAGGAAATTCTAAGTGCTTCAGAAGACTCTCTTCCTCGATTGTTTCTTGCTTAACCTCTTTGACCTTCTTCTGATATACCTGAGTGGAAGAAGGAAAGGACAATTCAGGCTCTTTCATCAAGGAAGAAGGAGCATTTTTCTCAAGTAACTCAGTTGTGGGTGTATGTAATTCCTTCCTAGGTGTGGAAATTTCTCTTGAAGAAGATCTACCCTGGCTCCTCTTGAATTCATGAAATTTTTTGTCAAGCGAAACCTTCATTTTGATGAGGAGAGGAGCAATTATCTCACCCAAATCATCTCTCTCCTTCACATACCAATCGAGGGTTTCTAGAGGAGTGTTCTTAATTGATCTTTCACAGTCAAAGGATTGTAAATCCTCATCATCATCCTTAAGACCCTCAGGCACATGCTAGGAGTTTGAGGTCTATGATCTGTTGTACAGACAATCTACCAAAATGCCTCCTCCCAGATTCAAAAACATTAACACAATCAGATCAATAATCCTAAGTATCAGGACGATGATGATAGGTTATCCTGAGATTCTGATCAATGAATTTCTTCAGATCAAAACAAGTCCTGGGTCTAAAGAAGTGAACAGTAAGAGGAGCGATAGCCCTTTCTATGTTTTGGGCATCTAGAGTTGTTTTGCATGTATAATTCCCCAAGGAGATAGGGAAATGAAGACTAGTGATCTTCTTGTCTCTGCAGATTCTATGAAGCTTATCCAGATGTCTATATACCTCAACTAGAGCCAACTTGTCATTGCAGAACATGGGAAGCTTGAGAGGTGTGCTTTCAAAACAAGCCAATCTGATGTATGATAACTTTTTGAACTGGATAAAGAAAGCCCCATACTTGGCTATCAGAGCCATAGCCTCATCAGAAAATCTCCTAGTAGTGTCACCCTCTAAGATTCTCACAATGTACATGATGAAGGCATCATTTACCCTTCTGAAATTGTGATTACTAGCTTTGAGGGTAAACTGAGGGCAATATGTGTCGATGGGTTCATCCTTCTTGTCTTCCATGTAAGTGAAGCCGAACCACTCCCGAGATGCAACTAGGGTGTACATGAGGTAAGAAGTAATGCAGAACTTCTTAGTTTGCTAAACCTTTGACAATTGTTCAGTCAAGTTCCTATAGATAATCTCAGCCCAATTTAAGTTTTTATTACCCTCACAGATGATACTTATGAAAGGGCACATCCAAAAATGGAAATCATTGGTAGAGTACATTCATATAATACGGGTGAGCAAGATGATGAAATCTGATAGTTCTTCATTGAAATCAACACTGAACAATGCTTTGGAGAGTTGGGACGCTCCCTTCTTAGGACACTTCAGCCATGACTTAGCCACTCGTGCCTTGTATTTTTCATTGACTTGATCAAATATGGTCTGAGCTTGAGAAAGAGTGAGAATAATGGATTCTTCTATCTCAGGAATGCGTAGGGCAGTGGCAATGGTGGCAGTATCTAGTTTTGCAATTAAACCTCCATGCACATTAACAATCTCCTTGGTATCGAGATTAAAATGAGCTCCACATGCGAGCACGATGTCGGCACATTACACAGAGATGGGAAAACCAACAGCATATGTGATTCCACTGTCATTGATCATTTGGGCCATGGAAGCAGGGTTGACGCATGTTATCATGCCCCAGAAATCATCAAAATCCAAGTTTTGAATTCACTATCCCCAATATTAGGTACAGAGGTCTCCAGAGGTGACAGATGCTCGTGCCTTTATTTTGGTTCTTCTGTGTGTTACTCTCTATATTGTTTTGTCTTTGAATATATTGCCCAATGGATAAGGCACAGGTCTTCTTCCCCAGAGTTTTTCTTGGATTTTTATCTTGTCTCATTCCTATGATCTAGTCAAGTCATCCCCAGTAGAGTCGCCAAAAACTATTGGTTGTCAAATTAGGACTTTAATGAAAGCAATAGTCAGGGGACAGAAAGTCCCTCCTCTTTTAATGGGAGAGGTTCCCTTATTGAAAGCAAATAGAAAAACTATTTACAAATGTACAAATTTTTATTTTAATGAGGAACTCTGATATCATGAAAGTGTTCTAATGCAAAGATAGATCATCAATACAAAAGAATAGAAGAACTAAGGAAAGGAAAAGGCAGAATATAGTAGCATCTAGGGAAATATAGATAGCAAAATAGCTCCTTATAAATGTTGTGTAAAGAATATATATAGAATAGAATCATTCATATAAAACCACCAGATATAATTTCATAGACACAAAGTTCCAGAAATGATGTCCATAAGAATACAAAGCTTCTTAATGCGATAAATTAATGATTCACACACTTTAGACAAGTAGGAGGGAATAAATAACGGAGATAGAAACAGGAAGGGAAAATTAAATATAGAAGATTTCTCCTTCCTATTTCTATCCACATTATTTATTCCCTCCTACTTGTCTAAAGTGTGTGAATCATTAATTTATCACATTAAGAAGATTTGTATTCTTATGGAGTTCGTTTATGGAACTTTGTGTCTATGAAATTATATATGGCGGTTTATATGAATGATTATGTTCTATATATCTTCTTTGCACAACATTTATAAGGAACTATTTTTCTATCTATATTTCCCTGGATGCTACTATATTCTACCTTTTCCTTTCCTTTGTTCTTCTATTCTTTTGTATTGATGATCTATCTTTGCATTAAAACACTTTCATGATATCAGAGTTCCTCATTAAAATAGAAATTTGTACATTTGTAAATAGTTTTGTTGCTTGCTTTCAATAAGGGCACCTCTCCCATTAAAAGAGGAGGTACTTTCTATCCCCTAACTATTACTTTCATTAAAGTCCTAATTTGATAACCAATAGTTTTTGGCAACTCTACTGGGGATTCATTTCAATGAATTCATGTTTTCAAAAGAACAATTTCTTGATCATTTCTGATCTGGGGACTCTAAGATTTACTCACAGAAGAAGGGCTCTTGGAATTGAAGATTCTCAGTTTCAACTTCTGGATCAGCAAGGTTTTCCCCTTCCTTCAACAAGGAGAAATAGAAGAGCTCGTTCTGTAAGCACACCCCCTATTGAAGACACAACTTCTAGGAGTGGTATTCCTCAAGAACAAATCAGCCCTAATCTTTACGTTTTAGTTCTTGTTGGAATTTCAGTTCCACTTCAAGTAATTTTTCCAAGAATGGTAGTTCCATTACCTTGGGGCGAACGAGTTAGGCATCTTTCCCTTCCTCAACCTTTGAATGAGTTACCCAGGGGTAACAGAAAAAACTTTCCTAAGTTTAGAGGTGATGGCAAGTCACATCTTAATGAACACGTTGCAGCCTTCATAGTTGCATGTGGAGTCCTTGGATTTGAACACGAGGATGTCTCTGTGAGGATTTTTGTGGAGACTTTGCAGGATAATGTAGCAGATTGGTTTTATCATCTCCCCGATAGGGCCATCACCGATTGGACTACCAAGAGAACTAGATTTAAGACTCATTTCAAACCTGCTAAGGATGTGCATGCTTTGCTAGCCTAGATTTCTCAGATCAAGAAAGAACCATAAGAGCCCATGAGAGAATTTGTGGCCAAATTCAATAAGATGATCAACAAGATACCACAAGACACCCGACCTGTGGATAAAATTCAAAAAAAAATCTTCCTAAATGCTCAATTTCCTGAAGTAAGTTATGTATTAAGAAGAGCCAATCTTGTAACTTTGGATGTTGATCAAAGATTAGCCATCAGTGTTGAGGATGAGCTGATCATGTCTAGAAAATTGAGAAGAGACCCTTCCAAATCTAAAAATCCTTCTTCTACTCCTGGAGCTAATGCAGATCAATTAATATAGAATCTTTCTGATGACCTCATTTCCATTAAGAAATAATTGGCTCAGCATGCTCCTTATCAAGATGTTCCAAGGAGGAACTTTCAGCCTAGGAACTGCTTGCCTCCTTCTCAGACAAGGTTGGCAATTGAAGGACCACCTATCAAGGTCCCTGTTAATGCAACTTGTGAAGTGGAAGAACTTGATGACAAAGAGTTTAATGAATACTTTGAAGAACCAAGAGAAGAGGCTGAGGAAGAACCGAAGGAACTTGATGAATCTTGAGTTAATTTCCTCTCTACTGAGGGAATTGATGAAGAAGATGATTATGATGAAGTAGTAGAAGAGATGAATGGTGAGTCATATGTTGTTATGACTTGGGAGTAGAAAAAAAAGAGACAAAAATTGATGCTGCCCACTAAAAAATCTAAGGAGCATCCCATGATTATTCCAATGATTGCAAGAAGAAGATTTCCTATCCCCACTGAATCCACACAAAAGGTGAGTTTTACTAATCCTTCATTTTATGTTCATGTTTTTAAGACTTCTTATTCTCCAGCTCCAAAATCTGATAAGCCTAGGATTCCTAGTGATGATACCCCATCCACCTCTGGATCTTTTGATATCATTGACCACCTCAAAAAAAAAAATCTAGATTTCAAAGGCTGAGTTTTATCAAACCCATCCAAAATCCTTTTCCAAAATGGTCCCCTTTGTCAATTCCCATTCCAAAACTTCATCCAACACTTATAAAGTTCTTTTTCCCACTCCCTCCTCTGCACCTCAACCAAACCTTGTGGCTGCAGTCACCTCACCTAATGAGAAAATCAAACCATTTTATGTGACCCTCCTCATAGTTGGCCATAGACTTAGCAACTATGTCATAGACTCAGGAGCATCGGACAATGTCATGCCTGTAAAAGTAGCTCATGCTTTGGGTCTTACCCTCACTCGTACTTTTGGTTCTTGCTATTCCATGGAGAGCAGGGAGGTTCCTTTGGTTGAAAGGATTAAAGATGCACAAGTAGCTTATACTGCTTTGCCAGAGAAAAAGATTTTAGCTACTATTCGGGTAGCTGATATTACTCCTTCATATGGCATGTTGTTGAGTAGGATTATTTGTAAAGATGTAAGAGGATAAATTCAAATGGATTGGTCACATGCCCTTATACCGGTCAATGGAAAAATGAAGAAGTTACTACCCAAGAAGCAAACTAAATATATTGTGCAAAAGACAGATGATCCCAAGGCACAAATACTTTATGAAGATATTGGGCATGGAAACTACATGATCATGTCTCAGGAGAAGGCGAAACGTCCCAAAGAAGTGCTCCATGATCCTAATGGCATTTGGAATTTAGAATTTGATGGAAGTTGCTCTTCAGCTGGTGCTGGAGCTAGTGTAGTATTGATATCTCTAGAAGGAAATATTCATCCTTTCTCTTTCAAACTACAATTTGAAAATATAAATAACACAACAAAATATGAAGCTCTCATTCTTAGACTGAAATTGGAAAAAGAAAGAGGTGTGAAGAACCTCATAGCTCGTTGTGATGCAGAACTGATTGTCAAACAAGTCAGAGACCTTTTTCAAGTGAAGAATAGAAGGTTGAAGCATTATAAGAATCTGGTCTGGGATTCTATTGAATTCCTTGATGCCTTCTCCATCAAAGCGGTGCTAAGAGAGAAGAACACTAGAGCTGATTCCCTAGCTGTTTCAGGGTCTTTACTGATACCTCACCCTGATTTCTCTCAGGAAAAACTCACCATTGAAATGATCCATAGACCAAGCATACCAGATAATGCAAACAACTTGCAAGTTTTCAATGACGATCAACATTTTCTCTCTTTCCTAGAGCTTAGGTATAACTTTGATCAATTGTATTTTGAGGGAAGTGACAATTTGCCTCGAGAGAGTGTCTCTTCCAATGAGGAGAGTGTCAAGGAGGAGATGGATCAAGATGGCTGCATCAAACTAAAAGGTAAGAAGATTCCTAAAGGGCTGGTAAGTCTGGAGGAATTGTTTGATAAACATGACAGATATGTCAAGTCTAAGGCTTCTCAAGGAGCTTAGCAGTATACCGAATGTGAAAAGATTAGCATTGGGAGTCCTACCGAACCCAAAATGGTGAACGTCAGAAAATGCTTAACCCAAGAGGAGAAGAAGAAGGTGGTAAATATTTTGAAGAGGTATATTGATGTCCTTGCTTATTCTTATGATGATTTGAAAGCTTTCCAGCCAAAATAAATGTAACACTTCATTCCTTTCAAACATGGGATTAAACCTTTCAAGCAGAAGAAAAGGCAGTACAATCCAAAGATTGCTAACACCATATTCTAAGAGATACAAAAGTTTTTGAAAGCCAAGATCATCTTCCCCATTCATCACTCAACATTGATTATTAATATTGTACATGTTAGGAAGAAAAATGGTGAGATTCGGATCTGTGTTGATTTCAGGAATCTAAATCAGGATTCTTTAAAGTACAAATATCCCATACCCATGATGGACTAGGTGTTACAAGCTATCATAGGTGCAGAAATGTTGTCCATGCTTGATGGTTTCTCAGGATATAATCAAATGGAATTTAATACTACAGATCAGCACAAGACTACCTTTACCACTCCTTGGGGTACGTTTTCCTACAAGAGGATGCCCTTCAGTCTCATTAATGCTGGTACCACCTTCCATAGAGCAATGGATTTGGATTTTGGGGGTTTGAAAGGAAAATGTATTGTTGTATATCTAGATGATTTAACTGTGTTTTCCAAAACTAGAGCAGATCACTTTCAACATCTGGAAACAGTCCTCTTAAAATGCAGAGAACATGGAGTTTCTCTTAATCCCAAGAAATCTATCTTCTATGTCACGGAGGGAAAGTTGTTGGGACATGTTGTCTCCAAAGATGGAATCAAGATTGATCCTGAATGAGTTCAAGCCATTCAACAGATTCCTCTTCCCACAAGCAAAAATGGAGTGCATTCTTTCTTTGGTAAGATCAACTTCCTAAGGAGATTTATACGTGATTTTGCAAAGTTGACTTTTAACATTTCCCAAATGATGAAAGGAAAGAAAATGTTTGGTTGGTCTTCTGAAGGAAAATAATCATTCGAAGGCATTAAGAAAGTTATTGCTAAGACTCCTATGTTAGCATTTCCATATTTTAGCAAAGATTTTACTATCTATTATTATGCCACAAAAAGTACCTTGGCCGTTGTATTGACTCAGAACGATTCTGAAGATCATGAGCTCCCAATTACCTTCATGAGTTATATTCTAAAAACTCATGAGTTAAAGTACACTATGATGGAGAAACATGATTTTACAGTGGTTAAAGTTGTTAAGCAGTTTCAATTTTACATTCTTAACTCTCACTTTGTTGTGTTTGTGCCTGATACGACCATCAAGTCTATTCTTACACAGTAGGAGTTTGGAACCAAGAGAGGAAATTGCGTAACAAAGGTTTAGGAGTATGACCTCAACATCAAACCAATGAAACTAGTTAGACGTAAAGGCTTGTGTGAACTCATTGCCGAGGGAGCTAGTCATGAAGCATCTCACGATGAAGTTGATGTCCCCGTTGTTCTTTTCCTTAGCTCTACAGATGAATGGTACGCTGATATTGCTCACTTCCTTACCTATGGTGAGTGTTCATCTCACTTAACTACCAAAGAAAAGAGAGCCATCAAGTTAAGGTAAGCACAATATGTGTTGTGGGAGAATGCTTTGTTCAAGCGAGGAGTAGATGGAAGATTCTTGAAGTGTGTTGACAAAGAGCAGTAGAAGAAGTTATTCTCAGCCTTTCATGACCAAGCTTGTGGGGGTCATTTCTCATCTATCGTTACTGCTCACAAAATTCTTCGTGCATGGTACTATTGATCTACTCTATTTAAGGATGCATCAAGGTGGGTCGACAAATGCCAAACTTGTCAAACCTTTATGGGAAGACCAAAGTTGGTTGCTTTGCCACTTAATCCAGTTGTGATTGAAGAACCCTTTTAATAATGGGGTTTGGATTTCATTGGAACACTCAAACCATCTTCGAGTGCAGGACACACTCATGTGTTAACTACCACAGATTATTTCACCAAGTGGGTGGAAGCCATCCCAGTTAAGAGTACTACTTCTGAGGTAGTATGTAATTTCATCAAAGAAAACATCTTGATAAGGTTTGGAGTACCAAAAAAGATCATGATTGATAATGCTTCCAATTTTTCTTCTACTGAGATGATGAGTTTCTGTTATGGGCATGGAATTTCCCTTGCTCATTCTTCATATTATTACCCTCAAGGGAATGGACAAGCAGAATCAAAAAACAAGAATTTGGTGACCATTTTCAGAAAGCTTGTCAATGACTCTCAGAGGAACTGGCACAAGAAGTTTTATGATACCCTCTAGGTGGATAGGATTACACCCAAAAGAGCAATTGGGATGTCCCCTTTTCAAGTAGTGTATGGTGTAGAAGCTCAGCTACCAGTGACAGTGGAACTACCAGCTTTGCATTTGATGAAAGCTATTGAGGACACCAGTTTCAGTGATTCTTTAGATAAGAGGATCATGTATCTCCATAAGCTAGATGAAGATAGGATGTAGGTTTTTGGTAGGATTTCTGCACATTAGCAGAAGGTGAAATCTTTATTTGATAAGAAAACCAGATCCAAAGATTTCAAAGTTGGAGACAATGTTCTACTAGGGGACAAAAGTCACGAACCTCGAGGAATCCATGGTAAGTTTGACTCTCTTTGGCTTGGTCCCTTCAGAATCAAGCATTTCGCTGGTGAAAATTCTTTCTATCTTGACTACATGGATGGATCTTCCCTCCCACTCCCTTATAGTGGGAAGTACCTGAAATTGTTCAAATCCTAGGTGAATAGGAAGTCCTTTGTATATTATATACAGTGTGTGTTTTCCTTTTTCTTGCCTTTGTTTTGGTTTCTCCGTGTGTTGCTCTCTGTATTTTTTTTCCTTTGACTCTATTGCCCAATGGATAAGGCACTAGTCTTCTTCCCCATATTTTTTCTTGGATTCTTATCTTGCCTCATTCCTATGATCTAGTCAAGTCATCCCCAGAAAGAGCCAGCTGTTGTCCCCTCAAAATTCCCCTCTTTTGAAAGTTCAAAATTTTGAGTTGGCACCCTTCAGAAGTGTTTTAGTAAAGTTGGAAATTTGAAGAGATTGTGTAAATGTCGTTTCTTGGGGACATTTTAGAAACTTGCGGGTCTGTCGGACATTTTTGTCCCTCATGTCCCAAGTTCCGACGGGCCTTTTGTTCGCCGATTGGCCGATTTTCCCACAATTTCTTGTCTGGCAGATTTTTCACATTTTTTCGGCCCATATGTCCCAAGTTTTCACCTGGGCTTCCTATTCCCCGATTCCCCGCATCACCCACATCAGCCAAATCAGGTCTTCGCGTCCTTCATGTTTTTGTGTCCCTGGACCGCCCGTGCTCTTTTGGCCGGCATTCTCATGCATCACTCACATCGGCCGAATCATCTTTTCGCGTCCCATATGTCCCTAATGTCCCATGGACTGTCTGGGATAGTTTTTTCTACTTTTCACACATTTCACCTTTTTGAGTCAATGCAAGGTGTATTCAATGCACATTTATTATCTTCTCTCTCATGAATGCCTATTTAAAGGCACTGCCGCCTATACACATTTGTCACATTTCTTGCTCGCTACTTCTTTGGACCCGTATTCTTGCAATTGAGTCATTTGTTCAACCTCCTATATCCCTTTGCATTTTTATCGCAAATCTGTTCTTTGAAGGCCATTTCTCTATGCACTGTAAAAATGAAGATCAAGTCCCAAGGGCATGAGCATCTGTCACCTCTGGAGACCTCTGTACCTAATATTGGGGATAGTGAAGTTTGACACTTGGATTTTGATGATTTATGGGGCAGGATAACATGCTTCAACCCTGCTCCCATGGCCCAAATGATCAATGATATTGAAATCGCATATGCTATTGGTTTTCCCATCTCTTTGCAATGTGCCGACATCGTGCTCGCCTGTGGAGCTCATTTAAATCTGGATACCGAGGAGATTGTTAATGAGCATGGAGAATTAATTGCAAAACTAGATGTTGTCACCATTGTCATTTTCCTACACATTCTTGAGACAGAAGACTCCATTGTTCTCACTCTTTCTCAAGTTTAGACCCTATTTGTTCAAGACAACAAGAAATACAAGGCACGAGTGGCTAAGTCGTGGCTGAAGTGTCCTGAGAAGGGAACATCCCGACTCGTCAAAGCACTGTTCAGGGTTGATTTCAATGAAGAACTGTCATATTTCATCATCTTGCTTGCCCGTATTATGGGAATGCCCTCTATCAATGATTTCCATTTTTGGATGTGCCCTTTCATAAGTATCATCTGCAAGGGTAAGAAAAACATAAATTGGGTTGATATTATTTGTAGGAACCTAACTGAACAATTGTTAAAGGTTCAGAAAACTAAGAAGTTCTACATGACTTCTTACCTCATGTACACCCTAACAGCATCTCGGGAGTGGTTCGGCTTCACTTACGTAGAGGACAAGAAGGATGAACCCATCTACACATATTTCCCTCAGTTTACCCTCAAAGATAGTAATCACAATTTCAGAAGGGTAAATTATGCCTTCACCATGTACATTGTGAGACTCTTAGAGGGTGACACTTCCTGGAGATTTTCTGACGAGGCCATCTGATAACCAAGTATGGGGCTTTCTTTATGCAGTTCAGAAAGTTCTCGTACATCATATTGTCTTGTTTTGAAAGCACACCTCTCAAGCTTCCCATGTTCTGCAATGATAAGATGGCTCATGTTGAGGTGTGTAGACAACTGGATAAGCTTCATAGAACCTGCAGAGACAAGAAGATCACTGGTATTCATTTCCCTATCTCCTTAGGGAATTATACATGCAAAACAACTCTAGATGCCTAAAACATAGAAAGGGCCCTCTTACTGTTCACTTCTTCAGGCCTAGGACTTATTTTTATCAGAAGAAATTCATTGATCAAAATCTCAGGATAACCTATCATCATCATCCTGATACTGAGGATTATTAGGCTAACTGTGTTGATGTTTTTGAAGCCAGGAGGAGGCATTTTGGTAGATTGTCTCTACAATAGATCATAGAACTCAACCTCTACTAGGTGCCTGAGGGTCTTAAGAATGATGATGAGGATTTGCAATCCTTTGAGTACGAAAGATCAATCAAGCACACTCCTCTAGAAACCATTGATTGGTATGTGAAGGAGAGAGATGATTTGGGTGAGATAATTACTCCTATCCTTGTCAGAACTAAGGTTTGGCTGGACAGAAAATTTTGTGAATTCAAGAGGAGCCAGGTTAGATCTTCTTCAAGAGAAACTTCCACACCTGGGAAGGAAGTACATATGCCCAATACTAAATTATTTGAGAAAAATCCTCCTTCCTCGATGAAAGAGATTGAATTGTCTACTCCTTCCACTCAAGTATATCAAAAGAAGGTCAAAGAGGTTAAGCAAGAACCAATCAAGGAAGAGACTCTTCTGAAGCACTCACAATTACTTAGTGGGCCAAAGAATGTTATTTTTCTAAGTGAGAATAGGATGATGAGATGGAAGAACCAGAAGAAACCCCTAGAACCACTGTTGAGGTGGAAAAGGAAGGATCAAGAAATGAACCTCTAAGTTTAACAGACTCCTCTGCAAAGGAAACTCTTGAGGTTCCATGTACTTCCCCACTAGAGGAAACAGTAGTTCAGACTCTGAGCACCATGAGTTCACTTGCACTCAGGCCCCTTACTCCTTATGTTTCCTCTTCTTCCTTTTCCTGGGTTCAGCCCCATGTTGACAGCAAGAAAAGAAAGTCTTCCTCTCGGTTAACAGGGCCTGACTTTGATGTTATAGCGGCTCTTCTTAGAACTACCCCTCCTCCTCCAGCAAAGAAAACAAAGACCACTTTGAGGGTGGTAACTGTTGCTCAAGGCCAGCAATTCTTGGAGGTTGCAAAGCCCAAGGTGGATAAAGAGGAGAAAGATCTTTTGATTTTTGACTTGGAGCTTTCCAGTATTACAATGGGAGAATCCACACCTGAGAGTGAGGTTCATAACCTTCGGGAGACTATCACTAAGGTTATTGAACGAGTTGAGAAAGGCAAACAAACCATGGAGCAGTTGGAAGAACAGAATCAAGTTCTTTCCAATTTTAACAGATCATTGTTGGGCAAAGATAAATTTTTAGATCTAGGCCCATTGGCCTCTCTTCCACCTCCCATGGCTCTCAACCAGGATGAAGTTCAAAACATCAAAGACATACACAAGTATTCAACTTACGGGAAATCTGTGGAGGCCGTGGTGGATGTTATGACTATAGCAGGTTTGAATTTCATTGAGGAAGCCTTCAAAACCAATGAGAAGGTGATTAATTTGCAGCAGAAACTCACTTCCTCAATTAAAGCTATGGACAAGGAGTTGAAGGTCTGGAGTGGATGTATTGCAAACCTTTGTGTAATGGGCCAAACCGATGAGAAGATCCTATTGGCTAACAATGTTTTTGATGATGATAAGAATAACTTATCAAGAACATGGATCTTCAGCATTGAGTGGAAGATAAAGGTTCTGAAGGAAGCATTTGGAGAATTGAAGAATGTGTGGCAAAAATGGGAGACCTTTAAAACTTGTGTTTTATCTACCTTCAAAGATATCCACTTCCATCTTCATGATGAAATTACTGGTGTTTCCTTCTCTCTTTAAGAAATCAAGGCTCAGTTTAGAACCTTTTTCAAGGGTGATATGTTTAAAGAAGAGACATTTATTAAGGATAATATGAAAGACATTTGTTCTCTTCATTCATCTATTTCTGAGGCTAATAAGGAATATCTAGATCACATTGAGTTCGACAAAGATATGGAGAAGTGTCTAGGCACGTGGACTCATGCTACTTCTAACAAATTGATTCCCAAAGGCATGGAAATAGCGGAAGCGTTGAAGAGATTCAAGCATTAGATCCTCAAATCATTGGGCCCTCCTTAGCAATAATTGGATGTCTCTACTTCTGACTCTTTATTCTCTTCTTCTATTGTTAGTTCAGGTCTCCTTGTAAATTAATTAAGGACTTTATATTGTGTAATTTCCTTAATTAATCTTTTAGTTAAAAGAAAATGTTACCAAATTTAACCACTTTGTAAGCTATATATTGGGCTCTCCACACCATTCTAAGGGGCTAGAACTCTGATCATTTTTGAAAGTGTAAAAGGACTTAAAGTTATCAATACAAAAGATTTTCCCTTCCTATTTCTATCCGCGTTATTTATTCCCTCCTACTTGTTTAAAGTGTGTGAATAATTAATTTATCACATTAAGAAGCTTTATATTCTTATGGATGTCATTTCTGGAACTTTGTGTCTATGAAATTATATCTGGTGGTTTTATATGAATGATTCTCTTCTATATATCTTCTTTGCACAACATTTATAAGGAACTATTTTGCTATTTATATTTCCCTAAATGCTATTATATTTTTCCTTTTCCTTTCCTTAGTTATTCTATTCTTTTGTATTGATGATCTATCTTTGCATTAAAACACTTTCATGATATCAGAGTTCCTCATTAAAATAGAAATTTGTACATTTGTAAATAGTTTTGCTACTTGCTTTCAATAAGGGCACCTCTCCCATTAAAAGAGGAGGGACTTTCTGTCCCCTAACTGTTGCTTTCATTAAAGTCCTAATTTGACAACCAACAAGTCACAAAGTGAATTAGTATTGGGAAGAAGAGGGAGTTGAGCTCTAAAATATGTGAGAAAATAGAAAAATTTGGAATCTTATAAAGGCCCAAAGGAATAAAGATTGACACTCACTCATGTTATTCAATCTAACATAATTTTGGCTTCACATTTAGAGGATACCTTGCGATGAAATGGGAATGATTCTGGGAGATATAAAATTAGGGATGTTTATAAGGTTTTAACTAAGGAGGGCCAAGGATAATCTAATTCTCCCAGTCCTACTATTTTGAATGCAATTGATACACCACGATAAAATGTTTTAGCTTGGTTGGCCTATTTTGCAAAGATACTTAATCAGGATAAGCTATATAAAATGATTTTTTTAGACCTTCTATATGCATATTATGTAAACAAGATGGTGAATAAGTTGAGCACATACTTCTATGTTTCACTTATGCACAAAATATATGGTCCACTCTTTGTCACCATTTGGATCTACTATGGGTCTATCCCCAAATAGTAAAATGAACATTTTTTGATTAACCTAAGGGGTTGAAGCAACTAGAAGGATTATGGAAGGAATGTCCTACAGATATGATTTGGAATATTTAGGAGTAAAATAACCATATTTTAGAGGATAAGGAACAAGTATGGGAGAAATGCTAGACTGGGATTGAGTTGACAATTTTCGAGAATGATTCCTTTTCAACCAACATTAAGAAATATATTTTAGAAGACAATAAGTTACAAATTTTACAGAAATGGTTAGTGATAAATTTATCAAAGAAACATGCATATAGTTCTTAAGATTGATAGATAGGGGATCTTATGGAAACCACAAAAAATGGGATGGTGAAGTTGAACTTTTATGGATTTTCAAAAGGAAATCCTTTGAGAGTTGGTGCATGTTGCATTCTTTGTAATCATAATAGTTAAACATTACTATCAAATCCTTTTTATCCTGCAAGTTACAAATAATAAAGAAGAAGCAATGACATTGTTGGAATAATTGAGGTTTTTCAAGCATAAAATTTATAAGGATATGTTGGTCGAGGGTGACTTCATGATTATAGTTAATGTTATGATAAAAGGAATGAAACTTAATTAAAAGTCGAAATAAATTTTACAAGGGGCTTGTGTTTAGCTACATGTTTTCACTTTATCACCTTTCACCATTCCATTTAGGAAACTGATAAAGTAGCGTATACCCTTATGAATTTTGGGATGGTGTTGGATCCTCTATCTTCAGTAATCAATGCAAACCCAATGGAATGGCTTGGAATCCTAAAACTTTTGTAGGCTAAAGCAAATTTGGGTGTTTACAATGATTAATCCAAGAGCTTGGTGAAGTTTTCCATGCAATGAGGCAACTAATGTTACAGAAGGGAATTTCTCAATCTTGGATAACATGGAAAATGAGAATGGTGCCATTGAGGATGATTTGTGGAATTCTTCAGAATGGTTAGTGAAGGGTGTTAGAAAGCTTTCAAATCTAAGAAGAGCATTTTTTCTTCTTCAACCTTGGGGTTTTCTCTTCTGTAACTATTTATTGACATCTCATGAAAAATATTTTAAAGGGTTTTGTGAGGCATTGGGATTATATCTTTGCAACTTCATTTGTAGCTATTTTGTTTGTTTCTATAGGTTCTCTATTTGGTTTTGTACTAAGAAGGTTGTTATGTCTTTTTCTATAGGACATTAAATTTGTAACTTTTTTCTATGATTTTAATAAAAGGGTGGGAGGAAATAACCTTCTTTTACTAAAAGGGTATGTTCATTACCTCATGAAAAATATTGACATGAAAATTTGAGTCGTTTTGGTGTCGTTTGAGTCCATAACTCTATTGGTTTGTCCAATAAAAATGACTACATGACCTAAGGAGGGGGCCATTATAAATGGCTTATCTACCCAAAGGGTAGTGGATTAATGTTGAACAATAAATGAGGGTTCTTATCCAATAATCATAATCCTATTAGAAAGCATTAATGGCGATGTTACATAAACCCTAACAGAGTATAACATATCTTTCTTCTTTCATTTCATGCCACTAAATAACTTTGATTTTTTACTAATACATTATTTGCTTAATCGTAGTTTTTACAAAATCTAATAAGTTTTTTACTAAAATATTATTATGAAAATATGGATTATAATTTGATGATTTTTTAGGCATGTGAAACCCTCAAAAATTATTACCATCCCTTTTTAAATTTATAAATTAAATTATCCTAAGAACTTAAAAAAAGATTTTATAGGTTAACCAATTCCTTCATATATGTTTGTGGAAGTTTGCGTGGTGTTGTGTTTTTTTGGTGTGTGTAGGTTTTTAGGGGTTTCTCCTCCAAATATTGGTAACTGCAGCTAAGTTTAGTGGTGGCTCTATGTTTCAAGGACTTGTGTCTAGTTGTGCATGAGCCTTCTCCCTAAAACCCTCCCACACCTCTTAGCTTGCCATCAAGCTCATCAATCTCACCTCTGATATCTCATTTCCTAGACTCTATTTTTCCATCAAGCTCATTGATCGAGATATCTCCACTCATCTTGGCCTCTTCCTATATTCCCCTCAATTTAATGAGATTTTCTTCACTGAGCTCACTTTTGCATTTCTTCATGGGCTCTGTCTCTCCACCTGAGATCTTAACTGAGCTCTATCCCCACTCACCCAATTTCCTCTCCTATCATCCCTACACAGCTCACACAAGCCTCTTTAGGTTTGATCCTTGCTCTACCTCACAATGGATCACTCACCATCCAACCAAGATTTGTTCAAACTCAACCTTGTCAAGCTCCATCTCACCTCAGATTTTGTGAACTCGGCATCTCGACTTGTTGTATGTACTTTCTCAGCTTTCAGTCCCGAATCCTCGGTGAACCCTACATCCACTCTCCACAGGCGCTCATCCCTAGCTTAATCCCGAACACGAGCTACATTCCCTATTTGAATTAGCCCCCATACGGATATTTGAGCTCATTTAACCCATTCCATGTTGCCTCACCGCCTGAGAAACTTGGCCTTGACTCGGCTCTATGGGCCACTCCCACTATCCCGACCAAGCACCTTAACATGCCATGCAACCCCTGCAACTCTATTCCTAGCTCGTCTGTATCTCAATATAATATCTGAGCTACTCCCTTCCCTCCTACATGTTTTTTGGTCTCTGCCTTACTTTTAGGGTTTCCCCTCCTTCTTTCAACCTTTTTTCTAGATGAGCTAAGTTCCAATTTTCTTCTAATTTAAAAATTAATTTTTTTTATTAATAATTTTTGAACTTAAACCTTTGTTCCTAAACTAGGGTTAATTAGGGAAATTGAGAAAACTTGAAATTGAGGTTTATAGTCATTTTTTTAATGTAATTTACTTTTGGAGGTTATTATGAATGGAATAGTTGTTTTTTGAGAGCTTGTTATCACTTTGTGGAGGATTATTGTAATCTTATAATCTTATTATTTCTTGTGGTTTAGTGTGTGCATCCACCAAAACTTTGCATCAAGGGAGTTAAATCATGACTCGAGACACTTTTTCTCTCATGAAACATTATTTTTCTATTTTTGCTTATTTTACGACTTCATTTGTTCTTTTTACAGTGTTGTTTGACTTACGTACGATTGGAAATTATTTTGGCCTCCACACTTGTTTGGATTCCACCAATTGTAAGGTGAGTGGACAATGGTTTCATGTCACACTAACACATCATATTGTAATCAACACACTAATTATAAAATTCCTCAAAAAAGGGGGTAAAACTATTGTTTTTGTGTGTGTGTTTACTTCTATTTTCTACATTTTCTTTCTCTTTCCTCATGATGGATGTTAATGTTCCTTTATTCACACCATTTAACTTTCATAAATGGAAATCAAAAATTTTAATCACACTATTGGGTAAAGGGTTATAATGAATCACTATGGGAGAGGAGAAAGTATCAAAAGTTGAACCTAAGAAATATAAGTGGTTCAACCGAAGTGATGAATCCCTAGGTCATCTTTGTATGTTTATTTCTCCTTACCTTATCTTTCACATTGAGTCTTCTACAACACCTAACGGGGCCTGGAAAAATATAGATGGCATGTTTGGATAACAAGATGACATGAGAGATCATGAGTTAGAGAACAAGCTACTAGGTTTGACTCCTAGTAACTTTGATAACCTACAAGACTTATTCTCTAAAATTGTCCACATGAGACAGTTGTTGAAAGAATGTGGAGTTGATAAGAAGGATACCCAACTGATATTATTTATTCTTTCTAAGCTTAGATAGAAATACTTTGTCTTCATTTCTACATTTCACTCTATGAAAGAAGCTTTAGGGAATACTTAGAATATTCCCTCATTTAACAACTTTTCTTCCAAACTCATTCAAGAACAGGACAAGTTGATTTAAATGGGTGCAATCAAGTCTAAGTCACATTCCCTAATAGTAAGTATTGGGAAAGGAAAGGAGAATAAAAAGGAGAACAAAGCATAGAAAATGGACAACCCTAAGAAATAAGCTAAGTCCACCCAAATCCAAATCCAATATGAGTACTTCTTCCTCCACTTACAAGTCTAAACCAAATAATGATAATTGTAAGTGTTCATATTGTAAGAAGTTGGGACATGAAGAGCATCAATGCTTGAGAAAAAAATTTGACCACATTACTCATTTAATTAAGAACAATAATATAGGTGTTCCTAAGTCTATTAAGAAAAACTATCTGAAACATGAGCCTTTTAAGGAAAAAGAATTAAAATTTGAGAATAAGAAAGAAAAATCCCTTGTGGCTAGAGTAGTTCCTTCATCGACATAGATTATAGTTTCTAGCCCCTTGCACCACATGGGTTTTGCACATAATAATTTTTTTGATGTAGAGCCTTATAACATGTCCCAAATCACCATGGATGAGGATACATAAATCATAATAGATGGTAGTGGATTAGTGGAAGTTGATGGTGGAACCTTCAATGATTTCCTTATTATTCACTAACATTCTACCAATTTTTTATCAGTCTACCAAATCAACCATATTGGCCAAATTATGTGTGTAGAATTCAACCCTAATTTTGTGATCATTAGATATTTGCACAATGAGTCTATAGTGGTAGAGGGAAAGGTAGACCACTAGGCCTAGTTATACACCTTTTCCCACTTTGTTTCCTACTCTTCTCCAATTGTTGTACCGACTCACGTAGATGATGTTAGTAAGTTATGCCATGAATGGTTTGGCTATTTGAACTACCATTACCTCAAGCAATTGAGTCAACATCATATGTTTAATGGATTACTTTGCGTTATTTTTTCAAAGGGTCTTTATCATGTTTGTGCCCTTAGGAAGCACCCCTAAGAGTAATTTGCAAAGGAAAATCTTGCAGAACTTATCATACCCTTAAGATTGTCCATAAAGACATTTATGGCTCTTTTCCATCTCCTTTGTTCACTAGAGCTCAATACATACTTACCTTCATTGATGAATTTTCACACTATACATGGGTTTACTTTCTCAAATAGAAATATGAAGTTTTTGATCACTTTCAATACTTCAAGGCTCTCACTGAGAAACAAGCCAAAAGGTATATCAAGGTTCTTAGAAATGACAATGGAGGAGAGTAAATGAGTAATACGTTTGATGATTTTGGTACCTCCAAAGAAATTTCCTTGTACCATATAGTTTCTTATAGTCCTTCAATAAATGGAGTTGCGGAAAGAAAGAACATAACTCTTAAGGAGATGGCCACCTACATGATTCATTTAAAATCCATTCATCTGCAGTATTGAGTAAAAGCTGTGAAATTTTCTTATTACATTTATAACTGTATTCTGTAAAAAGTAGAAAAAGGGATGAAACCCTTTGAGGCTAGATATGGACAAAAACCTGATATTGAGAACTTCCATGTTTGAAGTTCAACTGTCATGGCTCAAATACCCAAGAAGAAAAGCAAGGCTTTAGAACCACAATCCAGACCTTATATATTTTTTAGGTATCTTGAAGGTATGAAGGGTGATAGACTTTTGAACCCTGCCATTCATCAACTCTATATCGAGAAAAGTGTGAAATTCTAAGCAACATCTCATATTTCCACTTCTCCGCCTATAGAGGTCACTATGCCACTTTCTAATTGTTGTCCTATAATTTTGAAAGGGGTAAAATTATTTGAGATGTGAAGCTCAATTACTTCAGTTTATCATGTTAAATCAACTTGCTAGAAAACACAGTAACCAACATCGATTATGAAGGGACCGATATCGGTCACCTATGACTGGCATCGGTTAGGTAAGTGGGAACTGACATCAGTTAGGGTTAACTGGTATCAGTTACTTATGTGTGAGTGTTTTATTTAACTCATGGGAATTAGATCTAATTTTAGTACTAAAGTAGATCTATTGATTGTAATTGCATGGCTAAGTGCCCAAGTTTGTATAAGGTATTTATAAGATAAAGAGCTAGGGTTAGAGGTGAGAGTTAATGATTATTGTGAAAATACTTGTGAGAGAGAGAATTCTTGGAGAAGAAGGAGAAACTTGAGAGAAATAAAGTATTGTACATCGTGAGAGGTGTGGAAGATTGTAAATCTTTTGAAAGATTTGGATTATAGATTGGCTTGTTTCTTGATGGATGTAGCCTACACTGGGTGAACCACGTTAAATCTGGTGTTGATTTATATTTCTTCTTTTCTATATTTTTTTGGTAGAATATCCACTTTTATTGCATGTATGCTTAGATATGATATATTATTTATACAACTTGTGTGCTAACCCCAACAACTGGTATCAGATATTTGTTTGAGGGTTTTATGTATTGGCAGATTTACTCAAAAAGGTTTTTCTATTGAGTGGGAGCTACAACAATGGCATAAGAAAATAAATACAAGGTAGAGAAGTTTGACAACCAAAATTATCAATTATGGAAGATGTAGATTGAGGATTATCTGTATCAAAGAGATATGTACTTATCGTTGGATGAAAATTCTAGACCTACGAAGATGACTGATGAAGAATGGAAAATTATTGACAGAAAGGATTTGAGATCTATAAGATTGAGCCTAGCAATATATATAGCTTCTAATATTACAAAAGCAAAATCTATGGTAGATTTAATGAAATATCTTGCTAATTTATATGAAAAACCTAATGCTTCAAATAAATTTTATTTGATGAAGAAACTATTTAGTTATAAGATGCATGAAGGTGGATCTGCATCTAGTCATTTGAATGATTTCCAATCTATTGTAAATTAGTTAAAATCGGTTGATATTTTGTTTTGTGATGAAGTGAAAGCACTCTTATTCTTATGTTCTTTGCCTGATAGTTAGGATAACTTGGTAATGGGTGATAGTAATACATCATCTGCTAATAATATTTTGAAGTTTGATGATGTGGTTAGTATAATCTTGAATGAATAAATTTGTAGGAAAAGTACAAAGGAATCATCATCTGGGAATTCTTTGAATGTAAAAATCAGAGGTAGGCAGAAGGAGAGATCCAAGAGTAAGAATAATGGGAAATCAAAGTCAAGGAATAGAAGATCTAAATCCAGAGGTAAGGGAATTACCTATTGGAATTGTGGAAAGAAAGGACATGCAAAGAAAGATTATTGATGAAAGGATAAAGAGAACCAACACCTAGACAAAGGTAAAGAGACAAATATTGCAGCAGAGGTAATGTAAGATGCTCTTATTCTTTCTTTGAATAATAGAATATAATCTTGGGTTTTAGATTCAAGAGTTTCTTTCCATGTAACCCCTAATAAGGGTTATTTCAGAAATTATGTCTAGGGAAATCTTGGGCATGTTTATTTGGGTGATGATGAACCTTGCAGTATTACTGGTAAAGGGGAAGTTCATCTAAAATTTCATAATGTAAATACATGGGTATTGAAAAATGTGAGGCATGTGTCAAGCCTCAGGAGGAATCTTATTTCTAAAGGGAAACTAGGTGAAGTTGGTTGCATGGTTACATTCACAGCAAACTCTTGGAAAGTCACCAAGGGTACCTTTGTTGTGGCAAGAGGCAATAAGGTAGGAACATTATATTTATCTACATGTGTTACTGATTCATTTTCTGTATTATCTAGTTCAGATTCAGATGCATGCATGTGGCATAATTGGTTGGGCCATATGAGTAAAAAAGGAATGCAAATATTAAAGGCTAACGATAAGTTATGATATTTAAAAGATTTAGATCTTGATTTCTGTGAGCATTGTGTCTTTGTAAAGAAAAAGAGAGTGATATTTTTCAAAGTTGGGGCAACTAAGAAGGAGCAGAAATTAGAGCTTGTACACTCAGAAGTGTGGGGACTAGCCCAGGTAGCTTCTCATGGAGGATCCCAATATTTTGTTACTTTCATTAATGATGCTACAAGAAAGGTATGGGTTTATTGTATTAAACATAAATCTAATGTTTTTGAAACTTTTAAAAGATGGAAATACCTTGTTGAGAATGAATCAAATTCAAAGTTAAAGTGTCTTAGATCTGACAATGGTTGTGAATATTGTAGTAAGGTTTTCAATGATTATTGTTCAGTGAATGGAATACATAGAGAAAGGACAGTTCCAAGGACACCACAACAGAATGGTGTTGTAGAAAGAATGACCAGGAAAATCACAGAATGTGCTAGAAGTATGAGGATACATGTTGGATTGCCCTTGCAGTTTTGGGTAGAAGCAGTTAGTATACATCGGTTAATTTGATTAACCGTGGGCCTTCAAGTTCACTAGATGGAGGAATACCAGAGGAAACTTGGACTGGAAAAGAGGTAGATATTTCTTTTCTTAAAGTTTTTGGTTCAGAAGCTATTGTGCATATTGATAGGGAAAATAGAAAAAATTTGGATGCAAAATCCAGGAGATTTGTGACATTGAATAGAATGAAAAGAGAATGTATAGGGATCAAATATTGGTACCCAAGGAAGAACCGGTTGAAAATTTTGTGAATGAAAATGAACTCTCGAATTTAAAACTCATAATTATAGGGTTACACAATAACCGATGTCAGCTGACCCCTGACCAGTATCAGTTACAGAAGAGCCAAATCGACATCGGTTAACAGAACCAATGTTGGCTACAGGTGACCAGCGTCGGTCACTATCAGAATTAGAAACAAATGTCCAGGAGGTCTAGAATGAGCCACTGGTACCCCAAACTCCTGTGAGAAGGTCACAAATGGTAAGTAAACCTCCAGAAAGATTTACACCTTCTCTATCTTATTTATTATTAACTGATAATGGTGAACCATAAATTTTTGAAGAAGCAATGCATGATGAGACTCACGTATAGTGGGAGCACGGCATGGATGAGGAGATGGACTCCTTGGAACAAAACCAGAATTCGGATTTGGTTAAGTTTCCAGCATGAAAGAGGACATTGCAGAACAAATGGGGTTACAGGATCAAATAAGAAGAGGTTGACAGAAAAGGTACAAAGCAAGGCTTGTAGTAAAAGGATTTGCACAGAAAGCAAGTATTGAATTTGGTGAAATATTTTTTCCTATTGTTAAAATGACTTCCATACGTACTGTATTGAGTTTAGTTGCAGTAGATGATTTACATTTAGAGTAACTAGATGTGAAGATGACTTTCCTTCATGGTGATTTAGATGAAGAGATTTATATGTAGCAGCCGCTTGGGTATGAAGTCAAGGGTAAGGAGAAATTAGTGTGCAGGCTGAAAAAGATCCTATATGGGCTCAAGCAAGCTCCAAGGAAATGGTACATGATGTTTGATAGTTTCATGCATGAGCATGGTTACTTGAGATATGAATTTTACCATTGTGTTTATTTCAAGAATCTTGAAAATGGGAGCTATATTATTTTGTTATTGTATGTGAATTATATGCTTATTATAGGATCTAGTATGTAGGACATTGGTGAGCTTAAGGGAAAGCTAGCTCACACAATTGCTATGAAGGATTTAGGAGCTACAAAAAGAATCCTTGGCATGCAAATACACAGAGACAGGAAAAACAAGAAATTGTATTTGTCTAAGGAGGATTATATCTAAAAGGTGTTAGAAAGGTTTAACATGTAGAATTCAAAACTTGGAAGTACACCTATGGTTGGACACTCAAAATTGAGCAAAGATAAGTGTCCTTCAACACATGAGGAGGTCAAATACATGACACGAGTACTATATGCTTCAGTAGTTAAGAGTCTCATGTATGCTATGGTTTGTACCAGACCAGACATTGTACATACAGTGGGAGTTGTGGGTAGATTTATGGAAAATCCAGGTAAAGAGCATTGGAAAACAATCCAATGGATACTAAGGTATTTGAGAGGGACATATAGCATGCAGTTATGCTATGGGGGGTTGGATATTTCTTTATGTGGCTATGTTGATTCAGATATGGTTGAAGATCTGGATGGTAGAAGGAACACTACTAGATATATTTTCATAGTAGGTGGGAAAGTAGTTAGTTAGATATCAAAATTGCAGAAGGTTGTGGATTTTTCTACTACAGAGGCAGAGTATGTTGCAGCTATAGAGGATAGCAAAGAGATTATATGGATGAGAACGTTCATGGAAGAGTTAGGAAAAGAGAAATATGATTGTAAATTATTCAGTGATAGTCAGAGTGCAATTCATTTAGCAAAGAAATCAGTGTTTCATTCTAGAACAAAACACATTCTTGTTGAGTTATCACTTCATACGACAGGTATTGGAGGATGGGAAGATGAAACTGGAGAAGATTCATATAAGTGAAAACCCTACAGATATGCTAACAAATCCATTAGCAAAAGAGAAGTTGGAGCTACACTCCACTTTTGTTGGTCTTTGAGTTTGAGACTTGAAGAGGAAGAAACAAAGCTAAGGGAAGGATCCAATGATGATGTTGTACAGCTATAGTGTATTAATTTATCTCTAAGTGGGAGATTGTTGAGATGTGGAGCTCAATTACTTCAATTTAGCATGCTATATCAAATTGCTGGAAAACACAGTAACCGACATCGGTTATGAAGAGCCCGACATTAGTCACCTATGACCGACATTGGTTAGGAAAGTAGGAACCGGCATTGGTTAGCTGTGTGTGAGTGTTTTATTTAACTCACGGGAATTAGATCTAATTTTAGTATTAAAACAGATCTATTGATTGTAATTTCATGGCTAAGTGCCCTAATTTTGTATAAGGTATTTATAAGCTAGAAAGCTGGTGTTAGAGGTGAGAGTTAATGATTATTGTGAAAATAATTGTGTGAGAGAGAATTCTTGGAGAAGAAGGAGAAGCTTGAGAGAAAGAAATTATTATACATTGTGAGAGGTGTGGAAGATTGTAAATCTTCATTGTATATATTCTGAAATATTTGGATAATAGATTGTTTTGTTTCTTGGTGGATGTAGCCCACACTAGGTGAACCACGTTAAATTTGGTGTTGATTTATATTTCTTGTTTTGTATATTTCTTTTGGTAGAATATCCACTTTTATTGCATGTATGTTTAGATCTGATATATTATCTGTACAACCTATGTGCTAACCCCAACAAAATTCACTATCAAGCAGGATAACCATACCACAATGTCGAAACTTTTCAAAGTCATACTTTCCCAAGACACCCCTAGGTCAGTCTATCCCAATCACCAGTCCTATCATGTCGATATAATTGCCCCAATGTGAATGTCAAATTATTCACCTAGGTGATTTAGGAAAGCAAAAGTTGTCCCCTAGGTGATTTAGGGTCTTTTAGAACATGTAAACATTCAAGTAGTTTTGGGAAGGGCTACCATTAGCCTTCTTAGGACTAGTACACCATCTCTGGAGTGGATCGAAGGGTAAAACTTCATTGTGGAGAAGTATTAAAGTAATAATAAAATCAGGGAAGTGATTTTGAAATATTCAGGGAAGATTAAGAGGTTTTGGAGCCGCATCATCAGAAGTGGGGTTTCGGGCTTAAAGGAGCATACACAGTGAAGGAGGACTTGAGATTCAAAAAAATATTATAGGATCTTCGTGAGGGTTTGAAAGCCCAAAAAATTACCTATGGAAATTATTTTCCATGGCCTAAATGGTGGAAAATATGGGACATCCTGCAACATCATACACTTTCTGAGGCAACTCATTCTTCTGGTGCACAATTGGCGGTCTTGAGAAAGAAGGGGTCATTTTGAGGTGTTTCAATATGAATTTGAATTTATAAACCATTACCATGGAACATCATTTGGTTCAAGTTTCTAGGTGAAAACATATAAAATTTCACCCAAAATTATGTCATTCGGGGAGCTCAAGATTAAATATGGATTGCCTTCGCAAATTGGTTTCCAAGGTGCGCTATTATTCATACTTAAACAATCTTTTAATGGGACACGTGGAAACCTGTGGTTAAGCTGCATAATCATGTTCCTGTATGTCCATTTTATCAAAGGGAAGATAAGGGGACATAAAAAATTTCCCAACCCTTTTTATTGAGCCCCCTAGTCCTCCATACGATTGTCAATCGACCCCCAGGTGCTATAATACAACCCCACTCACTTTACATGGCTCAACGAATAAATAGACGACAAGTGTCAAGATGAAAATTCAAGGATTATTTCAAAGTCTACCTTTGTCCCTTTTGAAACCATAGGCTTAATGAAAGGGACATAAAAATGTGCCCCCCTTATTTCCACAATGGTTTCTCATATGACCCAATCTCAGCCCCTTGTGATTGAGAAGGTAGTCAAAATGGGTACCTATTCTTTGTTGAACGATTACAAGAGCTCCGTAAGAAGTTAGGATTACAAAAAAAATTCTAGTCGGAAAGCTTCAGAAGATCCTCTAAATGATGGAACATTCATATTTTATAGAAAACCCTACATATTATTCCTAGGTGAAGTTCATTTTTAGTGGGCACACTCAGTGATTCCAAGGGAGGATGTCATTTTTAGAAGAGTTTTAAGAAGAATCAGAAGATTAGACCCATTACTACCATTTTCCCATGACAGGATGAAGATAAAAAAGAAAACACATGGATTTTTCAAGGCTTCAAGCTTGTTCTTTGCCAGAATGACTTCGTAACCCATGAAGTGAAAAATCTTCGTAACTTGAAGAACGATGCACGGATCGACATGGGATTTTTTGCGATCATCCACATTTTTAGAGGACATTGGAATCAAAGTGAAAAATTTTGTAAACATGCCACAGATTTTTCAAAGTGAAGAAACCCTAGTTTCCTGTGGAAAAAAAAATTGAAATTTAAAATCTCTCAAACCGGTAATCGGGTGAAGTTGAAATTATAGAGGATCACTATTGGGAAAAAACCCATATCAGGAAGTTCATTTCATCACAAAACGATGCCCAAAAACCCACTTTCAAAAAACAACAAGCCTTCCTACATGGGTACTGGCTATTTTTGGTAAGCCATCTTTAGAAGTAGTTACGGTGAAGACTATGTGCACCAGAGCTAATCAAAAGATAAGAATGGTTGAGCAGTGCCAAAAATGGTGAAAATTCCCACATACTAAAAATAGTAAGTTCCCTATAGGGGTACAGACTAAAAATATTAAGTCATCTCAAAGAGTGCTTTCAAAGGGAGCAATATACACGAGGAAATTTGAGAAAGCTAACTTCACCGATTGGGGTCACGAAGGGTGAAATCTAACACTTACTAAAAATAGTAAGTTATCCTTTTTTAGTGCAATAAGGTGTCCAAAGAAGCATGAAATTCCAATACTCTGGGTTGTTATGGTTTCATTTGTTTGAACAACTACTGCAGAGTAACAATAGTGTATCAGAATGAGAAATATTGACTTTGATCAATGATGTATTCATCAGTGTTGACAGGTAAAGTATATCATCCCAGGATCCATCTTTGTCAGTGGAACATGGTAGTATTGCAAAGAGCCATGACACGGTTAGTTTCGAGCTTCAATCTCTTCAGAGGGGATCTTCATGAGCAAATCCCCTGATCTCCAAAGGAGTCATTCAATAGTGTTTCTAAACACCTAGCCCATGTTATTTACATGTCATCTCAAAGAGTTTTCTCATGGTGCGACACATTCAAGGATTCATAGTTCACTACAGTGGAGTGCTTCATTAGATCATTTAACAAGGATCTCTAGAATTCATCACATGTAGGTTCTTCTTCAATGACACTCCTCCTTAGTTCTCTCTCCCCCCTTTCTCTCTCTTCTCTTCCCCCCACTTTCTCTCTCCTCGTTCTAATTCTTTGTTGGGGTTGCACTTTTTCATAATGTCTTTAATTAATTTAAAATGACTTTATTTTTTTTAATGTAATAAGTCACCCTTAAGTCATAAAAGGGGACTTAATCTTTTCCTAACGATGTAAGAAGTCATAAGTTGTGATAAAGCATATAAAAAGGCATTGGGGGGTAGATGAAGAGTCATCTCTCATTCTATAAATTGTAAAGGCCTTCTATTTTCAAAGGGTTGGTGATCAATTTTGTAAACTCGAGAGTGCATTGTGCTTAGAGAGAACAAAGGAGATATCCACTTTCTTCCATTCTCCTGTTGCATATGTTTCCTCCTTTTCCCTACTTTCTTCCATTCTCCTGTTGCATATTTAGGCATATGAATGTGTGCATCTTTGTATGCATGGTTTCCTCTAGCCGGTAGCATTGAAGTTTTGGTTGTTTCTTCTCTTAAATGCACATGTCGAAATTTCTAACTAGTGTGTGCATGAATATGATTTTATACCCGTAACATTAGTTCTCCTATATCTTTTCTCACTCCCCTTTCCTGCTCTTCAGACAAAGTATTCTCTAAAAAATTAATTACAACTTTATCTCTTTGATTCCCAAGAAGAAAAATCTAGATACATATGCATATTTTAGACCCATTTCACTCTACAATAATATATATAATTGTATCTAAGGCCATTGTTGAGTGCTTAAAGATTGTGTTGCCTTTAATCATATTTTTGGAGGAGGGAGGGTTTGTGAGTGGGAAATAAATTATGGATGTATTTTTAAGGACTCGTGATATTTTACATACATTGAATAAGGAACAAAGATGTTGTTGAAATTATATATAGAGAAATCCTATGATAAGGTAGATTGGAAATTCATTAGAAATGTGTTGTTAGCTTTTGGGTTCTGTGTAGAATGGGTCTCATGTGTGTTGTAATTAGTTATGAGATTTTTTTTCTCTATCCTTGTTAAAGTAATCTTGTTGGGATTATTTCAAAACTCAAGAGGAATCAAACAAGGAGATCCCCTATTACCTTATCTCTTCATCATCGTGGCAAAATTTTTGGGTAGGTTGCTTACAAAATTGAGAGAAAGTGGTAAGTTACAGAGTTTGAAGGCTTTTACTATGAATGATGCCAATGTTCATCTACAATTTTTGGATGATCTCCTTCTTTTTTTACAGATGGATATGAAAGAAGAAATTATTACTAAAAAAGTAATAGAATATAATTAATAAATATCAAGTCAACAAGTAAGTTTGAGCAATCAAATGTTTTCTTTGTCAATGTTCCATGGGAACAATAAAAAATGATTGTTTATACATTAGGTGTCAAAATTAAAACTCTCCCAAAGAAATATCTAGGGGTTCTTTTGTTTGCTACAAAGGAGAAATTGAAACTATGGAAGAACTAGACTGATTAAATTCATGCACAAATGGTTATATGGAGGGAAATATGGCTAAGTCTAGTTGGTAGGATTATCCTTATCAAAGTTATGTTTCATGTTATCGTTATTTAAATATTTTAGATATTGCAGACCTCAGTGGGAGTGATACATAAGATAACTAAGATAATTTTTCATTTTATTATGGAGTTTTAAGGAGGATAAACCAAAGATATACCTTACAAAATGAGAAAATGTTTGTCAACTAAAATAATTAGGGAGGATAGGGATCAATAATATGTATCTACAAAACTTTTCCCTTTTGGCACATATATGAGGAAATGTCTAGTTCTTACAGTCAAATGGTGAGAGGAAAGTATTTGGACGTGCAAGAACATAAAATAATTTTAGCAATGAAATATCAGCCCCTCAAATATAATATCTATAATTTCATTATCTTGGCAAGAAAGGTGATTTGTGAAAGTATGAATTCTGAAATTAGGAATGGTGAATTGGAAATTTTCTTAAGGATTCCTGAGAATGACTACTTGCTCTCATTCAAATGAGTGATTTGGATGATATTTGAAGTAATTTGGTGTAGGAATGGGGTCACAAAGTGAATTAGTATTGGGAAGAAGAGCGAGTTGAGCTCTAAAATATGTGAGAAAATAGAAAAAATTGGAATCTTATAAAGGCCCAATGGAATAAAGATTGACACTCACTCATGTTATTCAATCTAACATAATTTTGGCTTCACATTTAGATTATACATTGTGATGAAATGGGAATGATTCTGGGATATATACAATCAGGGGTGGTTACAAGGTTTTAACTAAGGAGGGCCAAGGATAATCTAATTGGCCCAGTCCTACTATTTTGAATGCAATTGACACACCATGATAAAATGCTTTAGCTTGGTTGGCCTATCTTGCAAAGATACTTAATCAAGATAAGCTACATAAAATGATTTTTTAGACCTTCTATATGCATCTTATGTAAACAAGATGGTGAATATGTTGAGCACGTACTTCTATGTTACACTTATGCACAAAATATATGGTCCACTCTTTGTCACTGGATCTAGCATGGGTCTATCCCCAAAGAGTAAAATGAAAATTTTTTGATTGACCTAAGGGGTTAAAGAAACTAGAAGGATTATGGAAGGAATGTCCTACAAATATGATTTGGAATATTTAGAAGGAGCAAAATAACCATTTTTTAGAGGATAAGGAACAAGTTTGGGAGAAATGTTAGACTGGGATTGAGTTGTCAATTTCTGAGAATGATTCCTTTTCAGCCAATATTAAGAAAGATATTTTAGAAGACAACAAGATACAAATTTTACAAAAATGGGCAGGGATAAATTTATCAAAGAAACATGTATCTAGCTCTTAAAATTGATAGATAGGGGATCTTATGGAAACCACCAAAAATGGGATGGTGAAGTTGAACTTTTATGGAGTTTCGAAAGGAAATCCTTTGAGAGTTGGTGCATGTTGCATTCTTTGTAATCATAATAGTCAAACATTACTGTCAAATACTTTTTATCCCACAAGTTACAAATAATAAAGAAGAAGCAATGACATTGTTGGAATAATTGAGGTTTTTCAAGCATAAAAGTTCTAAGGATATGTTAGTCGAGGGTGACTCCATGATTATAGTTAATGTTATGATAAAAGGAATGAAACCTAATTAAAAGTCGAAATAGATTTTACAAGGGGCTCGTTTTTAGCTACATGTTTTCACTTTATCACCTTTCACCATTCCATTTAGGAAACTGATAAAGTAGTGTATACCCTTATGAATTTTGGGATGGTGTTGGATCCTCTATCTTCAGTAATCAATGTAAACCCAATGGAATGGCTTGGAATCCTAAAAATTTTGTAGGCTAAAGCAAGTTTGGGTGTTTACAATGATTAATCTAGGACCTTGGTGAAGTTTTCCATGCAATGAGGCAACTAATGTTACAGAAGGGAATTTCTCAATCTTGGAGAACATGGAAAATGAAAACGGTGGCATTGAGGATGATTTTTGGAATTCTTCAGAATGGTTGGTGAAGGGTGTTAGAAAGCTTTCAAATCTAAGAAGAGCATTTTTTCTTCTTTAACCTTGGGGTTTTTTCTTCTGTAACTATTTATTGACATCTCATGAAAAATATTTTAAAGGTTTTGTGAGGCATTGGGATTGTATCTTTGTGACTTCTTTTGTAGCTATTTTTTTAGTTTCTGTAGCTTCTCTATTTGGTTTTGTACTAAGAAGGTTGTTATGTCTTTTTCTATAAGATATTAAATTTGTAACTTTTTTCTATGATTTTAATAAAAGGGTGGGGGGGGGGGGGGGGGGTAACCTTCTTTTACTAATAAAAAAGGGTATGCTCATTACCTCATGAAAAATATTGACATGAAAATTTGAGTCGTTTTGGTGCCATTTGAGTCTACAACTCTATTGGTTTGTCCAATAAAAATGACTACATAACTTAAGGAGGGGGCCATTATAAATGGCTTATCTACCCAAAGGGTAGTGGATTAATGTTGAACAATAAATGAGGGTTCTTAGCCAATAATCCTATTCCTATTAGAAAGCATTAATGGCGATGTTACATAAACCCTAACAAAGTATAACATATCTTTCTTCTTTCGTTTCATGCCACTAAATAACTTTGATTTTTTACTAATACATTATTTGTTTAGTTTTTACAAAATCTATTAAGTTTTTTGCTAAAATGTTATTATGAAAATATGGATTATAATTTGATGATTTTTTTGGCACGTGAGACTCTCAAAAACCATCTCAAAAATTATTACCATCCCTTTTTTAATTTATAAATTGAATTATCATATGAACTTAGAAAAATATTTTATTGATTGACCAATTCCTTTATATAATATGATCTTAAGTAAGTCAAGGGTATTCTTCATTTTTAGTGATGGTTGGCTAAATTTCCCTTCGAAAGGGAGTGAAGTAGTGATTCTTCTAGGAATCATTTTAAGACCCTCCAAAAAATTATTATAGGATGGGTGGTGAATGTTCTGAAAAAGGTATTTACATTGTTGGCGAAGCTAGGAAAGGAGGGTTTTGAGATGGTGGCAAATGCATTTTTTTTCCAAGTTGTCGAATGTCTGCATATATGTGTTTTCATCCGATAATTGAAATTTGTTACCGTCCGGTGACGACATCATGTTGACGTGTGATACCTTCACGGATGTTCCCACCTGACAATAGACTACTATTTCCATCTGATTACGCCATCACATTGTCGAACTCTAATAAACCACAGCTTTGTTATTAGTCGGGATCACGATTAATGTCGGCGTATGGGATATCCTATGCGTTTTCAGATGTCTTCAAATGTAGGTTTCCGTCTGGTAACATGTTGCCGTTCCAGAGCCTGAACACTATATCGACACCAACCTGCAACACAAATTGTGATATCAAACAAATATTATTGTGTTGTTGCATAGTGACCCGTTTGTGTTTCAAATAAAATAAAATCTGTAAAAAATAAATTTAAAACATTGTGAAAAATAAACCTCATGCTACATGATAACATGACTTAGGCTACCAAACAAGGTTATGGAACACAATATTGGGCCACCGTTCAATTATATACATTCACACCACCGAAGTAGTAATTATTTCAATTATGAGCGATTATCATAAGTAATAACTATTTTAATAGATGTACTCATCTTAGCAATTAAAAAATTACAAAACACAAACACCTTTACACATTCATAAAAGAAGGAAAGCTTATACGGCGCATACTAACCCTAACACCCCGAGTCTATTTCCCCAATTTATTAAGGGTATGTGTGTGTTTTATGAACCTTACCTATATAGAATCATGCTAATGCATATATTTCAAAGCCTCACTTAAGTATCTCACAAGTATGTTAACATGTACTTCAAAGTGGTTGTTTCGTTTATAAATCCCTATGTGTTTTGTAGATTCCTTTGTCCTCTAACTATTATACTTTACAAAAAAAATAAAAAATTGTAGGTCCAATTCCCGCATAACTATTTCAAAACCGTTAAAAAGGAAAATTATTTAAGACATTTACAAGTCATTTTTTATTAAAAAAAAATTGTGGCCGACTTAATCGGAAAATATATCTTACGTAGAAAAATAATCAATGATAGACTAAACTGCCCCGCCTACATTTCTTTAATACATTGAGAAGGTAAAGTCGATTTTCTTTTAAATAATAAAATTGCATCTCTATAAGGATGGATATGGTGTATACGGAAAAGATAAGTAAATAATTCTAAAATATTTGACCCATAATTTTAAATCGAAATGCTTTTGCTATACAATAATTGTGTATGTATAAATAATGAATTTACATTTTAATTGAGGGTTCTTGGTGTAATAGTGATGTTGTCAACTTTCAAAGAGCCCGTTAGGGATCAAGTCTTGTTGAGTGTAGATACTTAATACGGAGAGTAAAAAACAGTTGAACCTAACATCGTACCCTAGGTGATTTTGACGGTATGGATGTTCCTTACTCATAGTTGTTTAAGCTAAAGGTGATCACAAATTTATTTATGTGCTTACTAGTAATTGTAAATTTGTTATATGCACAACTTATTTACATTTCTTTAATATCAATAATAATTACACATGAGGTGTTTATTTGAGGATGCCCTTGCTGGAATGTGTCAAATTCCGGTGAGCTTTTTCCGGCTACCTTATTCCAGCCGTCTTGTTGTTTACAACATATGTTTTTCATTTTTTCGTTTTTAATATTCCTCATTGGCGGACAAAATTTTTATATTTCGTGTAACTTGCAACTCATGTGCAATTGTTAGTATATACACAATTAAAATAAAAAAATAAGCTATAGAACGTTCTCCACCTAGGCTAGTCTCTGCTACTCGGTCAATATAATCGACATAAATGAGTAACGCTATTTGAATATGACAATCTTGACTCCATTTTTGACCGGGTTTTCTGTAGATTTTATACCAAGACCAATTCGCAATTCAAACCCAGCAGATACAAACCAGAATCCATCTTTTCTCTGTTCGAAAAACATGGAGTCCTTATCTGTGGCAAAGATTGGGCCTCCGCGCAGGTTCCAGTCCATGGAATTCCACTACGACACCGACTTCCTCACCAATTCCGCTTCCAAAGTCGGAGAATTCCATTTCAGTGCGCCCACCAGCCCAATGCGATCCTCCGCCATTTTATCGGATTTCGCCAAGTCGATCAGAGCCGTGGTTCCTTTCATGTGGGAGGAGAAGCCCGGAACCCCAAAGAAAATTGGGTATGAAAACGACGACGACGACGACGCCGACGAATTCAGCGAAGACGAGAGCGATTTCGTGTTCAGCGCAGGGTTTGAAGGCTCAAATTCAGAGGCCGTGCTGTCGACGGCGGAGGAGCTTTTTTCCGACGGCCAGATTAGGCCGCTGCGTCCGCCGCCTGGCTCGGGGGGGTTCGATTTCGAAAAGGCCAACGGGAGTTTCAAATCTTTGTCGTCATTCAATGGATCGACGCCGCAGTCGCAGTCGCCGCGTTCCCCGCGGTCGCCATTAAAGGAGGGGCAGAGGATGGTAAAGGAGGCGATTTGGGGGTTTGCCAACAGAATGAGAGGCAAAGGCAAGGATTTTGATCCCTTCGCGGCGGCGCTGGAGGAGACAAAGAAGGACGAGCGGCGGGAGAGGGGGCGCGAGCGTTCCGCGGGGCGGAGGTGCAGCAGGTCGTGTTCTCCGCTTGGAATTTTCAAGAGGAAGACGGATGCTGGGGAGGATTTTTTGTCCAAACCTCAGCGGTGGACGCTCAAGGAATTCTTTTCCAGACGCAAGGAGAAGAGGGCGTTCGCTTTCTGTGTCGCTTCTGTAAAGAAACAGGCGGAGAAGCAGGGTCTGTTCAGGAAATTTGCAAACCATATGGAATACAGACTCGTTAAAAACTCTTAGTTTTATCCTTCAAAACAAATGTCCCGTAACCTAAGGCTACGATGCCATTTACAATCTTCCATTTTCCCAAAATATCTGGAACGGCGCCGCCTATTTAAGATCTTCTGCATAATCTTGATAAACATTGAGGTTGATTATTGGGTGCAAACAACGATGCAGGTATATACTACTTAGAACAGATATGAAGAGGTTTTGTTTTGGATTTGTCACATGTTAGATTTTGTTGAGCCGTGGTAGATGGATTCAATTGTAAAAAAAAATTATGTACATAGAAGTGTTTTAGATTTTGCAATTTTCTAATTGTTTCTTGATAAATAAAATAAAATAAAATTATATAACATTTAAATGAACATTAATGAATAATAGTTTCATTCTTTTTTTAATTATATCAATCTTAAAAGTTTTTATTTTGGATTCAGTTTATCACAAATGATTAATAGGTTCATTCCCTTTTTAAATTTTTTAATTAATTATTGACAAATATCTTCAACCTCCTTAAACTATTTACTTGGGTTCTAAAAAAATCTTTCTCATTAAATGAAAATAGGCTTAAAAGTGCACTATAAGATTAAGAAATAACTTTTTTTTAATTGGCTTCTAAAAGCAAAAAAAAAGAAAACTCCAAGTGACAGTCAACTAGTCATTTAATTGCCTTTTCACGGTCAAATGGAAGTCAAATTTAAAATTACCATAGTTACAAATAACTAAGGGCATTAGAGTCCATTGCCACCCTATTATTATTGTAGAACATATGTAAGCAGGGCTACTACAAATATTTTAAATACTTCTATATGAAATATTGTTGAGAAATATCAATTTCAAGGTGCTTACCTTAGTTTTTTCACATACTATTTTTTTACTAATAACTCCGTTACATTATGTGTCAATTTCCCATGAATGTATGACAAGTAGTATTAATCTAGTTGTACCATTACATCAATCTCAAAAAAACATGTGTGTGAGAAAAAAAGGGCCTCAAATTGTATAATATGACTAAGGTATTATTATTTTTCAATTGACTTCTCCAATAAAAAAAACAAAAATGATAAATGATATAAAATTATCTCATATCCATCAAATAAACATCAAATTTAATGTCAACAATAATTGTGAATACGTTCCCACCATTACATACACCCCTAATAATTGTGAATTATTTTCTGTTCGATGTTGCCCTGATAGCGTTTTCATGGCGTTGCAGAGGCCTCTGCCTGAATTCTCAAAAACTAATTTAAAGGAATACATCTTGATCCTTCCGCAGCCTCGCCAATTTCCCATCTGTTGGTGTACTGAAAAAAATTGAGTTGATGGTATGATCATATGCATTGACAGAAATCAATCACGGAATAGTTGGGTGGTGTCTTCGATCGATATTGGATATTTCAGAAATTAAAGTACGAAGCACATTCACAAAATCTTTACGTTTTTCAAAGAAATCGATGCTTTAAATCTCCACTGCAAACATGGAATTAATTGCTGTCAAAATCCCACATTAAAACCAGGACGCGTGTCTCTCAGTAGAGGAAATAAATATAAAAAATGAAGAGTTTGAGGAAAAACATAGAAGTGCGGAAATGACTAACAATAAGTAATCGAAAATGCTTGAATAAAGGGAGAAGAATATTCCCTTGAAAATCTTACAAAACTTTGAAATCATAAATTAAATTTTCCACGTGGCAAATAACCATTGACAAGAAGAAGAAATTAATATGCATGTTGAAGCCAATATACTTGCCTTCGGGAGTATAATAAATGTTAATTATGACTATTGATCTCTTAATATGGGCTGAGTTAATGGACCTGGGTAACTTCGAGAAAATGGATAGGGTTTTATAAAACATAATTTTATTACGTTAACAACAAGATTAGTGGTGCTAGTTTACCGATCTTCTCACGTGATAATTGAAATCTTGAACTACATCATTACCTCGATGTGTGCCAAAATTTGATGCGACCCTGGGTTGTAAAGGATTTTTGTATCTAAAAAATATATGTGAAATTTGATGTCTTTAAATACATAGGAGTAGGGGGAATGATGCAACTTTATGCTGGAATTTTTGAAGAGGAATTTTGGCGGAGAAATTTTTGCAACTAGTCGGGGTTGTATAGGATTTGTTGATCCAAACACAGAAGTTGAGCCTGTCTGAAGCCAGGAGACATTATGGAATCAGGAAAAGGGCCCACCTATGAAGATAAAATCTCATAGGCAGGAAGAGTCATAGGAAAATGTTCTCATAAACCAATAGAGAGTGTTTAACCCTTCGAACCAAGTGAAGAAGAAGGCGGTTTCTATCTAAGAGTGCCTAATAAAGAAGTCGAAAGAAGTAATAGAATGGAAAACGCTCTAATCAGAGAATTTGTAGGAGTGAGACAAAATATTGATGTGGTTAGATAATGGGCGACCAAAAATGGAAGCCCGAAGGACATCTCAAAATTTATGTGATGGTTAAAGGCTTCTTTCTCATATCATTCTCGAACCATGAAGATTGTTCAAACACTCTATTAGGTGGCCCTTGGTTTCTTGGGAAACACATGGTTATTTCTTATGAATTGGAAACCAAGGTTTGACCGGGAGAGGAAAACATATATCTTATGCCCATCTAGGTTAGATTATTGTGCCTTCTCCTGCAACACTTGAAAGAGGAGGTGATGGTAGGAATCACAAAAACTTTCAATCAATTGAAAACATTCGATCTAGTGACCAAATCAAGGAACAAGTCAATCTTCACATGATTTTGCATGTATTTTGACATGGATAAGAAATACCCTCTACAAGAAAGCTATCATCCAAATATGGCAACTAGATTGAACATTTAATATAAGAGAAGACTTATGGTTTGCCAAGTCTATAGTAGAACACACCATGAAGCAAGATCCTACCTTGTTAAGGGGAAGAACAAAACATTATGGTGAAGGAAATATGGTATGAACATTCAAAAAGGTCAAACAAGCGAGAAAGCGGAGATTAGGAACCCAAAATCAAAGGAGGAGAGGATCATAGGAAACTCCCTTCCACATAACCAAGATCAAAAGAATACAAGTAAGAAGGCTAAGGGATATGAAACTAACCTTGAGCATGTAATGAAATTACTTAGATAGATAAAAAGATCATAATCAAGAGTACAAAAAATAACATCAAAGCATATATGGAAGATCACCAAGTTCAATTAGAATAGCTAGCCACTTTGAGGGGGTAACCTCCCAACTAGACAATAAGACTTCAATACTCAATAAAGCATTCCTTGTTCCATAAAGTATCCCCTTTCCATTAAAAAAAATCATTCATGCTTGGATCATGTTCGAGATTCTAAATGAGATTTTGTGTACTTGGGTCATCTTGCCATTCAAACCTTGCCTCATCTACCCAATCTTCTTGTAGAATAGATATGACACATAACAATGCCTTAGTTAGCTCATCCTTATGAGATAGAGCATTAGCGTCTACATTCTCCTCCCCTTTCGTGTAGATTATCTCAAAATTATACCCCAACATTTTTTAGACCCATTTCTATTTATCTTCAGATGATAAATGTTCCTCTAAGAAGTATTTCAAATTATCATGATCTATTTTTACTTTGAAGTGTCTACCCATTAGATATGGTCTTCATTACTTTATTGCATGAAGTATGGACAACATATAAAGAAACTAATCTAAATGAAGTAAACAAATTCTAAATTAAAATAAACTAAACAAGGAATAGATGGACGTAGTTATTCTTCTTTTGTAGGATTTGAAGCTAGATCTAATTTAAAACAAAGAATGTACTCTAAATTTATTATTCTGAAAATGTGATTCCTTCTAACTACTTTTGCCTTATATTCACAAGAAGGAAGCTTCTCAGAAGCAATTTATTCTTCACCTAGAAACTTCCCCAATGAAATATAAAATAAATAATACACATAATCTGAAATGAAGAAATGAAAAGGATCATAGACACAAAATTTTCCTCCAACTTCCTTCCCTCACATATCCATGGGGATAAGAAAAGAAGAAGTTGTCAGTGGAAAACTTGTGTAGACATTACACAAACAAAATTGGAAATGAAGATGTAATGAATTCTACCACTTTAAAAAAAATTATATTTCTTCTAATCGAACGATAATAATAAATTGAAAGCTTTAAAAGAAATCAATACATCCCTAACATGTAACCATTTATTTGTGATAGTATCCATGTATAGTGGTGTATTGTGTCTCCTCTGCTTCATTTTCCTTTTCAGAGATGAATTCCAATTGATCCAAGGTATGCAATGTTGGTTGGTAGGCAAATGAACAAGAAGGATGGTTGTAGCTGACTGGTTGCAAGAGAATTGGTAGAATGCAATACTGGAAATAAGAGGGAAATGAAATGGTTTCCTGTGTAGTTCCTAGCAAGATTTTGGCAGCATAAATTTGCAAAACAAATCTAAAAACTCCAACCTAAAATTTGAATGAAAAATGGGCTTTTATAAAAATATGGGGAAGAAGAAGTATGAAACACATGTCCATCAATAGTTGACAACACATCTAGATAAGGGGCATTCAACATACTAAACATAGTAAACTAGGAAGAGGAAATCAATACGATTCCATCAAGCCCAAAATAAAGTGAAATGGTCAAGAAATGGGTGAGAAAGTCAATCCCGAACTGGAGACACAAGTTAGAAAACACACATTTTAATCACGCGGGTAAAAGTGACAGAACTATCGATCTGTGTAGACCGGAGGTTATGTAACTTAAAGCCATAAACAAGTGCGGAAAGAGAAAAAAGTGGTTTTCAAGGATGTAATTGACTAAAAAACTTAGAAACAAGGAGATATAAGCCATAACAAGCATGCTGAAGGTGAAGGGAGAGGATTTGGATCTCATCGTTATTCTAGAAAAGAATTCTTTCATCATTAGATATTTACCGTGTCCTTCAATGTAGCAACATGTAATTTTTAGGTGCGTACAGTTCCTTCTATATTGATTTTCTTATGACACCATGGGTGTCCCATGTTTGTGACTCTATTCCCCCCTTGACTATGTTTCTATGTCTTTATACTAGTGGCTTCTTGATTTGTACTATGATGTTTTTATATTATTATTACTCTAGTTTATGACACTTGATTATATTTTGAAATGATTAACGCTTTTTCACTATTGTTCTTACATCTATACACACGTATTATTGATTTTTGTGTGTTTCATGTTGTTTTCTCTACTTGTCATGGTTTCCACCATGCCCAACCCATTTTACGGGTACAAGTTTCCATTGGTGGCCACCATTCCAACCTATTAGATCTATTACATGTGGATAAACATATATTATTTTGATCCACACATTCAAATGCTTAATCACATGCACCTCAAAAGCAGGGGCATTCATCGGGATATTATACATCTACAAACACATTGCAAACATGGGAACATGTTTTCATAAGGTCCATATCCTCAAAAATAAGCATCAATACTACAAAGTGGTAGAATCCAAAGTATGTCAAAACAATATAATATAGTTAGGACCGTAGTAAGGACTTGACTAGGATGGAAGTTTTTAGATGGAGTGTTTATTCTAAGGAATTTTTAATTTTCTCGTATTCTATCATCCATCTACATGATTTGTATATAATTTCATATACTGATTACTTAATTCAAAGCATGATACAATGGGTGTGATTACTTCCTTCTCCTCTACATTACTCAGACACAATTGCAAGAAAATGGTTTTGGGGGCTTCTTCTTTTCCCATATGATATTACGCTAGATTTTAGAATTACAACGCCTAATACGGGCATGGTGTATCCATTCTTCACTTCTTTATGGTTCTATCTTACTTAGCAGTTACAATAATACAAAAATGGACCTAGACCGCCTATAGTGGTGTGGTATGTGGGGGTTTGGAAGGTATCAAAGCAACTAAGTTCTTCATAGGTTATCATTCCTCTTCTCTCATAAGTTTCTAAAAAAATTAAGGTATTGAAGTGGGTAAGTTATTTCTAGGTTTTCCTTCCTTTTTTATAACAATTTTCAAGGGTACTTTTGTTCCTCTCTCTCTCTACTGCTAGGTTACACTTAACTCTCTAGTTTCGCCTTTAGCACAATTAGAGACTAATAATCCCTAATCTTCTAACATCTCAACAATAATTATGAATCTCTAAGAGTACAACAAGAATGGGAGCTCCTCCCTTCGCAAGTTAAATAAGTGTATTCCTTTCATGTTGTGCATCTCCTTTACTTACTTTTTTCAAAATCAAAATTTACAAGCATTACCTATACTTTGAGTTGCAGTATAGTTTCTATCAGAGACATTGACTACACTATGTGTTGCATGTTTCATCATGGAGTGTTCTTACACCAAATCCTCAAAGAAAATCTGTCAAGAAAAGACAAAGTGTTGTGCACATTCATGTATGTTTTTCCTTTAAGCATGCAATTTTCAATTACACCCTTAAAGGGAGGGGGAATGTAGACACTAAAATTTAGTAACTTTTCCTTTGAAAAGTTTGGCTATGCTCCCTTTCTAAGACAAATGCTCACATTCAAAATTCAATTAGCATATTTATCTATCCATTTCATGACCTGCTCATCTTTACAATCCGCTCTATCATCAATTTGATAAATATTATTAAATAAAAGCAATAAATTAGCCCTTTACATTATGCCACGACTTTTTGTTTTACACCACAATCCTTCTATCCAAGATACTACAAATGGTTAGAATATGAAATAAAATATTGGATGACTTGTATGGTCCTTCCCCTTTGCATTCTCTTACTCTATTTTCAATTTGAATATCTTTACTAAATCATTTCATTTTCCTAGGGTCAACCTTATTAGAATATTTCACCTATGGAAGGCTATATAAGGAAGTCAATGTCACTTTATAACTCATCTGGGGCTCTAACAAGATCCTATTACGAATATCATTTGAAAAGCACTCAAGGGTCTTACAAATCTTCCCAGATTAGTTACACATCAATTAGAGCAATCCCTACTACAAGTCCAAAGTACTAAACTAGTTCAAAGAGTATAGATTCCTCCATTTCCAAGCATGCAAAGGTCATAGAGACATGTCTTAGCAAAGGTTTTTGACTAGTCAAGGATGAGTAATAAATGCAACCTAGTAGCCAAGGTGTACTAAAAATTGAGTGAGATGTGTGTAGGAATAAATCATTTAAGTGCAAAATAATAAATGGGATGAGATAAATTCTAAAGATAATTGCCAAATTCTATTAGTCTAGTTTTAGGGTACTGTTGTCCACTCAAAATTCCCTGCTCTGATGAAAGTAAAAATTTCAAAATTTTGAGTTTAAAAGTTTTTCTCTGAAGTACCGAAGTCGTTAAATTGAGAAAATCTGTGTTTTGGGTCATTTTGTATGTATTTCGAGCCTGTCGGACATTTTTGTCCTACGTGTCCCAAGTTCCAAAGTGCGTTCTGTTCCCCGATCGGCCGAAATCCCCGAAGTTGTTCCATTTTCGGGCCCGTCAGAACTTTTCGTCCCAAGTGTCCCAAAACTTAAAGTGCAAGTTGTTCCATTTTCGGCCGAAACACCTGAACCGCATACTTCGCGCGTTTTCGTCCCGAATGTCCCGAATTTCTCCGAACCTATTGTAACATTTTCGCCCGAACCACCCGAGTCGCGTACTTCAGAGCTTTTTGTCCCAATTCAAAAGTGCAAGTTGTTCCATTTTCGGCCAAAACTCCTGAACCGCGTACTTCGCGCTTTTTGGTCTCAAATGTCCCAAACTTTTTCGGACCCATTGGAACCTTTTCGGCCGGTTCGCCCGAATCACGCACTTCGCGCACTCATGTCCCGCGTGTCCCAAAAGACATTTGTGCATCTTCTTCCTGTTTTGCCCGAATCGGCCGAGCCGCGTGTTTCGCGCATTCGCGTCTCACATGTCCCAAATGAACCAAGAGTCATTTGTGCTTATTTTTACCGCTCTACCCGAATATCATGCTTATTCAAATTGGTGGGTATATATTAAATGCGCATTTATGACTTTTCTCTCTCCTAAACGGCTATATAACGAGCATTTCCCCTTTCCATTTTTCACGCTACTTCCATGCTATCTTTTGCTCGAACCCTTGCAATCTGAAAACCTACGTGTGGATCCCCTCCCTCTGTAATTCCTTTCCGAGTCTAGTTTTCGGCTCTGTCCTCCTAGCTACTATCAATATGAAGATCAAGTTTTAGGTACAGGAACAAATTTCACAACTTGAGTCTGCCGTTCAGCAATATTGGAGATAGTGAAGCTCATCATCTCGACTTCGGCGATTTTTGGTCAAGGATGACAGATGTAAACCCTACGCCGATGGCACAAATGATTAATGATAGCGGTTTGGCTTTCGCCGGAGGTTTCCCTATCTCAGATGCAGTGTGCTGATACGGTACTTTCATGCGGAGCTCACTTCGACCCCGACTTCGAGTGAATTGACTAATGTACACGGGGAGCTCATTGCCAAGCTAGACGCTACCACCATTGGCAGCTGCTCTGAGGATTTCGGAGATGGACAATGCCATAGTCGTCTCTCGGGATCAAGCACAAGCCATGTTTGACCAAGACAGCGATAAATACAAAGCTCGCGTGGCGAGGTCTTGGCTTGAAGAACCCTAGGAAAGGAGCGTCTCGTCTGTCCAAAAACCCTTTTCCGAGTAGATTTCAATGAAGAATTGTCAGATTTTATAATCCTGTTGGCTCGGGTTATGGGTTTGCCCTCAACCAATGAGTTTCATTTCTGGATGTGCCCGCTCATCAACATGGTGTGCGAGGGAACGTAAAACATTAACTGGGCAGAGATCATCAGCATGAATTTGGCCGAGCAATTATCCAATGTGTAACAAACAAAGAAGTTCTTCATGACTTCGTATCTGATGTATACTCTAGCAGCGTCACGGCAATGGTTTAGCTTTTCCTACATTGATGCGCACAAAGACGATCCAGTGTACGCCTATTGCCCGCAGTTCACCCTAGAGACCAGCAATCATAATTTCAGAAGGGTCAATGATGCCTTCACCATGTACGTGGTCAGATTGCTCGAAGGTGACACTGCCAGGAGGTTTTCAGACGAAGCTATGAACCTGATATCACAATATGGAGCCTATTTCATTCAGTTTAGGAAATTCTCTTATATCAGGCTTGCTGGCTATGAGAACACTCCTCTGCGGCTTCCCATGTTCTGCAATGACAAAATGGCCTTTGATTGAAGATATGCAGGCAACTGGACAAGTTGCATAGAACTTGCAGAGACAAGAAGATTTTTGGCTTACACTTTCCCATCTCTCTGGGAAACTACACATGCAAAACGGTCCTGGATGCTCAGAATGTAGAAAGAGCCCTAGTCCCTATCACTGTTCATTTCTTCAAGCCAAGAACCTACTTTGACTTGAAGAAGTTCATTGAAAGGCACATCAAGATAGTCTATCATCACAGGGTAGATACAGAAGACTACTGGGCCGACTGTGCAGATGATTTTGAAGCCAGAAGAAGGCATTGTGGCAGGTTTCTCCCTACAATTGATCCAAGAACTCAGCTCTGTACCAAGGCCCTGAAGGTCTCCAGGATGACAATTCTGAGCTATATTCGTATGAATACGAAAATGTGATTAAGCACATCCCCTCTGGAGGACCTGGATTGTAACAGAAAAGAAAGAGATGATCTGGCTGAGATTATTGCCCCAGTCTTAGATCAGAACTAGGGTCTGGTTTGAGTAGAGAAGATCCGAGAGCTTCAGAGAGACACTCAGGAGAATCCAGCTTCCAAAGATGATTCGACACCACATAAGGGAAGCATCAGTTCTCAGAGTTAGGGACACCAGTGAAAACCCCTCCTGCCTCAGTCAGCTACAGGGACTTGTAGGATCTACTCCTTCTCCATGCACCCAGGTATACAAGAAGAAACTCAAAGAGGTAAAGAAGGAGCCTGCAGAGAATGACCCTCCAAGAAAACAGGCAGAGTTTCCTATGGGGCCAGAGAACATCATCGTTCTCAGTGAAAGTGAAGACAGTGAGGTACCAATTCTTGCAAGTGTTCCTGAAAATCCAGCAGATAAAGATAAAGAAGTCCAGAGCACCGAACTTCCAGGTGACTACTGATTCTTCTGCCGCCATTGCCTCCAAGTACCCCCACTCTACATCTCAGCTTGAGTCAACAGTTGCACAGACCTTGAGTGTCATGAGCTCCCTGTCTCTTGGTCCCCTTGCTCCTCCTACTGATTCTTCTTCCTCTTTTGCATGGGTGCAACCTCTGGTTGATAAAAGGAAGAGGAAATCCTCCTCTCAAAGCTTTAGGGACCAAATTTTGATGTTGTAGCAGCCTTGTTGGGCACCATTCCTTCTCGTGCCAAGAAAGCCAGAACTATCTTCCAGGATTGTGTCGGATGCTCGAGATCAGCAATTCTTGGAGATTGCTAAGCCCACAGTGGACAAATCGGAATCAAGAGTTACTGACATCCGACTTGGAGCTTTCAGGGATTCCTATGGGTGAGTCTACTCCTGAAGGTGAGATCCATAACCTCCAGGAAAGAGTCACCAAATTCATTGGAAGGGTAGAGAAAGGGCAGCAGACTGATTGAACAATTAGAAGAACAAGCCCAAATTCTCACAGAGTTTTATCAAGTCACTCTTGTCTAAGGACAAAGTTTTAGACCCCACTCCCATTAACTGCTCTACCCACCGACTGTAATTCTAAGCCAAGATGAAGTACAGAGAAATTAAAGATATGTACAAGTATTCTATTTATGGTAGAGCTATGGAAGCCATGGTGGATGATATGCTTGTTGTAAGGGTTGAACTTCATCGACGAAGCTTTTAAGCTACATGGAAAGGTGAGACAATGTTGCAACTAAAGCTATCCTCTACCATTGAGGTATCATGAATAAGGAGCTTAAACTTTGGGGTAGTTGCATTGTAGACCTTCGCCTCATGGGACAGACAGATGAGAACATCTTACTAGAAAATAAGGTTTTTGATGATGCCGAAGGATAATCTATCAAAATCCTGGGTCTACAGCGTGTAGAGTGGGAAAACCAGAGTCCTAGAAGGAGGCTGTAGGAGAGCTGAGGAATAATTGGCAAAAGGGTGAAGTTTTCAAGACGCTAGTGGTCTGCTGCTTTCAAAGATATGCATTGTCATCTTCAGGATGAAAACTTCTGGCATTCCCTCGTCCTTGCAAGAAATCAAAGCTCAGTTCAGAGCTTTTGTCAAAGATAATCTTATTCAAGGAAAGAATCCATCTCTAAAGAGAAGATAAAGGAAATTTGCTCTCTCCAGTCTGCCTTTGAAGAAGCAAACAAAGACTATCATACTCACGTCGAGTTTGATAAAGAGATGGAGAAATGCCTGGGATTTTGGACTCAGTCTGCAACTAACACATCAGTCCCTCGTGGTAGAGATATAGCTGAGTCATTGAAGAGAGTTCAGGCAGCGGATTCTGAAGACAGTGGGTCCCTCCCAGTGAGCCGGCCACGTGTATCCTTCTCTCTCCTATTCTTCTCTTCTTTCCTATTTCTTTTTCTCGTATTCATTGTAATTAGTTTGAGGCATTGTGACCGGCAATACTTAAACTATTATTTATTTAAAAGAAGTACGGTTACAAAGCGTAACCGACTTGTAAGCTATATAATGGCCTTTTCACGCCATTTTGAAGGAGGAGGAAGAACTTGGCATACTCTATGAAAAATGTAAATAGATCTATGAACGTAATCAATACAAAAGGGCTTTCCTTTTCATTGTCTATCTGAATCCTCTGTGATTCTCTGTGTTTTCCTTTAGTATCTTTGTGAAGATTATTTTGTACTCTAAGTTCGTTAGTCTTGCTGATTGCATACTCTTGCAAATTTGCAAGCCTGGTGATCTTGCATGAACAAGAAAGAACTTTGTGTCTTTGATTAATGAAGCTGTGTTATGTTAAGAAACTTTGTGTTCGAGCAGATGTTATTTACAGAACTTTTTGTCTTTGAATTCCATCTTGTTCAGCTAATACAAATAATCCTTGTTCCAAATTCCCTGCAACTTCGCACTACGTAAAGAATTATTCTGTTATCTATAATTCTGCAAACGTTTGCCTATTCTGCTCTATCTTCGTACCCCCTTTCGTCATTCCGTTTGTAACTGATGATCTTTGTGGGAAAACATTTTCGTGATATCCAAGTTCAACCATACAAATGACCTTCTGTATATTTGTAAATAAGTTCGTGTCTCAATAAGGGAACCTCTCCCATTAAAGAGGAGGGACTTCTTGTCCCCTGACTGTTACTCTTCGTAAAAAGTCCTATTTGAAAACCAACAAAACCCAAGTCTCAATTAGGCCTCCTTCTTTCCCTGACATACACAATTAGCGTTAACGGTACTTGTATGGACACAAAAATTCCCAAAAACCTCAAAAATCGGTTACAATACATAAAATATAAATAAAATAGTAATTTGAACTTAATTCCAATGAAAATGAAAATAAATTAGACATGCAAAGTTTATGCTTATAAAATTATATCTCAAGGTTAGATGATAGTCATCAAAATATGACTGTGAAGACTAGGGTTTTGTGGCAAGAGAGTGAGAGCCCCAAAACCTAGAGGCAAATAAAGAACCTTGTCCAAACCATCAATTTCCAAACTTGATAATGTCCAAACACCTAATGACATTATTGGTAAATTTTAGACAAGTGAAATATGTTTTGATTATTGTGTTTGTCTAACTTCTCCTAGATTTGTGTTGCTCAAATCTCGTACTAAATAGAAAGCAAAGTCTTTCCCTAATCGAGATAATGATATCTATAAAAATTTAAGGAAATCAGTGCTTCTTTTGGGGGCATGTGTCACACTTGGTTTGATTCTTATCACAACCTTAGATAGTGTAAAATATTGAAGACAACAAACCATAAATTATAACAATTCAATAGGTAGATAAATTAATGTTATGCAAAGTGAGTCCCTTCCCTTTTAAATATGTGTTCGAACTAAAATAATTCCAAAAAAGTGTTTAATATATTTTTTGATGATCTCTAATGCTTGAATCCTTATTGAAATCTTAGAACATTTTTTATAATTGCTAGATGTTAGATGATCAAATGACTTATAATTTTTGTGTATTTGTAGGCAAAATGAATTCAAATTATGACCATATTGGCACCCACGCTAACCTCTAATGGTCAAAAGGTGAAAAAAGAAAAAACAACAAATGATGAAACTCAAGACAAATGGGACCACAAAACATTTTCTAGGAGCATCTAGATGCTTTAGACACGCCCCTAGAGTGTACGAATGCTCCACACGACTACCAAGATTGTAAAAACACTCCAAACAGAGAAAATAATATAGGGGAAATCTAGATGGGAGACCAATAGGAACATGAGGGGACAAAAGGATCGTCAACCATTAAAAGTCGACAAATGCACTAATAATGCATAATATGGACCAATAATTGACAAATACACAAACATGTTAAGATTGTGTAATTTAACAACTAATAAATACATGTGAATCAGTTAATTTCCTACACAAAATTTTAGATAACGAGTATTATAGTGAGACGGAATAGCCATAAAAGATGTATCTTATAAATTACCTTTTACACATATGAGTCATTATTAATACATATAAATTCATATAGAGCATAGTATAGTGAAATGAAAACTTCAACTTACAATGGAAATGTAGTTTTATTTATAAAAATAACAATTAAAACATACAAAGCATCACAAAACAACCCCCACTCACAATAAAACACATTTACAAGAAAAAAACCATAAAAGTAGAAGGGTTTTGCAAGATAATGACCACTCATAAAACAAGGTTTACCCAACATAAGTGGCAATGTAGGAATTTGTAGGTTTTGTTAGGAAACCACAGATTATGAAGCAATAAATACGTAAAAAGTAGAATAACAAATTAACAATTTACAAAGATTTAATGGGGCATCTCAATGCTTCACAATTTTTCCAAAGCTCGCTAATTTGCATGCGTCTACTATCTTTAAAGCACTATTGCTTTGCTATAGCACTTTAAAGAGGAAAAAAATATAGACACCCCAAAATTACACTTATGTTTCCACTTGTTCCGGGTATTATTCTAGTACGCCCTGTTATTCACCCATTTGCAATTAATTGATTAAATTAATTAATTAATACATTATACCCCTTTGGATTAATTAAATTAATCCCATGTATCCTTAGTACCCCTTTAGCTAAATTAATTATTATTTATTAATTAAATAATTAATTAATTAAGTGTGTGCACATCCTAGTCATCTGCCACTTGATCAAACTCCACTTAGACTCCACTTGGACTCCCTATCCTTATCCTAGTTAACTGCACTTCTAGAATCCTAGAAAGGTGGGGGCAATTAAATTGCACATACAACCACCTTTCCAGATGCAACTTTTTGCAATTAATTCATTTACTGCCCCTGACACTATTGCAACTTCCCACAATGTTATTTTTAGCATATTCATTTATCCGTGTATAACCAATTTCAACTACTTTTGCCTCTATAAATTACAGGCTTACCTTCCTTACAAATCCTCTTGAATTTGACATACAAAAACTCTGTTGAATTCACTGTGTTGGTAGCATTTGCATTCAAAGTTTGGAGAGCACTCAAGAGCATCCACAATCATCTCTGACATTCATTTGCAAGGTTTCACAGGAGACCCTTATTTGAGGTTTGCATTGAAGGTTGCTGAAGGTTTGCATGGTTTGTTTATCTTTCTATTACAGTGATTTTCCTTGTTTACATTTTGGCACACCCGGTGGGACTCACACCCCTCCTTTTTCATTTTTGTTTCATTTTGTTTCTCTAATTTTGTTCTTTTAGTGTTCATAATAACTTTCTTGTTGTGCAGGTTTGGAAGCAAGCACAGGTTTTAAGATCACACAAACAAAAAATACATTTAATAGGAACATATTTACTTTTGTTTTCTGCAGTTTTTGTTGCTTTATTGTGAGTTTCAGAATTTTATTTGGCATATTTGTAATTTTTTGACTTCTGTTGCACAATTCACCTATCTTAATTTCTTATTATTTGTAGTGTTGTAATACACATGCACACAAAAAAAAAAATACTTAGATTAGATTTTTATTTACACAATTTTGCATATATGTTAGATTTTATTTTATATTAAAAAATTTTTTTCTTTAAATAAAAAAAAAAAAAAACAACATTTGAAAAAAAAAAAAAAAAAAAAATTAAACCTAGATCTAACCCTACCCACCCCCCCCCTATGGCCCTAAACTTGGCCAGCTCGGTCGAGCCACCTCCCCAGCCTCACCCCCTAACCCATGATCTAACCCCCTACCTACCTCTACCCTCCATACCTTCCCTACTCCCCCCCCATCCCCCCACCTCCCTAGCCCTGTTCCCACTCCCAACAAGCCCCTACCCCTCTGACCCCATCTCGTTTCCCAGCTCGACCCCTTCCCCAACTCCCTGAGCCCTATTTCCTCATTCCCTAACTGACCCATCTACACTACATCCCAAGCTTGTCTTCCCCTCTCACCCCTCGACCCCCTATCCCCATCCCCACTACCCTAACCCACAACATCCCTAACCCCACTCCTCCCCTCACCAACTCCAGCCCCCCCTACCATCCCGTGAGCCCTTCCCCATGGTTATATCCCCTGACCCTCACTAGCCCCCCTTCCCCTTTGCCCCCATACCCCTCATCCCTAGACCCATTCCCTATTACTAACCACAGCACCCACTCATCCCACTACCTCTCCCAATTCAGCCATCCAACCCTGCTCCTCCCCACCTCCATTCCCGAGACCTTCTAATCCACAGCTCACCCTAGCCTCTTCCCACACCACTAACCAAAGGTTAATTTGCTTTTTGGATATCATTAACCTTTTTTAGGTTTTTTTCTTTTTTATCCCCCTCCCTTGTTAAGCTTAGTTTTAGTTCACCGATTCCATCCCTTTAGGTTACGTTAATTTTATAGCCCATTCGTTTAACAAACATACTTAGTTTTTATTTTTATTTCATTTTTACATTGATTTATAATTTATTAGGTTTTTTTAATTAATTTACTTTTTATTTTTTATTTTCAGTTTTAATTTTAACTTAGACTTTTTTCCTTTTTCTTGCATTCATATTTTTCATTTCACTTTCTTCATTTTTATTTTTCCATTCACTTTTTATCAATTTTTTAGTTTTTTATTTTTTAATCACTTAGACTACTTGTGAAAGTTGCCAATTAGTGTTATTGGACGTTTTGGTCCAATTTTTCATGCTTTTTTCAAAAATTCTTGTACCATGTTTAGTCATTTTTACAAACTAGACTAACCCTTTCTCACATGTTTTTACATGCTTTTCACTTGTTTTTTTCTTTTGTTTTTGTGCGACTAACACGAATCGCTCACCCATATGCTCTTCCCTCATGCTTTTTAAAGCGATCTTGGGAATCAGAAACATGGTCATTTCTTTCTTTTTTGTTTTTGGGGAATTAACGTTTCACTTAACCAAAGCCAACCCACATGTATGCTCTTTCCTCACTTTTTAAGCGATCTTGGAAATCAGAAATGTGGGTTCACTTTTGTTTCCTTGTTTGTTTATTCTGTTTTTTTACCTCATTCCAGAAATCTTTCTAATCATTGTTTGCAGGACCCACTCTCACACAAGGTGGATAAAACATTCCGAAACTACTAACTGTAGGTTGCCAAAGGAGTTCAACCAAACCACATTTAAATCAAAAGATAAAAAAAACACCACATTCAAAACACTTGATTTGTAGGTTCGGTTAAGAGCTACGGCTCGACCGCTTAACTAGAACATAACCCCCTTGGCATAAGCCTTAAGCTACAACAAAGGGGGTGGTTCTAGGAACCCCAAAGTAGTCCACACCTTGAGGGAACTGGTGGATGAAATAGGAACCTTTTTATCCTACCTGACTAGTAAAGCCTTTGTGAGTTAGAGTCACATATATCCTTAGTGGCGACCCCAGTGCGATTCATTCTGAGCAAGATCTTTGCTCAGGGTTTCAAAGGGGGTAAAGTAAAGCCATCAGCTAGTAATAGCATCATGCTCACTCAGATATATTGCTGACACCTAGTTGAGAGAGCCACCTAGGAAGCCACGCCTTGTCCAAGCCAATCTAAGGTAGAGGCCACAACTTTCACTTCACCACTTTTCATTTTTCTCGCATGTTACACACTTGTGTTTCACTTTCGTCATTCATGTTTTCTCTCTCATCCATCTTGTCACTTTGTACACATGTCTAAGTCTTGGGTTGTGGACATCCATATTCACACTTAAGCACTTTCATTTTCATCTAAGTCTTGACGTTGTGATACTCGCTTTATCACAGTCAAGCACTCTCTTGATCACCTTGATCTTTCATTATCGTAAGTCTTAAGTTTAACGTTATTTTGTTGAACTCTAAGCATTCCCCATTCTTACATTATCACATTTCACATTTACTTTCTCAACTTATTGACATTCTTCACTATCATTCTCTACTCACTCTTACGTCATCACATTTTTGCATCCACTTTGTTGAGTTGTGACATCTTCCATTTTTTTTATCCTATCATCTTACGTTGTCGTACTTTGCAAATCATTTTGTTGCATTGTCGACATCCTCATTATTTCTTCACTTCTCTCATTAAAGCATTCACTTTGTTTTAATTTGAGATCACTAATCCATCACTTCCCCCTTGTCTCTTATCTCCATTTTTTGTGAGATTCAGACCTTTTTATCATCATTTATTCACTTCTTATGATGACCTTTACCTTTTCATTCTTTTAGTGCTTTCACTTCCTTGTCGTGTCTTATCTTTTAACACACTTTTTGTTAAGAGTTGACATTGATCATCATCTTCTTAAGTCTCCCCTTTTACCATTCATCTTGTTAAAAGTTGAGCAAATCCATCATTTTCTTTCCTAAGTCTTTTCACTTAACATATTTTTGTTAAGATTTGAGCATCATTCATTGTTTTAAGTCTTCTCTTGTCACACTTACAATTGTCGCAAGTTGAGCACACTAACCTTTCATCTCTCCCCTCTTTACGTTCACTTTTGTAAAGGATCGTAAAATCATTTCAAACCTCTTCATATTTCTTAACACTCACTTTGTTAAGAATCATCTAAACTAACATTTCAACCCATCTTCCACCTTAACATCACTCATTTTTGTTAGGTGTTGTGAAGTCCCCTCTTGTCATCACTCTTATCACACATTTTGTTAGGAGTTGATCGACTTCATCTTGTTAAGTCTTGTCTCCCTTGACATTCATTTTGTTAAGTGTCAAGCACATTTCACTTTCCCCCCTTTTTCATTTCTCTTAACACTTACCCTGTTAAGAGTTAACCTTTTTACATTTTTCATCACTCTTATCATTCATTTTGATTACAAGTTGATCACGTCCACCTTGTTAAGTCTCTTTTCCTTTAACACTCATTTTTGTTACGAAATAGAGCACATCTAACTTCTTGTCATCCCTTTTTCTCTTTACTATCATTTTGTTAAGAGATGGGCTTGACTAACCTTTTTTTCTTCTTCCCTCTTAGCACTAACATTTTTTTATTTCTTCCCTCTTAGCACTTTTTGTCATTTCACATTTGAAAATTTTTCCATCTTCTTCCCTCTTCCATCTTAGCATTCACTTTGCTAGGAGTCAAGGTTTTCAAAAAAAATCATCGCTTCCATCTTAGCATTCACTTTGCTAAGGGTTGCGTTATTCATCATACCTTTCTTCACTCTACCTCATTTCTCATTACAATGGTGGATTTATACAATTCATCCTTTGCCCAAGAATGGAAAATGATGAAAGACACTGTTGTGGGTATGCAAAAACAACGCAAACAATTCAATTTTGATGAATTGTGTCCATACCCTTTTAATATGGACATCTTACGCATACCCTTCCCACAGTCTTTTGAGATGCCCAAATTCAAAAAATACAAGGGAAAAACTGATCCAAGACAACATATCAAATAATTTTCCATAGCATGTCACGAAGTGGCATATAACGATAGCTTTCTCTTGTGCCTTTTTCCTAGAAGTCTAGGAGGAAAAGCTTTGGATTGGTTCTTACACCTTCCAAAGGGATCTATCACCACCTTCACAGACCTCTCAGAGAAGTTCATCAAACATTTTTCTTTCAACCTCACTCACAATAATCACCATACTAGAGCTTCTCACGATGAATCTTGGTACATCAACCACAACCACAATGTCATCACTTCTGGTGTCACGAATAATCACAATATGGCCCAACATACATGACCAATCAATCAAAAATCCAATCATACAACCTAGCCAAGACACTACGCCACATAAAGTTAAACGTAAGTTTACACCCCTCGGTGAAAGTCTCTCTAGTGTCTTTCATCAACTCAAAGTGGCTAGGATGATAAAATATCCCCTTACAAGACCTTGGATTGAAGGATAACCTAAGCCATATTGGTACAAACCTCATGCATATTGTGATTTTCATCACATTGATGGCCACTCAACTAATAAATGTACATGTTTTAAGAACTATGTCCAAGACTTAATTGATGACAGAGAGATCTTTGTAGATCTTGATGATGAAGCTCTTGCAACTAATGACATGTCAACTTCCACACCTTCAAATGAAGAGTTGACTATTATTCCCACTTCTATTCATACTGACATTCCACGAGATCATGACGAAGGTCAAGTATCTCCCCCTTCAAACCAATCCATTTCTTCTACAAATTTTCTTCCTATAGTCCAAACAGACATTGAACATGTTTCAGACAATCTTCTAACACCTAACGAGAACTTGAATTTTCTTCAAGACTCTCTTTCAACCCTTGACATGACAGAAGAGGGTCCATCATCAAACACCATTGAGCTTGATTCTATTCTTTCCATTCCAGCTCCTACACCTAACATCTCTAGTCTTGTTGTCAAAATACAACCACAACAAGCTTGGACACTTATCAACGATTATTATCTACTTGTCAAGATATCTACATGTGCACATTCTTTGAGTTATGTATACCCAGGAATATCTATTATTCAACTGTTTCAAGCCTTAATTGCAAATCTATCATCAAATCAATTAATTTACAACATAGAAAGAGACAACATTGAACTATTTCCTCTCTATGTGGCCATACAAGGAACCCCAAGTCTACATCTAGAGATCAATCCTTCTTTCCTCCCGCTCTTTCACTCACAGGGGAATATGTATCTCGACATCTTCCCTGCATCGACAATTTTATTAGTCCCTGCCTCCGACAGGAATACTATACATTTCAATGTAGCATATTAATTTTTCAAAAGTGGCCAATAAGAAGCTTTTATTTTTCCTAGCTTTGTCATATTCTAAAGTTATGACTAATTTTAAACATTTTTTAAATTAACACATTTATTTTTCTAGCCAATTGATTGGTGTTCAAGGGTGATGTGACTATTTTTGAGTCTTATTGCCAAAACAATTTTATAAATTTTAAGATGATAAAATTTTAGACTGACAAGTGTCTTATCATTTATATCATATTTTGACACTATTTATGAGAATCATTAATTCAATTCAATACATGACGTGACTATTTTTAGTCTTATTGTCAAAGCAATTTTATATAATAAACATATTATTTGTATAATTAATAATTACATTATATTAGTAATAATATTATATAATGTATATTAATTATACATAAATACTATTAACTATTTTATTATATTTTTATATTTTATAACAAACACAACTTATTTAAAAAAAAAAAAATACATATTACTTTATTAATAAAATTTATAAATATATGTTTTATACTTTTCATTATTTAAAAGTATACTGCATATATATGCTAAATTGTTATGCCACCTATTTTGATGTTCAAGTGATTAGTATACCATATCCAAGATATAGATTATGATTGCAATTTTTAGAAAAATCATTAGAGAAGCCTACAATATTTGTTTTGCAGTACTTAAAGCTCCAAATAGGTAAATTGCCTTGAAACCTACAACAACATTTTACAACTTCTAAGGTCCATTTTTCTTGTGTCCTTCCAGCTCTTAAGCAATAAATCGTCTAACCAATTAATCAAATTTATATCAAACTACTTGCAACATACATGACAGGAACTAGCCACCTTATGGCTCTTGTTTTAACATCACATATGTCTTTTGATGGCATCAAAAATGGAGTCAAGATTGTCATATTCCAATAGAATAAATGAGTAACGCTATTTGAATATGACAATCTTGACTCCATTTTTGACCTGGTTTTCTACGCGCTTAGATTTTATACCAAGACCAATGCGCAATTCAAACCCAGCAGATACAAACCAGAATCCATCTTTTCTCTGTTCGAAAAACATGGAGTCCTTATCTGTGGCAAAGATTGGGCCTCCGCGCAGGTTCCAGTCCATGGAATTCCACTACGACACCGACTTCCTCACCAATTCCGCTTCCACAGTTGGAGAATTCCATTTCAGTGCGCCCACAAGCCCAATGCGATCCTCCGCCATTTTATCGGATTTCGCCAAGTCGATCAGAGCCGTGGTTCCTTTCATGTGGGAGGAGAAGCCCGGAACCCCAAAGAAAAATGGGTATGAAAACGACGACGACGACGACGCCGACGAATTCAGCGAAGACGAGAGCGATTTCGTGTTCAGCGCAGGGTTTGAAGGCTCAAATTCAGAGGCCGTGCTGTCGACGGCGGAGGAGCTTTTTTCCGACGGCCAGATTCGGCCACTGCGTCCGCCGCCTGGCTCGGGGGGGTTCGATTTCGAAAAGGCCAACGGGAGTTTCAAATCTTTGTCGTCATTAAATGGATCGACGCCGAAGTCGCAGTCGCCGCGCTCCCCGCGGTCGCCATTAAAGGAGGGGCAGAGGATGGTAAAGGAGGCGATTTGGGGGTTTGCCAACAGAATGAGAGGCAAAGGCAAGGATTTTGATCCCTTCGCGGCGGCGCTGGAGGAGACAAAGAAGGACGAGCGGCGGGAGAGGGGGCGCGAGCGTTCCGCGGGGCGGAGGTGCAGCAGGTCGTGTTCTCCGCTTGGAATTTTCAAGAGGAAGAGGGATACTGGGGAGGATTTTTTGTCCAAACCTCAGCGGTGGACGCTCAAGGAATTCTTTTCCAGACGCAAGGAGAAGAGGGCGTTCGCTTTCTGTGTCGCTTCTGTAAAGAAACAGGCGGAGAAGCAGGGTCCGTTCAGGAAATTTGCAAACCATATGGAATACAGACTCGTTAAAAACTCGTAGTTTTATACTTCAAAACAAATGTCCCGTAACCTAAGGCTACGATGCCATTTACAATCTTCCATTTTTCCAAAATATCTGGAACGGCGCCGCCTATTTAAGATCTTCTGCATAATCTTGATAAACATTGAGGTTGATTATTGGGTGCAAACAACGATGCAGGTATATACTACTTAGAACAGATGTGAAGAGGTTTTGTTTTGGATTTGTCACATGTTAGATTTTGTTGAGCCGTGGTAGATGGCTTCAATTGTAAAAAAAAATTATGTACATAGAAGTGTTTTAGATTTTGCAATTTTCTAATTGTTTCTTGATAAATAAAATAAAATAAAATTATATAACATTTAAATGAACATTAATGAATAATAGTTTCATTCTTTTTTTAATTATATCAATCTTAAAAGTTTTTATTTTGGATTCAGCTTATCACAAATGATTAATAGGTTCATTCCCTTTTTAAATTTTTTAATTAATTATTGACAAATATCTTCAACCTCCTTAAACTATTTAGTTGGGTTTGAAAAAAACTTTCTCAGTAAATGAAAATAGGTTGAAAAGTGCACTATAAGACTAAGATATAACTATTTTTTAATTGACTTCTCAAAGCAAAAAGAAGAAAAATCCAAGTGACACTCAACTAGTCATTTAATTGCCCTTTCATGGTCAAATGGACGTCAAATTTAAAATTACCATAATTACAAATAACTGAGGGGATTACAGTCCATTGCCACCCTATTATTATTGTAGAATATATGTAAGCAGGGCTACTACAAATATTTTAAATACTTCTATATGAAATATTGTTGAGAAATATCAATTTCAAGGTGCTTACCTTAGTTTTTTTACATATTATTTTTTTACTAATAACTCCGTTACATTATGTGTCAATTTCTCACTTATGAATGACAAGTATTAATCTAGTTGTACCATTACATCAATCTCAAAAAAATGCGTGTGTGAGAAAAAAGGGGCCACAAATTGTATAATATGACTAAGGTATTGTTATTTTTCAATTGACTTCTCCAATAAAAAACAAAAATGATAAATGACATAAAATTATCTCATATCCATCAAATAAACATCAAATTTAATGTCAACAATAATTATGAATACCTTCACACTATTACATACCACCCCTAATTATTGTAAATCATCTAAACCACCAAATCTATAATAAGCCATTAATTGTTTATGAAAATAAGTACCATAGTTGTGTCTATAGAGAAACTATTCACGTTTCCAAGAACACATATTTTGTTTGCAGTCTAATTTTCCGAATTCAAAATTATTTTGCTTCTTTAAGGACGTGTTGGCTACAACATTGACCGAGATCAAGAAACTTCACATTTCTTTCATCTTCTCTTCCATTTAAAATAAATGTTAATTATGGCTAGTGATCTCTTAATATGGGGTTAGTTAATGGACCTGGGTAACTTTGAGAAAATGGATAGGGTTTTATAAAACATAATTTTATTACGTTGACAACAAGGTTAGTGGTGACAGTTTACCGATCTTCTCACATGATAATTGGAATGTTGAACTACACATTACAACACGGTTACCTCATCTCTTGCATCAGGGATGTGTGCCAAAATTTGATGTGAGCTTGGTTTGTAAAGGATTTTTATATGTAAAAAATATATATGAAATTGTCTATCTTTAAATACATAAGAGTAAGTGAATGATACAACTTTATGCTGGAATATTTGAACAGGAATCTTGGCGGAGAATTTTTTGCAACTAGTTAGGGTTGTACAGGATTTGTTGATCCCAATACAGAAGTTAAGAATGATGGGGAAAGGAAACTGGGTATTCAATGGGTCTGTCTGAAGCTAAGGGACATTATAGAATCAGAAAAAGTGCCCTTCAAGGAAGATGAAATCTCATAGGCAGAAAGAGTCGTAGGAAAATGTTCTCATAAAACAATAGAGAGTGTTTAACCCTTAGAACCAAGTGAAGAAGAAGGCAGTTTCTGTCTGAGAGTACGCAATAAAGTATTTGCAAGAAGTAGCAGAATGGAAATCACTCTAATAAGAGAATTTGTAGGAGTGAGACCTAATATTGATGTGGTTAGATACTAGGTGAACAACAAATGGAAGCCCAAAGGACATCTCAAAATTTATGTGATGGTTAAACGATTCCTTCTCATATCATTCTCGAACCATGAAGATTGTTCAAACACTCTATTAGGTGGGTCTTGGTTTCTCAAGAAAATAAGGTTATTTCTTAAGAAGCGGAAACCAAGGTTTGACCTGGAGAAGGAAAATGTATATCGTATGCCCATCTGGGTTAGATATTGAATCTTCCCCTGTAATACTGGAAAGAGGAGGCAATGGTAGGAATTGCGAAAACCTTCGATCGGTTGATATCGTTCGATCTAGTGATTAAATCAAGGAAAAATTCAATCTTCGCATGATTTTGTGTGAATGTTGACATGGATAAGGAAATACCCTCTATAGTGAAGTTGTCATCCAAATATGGCAACTCTTGGATAAGGGAAAAATGATATCATGTGGCAAAATTTGATGCGAGCTTGGGCTATAAAGAACTTTTATATGTAAAATTAATTTTTAAAAATATATGAAATTGTTGGTCTTTAAATATATGTAGGAGCAGGGAAAATGACACAATTTTATGCTGGAAATTATGAATTGGAATGTGGCTGGGAATTTTTTTGCAATTGGCCATGGTTGTGCAAGATTTTTTGATCCCAATGCAGAAGCTACACATGATGGGGTAGGGGATCTAGCTATTTGGTGGGTCCATCTAAAGCGAGGGGATGTTGTGGAATAGGGAAAAGAGACCTTCAAGGAAGATAAATGGTCAAAAGCTAAAAGAGTTGTAGGAAAAGGTTCTCATAAAACAGTAGAGAGTTTTCAACCCTTGGAACCAAGTGAAGAAGAAGGTGGTTTCTATTTGAGAGTGCCTAATAAAGTGGTTGAAAGAAGTCAACATAATGGAAAATGCTCTAATAATATAATTTATAGGATTGAGACCTAATACTGACGTGGTTAGAGAATGGGTGAATAAAAAAATAAAAGCCTGGATGACATCTCAAATTTTATAAGATGGTTAAAGGCTTATTTCTTATATCATTCTCAAACAATGAAGATTGTGCAAACATTCTATTAGGTGGGCCTTGGTTTCTTGGGAAAACATGGTTATTTATTATGAAGTGCAAACTGAGGTTTGACTTGGAGAGGAAAACATATATCTTATGCGCACCTAGGTTAGATTATTGGGACTTCCCCTGCAACACTTGAAAGAGGAGACGATGGTAGGAATCTCAAAAACTTTCAGTCAGTTGATAACGTTCGATCTAGTGACCAAATCAAGGAACAACTCAATCTTCACATGATTTTTCATGAATGTTGACATGGATAAGAAATACCCTCTAAAAGAAAGCTATCATCCAAATATGGCAACTAGATTCAACATTGAATATAAGAGCAAACTTATGGTTTGTCAAGTCTGTAGTAGAACATACCATGAAGCGAGATCCTACCTTGTTAAGGGGAAGAACAAAACATTATGGTGAAGGAAAGATGGTATGAACATTCAAAAAGGTTAAACAAGAGAGAAAGCAGAGATTAGGAAGCCAACATCAAATGAGGAGAGGATCATAGGAAACTCCCTTACACATAACAAAGATCAAAAGAAAACATGTGACAAGGATAAGGGATATGAAGCTAACCTTGAGCATGTAATGAAATTACTTAGATAGATAAAAATATCAGAATCAAGAGTACACAAAATAACATCAAAACATATATGGAAGATCACCAAGTTCAATTAGAATAGTTAGCCACTTCAAGGGGAAACCTCCCAACCATACAATAAGACTTCAATACTCAATAAAGAATTCCTTGTTCCATAAAGCATCCCCTTTCCATAAAAAAAAATTTAGTCATGGTTGGACCGTGTTTGAGATTCTAAATGAGATTTTATATACTTGGGTCATCTCGCCATTCAAACCTTGCCTCATCCACCCAATCTTCTTGTAGTAGAGATATGGCACATAATAATGCCTTAACTAACGCATCCTTTTGAGATAGAGCATCAACGGATACATTCTCCTTCCCTTTCGTGTAGATTATCTCAAAATCATACCCCAACATTTTTTAGACCCATTTCTATTTCACTTCAAATGATAAATTTTCCTCTAAGAAGTATTTCAAATTATCATGATCTATTTTTACTTTGAAGTGTCTACCCATTAGATATGGTCTTCATTACTTTATTGCATGAAGTATGGACAGCATTTCATTCTCATAAATTGGTTTTGACAAATTCTTACCTTTGAATTATTGGATCTCAAAGGAAATGGGATGACCCTCTTGCATGAATATTGCCCCCATACCATACCCTGAAGCATCACATTACCTAATGAATGTTTTGGAAAAATATGGGGTATCTAAGACTAGAGTGGTGAACATGGCCTTTTTCAACTTCTCAAATGCTTTGGTAGCTTCTTCATTCCAATGGAAATAGCATTTCAATAAAAATGTGAGTGGTGTTGTTGTGCTGCCATATTTCCTTACAAATCTACAATAATAACCTGTAAGCCCCAAAATTCCTCGAAGAGTCTTTAGTGTTTTTGTAACCTTCCACTCAAACATGGCCTTTATCTTTGTAAGATCCACTTTAACACTTGCATAAGAGATGACGTGACTCAAATATTCAACCTCCTTGACTCCAAAATAACACTCAGAGGGCTTTGCATAAATTTGATGTTGTTCAAGAGTTTCCAACACCTTGTTCACATGGTACAAGTGTTTCTCCCATGTTTTTTTATATATTTTATATCATCAAAGAACACTAAAACAAACTTCCGCAGGAAATTATTAAAGATATAATTAATCAAAATTAGAAATTTAGAGGGTGCATTTATGAGTCCAAAGGGCATTACAAATAATTCACTATGGCCTTCATGTGTTCGGAAGGCTATTTTATGAACATCCCCATCCTTGATTCTAATTTGATGATCTAGAAAAGAGATCAAGTTTTGTAAAGTAAACAAAGCCATGCAACTCATCTAGCAAATCATAAATTATAAGAATATGAAATTTATATTTGATGTTGTACTTATTGAGTTCCCTATAATCAGGACACATGCACCAATTGTCATATTTTTTATGCACCATCACTATTGGATAAGAATAACCACTCTGACTATGACAGATATTTCTTGCTCCTAACATCTCTTATATTATCTTCTCAATCTCACTCTTTTGCACATATGGGTACCTATAAGGAATAATGTTGGGCGGTTGGTATCAGATTTTTGTGCAAGGATAAATACGGAATTTTATTGTTTAAAATCGACACACGAACTTTAGTCACACTCGACCTCTTGAGGTTGTGTTAGGACAACCGATGTAGAATGAGTGGATGGCTATGGGTAGAAAAATATAGTGTATATGTGAAACATGGGGAAATGGAGTGAATGTAGTGAAACAGTTTATCAAGGCAATATAATGTCTTCAACGCACAATATCGGGATATTCTTGTCAAGCGAAAGAAAGGCCCTTCTAACCTGAATGGGTCTAATGGATGGGTCAGAAAGAATATCCACATGAAGACTCCAATCGATATCGAGCTCTGTGGAAATCCTTTCTATTGGCTATGGGATACGTGGAAAACCAACGTGCACCTCATAATGATGTCCAGACAAGGTCATGGAATAAATGAGAGAGGCGTGGTTCCACTAGCTCTATGGGCGGTTCGCTGGTTCAGTCAAGAATGAGAGGGCTCGATGAGATTTTTCGTTTAGAATGTTTAGCTATCTGATAATATCTAGCTAAAGCAGAGATGTCTTAAATACTAGTATACGTAGTTCAGTGTCTAAGTCTAATTGGTTTTCGAGCCCATTCGGTTGGGGGACCATTGGATCACAAATGTAAATTGTCTCTAGTCATGGTCCTTTTATGGTCATATGTGTGTGATCTAAACCTGTTGTTGGGGGTTGCCCAATATTCGTAAGCCTTGTCAGCCTTGATGTTTAAAACGTTGAGTTGTGCAATGTGATTAGAGTACCGTGATGGTGTTATGAGGACAAACATACATAGTCCAATATTTGTCCGTGAGAAGTTTGGGCCTATTCAGTTGGGAAACCTGTGGATCAGAACCATATGTCCATTCTTGTTGTGGTCCATGAATTGTCATGTATGCATTTAATCTACGAAAAATAAATAACAAAGCAATCTAAATAATTGAAAGCTACACTATTTTTTGTATTTTTGATATAAAAGAAATAAATAAATATAAAAGAATTAATCTAATTGTAGTCACAAAATCACGCACTTACTATTACATTAATACCGTCGAGTATGCTATTCACTAGTGACCCATCCTTTGGTCTTGTTTTCAGTTAGTCAAAGTGCCATCATTGTTTGTCTACTTCAGTCGTCATTTGTCTTTGTAGTCGTGGACATATTTTAGGGTGTCTCAAGTGTTGTAATCTGCTCAGTTGTCATCTTTAGGTCTATGTTGGGGCACCCCAGTCTGTGATTTTAGGCACGTGTCATCATAGTTTGTGGTCCTAATTTATTTGTTCGAGGTCAGTCCTAACGTTTACCTCGTGTATTCCCCTAGGTCATAGTCGGAAGTTTTAGGTCACTAATGTCAAAATCTGAGCAAGAGATCCCTATCTAAACATAACATACTCACTACATTATGAGCGGACATCTCACTATCAAGGACAACTATTACTAAGGCAAGGGACTACATTTGGACATCTTCTACATATGCATCACACACAAGCATAGGGGAAAAGGGTTGTATTATTTCCATTCCATCCACCAATTGCATTTTACATCTAGTTATTGCCCCTTATTACCATGTCATTTGTGCTAGGGAACCCCAAGCACAAAATTACACACACACATAGAACAACATTAGTTCCGAAATGTAGTGCATCACTTAGTTGTAAGGCCACTAGTTTGGCAATTGAGGTCAATCTGACCTATTCATATGCATTTTTATTTTTTAGGAATTTATGCTTTGGATAGGGTTTTGCAGGTAACATTCACAATGACATATGCAACATTATTGCGACACCTGTGCGGCAAGAGCGAAGGTATTTCAGAGATACTGTGACACCTATGAATTCAAGTTCTGATATTTTCTGCAGATTACAGCACCTAGATATCAAACCAGGGTGCCCCAGTATCCTCCCAGATGCCTCAGTATAGAAAAAAAATCACCTTATGCCCTTCCCGAGGCCATCCAGTCATAACTTTCCTAGTCTGGGTACCAGTTTGCTATAATCCAGCACATAGTGAGGTAAGTTAATTCAAGGTTAGTACCATATCCCTATTATTTCCATTATTTCAATCCATTCAAATATTAAAGCAAAATATTTAGATCTAGCAATTCAATATAACACTATTTAGATTAACTTATAAAATAGCCATCAAATTCTATTTTTAGTTAATCATTTTGTTAAACCCTATGTTTTAAACATTTTTCTTTTGGATCCTCTTTTATACTCTAGTAGTTAGCATAGTTTTTATTCTCCTGCATCATTTCTCATTTTAGTGTCAATCTTATTTATGATAAGGCTAACATAGCTCAACTTAGGGATTTATATAGTGCTCCTATGGTCTTACATGATGACATTCAACAAGCTCTCCTAAAAGGTCAACAACGTGTGCCAACCAATCCCGTTGATTCTCCTATAGGTATATGCCTTGTTGATAACCATGTTGCTTTCACTCGTTGTACGCCATGCCATCTGATTGCATATGACCCTTCTTATCCTTCTTCTGATATGCCACTCAATGTTTTAGATCCTTCTATCATTGATTATTTATTAGGTATTGATTCAAAATCTGGTGTACCTCCTACCTCTCCTCTCGCCACCCCTGTCATTACTCCTATCCCTTCTACCACTTCCAATAGCCCTCTTCACACATCTCTTTTGAGATTGCATTCTCCTTCTTATTACATGGATGATCTTATTGATTTTGGTGATGACCATAACATTATTTTAGGAACCCTCATCTTCTATTGATCAGACCTCTTAAGTCTCCTTATTTCCATCATGTTGCATGTGACTCTCCCGCTCTTTAATTTGTACTTACTATTGCACATGAGTCACCCCCCAATGTTTCTTCTTCTCCTTCTATTCCCATATCCCCTACTATATCTTCACCTATTGAGGTTTCTTCCTTTCTCACTACACCTACTATAGTTTGTGTTGATCCTAGTCATACTACCACTCCTACATCCACATCTACCACCACACCTTTAGAATCTGGTTCCACACTACCACCTCTTGACATTCCCATGATCACTAATAATGGAAAAATTCAACCACTTAATACATTTTTTCCATCTCCTGCCATCCCCTCACAAGATATTCTATCTCTCATGCATGTCATAGGTCAACTTTAATAAAAATTTCATACTCTTTACTTTAGAAAGTAGAGCCTATTATGCCTCCATTGACAAAAAATCTTTACATGACAACCCCATCCCTAAAAAGATTAATTATTCTACCTTCCCTAGAGACTTTGTCATGCCTATTTTCACGTGCTTCGATGGCATCAACAATCTTCATGCCCATGCTATACATAACCACACACTTATGACCGACTACTCTAGTGATCGCTTGTTGTTGAAGGCCTTCCATTACAATCTTATTGATAACGCACTATAGTGGTATACCCATAGCCCTTTTGGTTATATTAGGACTTTCTATGACATGGAGGATGAATTCCTTCATGATTTTATCATCAATAAAGGTCCTAGGGTCACATTCCTAATCTGCATCAAGGCTCTTCCAAAACTATTCAAGATTACATCTTACGCCTTAATGCATGTATACATCAACTTATCTTTCACCCTAGTGACTTGGAAAAGTAGTTCATCTTTTGTCGTGGTATTATTCCTCCTCTATAGAAATTATTACATTATGATACTTATAAGTCCATTATACTTTTGTGTTACAAGGTTATCAATCTAGAACAGGACCTTTCTTTCATCTCCTCTAGTAGCACCTCCTCATGTTTCTTTGATTACTCTTTCCTTTGCTATTCCACCTACACCTCAAGTTGTACATACTAAGAAATATCCAACCTTGGCTAAAATTCAAACAAAGTGTGCTCCTCCTAATCCACGTCCTAGCAACAATTGAAAGAAACCCATATCTAAACCCAAAGTTTAAAGGAAATAACCTCATTCCCCTTCTCCACCTCCTACATATGTTTCTCTAGCTCCGCCACCAGTTGCTACTACCACTCTTTGACCTCAGTACTGGGAGCCTCTCTATTTTTCACCTAATGCTCAAACCCATGATGTGTTACGTGTATTACCTGATGAGAAATCAATTCGAATTCATTCCAACTAAAACCACCCATCACACCATTTACAACATCAACATGATCAATATTACTATAATTACCATCGTGTTAGTGGCCATCATGACAAAGTATTGTCTTGCTTTATGTGAGAGGTTGCAATAACTCAAGGAAACTGGTGTCATATATTTTACATCTCGAGAGAGATCATTTTATCCTTCACCATGACAATGTAGGCATACAACCCCTAAGTATTCTCTACATGGTACTCATTTTTTCTGTCATTCACCACCAACACATACATGTTATCTACCACCTCCATTGTTTCCACCACCATATCCATTGCATCCACATAATTCACACTATCCATCACTTGCATCCCATGGGTTTCCACCAGTCTCTGCACACCCGATGGTCAATCTATATGACATGTACTTTGGTTCATACACTCATTCTCCATCCTTTTCATATGCTTCTACCTCCACTCATCATTTTGGTCATTAGTAGGTGATCACTATCACCTCACTCCCCGATGATGCACTTATGTTATTATGGCTGTTACATGATTGTTAAGGGATTAGTTTTAATAACTTTTCATCACGCGTTCCATCTTTCATGTAGCGTACCTCAATAATTTCCAGATGAAAAAATATTTCTTACATGGCTCATACGTGACTTCCTAAGGGTCTTGTTACATGAGCCTACTCATCCATATAATAGGGGACATCGTTAGTCTCCCCCATCCTATTTTCATCACCTTATCATATTACAATTATATCGCATTTTCACCTATTCACTATGATACACTCATCTATTTCCACATTTGTTCTATTATCCCCATTACATTGCCTACATGATACATACTTTATTCATCTCATAAATCACATTACATTAGTTATCTAAATTATCATTTACCATGAAAAACTCTATCTACCATCACAAACATCATCATAAAAATTTATATTCATCACATACAAAACAATACACATGATAGAACAATAACCCTACAACCATACGATATTCATTACATCACAATGGAAAAACATCTCAAATATTGATTTCGTATATATATCAAAAATAGGTGTCCATACACATATCCATCATACAACTATCATTGGTGGGAACGAACTCCCTACATCATATACAATCATCACTATCAAAACTCATCATCACTATTACTCTCATGTATTACGAGAGCTTTATAACTAGATGGCTTGCCACTAACACAATGCCACATTTCGCTGCCTCGAAACTTCTCCAACTGCCTACGTAACATTGCAATCTCACTGTTCTACTTTGAGAACTGACACTACAAGTATACATAACATGCAAACGTGTCCTGAGCCAAGAGACCACCACATACCACCTCTTGGGAATGACGAGTATATTCATGTGCCTCGTCCCTCTCACTAAGTAACATCGTACATTTCACCACTACTATGGTTGCTAGCTTAAACAGATGAGTGTGCTTGTCTGTAATATTTTCCATGCACTCTAGTATCCCTCCACATAGCACATCACTAGGAATGTTCCGCATCAATGTGCTGATCGATGTGTCTACTATCAGCAACCAATAGGCATCTCTTACATACACAACATAAAACCTTTTGTTAGTCAACCACATACAAACCAACATAGACATTTTATTAACTACAAAATTAGCATACAAAAATACTTACGATCTGCCACTGTTGCCACGCTACGCTACAGTGTTGAAAGACATATACCTCACCCGCTCCTCCTACCAGAAAATCCATGGCACATGTGAACACTAGATACAAACAACACCCATCGATGTGCTTCCCACCATGCTTTATAATCCTCCATACATCCTGCACCATATCCATCTACAACTATTATCATTGGGTTAGCCACATATATACTTGGTGATATCAACTACTCTGCTATGGGCCCTGGCCTAATACCCCGCCCTCATAGGGGCCCTAACAGGTCATAACCATATGTATGGCTCTAGAAGCACATGCTACACCATACTAAACTGCCGTGATACCCTCTCCACCTAGAAAAACTCTGCCACACTTAGAAAGTCTTAGTCTTATAACCACATGGTCCTTTGAATACAATCACAACTCTGTAGCATCCTTAAGACATCCCCTATGATCCCGATATGGCTTCTATATCAGTGACTTCGGCCCCATCCTATATATTAGGGATATGAAACTATATGTGTCCATATTCTTACCAAAGATATCAACCCAATGTCAAGCAAATATCTTAGGCCAAGCCTACTCCCCTTGTGGCCCTACAACTAGTCTCAAGACAACTATAACCTCATATGCCCATACATGTAGCAGTTTGGTGGATCTTATACCCCCACCATGCTCATCATACATAAATTGATACAAATCCATACTATAAATAGGATAACACTCACCGCGCTCATGTATATTCTCATCCCATCCTCCTCTATCCAGTAATGACATATGTCATGCATCTTATACAATATTTCAAAACCTCCTCCCTCTACTACTATACAAGATGATATCACCACTCTGATGAACTTCTGCAACCATGGAACCCTAGACTGCAATATTGCATCCACACTAATATGGGCCTCGGATGGTACCTGAGGCCCCACAAAATATTGTCTATGTGGAGAACATTTGGCACTTTATATCTACTACTGCCATAACTCATACTTGTTCTCCAATCACTAGAAATCACAGTATGCGATATAACATTCTATAGGCTGTCACCATCATCTCCCCTTTGGGAAACAAAAATGTGCACGTATCGGCATACCACCTTTCACATAATGTAATCACCATGGGCATATTATGAGGCACATCCTCCATCCATAATATATGCTATAGGCTAGTATGGTCCATCACATCCCAATCATTGTCTAAAAAACACCTAATCCCAATAATGTACTCAAGTGTCAACTACCACATAACTCCCTTGAGTGGATATCCCTATACATAACACCACAAAACAATAACAACAACAACATTAACAGACTTCCCATAATTAAATACGAAAATTCAATGTACTAGATACACATTCCATTAGAATTTTCCATCAAATCAAAAATTTATGGACTAGGGTGCCTAGATGCAGGATTGGGGCACCCCAGAGCAGGACACTAGCACCCAAATCTAGACACTCTAGTCCCAGGGGTCACTAGCACCCTCACCCGCTCCTGTCCAGGTCCTAAAGGATGAGAAATAAAAAAAACCCTAAAGTTTCAAAAATTCAACCAAAAAATGCCTAGTACACCCTATATTCTTACAAAAATAACACATTTACCAACTCTGTCATAGTGCGTGACACCACAGTGGTCACCACTCTCTCAAACTGGACTAAGACGTAATGGTCTCGCTTAAGGCATCTCTACTAACTCCATATACACTCTCACACTCGCACAAAATACAAATGAAGTGATAAGATACCCTTTCACTTTACTATTTATAGTCACTTTTCAATAATATTTTTACTATGGTCCCATATTTCACATTTATTACCAAAACTAATACACATGTCACCATTTTGTTCATTATCTTGAGCATTTTTACTCCGATTTACATCTTGTTCACAACATTCCCTTTTAGAATTCCACCTACCACTGCATTGTACACATTTCACACAAATTATATCTCCTTACCACTGTCTCCCACTTTCTGCATATGCATTCTAACCTCTTACCGTTACTTTTAACTAAGATTTCATTCATTTCAACACTCCGTCTTTCGCCGAAATGGGGGGCATATTATTGGGGTTCCCCCTATAATTCTCCTTGTGTCACCACGTACTTCAACATCATGAATCCAACACCTTGTAATTCATACAACCATGGAATTTCATCATAAATCTCCCTTAATGACTTAATCAGGGGGAAAAAATCATTTAACACCTTCCAAACATGATCACACACTATAACCTATCAATATCCCCTAATGACCTAACTTGGGGGAAATAATCAACTAAAAATCTTTTTACGTGACATCTCATTCATTTTCTAGCAACTTTCCCCTAATGACCTAACCTAGGGGCAATTAGTGAAAAACCTCTTCATGAGTAACCAATCAAATCATACCATTCAAATCTACAATCGTTATCCTAGATGACCTAACTTGGGAGTTACATTCACCACTGCATTCCTAGATGACCTAACTTGGATTTTTATTCTATATTCCACGTACACTTTCAGATGACCTAACATAGAAGCCATCTCATTCTCTATCATGTTCACTTCCAGATGACCTAACTTGGACACCTTTACATTTCACTAACACCCATGAAGTGGGGAAAAGAGTGCCTTTCCCCCTTATCACTCCTATATGGGTGAAATTTTCTAATCAAAATTGTTTGGATCCAAAATCACAACATTTTGATCTGAGTTGGTCTACAGTGGCTAGATCTTACAGGATGTACCTTAAATTTTGGAAGAATAATAAAATTTTCTCCCTACACTCTTCCTCTGAGCGGCAGGATGCCCAAATCCTCCCATTATTCCATTCATATACAAGAGTTTGGGTTGGAAACCGATCACTCCTTACCCACCTATTCGTTATTGAACCAAATTTAGAATCATCCAAAATCCTAATCATCATTTTAGCATTTTCCCACACCTCACCACAATATTTACACTTTTCGATACGTTGCATGGATGTAACTCGTTGATCCTTAGTTTGACATTATTCTATACTATCAACTCAATTCTACTACACATCTATGTATTCTTCTACAGCTTGGGATTCTCTAGATTTTTCTCAGGTACACATCTCTATCTACTTTATGTTACCAAGATTTCCTATCATCAACATAAAGTTTGGGGGAAAATGTAGTCACAAAATCACACACTTACTATTACATTAATACTACTGGGTATGTTATTTTATACATGGATCTTGTGAAATAAAATTATTCTCTAGTTACCTATCCTTTCGTATTTTTATCCATTTAGTTAGGCATCATTGTTGTTTGTCTAGTTAAGTTGTGATTTGTCTATGCAGTTTTGGGGCATCTTCTATGGTATCTCAGGTGTTGTAATTTGCTCATTTATCATTTTTTGGTCTACGCTGGGGTGCCTAGGGTTGCACTGGGGTGCCTTTAAAATATCACCCGTCATAATTTGTGTTCCTAATTTATTTGTTTGAGGTTTAACCTAATGGTTACCCTGTGTATTCCCTTAGGTCATAGTCGACAATTTTGGTCCACTAGTGTTGAAATTTGAACAAGAGATCCCTATATAAAAGATAAAATACTCACTACATTATGGGAGGACATCTCAATATCAATGGAAGCTATCTACCAAGGCAAGGGAATGAATTTTGGTATCTTATACATTTACATCACACACAAGCATAGAGGGAAGGGTTGTATTCTTTCCATTTCATCCACCATTTGCATTTTACATCTATTTATTTCCCCTTATTACTGTGTCATTGGTGCTATAGAAACCTAGGCACAAAATTGTACACACACACATACATAGAACTACATTGGGTTCAAAATTTAGTGCAACGCTTCTAATCGTAAGGCCACTAGTTTGGCAATTGTGGTCAGCCACACGGCCTATTCTATATGCATTTTTATTTTTTAGGAATTAATGCTTTGGATAGGGTTTTGTAGGTAACATTTACAATGAGATATGCAACATTATTGCGACACCTATGTGACAATAGTGAAGGTATTTTAGAGATGCTACAATACTATCAAATTTAAGTTCTGATCTTTTCTATAATCTACAACACCCAGATATCAGACCAGGGAACCTTGGGATACCCCACGATATCCTCCCAGGCACCTCAGTATAGAAAAACAAGTCAGCATCTACTGCCTTGCTAAGGCCATTCATTCACAACTTACCTAGTCTGACATACCAGTCTGCTATAGTCCAGCACATAGTAAGGTGAGTTACTTTAAGGTTAGTACCATGTCCTTCCTATTTCCATTATTTCAATCGATTCAAATATTAAATCAAAAATATTTATATCTATCACTTCAATACAAGCTACTTAGTTTATATTTAGATGAACTTATAAAATAACCATCAAATTCTATTTTTAGTCTAATCTACTAATTAAACTAAATCTATTTTGTATTTTTTGGAATAACAATGCATATTGAAGAAATGAATAAAAAATTGCTTATAATCCTAATTAACAAATGTTATACAAATAAATAGTCGGATGTAGCTATTTATCTATGCAACAGTATACTAAATATATTCTAATTTAAATACAAATTTTTCCAATTAATAATTGTGGATTAAATCCTCTTCCACATCTCAGAGACACAGGAAGATTTAGAATCTTCTGAGAAGATTTTCTTCCCCTGTAACTTCCGTAGATAGAATGTAAGAGAGATATTAACAGTAGAAACCAACAATTTGTAATATATTTGTTGACTATGCTATGGTGATACTATGCAAAAGCTTCCTCCAGACATCACTTCCCTCACAAATCCACAGGGATAGGAAAGGGAAAGATCTATAGCCATAAACTTCTATAGAAGATGTGAAAGTTTGCTTGAAGAAAATGATCTAACTATTTGCAATAAATAAAATGTATTTATTTTATCTCTAGATGATAAATGTGCGCACATTCAGAGAATATATGAAGAAAAGAAGAAACTCAACAACAACCCCCAACCTAGAATTATAGTGCAGAGGCAATGCCAGTAGTGGTATCACTTTGTCCCCTCAATTATCTTTTCCAATCTTTTGTGTCCACGTGAGTCCAAGGAGATGGAAATGTAGAGGAAGCAACAAGAAGAAAGTGTTAGAGCAATGACAGCTTGATGGCATTCTGGTTGCAATGCAGGTAAAAGAGAGACAACGTAAGAGAACAGATCTTGGTTGTGAAATTTCTGGCGAGATTGTGGTAGCTTAACTTGGCAAGATACACAAATAATCTTCGGCCATTTACTTCAGAAAAAGCGATGGTTTTATAGAATGTTGGCTGGGAAATGGTCTAAGCCATTTGACAACAATGAGGTGCTACATCACAGCATGAAGGGGCAGTAAAACACTCAATCAACAATCACAAGTGGAAGAGGAGGTTAAGATGAATCAGTCAAGCTTAAAATCAGATAAAATGATTAAGAAATGTGTTCTAAAAGTGAACTAAAGTGAAATAACACGCATGTAATTCACACATGAAGAGTTCTTGAAAATTCACACAGGACCACCATCCAGGCAGGGCGGTGGTTTTGTAACTATAGACCAAAACTATGGAAAAATTGATGCGAGAAGCTGCAGAAAAGAAAGAAAATGGCTAAGTAAGGTAAACTAGGATACAAATATAATCTGCGAAGAGGTTAAGGAGCTCAAACACCTTTGAAAAAGACACAAATCATCATTGGAGGCTTTGAACCATTTTGTAACAATGTAGCACGTAAAAATTTGGGTGTGTACATATTGCCCCCTCGGAGAAGCGTTTTAGCCATGAAGAGGTGTAAAACATAGAGTCCAAGTATGGTGTTCCCGAAATGGGGAGTTAGAAGCTATACCTGACACACCCATGCACCGAAACGTCACCATCCAAGATCCCATTACCTGTAAGACAAAAGAAAAACTCAAGTGCATATACAATGATATTGAAAAATAAACACTAAAATAAAACGACAAGAGGACTTACTATTTGTGTGAGGTTAGAAGTATACCTGCGCTAACGCTCTAGCCTTGCAAAGCATATACACTCAAAACAAATTTAAAACAAAGCATATATATAACCAAACCATTCATTTTCAAATTCATTTGCATATATCTTCATTGTGATTTTTAAGCTCTAGACTGCCCATCACCATTTTGAGCGAGATTATAGTCAAAATGATGAGTGTGACGATGCGATCATGGCCTTGCGAGTGAGAGATTCAGCGGTGAAGACAAAGGTTAGTATTTTACATTTGTTTATTTGAAACCTAAAAATGTAAAATTTAAAAAATCTATACCTAGGGGAGTTATTTTCAAAATTTCTTGTTTTAAAATGTTCCCTAGGAGGTAGTCTAGGTGGGTCTACCTTTCGTTTTATGTAAAAAGGTCTATTTTTGTCTTTTTTTGAGTTTTTGGGTCAAAGGGAACGACTTGTCCATTCTGGACACGACCACCACCCTGTGAAGGGTGGCGCTTACAAAAGCGTTGCCCTATTCAGGGCGGAAATCATGGAACCTCCGCGGCAATTACAAAATTGCTTCTCTGCAAAGTCGAAGGTTTTGTAATTTCTGAGGAAGAGAGCTATTTTGACCGAGTTAAAAAATTTTTTTGGATTTTGGGTTTCTTTATACTATTTTTGATGAGCTTATGTATTGAAATACATTTCTAATTTGATCTTTTTCTTGTTTTGTGAATGCAGAAGGAGTTATATGTTCACTGGAGCTGGGCGAGAGGTGTGATTAGATTACATGCATTATTACTCAGCTAACTCAGGATGAGAGGGATTTATTGCATTGGGCTAGGTTGTGGAGGATCTCTCAGGTGCCTCACATAGCACTAGCCAGCCATATTCTATGCGACCTATTGTCTTATTGGGATGTCGACCAGAATACTTTCTGATTTCCTGGTGTTAAGGGAGAGTGGACCATCACTCTCGAGGATGTCTACATGATTCTTGGTGTTCTTGTGATCGGATGATGGTTGACCTTGGAGAGTGCAGGGGCCATGGATAGATATAGATAGTGGGCATCCTATATAGGAGATGATGGGGTGTTAGAGGGTGCCAAGAAGGGTATGCATCCTCTATCTGCTACCTCTGCACCTATCCTTACCCTACGTAAATCCATTATTATTATTTGTGTGAGTTTAGAAGTATACCTGCGCCAACGCTCTAGCCCTGCAAAGCATATACACTCAAAACAAATTTAAAACAAACCATATATATAACTAAACCATTCATTTTCAAATTCATTTGCACATATCTTCATTGTGATTTTTAAACTCTAGACCACCCATCACCATTTTGAGCGAGATTATAGTCAAAATGACGAGTGTGACGATGTGATCATCGTCATGTGAGTGAGAGATCCAGTGGTGAAGAAAAAGGTTAGTATTTTGCGTTTGTTTATTTGAAACCTAAAAATATAAAATTCAAAAAATCTATACCTAGGGGAGTTATTTTCAAAATTTCTTGTTTTAAAATGTTCCCTGGGAGTTAGTCTAGGTGGGTCTACCTTTCATTTTATGTAAAAAGGTCAATTTTTGTCTTTTTTTGTTTTTGGTTCAAAGGGGACGGCATGTCCATTTTGGACACGACCGCTGCCCTACAAAGGGTGGCACTTACAAAACCGTTGCCCTATTCAGGGTGGTGACCATCATGGAACCTCTGTGGAAATTACAAAATTGCTGATCTAGCAAATTCAAAGGTTTTGTAATTTCTGAGGAAGAGAGCTATTTTGACCGAGTTAAACTTTTTTTTTGGATTTTGGGTTTCTTTATACTATTTTTGATGAGCTTATGTATTGAAATACATTGCTAATTTGATCTTTTTCTTGTTTTGTGAATGCAGAAGGAGTTATATGTTCGCTGGAGTTGGGCGAGAGGTGTGATTAGATTACATGCATTATTACTCAGCTAACTCAGGACGAGAGGGATTTATTGCATCAGGCTAGGTTGTAGAGGATCTCTAGGTGCCACACATAGCACTGACCGGTCAGATTCTATGTGACGTATTGTCTTATTGGGATGTTGACCAGAATAATTTCTAATTTCTTGGTGTTAGGGGAGAGTGGACCATCACTCTTGAGGATGTCTACATGATTCTTGGTGTTCCTGTGATCGGATGATGGTTGACCTTGGAGAGTGTAGGGGCCATGGATAGATCTAGACAGTGGGCATCATAAATAGGAGATGATGGGGTGTCAGAGGGTGCCAAGAAGGGTATGCATCCTCTATCTGCTACCTCTGCACCTATCCTTACCCTACGTAAATCCATTATTGGTATTTTGGATTCATGTTTGGTTGGAGACAAGGGCAGGGACAAGCTCTTGTACTGTTGGGCTTCAATCATTATGCAGATTGAGCAGTACTGGAGGATATTTTGGGGATCACATACTATGAATTTTACCGAGTTGTAAGGCTACAAGGGAAATCCTTGAGCCACCCTTCCTTAGTGATGTGCTGGGTATATGAGCGGATCATCCCCTATCAGAGGGGGGTTGGCATATAGGATCCAGGGGCCATCAAGGAAATGAGGTGGAATACTTTGGCTCCTCTCATAAGAGCACATAGGCATGTTTCTTCCTTGACTATAGATGATTTTATTGCTAGACCGTATCAAGATATGATCAGGTTATGTGGTCAGAAGGGGACTATCCTTATTGCTTGTGTCAGCACTGCACAATTAGTTGACAGGTCCATGAGGGTGGAGGACCACCTTTTTTCCAAAGTACCCTAGCAATTTGGGTTACCCTATGATGATGTTATTCCTACAATGTTTGTCTTCTACCGAATCATTAAAGAGGATCATGGAGGCCCTAAATGCCTACACGGTTGGACTATTGTAACACCCAGGATACCTATCAATGTGGATAAGGTACCAGTTCCCAGAGTACCAGCAGATCTCCTACAGATTGAGGTTACACCCACTCATAACAGGGAGGAGGAATATTAGGCCCACACAGTGACATATACAAAGACTCAGGGGGATGCCGATGAGGAGACGAGTGAGGAGGTCAGACCAGAGGGGGGTGATGAAGACAATAACTCAAAGTGGAGAGTCATAGGTGAGTTTTCATAGGCTACCAGAGTGGAGGAGAAGGCAAAGAAGGATACCCTTGTTTCTGAGGATCCCCTATCTCTCAAGAGGGGTGGCGATGAGGCATCATTGATGGGAAAGAGGGTTTCCTCAGTAGAGGGGGTTGCACAGTAGATGCCTATGGTGGCTTCACCACTACCAGTTGTACCAGATGATCCTACTTGGATGCCTAGATATCCAAGTATGTAGATACTCTTCTCTCACCCTTGTTAGCTATAATTTGTTCATAAATTACACATTGTGTTTCTTTTTTATTTTTAAATGTTTTTTAACTCGTTGTTGCTCTTTTTTTTTAGACACTGTTTAGGGCTGGTGAGATCTTATTCACAGGATCTATGTTGATCCCTATGGGGAAGACTCATGCAGAGCTGTTGGAGGATTTGGGATAGCCATTACCGGCTGAATGACATACTGATGTGTTTGTGCCTCTTTGGAAGTCTTTGGAGATATTGACTTCTCATAGGAAACAAATTTCTGCATATGATATGGTGGAGAGGATGGTGAGGTGGAGCCACTCACGCAACGAGGCTGTGACTAGTGGTTAATCTCACGGTAACTCTCACCGCTCGCTTCATTCACGACATCAGATCCGCAGCAGGAGTCCTATCCGTGCACCATCTTAGGGTTCCCATAGAGAGGGACATACCATTAAGCCTTTATTGCTTCGATGCCATTTTGTGAGGCATATATATGATGTTTTGATGATTTTGTTCTCCTTGTGAGCATTTAGACCACACCTGTACTTGTGATGACATTGTACACATACTTGAATTATTATGATATATATAGATATCTCTTTTTGATTCGGTTATCCTATGCATCAAAGTTAACTTCATTTATGGTTTGCCTCACATGTGTACTCTTAGATGTTTAGAACCTCCGATTGTTATATGATTTTTGGATGCATGCTATGGATGACGATATGCTAACAAAATGATTTATTTTTTTGTTTTGTTTTATATGATGCTAATGCAAACACAATGCAATGTCGAAACCTTGGTTTTTAAAGCAATATTTCATACTTCTTGTTTTGTTGGAAAATTGTGATGAATGATTTGATAACAAAACGAACTCACTCGAATTCTAACCCCATGCAACTTGTAAGACGTGAGGGCTCATCACCAAGAGCAAGAAGGTGAATTGTATGATTTTGATAGATGGAAATGGTGATAGAAAGAAAATATTTTGATAGAAATCCAATTAGAAACTTACAAACTTAACTCTACACACAATTTACTACACAGTCTAGAATGTGATTTTCTTGCAAGTTTATCTAGACTTAGACCCGTAGATGTCATCCTGGTTGACAAAATATGGTTTTAAGATTTTAACTCATTTGGAACATACACATCTAACTCAATTTCTTGGGATTTAAGATTTCAAAGCACTATTTATTGAATGAATTGCTTACAACTTACTAACGTCTTTGAAGAGACCCCCTATACCTTGCCCCATACTACCAATAAGAAACATGGGATCATCACCAAGGACAAGATATAGGTGAGTAAGGGAACTTCCCTCCTTTCCCAACCTCACACTACCAATAAGAAGTGTGGGCTCATCACCGAAGGTTTGTGGGGCAAGGAAGTGTAGTTTTATTTGTAAATGAAATATTTTTGCATTTATTTGATATGGCTTATAACATTTTTCTTTTGTTTTTAACTTTGAGTTGTGCTTTTGGGAGGGAGAAATTGCCCCTAGGCTCAACCCCATGCAACCAATAAGATGTGAGGGCTCACCACCAAAGGCTAAGATCGGCGAATAAGCAATCTGGGTAAAATGTTTAGAATTCTTTTGCTACCAAAGAGGTTTTATGGGAAAGATGTGACATCAAGAAGCTTCAAGATTAGACTATGGGAAAAGACATCTAAGTTGGAAGAAAACTACGAGTAGAACCAAGTATGTAGGCCTTGGTGGGATTAATGTCAAAATTTTATCTTATCTTGTTCAACTGATGAAATGATCAGAAATGTTGATGATAATATTGCATATACTTGTAGAAATGTGATTGAATGTTTTTCCAATATTTTCAGATGTTTTTGAAAGTTTCTTGCAATATAATTCCTTGATTACAAATTTACAAAGTGATTTAGAAAATGAAATCCAATATGGATGCAGTAGTGTACATGTGGAAATGTAAATGGATCATGTGTAGTAACGTTTCAAGTGAAGTGAATTGATAGATTTTGTGAATTCTTCACCCTCTAGAGTACACAGGTGATATGCCCCATTCTTTTAGTCCTCCATGACTTGATATGGGTCCAACCATTTAGGTTTGCATTTCCTTCATTTGTTAATTTTCTTTTCTATCCAATTGTAAAGTCTCAATACCAAATCTCCAATGAATATCTCACATTCATATACCTTCTATTTTACTATCGGCACATCCAGTTAGCGTAGGATATATGGTACACCTTAGCTCTTACTCGAGCTTCATCGAGGGTTTCTAGCTCGACGAGCCATGCCTTACAATATCCTTCTTCTCCTAAGATTCCTTGTATCGATATCCGGAGACTAGGTATCTCAACTTCAAGCGGTAAAATTGCTTTCAAACCGAATACTAAGGAATATTGGGTTGCCCCCGTCGGCATTCTTACTAACATTCTATAGACCCATAAGGACGGAAATAGATTTAGATGCCAATCATGCTTATTCTCCTTAAAAGTTTTAAGGAGGATGGAATTTAACATCTTATTAGTTTCCACAACCTATCCATTGGCCTGAGGGTAGTATATAGAGGTTGTGTGATGATTTATCTTGAATTTTTCACACAACTCATACACCTCTTCATTTTTAAAAGACGTGCCATTATCAGAGATAATGACCTGTGGGACCCCATACCTACAGATGATTTGGTTCAAGATGAACTTTATAATTACAGACCCTAGAACGGTGGTAAGAGGCATGGCCTAAAACCACTTCATGAAGTATTATATGGACATACTTATGAAATTATGGCCATTCTTTGATGAGGGATTGAATTTTTGTATCAAATCTAAGCCCTACGTGGAAAAGGACCATGGTGTTGCAATTGGTTGTAGAGCTTGGGAAGGTATATGAATCTTGTAAGAGAATTCCTAACACTTGTGACACTTGCGTATGTAATCTACTGCATCATTTTCTAGGGTGGGATAGAAATAACCCATATGGTGTATCTTTCTAACGGTCACATGTCCTATAAAATGACCTCCACAGACCCCATTGTGGGCTCCATAGAGGATCTTTTTAGATTCTTCCTCATCAACACACCTTAGCAGCATTTTGTCAAAATCTTTACGATAGAGAACTTGTTCGATAATTATGTAATTGGTGGCTATGATGCGTAGCCGTCTTCTCTGCTTCGAAGTTGCTCCCTCAGGGTATGTGTGGTCCATAATAAAATTGATAATATCTAAATACCATGGACACACAATGATGGGAGGTTTGATTTCTTCATATTATATACACTCGTCGGGAAACTCAAGTCTACTAACTCTCTGCCATCTAACGGGTTATCTTCCAACCAATCGGAAATGATTTTTCCTTTGACAGAATTTTGGTTTACATAAGTTAACTCAAATTCTCCCATTAATGTTATAAAGCGTCAAACATTCTTGGACAAAGAACCATGTGTTATGAATGTCCAAAGACAATATGTTTTGACAATAACCCATGTTTTTGGGTTAATCATGTAATGCCTTAACCTTTTTATTGTAAATACTATAGCGAGGCATTCCTTTTTTGCCTATGTATAGCGTGCCTCATAGTCTAGCAGCGTATGACTGATGAAGTAAATTACACGTTCATGCTTGTCATCATCTTCTTGTGCTAACATGCTGGCTAATGAGACGTATGTTGCTCATGAGCACAATATGAGGGGCCGATCTGAATTGGGAGGCATGAGTGTGGGAGGTGAAAAAAGGAATCATTTGACCGATTTAAATGCCTCGTGACACTCATCTGTCCAAACATTGCAAAAATCCTTCTTTAACAAATTATTTATCAGATGAATGGAAAAGTTTAAATTAGGTATAATTATGTGGATAGCACCAATCTTTATAATAAATGACATAATGTTTGACTGATATGATGGTGGGACCATTTATATAACTACTCTGATTTTCACCAGATCCACATTAATCCATCATGAAGAGATGATGTAATAACCCAACAACTTCCCTCCCGTCACAAAAAATAAACATTTTTCTAGATTTAATTGAACAATGTATTCAATGAGGTAGGAGAGGATAATAAAAAGCACCTCGTGGTGATCACATCGATTCTTGGCCTTAGCCAGAAGATTATCAACAAATGATTCCAGAATCTTGTGAATAAGATCATGGAATATATAGGTCATTTCCCTTTCGTAGGTAGTACCAGTGTTCTTAAGACTAAAAGACATGACCACGTAACAATAGGTACACCAAGGAGTAGTGAATGTGGTATTTTTCTAATCCTCCTTAGAGATACGAATATGATTTTAACCCAAGAAACCATTCATAAGTGATAACAACTCATATCCATTTGTTGTGTCCACAATGACATCAATGGAAGGTAATGAGAAATCATCCTTGGGACACACTTTTTTTATGTCCCGAAAATCAATGCATATTAGAATTTTCCCATTCTTTTTTAGAACAGGGACTATGTTTGATACCCACATTGAGTAATCTACAGGATTGATGAATCCCACATGTAGGAGTTTCAAAATCTCTTCCTTGACCATGAGAGCCACCTTTGGCTTCATAGGTCTTGAATTTTATTTGATGGGCTTGGCGACAGGTTTTGTTATGAGGTTATGGACTGCAATGTGGGGAGAAATTCTCGTCATCTCTTTATAGATGAATGCGAATGCTTTTGAATTTTCCTTGATATCCTTTGTATGAATTTCTAATTCTTTTGGAGTTAAAGAAGAACCCAGTTTTAATATCTTAGGATCTTCCTTCATCCCGATGTTTATATTGTTAGTCCCTTCAATTAAAGAGGCATTGTCTTCTTCAAAATCAGGTGAGGTCAGAGGTAGGTATAGTTCTCCCTCATCCTCTACTTCATATATCTCAAGGTCTTCCAATGAGGAAGGACACATCGTGTGATCTCCAAAATGGGAGGAAGAGTGAGGTATGAGAGTAAAACCTCTCTTATGATGTGCATGATGAAGGTCAGTATACACATTAAGGTAACCTAGTATAGCTTCGTAATTATCTGTGTAATCTACAATGGAAAGCTCGTTTTCAATTTCAACATACGCTAGAATTGGATTGGTAGGAATTTTTAAAATTAGGATCTCAGCCCATATTGAAACAGTGAATTCAATATCTTCAAAATTTCCATCTGGACAAAAGTGAGACACAGAAGTAGCCATGGAATAAGTTAAAAGGTTTTGTTCATGTAGGATGGATTCAATGGATATGAAGTCAAAACCCTTGATTACGTTAAGCATGACAGTCTTATAGAGCTGTAAGTGTTTTTCTCTAGTCTCGTAAACTTTTAAAACTTTATTGGTGACTAGTTGGTAATCACTCAAAAATCTAATATTGCAAGCACCCACTCTCTTGGCTACAACGAGACCAATAAGAAGGTCCTCATAATCGGCACCATTATTAGTGCATTCAAAGTTTAGCTTGAAGGAAAAAGGAATAACCTTCCCTTCTGAGGAAGTGAGGATTACACCTACTCTAACACCAAAATGACACTTCACCCCATCATAGTTGAGCATCCAATAGTTTCTAGAGAAGATTTATGTTTGATCATTTCTAGTACCTTCCTCCTCCACTTTTGAGACCTCAACCATGAAAATCTCATCAGTTGGGAGAGAGACGATTCCTTGAGCATGTCCTATGCCCAAGGAGTCAAAAGGGAGGAGAATAGGAAAATCATTCTCTAATAACTCGATGATCTTAGCCATGGTTTCTGTTGATACTATCTCAACAATAATGGTTTCATCTTTGACTACAAGAACCCCTTCGATTAAACTGATAGTTTCTAATTCCATTGTGGGAATCAAATTTGACTCTAGCGTTGTGTCTTTAGGTGTGTTTAGTTATTTGTGGGGATCTCAAACTCAGTATGTACCATGATTTTCTTCTTTAAGTTGGCTAGGTGAATATAAAAGGGCTTTGGGTCATCCTGAGTGACAAAGACTTTCCCCAAATGTAGGAATCTAACTTCCTAGAACAACTTGGAAGGTATTTCCTTCAAATGATGGATTGAAGGCCGACCAAGAATCATATTACAGTTGGTCTCCTTTTTTATAATATAAAACTCGGCTAGTAGTGTCTTGGGCCTGAGAGTAATTGATAACACTATTGTCCCTATAAACATTTCTTTGAGACTGTTATAGCCTCTCAGCGTATTTCTATTTGAGGAACAATTGATTTCCCCGTAGCCTAACTTTTAGAGGAATGAAAAGGGGACAATATTCATAGCTGCCCCATCATCAACCATTGCACGTTTAACGCAATTGTTATAGATCCAGACATGTAAATACATTTTTGGATCACCTCTGTGTGTCATCTTAGAATCAATGGGCATCTTAGTGATGTAGAAAACGAATCCAACATATCTTTCATGTTTCCTAGGAGGATAGATGTAAAAGTCTATGTGGTTAATTTATGTTTCTAGTAGAGGGGTAACATTAAGCAAGTGACCAAGATCTGATGCTTCTAATAAAACAACTCGATGAATAGAGGAGTTATTTAAAAAATCTAAGAAGGAGATGTGAGAAAAGGTCTTGGTTAAGTTTGTAATCAAATCATATGCCCCTATCGGCCTCAGAAGTACTGAAGTGTCATATGAAAGATGGGTAGATGGGAATAGGCTGCATTGAGTAATCACGGGTTCTTGTAGTTTCATTAATTTCAGGTTTAGTATCCAATTCAACGAGACCCATGATCTTAGTTTGTTGTTGATTGTCCAACGGAAGTCCTACCAGTGGGTTTGAAGAAGTAGAAGCTTCGTGGTCGTTGTTTCCCACTGGGTTACACTTGTTTGTACCCTAGGGGTTTAATTTTCCATTGTTAGGAAATCTAGCAAGAGGGTCACTAAAGATCCTAAGGGGAGTGCTTTGAGGGGAAATAGGTCCCATGCAAGTATTCTACATTGGCGTCGTGGGATGTGCCAAAACAATCTCAATGAAGAGTTTCCTTTGGTCCTCTAGTTGGCACTGTATAAACTTGTTACAGTCACTAAAAGTTTTGGTATCATGCCCTCAGACCCTATGGAAACCACAATAAAACTCAGGATCAAAATCATGAGGTATTTGATTTGCTTTCTGTTGCAGTCTAAATTTCTGGTTTTTGTTTAACTGTTGATTGTTATAGTTAAAGTTCGGAGGCCTTTGCCCTTGGTTGTGATAATGATTTTGATACCTGTTTGGGTATTGACTAGGGTGTTGGGCCTGAACTTGTTTTAGAGGTGGAGGATGGTTGAAATCCACCACATTGATGGAAGGAGTAAAATTTTTGCTCCTTTAATTGTTTTTGTTCGCATTGTTATTGACATTGTTTGTGTTTCAAGGGTTAATAACATTCAGCTTCTTGGATTGATCGGTTACGTCATCTATTGTAACTCCACAGTTCTTATTAAGGACCTTAGGTCCTTAATTGTTGTTGGAAATGATGTTTTAATTTGAATTACCCTAGGAGGGAGTTATTAATTTCCCATTTGAGTCGTAGGTCTTTCGATCACTATCTATTGCCGCCTGATCAATGCGAAGAGCACCATCGACTACCTCCTCGTAGATCCTAAGGGGGAACTTTTGGACTTATTCCTTTATTTCCCAATTGTTGGCGAGAAATTTTCTTGTGGACAAATTTGTGGGTTTCAAGGCAACGCTATGGGAATCTAAGTCCCTCTACTTGAACGTGCAACTTCCATATGTGCATGCATAAAAAAAGTGGATTTCAATGGTGGCCTTTCGACCAAAGATCCAACAGGGGCACTCCATTGACCCTGTGGCAAAGCTAGTAATTTCTCACTAGAGAAGAAATTTGTCTGAGAAGGTGAAAGGGAGTGAGAATGGAGGTAGGAGAAACTAATGTTGCAAGTAGAATATCAAATGCCCACACACATTCATTAGAAATTTCATTCACATACATTTATAGTTAGAAGAAAAACAAATCCGCGGGAGAAGCTACAAGACCAAATGAAATTCATTGGTCGCAAAGTACTAATAAATCCCTCAATAAAAGAGGTAAAAATTCCTTCTTTTATTATCGAAGCTCGAGCAGAGTTTGAACATAGCTTGAGAATGGAAGAAATTCGAGAGAGAAAGAAGATAGAAGAAATATGGCATTTTTCTGTCTTTTCCATGTACATAACACTCTGGTCTTTTTCAAAATCAACCACCAACCCTTTGGAATGGCTCTGAGGAGCCATTATATCCTTTTCCAAAATGGTTATAATATTTATAAATCATTTACGCCTCTTCAAATTCCTCCATTGTGAAGAAAACGCTCATGGTGGGTTAAAACCCAGATCTTGCAATGTGAACGTTACATTTGATTTTCTAGTTTGAATATAGACCATTTGATTTTCTCATATGACTTTGAAATTGGGCTGTCCATGTGGTAGGAAGACATTGGAGCGGGTACAGGGGAAAAATTTCACATTTTGTGATTTTTCGTGAGATTTGGCAATTTGGAAGAAATTGGCCTGCAGGCCCGCTTTGAATTTTCAACTTAGACACATGGCATGTTCTAATTGGAAATGGGATCGCGGCCCTTTTCTCAACATTTAAACCTTTTTTGGAAAAAAGACTCAAAAAATCAAGTTCCTTTGCTGACCCGCTCTTCCGCTTTGAATTTTCAATGGCGGGCTCGAGACCTTGGCGGAGCCGTGGAGCATTCTAAAACTTTTAGTTCGCTTTTGGAAATTTGGGTAAATTTCCAAAAGTGCCCCAATGGCCCACTCATCCACTTTGAATTTTCAACGGTGGGATTTTCCTTTGATTTTTTCCCTGTGGGCTTCTTCTCTGAATTTTTCCTTTTAAAGCCTGATCGGGGCTACGGGTCACTTTTTAACTTTTCACCTTTTTTTGCAAAGAGGCTCAAAAACACAAATTCCCCCGATGGCCCGCTCATCCACTTTGACTTTTCAACAGTAGGCTTTGCCTCTCCAATGACTCTGACCACGTGGCAATCAAGTGCTGATTTGGTAATTGGCCCTTTCTGCCCCACCTTCGGAATTGCGCCGTTGCGACACATGGACCCATCCACTAAGACTTCCATACTTAGCCGATTTTACCTTCATTTTTTACCTGGGACACGTGGAAATCCTACGCTTATTTGAATACTATCCCTTGGACCCGACCCCTGGAGTTGTGCCGTTGTGACACGTGGAGCCATCCACTAAACCTTCCATACTTAGTTGATTTTACCTTTATTTTGTACCTAGGACACGTGGTAAGCCTGTGCTTATTTGAAGATTGTCCCTTGGACCTTGCCCCTAGAGTTGTGTCATTGCACCACGTGGCTGCTTCCGCTGAATTTTGAAATATGACCAAACTGTATCCAATCAGAGAGAGACACGTATCACTTGGGGATGCTGAGCAAAATTTAACAGGGAAGGAAATGACCATCGTTCCCGACTGTGGGAAAAATACTCAGAGGAAGAGAACATCATTTTGAGTCCAATTTTTTAATTTCCTTCGCGATCTGAAGGCATGGAGGCAAAACAATGATTTGACAACCCAGGCCATAGAACAAATAAACAATTTCAATCAAAAATGGAGGTTGCAAAGAGGATATTTCATGCACAAACTAGGAAATGGAGGATTTCTAAAAATGAGCAAAACAGAGGTTTAAATAGCTCTAGCGCATGACTTTTGCTAATTTCTTGAGTCTCTAACTTGGCTTAAACACCAACGAAGGGCATGAGCTCAATTTTTTTGAATTTGTCTATGAAAACGCAGATCATTTTTTAGGAGACAACACCAGTTAAGGGAATGAACGAATAGATCACAAAGCTCCGTCTGATCCATATTGGGAGCACTCATCGAAGGGTAGAGGACCTGCCACCATCTCTAAATGAAGTGGACAACAGATTCGTTATGCTCTTGCTCTATGTGGAAAAATTCCCTAATTCTTGTTCTTAGCAACTTTTTCATGTCAAATTCCTTAATGAACTCGGATATGAGCTTCTTAAAGGAGTGTATGGTGGCTTTAGGTATCATGTAATACCAATCGAGAGTAATTACTTCAATATTGTTAGGGAAGATCTTCACTACAACTGCATCTCATGGGAACAACTCTCAAATGATAGTTGCATATTCCTTGATATATGCATTTACATCCCCCTCCCCTTTAAAATTTGGTAAGTCAGGAAGTGATCGCAAAATAATTACACTTCGTATGGTAAAGTCCAAGGGCTCCTTAAGATATTCAACATACACTCCCAATGCGTAGGAATCTACTATGGATGACCCCTGATGCAGAGGTGGAGTAGGCATAGGGGCCGCTGATATGGTGCAACGTAAACATTTGGAGAGGCATAAGGCATCCCTTGTGGCTGTGCATATGAACCAAGAAAATAATACGTGTCCCCATATGATGATTAGGAATACATGTGAACATATGGGGGAGCACTACTCTGATATGGAGTGGGAGGCATGCGCCAAGTGTATGTTAGCATCCCGAGCACCTTGTCTAAGCTTTTTGTACTTCACTTTATCCTCTGCCTTTCTTTTTCTAGCTTTTTGACCTTCAGTGACGAAACCGCCGCCCTGCCAGGGAGCGGCGGTCCTGTAACTACCACCCTGCTCAGGGCAGTAGTCCTTTACGCGTTCTCCAACATGTTCTTTTGATCGCGACTTGCATAATTTTTCAACATTTACCAGCTTTTCTCAACCGCCTTAGCTCGTATTAATGTTTTATGTTCCCTGGAATATTGTTTCTTCATTGTTTAATGGTAAAAGAGTTCTAATAGGAATTACCTTTGGGTGAATGTGAAATCTATAAATAGCCAGCTTGTTTTCAAGAAAATGGCCCCTCAACTTCTCATTTCCATTGTTAAGTCTTTCAATTTCTTGCTTAGAATTCATTTTGTTTTCATGTTTTTGCATCCATGCTAGTTTTTCCTTTGCTGTTAGAAGCCATTCGATCTTCTTGCTTTAGTCTTGTTCATTGTTGTTCATACAAATTAGTTTAGAGCAGAGTAGTGTCATTTGTAGATTGAATCCATTAGAGTTGCAGGTTGTGTTCTTCACAGAAGGTAGATTCTAGAATCTCTCGGTACACTTGTGTTGTATTCCCGCAATAAATCCCGCTAGGAATTGCATATGCCAAGCTCTGTCACTTGCGTTGTCCCTCTCCTACTCACATTATATTCGGTCTATATCCAAAGCTGCCATTGTTCAAATACCTTTTTCTATTGATGCTAGCATATACACACTCTTCTGGATTCACGTGAACACGAAGGAACGAGGAGATCATTCTGAGGGGACAAAGTCATACACTACTGGATTCACCACTGTTCTGCAAATTCCAGGTTTTATCTGTCAAAGTTCTAGTTAAAACATATCAAATAGAGTAGTGAAATATTTCATTTCAGTTAAATTTCATTTTCGATATTGCCAGGGAAGCTGTGGGGATTGATAGTTTCTCAGAAACTATGATTCATTCCTCACTTCTGAGGTAGGATCGAGAATCTTTCAATTAAGTTAATCAGCTATTTAGTTATTTAGGATAAAATCACAACTGCACAGGCAAAATAGCTATACCAGCTACCTTGCTTGTTTTAATTTTCGGTTATTAGATTAGTTGTCATTTTATGAATATATTAGATTAGCTGCTCTTTCAATTCTATTAAAAATTCTATCAAAAATACAAAAATAGAGGAATATATATATGTTGTAGATATATCTTGCATAATTAGTTTATTTTGTTTCAGTTAAGTTTATATTGATCTTGTATGACAATCACGGGACCTAGGGAGCCCAGGGAATACATTTTTGAGCCAATCGTGCCTCAACCAAATATTATTGCAGCATTAACTGACATAGACCAAAATCTCAGAATTCAGGTCTTCCGAACAACAACAGACCTACAAGAAATCAACACACAACTAAGAGGATTAAACATAGAAGACGACAAAGCACACATGTTCTAGTCAAATCAGCCAAATTATAGACTGCCTTGATAGATATCCATATGACTGTAAAAGGACCTGAAAGAGAGCAAACATTCGGTTGTGATCCACTAGTCCCACAGCCAAACACAGGAGACCTCCTCGTTGATATAGACACTAGCTTATGTATCTAAGTTGCCAGAACACCTGTTAGGTACTCTGATAAAATCGTGTAACTTCTGGTTCTAAACGTAGAGGCCGAAAAGGCATACGATTACTGGATACTCAGAATTAGGGATTGACTCTTCATATGACCATAGGAGGTCCACAACAACCACGAACTTACGGTTGTGATCCACATGTCCCACAACCCAACGGGCCTACAAATCAATCAAATATTGACACCAGCTTGCGAACGCTAGTGTTCAGGTCCTCTCCACTTCCACCAGACATTATCACACAACTATCATTATTAAACGTAGTAGCTAATCAAGCTAAAGATTTCTGGACTAGACCAGAGAATCATCCATAAAACACCAAAAGATCCACTACACATTTAGCCATTCCATTTTCATGACCTTGTCAAGAGATATATATGAAGCACCCATAGGTCATCTTCCACGTATCCCACAACCCATAGATCAGATCATGACAAAGCTCGATATTGATTGGAGCCTTCGAGCAGCTATCCTCGCCGAGTGATCTATCACACTGGTTCAGGTTAGGAGGGCCTTCTTTGCCTTAGATTCGCAGATCCCATTATTGTGTGTTGAAGACATAAGATTACCTAACTAGTTTATCTGCACCCCACATATATTCCATCCCCACTGGCTGTCTCGGCACGACCTCGGGAGGTCGGGTGCAAGGAAGAGTTACTTGAGGCTCACATGTCAGTTTTCCATCTACAAAATTGGTGAACCCGATTCCCATGCTCCTTCTGGTTCGGAGTCTTATTTCTACTTGTTCTTCCAATTAGTCACTTTTCCACCTCATTAGCCTTCACATCAGCTTCACCAAAAATTGGTGAACCCGACGTGAAAGGAACTAATATGCACTTCTTTTCTTTTTCATTTCTATCCACCTTCACTTCTTTCCCATTATTCTGTGGGTATTCATATACCCCCCAAATATGTCAGGATACAATGCATATGGTAGACCTCTCCTAGGTCTTGAAGCATACTATGATCAATTAAATAGACAACCATCACCCTCGCTCTCAGCATGGGGTGAAAACTATTCAACTAACCAAATTTCAACACAAACTCCACCTCAAAGGACTAGATATAGTTCTTCTTTCCAAATAGAGGAGTTGGATCAACTCACTCAAATGCAACAACCAGAGCCTTCAGGCTCAAACAACATGATGCTCACTGGAGAATCTGGTTCATCTCCTCGGGTGTTGCTTAGACCACAAATTAGTAGACAGTCAGATCCATATCTGTTTTTAGATGACGAATACTTAGCATGTTATGCTAGGAGTGAACAACGCTCTCAAAATATGTACCCACCTATAGGAGGTTTGCAAACACAACCCGAGGTCTCGTTCCAAGAAAACACCCCCATTCCTCCACCTATAGGAAATGCCCTCGGTGAAACTTGGCAGGGCACCGATCAATTCATAGCAGGGTACCATATGCCTATACAACCTCAAGGTATACAACAAACACCACTAAGGAAAAATACCGTGTCTTCACCAAACGAGGTCATCTCAGCCTTAGTTGAGAAGGTTAGAGGGTTGGAACTTGCTCAAGCAAATCAAAATTCATAGTTCATGCAAGCAGGAACTTCCAATCCTCCACATCATCCCAGCCAAGTAGACCTCCTCATAGGAACAGGCACATTGGGCATGCCTCCTCAGTATTTACAACAAACACCAACTAGAACCGCATTTTCAAACACCGCTCCAGTTGAGAATATGATACCTCCCGGCTTAGCACAAAACAACCCATTCCTGAGCAATGCTCCTCCATACTTAAACATGTATTCCAAATCACCACAGGGAGATATGTTCTCTTCTCCCAGCATGTTTTCTCAACCACAGGGATTTCCTTATGCCCCTGCAAATACATATGCTATGCCATATCAACAACCCATTCCACCTCCACCCCCTCAGCAAGCACCATCAATGGTCGAAACCTATGCGATAGGGACTTATTCAGAATATTTGAAAGAACCTTTAGACTTCACTATACGAAGCGTCATGCTTCCAAGACCTCTCCCCAATCTACCCAAGTATAAAGGGGAGGGAGACCTGAATGCACATATTAAGGCCTATGCCATAGCCATTCGAGAACTGCTCCCTTGGGATGGAGTTGTTGCTAAAATATTCCCCAAAACTTTAGAGGGTATCACCCTCGATTGGTATTACAGAATACCTGAAGCCTCAATACATTCATTTAAACAACTCGTTTCAGAGTTCATCAAGGCGTTCAACATGAACAAATTGTTGAGAACAGGAATCAGGGAATTCTTGCATATTAAACAAGAACACAATGAATCTGTTGCTCATTTCATCCAAAGATGGCGTACAATCCTCTATTCTTTAGCAAGCACTCCAAACATGGATCAGATGGAACTATGTGATTTATTCCTTCATTCTCTCAGCAGAGAGATAAAGGAAGAAGTCCAGAAGTTCCCACTAAGAACTTATGATGAAGTGCTCGAGAGCGCTCTCCGAATAGATCAAGCTGCAATAGATAGTGGTCGCAAGACATATGGAACAAATGGGAGGTTAATCATCCCCAACCAAAACACTACGACTTATCCTACTACCACAAATGCCAATCAAGGACCTAAAATCCTTAACAAAAACTGCACGGAGTGACAACAGATGGAGTGACTGACCAAACTAAAAGAGCAAACGTTGTAAATGTTCCACCACCAGTTAACAATCAACGAAACAAAAATTTTACCTCAACAATCAACGCGGTGGATTTTAATCATCCCCAACAATAACAACAACAATGACAGATCCAGACATATGGTCCAGATCAAAAATCAACTGGATATCAGAACCAAAACCAAAGGCAACAAATGCAAAACTTTAATCCTAATAGTCAACAGTTTAATCAGAGTTTTGGACCACAACACGTGCCAAACCAACAACCTAGGAGTTATAATCCCAACTCGTATTGTGGTTTCCACAAAATTCGAGGCCATGACACTAGGACTTGCCACGATTACAATAAGTTCATGCAACGTTTTCCAGAAGAACAAAGACAACTCTTCATAGATATGTTCTTAACAGATTCTGTGACACCTATGCCAAATACTTTCACAGGGGCAGTTTCCCCTCAAAACGCACCTCTTAAGATCTTCAATGATCCACTTCCAAATCACAATAACAATAATAAATTAAATCCAAATGGGATGAACAAAGGTGTAATGACAGGAAATAACGATCATGAAGCCTCAACTTCACTAAATCCACCTGTCGCACCGCAATTAGGAAATCAGCCACGAACCAAGATAGTTGGTCTAGTGGAGTTAGATACTGAGCTGCACGTAGAAGCCATAACAAGAACATGAGAATATTCTTCTCAACCAAATCCAATCTATCCACTAGAACCAGATAACATTCAACAAACGTTGGTAAAACCCGTGGGTGCTTATGATTTAATTAATGACTTAACAAAGACCTTCTCTCACATCTCCTTTTTGGACTTGTTGAAAAACTCTCCTGCCCATAGGGCTGCTCTTTTAGAAGCACTAGGTCTAGGTCATTTAATTAACATCACTCCACCTCCCGAAACACAAGTAAACCATATAGACTTTGATATCCACCCTCCAGGGCAGCCAGATAGGGATACCGAGTTTATATTCGACATAAACAAAATGCCAACAGATGCTGAAATTACACGTAGAGGTGATCCGGCCTTGCATTTATAGGTGTGGGTTTACAATAATTATGTTAAACGCACAATGGTTGACGATGGGGCAACAATTAACATTGTCCCCTTCTCTTTCCTTCAAAAGCTAGGATATGGAGAAACAAACTGTTCCACAACAAGAAATACGCTAAGAGGTTATGATAGCCTTAAGGCTACTTCAATTGGGACTATAATATTACCAGTCACCTTAGGACCCAAGACAATCCTCACCGAGTTTTATATCATAGATCGGGAAACCAACTATAATATGATCCTCGGTCGACCATGGATACATCACATGAAAGCAATCCCTTCTACGTTATTCCAGGAAATAAGATTCTTACACCTAGGAAAGATATTCGTAGCAAAAGGTGACCCAAAACCATTCGACATACACCTAGCAGACCTGAAGAAAAGACCAGGCGTTCACTCTGAGTTTGAACTCCCAACAAACCAACTTAACAAACCAATCGACTCAAAACCGGAAGAAAAATTAATACCTACAACAGAACTAGAAATTACGAACCTAGTCAAGGGCATCCCAGCCCTCAAGGATGAAGCTAACATTGTAGAAATAGTGTCATTAGGAACTACTGCAAAAATTGTCAAATTACTGGAACAAGATCTACCAATTTTCCTACCATTTGATTCCATAGGTATGGGATGTACCCTAGGAGTTGGTTCTCTTCCAGCAGAGGAACTTTGCATGGTAGAAGTAACTGAAACAGAAGAAACAGATGCAAAGAATGTCCCAACATCCATTTTTCCTAGTAAATATTGGACTCTCCACTTCGATGGAGCTAGATGTCGCTATGGAGCCGGGGCAGGTGTGATCTTTACTTCCCCTGAGGGAAAGATCCTACCTTTTGCTTTTAAGTTAAACTTTGAATGTACAAACAATGGCGCTGAGTATGAAGCCCTCCTCCTTGGCCTCATCATAGCCAAAAGGATCGGTGTTAATAACATCAGAGTGTTAGGAGACTCACAATTAGTTACAAACCAAGTCTCTGAAGTATATGAGACTAGAGTTGAGCACTTATAGCTCTATTAAAAGTCGTATTATATCTAAGAAAAGGATTCAACTTCATATCCATTGAGGCAATCCCACGAAGAACAGAACCTTCTCGTGGATTCAATAGCAACCTCAGCTTCACGTTTTACCCCAAGTAATGAGTTGGAAGATACAAGTTTCAGGGTATCACTTCGTACTGAACCATTGGTGAAGAAAATATCAACGAACCCTCTTCTAACACATGCAGCTGAGAATGAGTCTTCTATCTTACATCATGTTGACAGTGATAAAGTCACTCTCGAATATCTAAATGCCTATGTAGAGCTACACCTTTCTCACCACTATAGTTGATCTTTCCCTAATACCACACTCCTCTTCCTACTTTGGAAATCCCACGGTAGAGTCTCCTCCACAGAAGGATCTCGATATCTACGAGATAGAAAATGGAGAAAGCTTGGAACTACCTCTAGCCCCACCTGAATTTGAAGAAGGTAACGCTTCTTTGATAGAAGAAACCATTGACATAAACATTGGAACGGAGGAAGAACCAAGAATTTTGAAGTTGGGATCCTCGTTAACTCCATAAGAAATAGAAATACACACCCAAATCCTCAAAAAACATCAAAAGGATTTTGCATTTAATTATAAAGAAATGATGGGTATCGCACCACAAGTTGCGGTACATAATCTTGTCACTAAACTAGATGCGAAGCCAATTAAACAGAAGTCAAGACTAATGAAGCCAAAAGTGGCTCTCATGGTAAAAGAGGAAGTAATAAAACTTCTCCAAGTAGGATTCATCAAGCCCATTGACTATTCACAATGGGTATCTAATATCGTTCCCGTCCTAAAAAATAATGGGAAGATACGCATTTGTATAGACTTTTGAGATATTAACAAATCTTGTCCCAAGGATGATTTCCCATTACCATCCATTGACGTTATCGTTGATGCAACAGCTAGATTTGAACTATTGTCCCTCATGGATGGGTTCTCAGGGTACAATCAAATTAAAATATCTAAACAAGATCAAGCCAAAACCACATTTATAACTCCCTGGGGAACTTATTGTTATGCTGTCATGCCATTTGGTCTTAAGAATGCCGGCGCTACGTATCAGCGGGAAATGACTTATATATTCCACGATCTTATCCATAAAATTGTGGAATCATATGTGGATGACTTGTTAGCCAAGGCCAAGAAATGCTGTGATCATCCGGAAGTGCTCCGTATCATCCTCTCACAACTAATTGAGTATGGTGTCACATTAAACCCAGAGAAGTGCGTGTTCGGTGTAACAGGAGGAAAACTTCTAGGATACATTATATCTTCACGAGGGATTGATGTTGATCCGGCCAAAATACGGGTTGTTCTCAAAATGATCCCACCTTCAGACGAGTCTGGAATCAAGTCATTTCTTGGGAAACTCGGTGCAATCCGAAGGTTCATCCCAGATTTAAGCTTTTCCATTCATCCAATCAACAATCTACTCAAGAAAGATTATAGTGTCGATTGGACTAAAGATTGCAACGAGGCCTTTGAAGTAGTTAAGTGCTTCTTGTTGTCACCACCCACGCTAATGCCTCCCAAGCCAGACCACCCTTTGATCCTATACTCATGAGCCACTCATGTCTCGCTGGCCTGCATGCTGGCTCAAGAAGATGATGATAAACGAGAACGCGTGATCTATTTCATTAGCCAAACGTTGCTCGATTATGAAACACGTTACACACAGGCAGAGAGAGAATGCCTTGCCATAATTTTTGTAACAAAACATTTGAGACATTACATGTTAAACCATGAAACAAGGGTCATTGTAAAGACAGACCATTTATGAACATTTCTCACACAAGGATCTTTATCTAAAAAGGCTGGCCGTTTCATAACCCTAATGGGAGAATTTGAGTTAACATTCGTAAACCAAAAATCTGTTAAAGGACAAATCATTGCAGACTGGTTAGCTGACAATCCACTAGATGGGGGCGAGCTGGTAGATCTAGACTTTCCCAATGAGTGTGTATACTTTTTCGAAACCAGACCCCCCATTTCTACATGTCCCTGGTATACTGATATCATCAATTTTATCATGGACCATACATACCCGGAAAGTGCCACGTCACAACAAAGAAGGTGGTTACGCATTATTACCGCTAAATATGTTGTTTTAGACCAAGTACTCTATCGTAGAGCCTTCGACGACATGCTTCTAAGATGCGTCGACATAGAAGAATCCAAGAGGATTCTTCATGAATCCCACAGTGGGATATGTGGGGGCCACTTCGGTGGTCACACCACCACTCACAAAATACATCGGATGGGCTATTTTTGGCCCACTCTCGAGCATGACGCAGTGGAATTTGTACGTAAGTGCCACAAATGCCAAGAATTCTCTCACGAGATTCACATGCCAGCACAATCCCTGTAACCAATAGCAACTCCGTGGCCTTTCTCCACTTGGGGTCTATAATTGATAGGGAAATTCTCTCCCTCATCAACCGACATGGCCATAATTTTATAATCATAGCCACGAAATATTTTACCAAATGAGTGGAGGTCATGCATCTCACCACCGTACCAGGTTCAGTGATTGCCAAATTCATTTTGAACCAAATTATCTGTAGGTATGGTGTCCCACAAGTCATTATCTCAGATAATGGCATGTCCTTTAAGAACAATGAGGTTTGTGAGCTATGTAGCAAGTTCAAGATAAACCATCACACGGCCTCTCTTTACTACCCTCAAGCCAATGGGCAGGCTGAAGCGACAAACAAAACATTGAAAGCTATTCTCCTCAAAACAGTCAAGGAGAACAAACGAGATTGGCATTTAAAACTATATCCAGCCTTGTGGGCCCACCGAACCTCAATAAGAACACCAACAGGAGCAACTCCTTTCTCACTGGTATTCGGAGCAGAAGCAGTTCTCCCACTTGAGGTTGAAATACCCAGTCTCCACATCTCATTACAAGGGATTCTGGATGAAGAAGCTTACAGGGAGGCACACCTCTCTCAACTAGAAATCCTTGACGAGGCTAGGTTAAATGCTGAACAATGACACAGAGCCTATGCTGACCGGATGTGCCGACAATATAACAAAAAAGTCTATGAGCGAGAAATATATGAAGGAGATCTAGTTCTAAGACTAGACAACCAGATCAATAAGAAAACCAGTGAAGGAAGAAAGTTCCGGCCCAAATGGTTGGGCCCATACCGAGTCATGAAGGACTACGGAAATGGTGCGTATCTCTTGTGCACACTAGAAGGTGAGGAATTTGGTGAAACTGTCAATTCCTTGCACCTTAAGCAGTTTTACGCATAAAACATCAAAGTCATTGCTAGTACATTATAGCTACCTACATTGCATTAGTCTTTTAGCTACTTCATTCTGTCCATTTCGTAAAAATGATAGTTTAAGAGCTTACTCTTAAAACAATCTGTTACAAATTTCTGAAGATATTGGCAAAAATATTCATATCACATCTCTTCAAACATCATCAAATATTTTCAAATCTTCTCATCAATTTCGACAAACAAACATTGACGGAAACCATACCAAGACCTGCATACTTGGCTTTTCTCTTTCTTTCTACTAGGTGAAGTTGTCCTTGCCCATGGTCTGTTCTGGAAGCTTCTTGGTGTCACATCTATCCCTCTTAAAATATCTTGGAACGAAAGGATATCCCAAAGTCATAGATCAGAAATGTCAAAATCAAATGAAATCAAAAGCACCAAGCAAACAAAATATTTTATTTTACACACTTCTTTGCCCCATCAACCTTCGGTGATAAGCCCACATCTCTTACTGGTGATGTGAGGTTGGGAAAGGAAAGAAGTGCCCTTACTCACCTGTATCTTGCCTTTGGTGACAAACCCATGCTTCTTACTAGTGGCGTGAGGCAGGGTGTGGGGGGTCCAGTCACACAAACTAACAAATCTTGGTATGCTAAAAACACAAGTCAAATTCTGTTAAGAGAAAGAAAATATCCAAATATCCAAATTCCAAAGAGATCAAATCCTCAAAACCAGATTTTGTCAACCAGGTTTCCATTTATGAATCTAAGTCTAGATAAACTGAAAAGTAAGTGGCCTTCTAAGCTTGGTAGTAGTTCTGAGTAGGGTGGGTGTGTAGGTCCAAATTTGGTTCTTGTTCTTGGTTTGTCTGTCTCTCATCATTCCATTCAATCAAACTCATACAACTTGTGCCCTTCCTAATTCTTGGTGTTGAGCCCTCGCATCTTACTAGTTGCGTGGATTTGGGATTGGGGCAAGTTCATCTCTTTATCACTATGCATTCATCACGTTTTTCCAATATAAGAAGGAATTACAAACATTGCCCAAAGAGTTCAAAAGTTCAGTACTACCATATGTTAGTATCATCTCATATCAGCACTGCAAAAACATATAGAGTAAAACATTCTATTTACTATCATTTGTTGTCCATTGCATACATTCTGGAAACATGAAAAGCAAATATTCTAAAAACATCTAAAAACACATTTAGAAAATGAGTCACAAAATTCAAGATACCAAGAGTCTAGATCCAAAGATATATATATATATATATATATATATATATCAGGTTTCATATACAATGCCATCATGCACTAGGCATGGTCAAAAATGCTCAATGAGCCCGGAAAGTACAAAAATACTCATATAAACAACCTAACAAAGGTCACTACAAAAAGAGCCAAGTGGCCTCTCAATCCCTATGGGATCCCTCAGAAGGCACACGATCACGTCTAGGACTCCGGCTATGCCGGCGCTCTGAGTGCACTGAGGGCTCACGGTCCCGAATAGTAGCTGTAGTCTCACTATGAGAGTGGCTCCTCCTCATCAGGTGATCTGCAGTCCTATACCCTGGCTACCTCAATATGGAGGGAAGTCATGATCTTGGCCACATGCCAGACAGGGGAAAAAACATCGGTATGCCTACCGGCTGCTGAAGGCTCCCCTGCATCCATGGATAGCTCAGCATGAGTCTTCTCCATGGGGAGCAACAGGGTGTCAGTACATACCTAGAGAATCAAGTCTCGCCACTCGTCAGCAGTCTCTGCAAGCAAAGGAGAAAACAAATTAGAAAATAATCAAAAGGTGAAACCAAGGATGAACAAAAAGAGAGATAGCAACTAAGGCAATTCTAGCTAAAATAAATATCAAAAGAAGAGTGACAACTCACTCAGATCTCCGGGCCTCCAAGAAGGATCTCTAGGATCCGTGCCTACCACGGATGCCACCGCTGACTGATGTCCTCCTCCTATGTCTGGGGCAACATGGCATCCTACCACAGACTCATCCTCTCTACCTAGGTCCTGAGAAAGCAACTCCTCTGAGACTAGAGTCACCCTCTCCATGCTCTACTCTGCCCTCTCAGCCTGTAGGATCTCCTGAGTGTCATGCCACTCAGGGTCTCTATCCTCTTCCCCACCCGACTCACTGATCTCCATGTCCTCGGTCTCCTCCTCCATCTCTCCCCCTGTGAACTCCTCAGACTCAGAGTCTATATCAATGGGATCATCACTGCTATGGGTAGGACTGGTGGCAATCCGAAGTAAAGGTGCCTGAGGAGCACCGGCTCTCTCTCGAGTGCGTACCACCCTCCTGGCTACAATAGGGATGCCAGGAGTAACAACAGTCCAACCCCAGCCTCTAGGACCTCCCCTAGCCTCCTGAACTGATCTGAACACTGGCACCACTAGGGGAAGCATGTCAATATAAGCAAGGCTGAACTACTGAGGCACTCAATCAAAGGGGTGTGTCTCTACCTTCCCCGTCCTGTCCACAAGCTGCCCTGTAGTAGAGTAGGAAATCAAAGTAAAGGTCTCCTCACCCCACAACCCCGCCATGGCCTGATAAGGTGTGGCCTCCATATCCTCAGTAGTCAGGGAAGCAACTGACTGGTGGGGTGCTCTAAGCACCATCATCTCTGTCCATCTAGCTTCCCTCATGGCCCCGGGATCCTCCACCTCTATGCCTCTCCCATAAGGGATAATGTGCTCATAGACCCAGCTCATAACTAAGGTCGGATGGCTCAGTGACTGTCCCTGTAATCGAACCACCCTGTATAAGTCGTGATAGGTGGTCCCAAGTATATCGGCTCCCCAGGCATAAATCCAACCATGTGCCTCAATCTGTGCGATGATGGGGGCCCAACAATAGAGCAAAGTATCCCCTCCCTTGTCCCCGATCAATCTCGAAGCAAGGATGCCCATAATGGCCTGACGGATCAGAGGGATGGGCAAGCTAGGAATAGAACAGACCTTCACCCCCTTCTTCGAACCAGTGGAGACAACTGCATCTCCCATATAGGTGGCCCACTGAGTCACCTGAGCTCTGGATACTGCTGTATCAAATGAAAGTCTCCTCCCAATAATCGGGACTCCCAAAATGCGGTAGACGTCCTCTAGGGTGATGGTCCACTCACCCCTAACACCTAGAAATCAGAAGGTGTTCCGATCTGCATCCCAGTAAGAAAATAAGTCACATAGTATGTGACTGGTAGGTGCAACGTGGGGGACCCGTGCGATCCTCAATATACCTACCCTCTGGAGAGTATCCTGCTCAACCTGAGAGAGTGCATCTAACACTGCTGGAAGCCAATCACACTCCCTCTCTTGGCTCCATCTAATGTACTCTTCCTTCTTCTACAAAACACCCAAAAACATGTAAAAAGAAGCAAGTTAGTGCCAAGATTAAATTGGAAAAATCATTAAAGCAAGTAAGAATACTAAAATGTAAAAATAAACTCAAAATAGTGTTGTTTTAACACTCTGTAGAGGACCGCCGCCCTGAGTAGGGCGGCGGTTCCGTAACCACCTGCCTTAAAAGGTAGTGCAGTCCTTGTAACCGCCACCCTGCTCAGGGCAGCGGTCCTATCCCGTGACTACAAACGGGTCACATGCCCTAAAAATGCTTTAAAATGCAAAAAATTGACCATTTTAGCTAAAATGAAAGCCTACCCATTAGGCGTCCCCCCCTAAGAGACACATTTAAAACTAACATTTCTAAAAATAACCCCCCCACAGACAAAGATTTCATCATTTTAACATTTTTGGTGCAAAAACGTTAAATTGAGAAGAACTAACCTGAGATCTTGCGGGTCGAGGTTATGTTCGCGGAGGCATGATCGCTATCTCGCTACGAACGTTTTGACTATACTCTCGTTGAAAACCATCACCGTGGGTCCCAGAGCTCAAAAACTATCAAATCGACACGCGCAAATGAATAGGAAAATAAGCCCGTTTTAAATATATATGGTGTTTTGACTCATTTTGAATGCCCCTTTCGCAAGTTTAGAGCACCGACGGAGGTAAGTTCTTATCCCCACGCAAATGGTAAGTCCTCATTTCATACTAATTTAGTATTTATTTTTTGATTTATTTTATCTATCTGCACTTGAGTCCTCTTTCCATTTTACAGGTAGTGGGAACTTGGATGGCGACATTTCAACACACGGGCGTGTCAGGTATAATTTCTAGCTTCCCATTTTGGGACCGCCATACTCAGACCCACCATTTTACGCCTCTTCATGGTTAAAATGCTTCTCCGAGGGGGAAATATGTACGTACCCAAAATTGTAGGGTACTGTACCGCCGAAACGATGTTACACATGCCCCAATGATGATATAGGTCACCTCGCAAGGTGTTCGGAATCCAGGAAAGCTCGCCAAGTGTATGTTAGCATCCCAAGCACCTTGTCTAAGCTTTGTGTACTTCACTTTATCCTCTACCTTTCTTTTTCTAGCTTTTTGACCTTCAGTGACAAAACCGCCGCCCTGCCAGGGCAGCCTGTAACCGCCACCCTGCTCAGGGCGGCGGTCCTTCACGCATTTTCCAGCATGTTCTTTTGATCACGACTTGCATAATTTTTCAACATTCACCAGCTTTTCTCAACCACCTTAGCTTGTATTAATGTTTTATGTTCCCTGGAATAGTGTTTCTTCATTGTTTAATGGTAAAAGAGTTCTAATAGGAATTACCTTTGGGTGAATGTGAAATCTATAAATAGCCAACTTGTTTTCAAGCAAATGGCCCCTCAACTTCTCATTTCCATTGTTTAGTCTTTCAATTTCTTGCTTAGAATTCATTTTGTTTTCATGTTTTGCATCCATGCTAGTTTTCCTTTGCTGTTAGAAGCCATTCAATCTTCTTGCTTCAGTCTTGTTCATTGTTGTTCATACAAATTAGTTTAGAGTAGAGTAGTGTCATTTGTAGATTGAATTCATTAGAGTTGCAGGTTGTGTTCTTCACAGAAGGTAGATTCTAGAATCTCTTGGTACACTTGTGTTGTATTCCCCGCAATAAATCCCGCTAGGAATTACATACGCCAAGCTCTGTCACTTGCGTTGTCCCTCTCCTAATTGCATTATATTCAGTCTATATCCAAAGATACCATTGTTCAAATACCTTCTTTTGTTGATGCTAGCATATACACGCTCTTCTGGATTCACGTGAACATGAAGGAACAAGGAGATCATTCTGAGGGGACAAAATCATACACTACTGGATTCGCCACTGTTCTGCAAATTCCAGGTTTTATCTGTCAAATTTCTAGTTAAAACATATCAAATAGAGTAGTGAAATATTTCATTTCAGTTAAATTTCATTTTCGATATTTCTAGGGGAGCTGTGGGGATTGATAGTTCCTCAAAAACTATTATTTATTCCTCACTTTTGAGGTAGGATCGAGAATCTTTCAATTAAGTTAATCAGCTATTTAGTTATTTAGGATAAACTCACAACTGCACAGGCAAGTAGCTACACCGGGCTACCTTGCTTGTTTTAATTTTGTTATTAGATTAGTTGTCATTTTCTGAATATATTAGATTAGTTTCTCTTTCAATTCTATTAAAAATTCTATCAAAAATACAAAAAATATAGAGGATATATATATATATATATATATATATATATGTTGTAGATATATCTTACATAATTAGCTTATTTTGTTTTAGTTAAGTTTATATTGATCTTGTATGACAATCACGGGACCTAGGGAGCCCAGGGAATACATTTTTGAGCCAATCATGCCTCAACCAAATCTTGTTGTAGCATTAACTGACATAGACCAAAATCTCAGAATTCAGGTCTTCCGAACAACAACAGACCTACAAGAAATCAGCACACAACTAAGAGGATTAAACATAGAAGACAAAAAAGCACACACGTTCTGGTCAAATCAGCCAAATTATAGACTACCTTGATAGATATCTGTATGACTATAGAAGGACCTAAAAGAGAGAAAACATTCGGTTGTGATCCACTAGTCCCACAACCAGATGCAAGAGACCTCCTCATTGATATAGACACTAGCTTACGTATCCAAGTTTCCAGAACACCTGTTAGGTACTCCGAGAAAATCGTGCAACTTCTAGTTCTAAACGTAGAGGCCGAAAAGGCATACAATTACTAGATACTTGGAATCAGGGGTTGACTCTTCATATGACCATAGGAGGTCCACAACAACCATGAACTTACGGTTGTGACCCACAGGTCCCACAACCCAACGGGCCTACAAATCAATCAAATATTGACACCAGCTTGTGAACGCTGGTGTTTAGGTCCTCTCCACTTCCACCAGACATTATCACACAACTATCATTATTAAACGTAGTAGCTAATCAAGCTAAAGATTTCTGGACTAGACCAGAGAATCATCCATAAAACACCAAAAGATCCACTACACATTTAGCCATTCCATTTTCATGACCTTGTCGGGAGATATATACGAAGCACCCACAGGTCATCTTCCACGTATCCCACAACCCATAGATCAGATCATGGCAGAGCTCGATATTAATTGGAGCCTTTGAGAAGCTATCCTCACTGAATGATCTATCACACCAGTTCAGGTTAGGAGGGCCTTCTTTGCCTTAGATTCATGCATATCCCATTATTGCGTGTTGAAGACATAAGATTACCTAACTAGTTTATCTACACCCCACATGTATTCCATCCCCACTGGTTGTCTCAGCATGAACTTAGGAGGTCGGGTGCGAGGAAGAGTTACTTGTAGATTCCCATGCTCACATGTCACTTTTCCATCGTACTAAGATCTCTAGGGCTAGGAATACCTGTGTAAACTAGAGGAGGATTTGGCATTGTAGATACTGGGCCAAAGTTTTATGGATGATGGAGAATCCTTCCTTTCCCAGTAGAAGATGAGGCATGAGTAGCCTGGGAGAGTTCTAACTCTCCAACCCGATCCACCAATGTCGAGACGAAATCACATAGTGATGGTATGGTGTTCAGTTTTAGCATGTGTTTTTGAACCTTATTAGGTTGTAAAGGAGTGTGATATCTTGCTATGAACTATTCGTTGTTTGGCCACCCCTCATTAGAAATGTTTTCTATTGTGGGAGGGGTAGAGGTGTTATTCTGAAGTAAGACATCAACATATCCTTTCATCCTATTCAGATATTGGTCCATGTTATTGAAAGACTCTTGGCTTCAAGTGAATCATACCATGAGCTCATCATGAAAAGATAGGTAGGAAGTGAAGGGATCAACCTGCATGTTGATCTGAGGTATAGATAAGACCCGTAGATTGAAACCTTGTTCTCCAGTGACAGTCATATTGTTTGAATTGGAGAATTTAGGTTGATCAATTTCCTCAATTCTCACAGACAATCCATTGTTAGCACCTTGTGGAAGAGGAATGTAGGGTGAAGGTAGATTGGAAGAATAATTTTCAATCCATCTTGATAATGAGGGTGACTATGGTATGCTAATTTGGCGGTAATAAGTCTCTAGACCCAAAATGGGCCTATCGCAGTCTTGTCCCGACATATTGGGGGGGTATATAAATACCCAAAAAATAATGGGAGAGGGAGAGGATGGATGAAAGGAATGGAAATGAAAAGAGACTAGCTCTTCACATCAGTTTCACCTATTTGTACAGTTGAAAATCGACACACGACCTTCAATTGCACTCTACCTCTCGAGTTCATGTCGGGACAACCAATGTAGAATGAGTGGATGGTTGTGGGTAGAGAAATATAGCATATATGTGAAACATGGGGAAATATAGTGAATGTAGTGAAACAATTTATCAAGGTAATATAATGTCCTCAACGCACAATATTGGGATCTTCTCATCAAGGGAAAGAAAGGCCCTTTTAACCTAAATGGGTCTAATGGATGGGTTGGTAAGAATAGCCACACAAAGACTCCAATCAATATTGAGATTTGTGGAAATCCTCTCTATTGGCTATGGGATACATGGAAAACTAATGAATGCCTCGTAATGATGTCTAGAAAAAGTCATGGAATAAATTAGAGAGGCGCAGTTCCACTAGCTATATGGGAAGTTAGTTGGTTCAGTGCAGAACGTGAGGGCTCGATGAGCTTCTTCATTCAAAATGTTTAGTTGTATGATAATGTCTAGTGGAAATGGGGATTTCCTAAATACTAGTGTACCTAATCTGGTGCCTAATACTAATTAGTTTTCGGGCCCGACTGTTGGATCACAACTGTAAAATCTCTCTAGCCATGGTCCTTGTATGGTCATATGTGTTTGATCTAGACTCTATTGCTGGGGGTAGTCCAATATTCGTAAGCCTTTTCGGCCTCGTTTTTAAAAATGTTGAGTTGTGCAATGTGATTAGAGTACCATGATGGTTTTTTGAGGGCAAGCATACACAGTCCAATATCTATGTTTGTGGGAAGTTTGGGCCCGTTTGGTTGAGGGATCCATTGATCATAACCATATGTTCATTCTTGTTGTGGTCCAGGAATTTTCATGTATGTATTTAATCTACGAAAAATAAATAACAAACCAATCTAAGTAAATGAAAGCTACACTATGTTTTTGTATTTTTGATATAAAATAAATAAAGCAATACAAAACAATTAATCTAATTAAAAGACATTTTTTGTATTTTCTAGAATAACAGTCCATACAGAATAAATGAAGAAGTAAATTGCTTCTAATCCTAATTAACAAATCCTATACAAATAAATATCTGGATGTAACTATTTATATGTGCAACAGTGTACTGAATCTATTCTAATTTAAATGAAGATTTTTCCAATTAATAATTGTGGATTAAATCCTCAAACACACCTCAGAGTCACAGGAAGAATTAGAAGCTTCTCAGAAGATTTTTTTCTCCTAAAACTTCCCTAGTGAAATTTAAGAGGGATTTAAAAAGACTAATTTGAATCTAATTTTGAATGCTTAAAACTATGCAAAATCTTCTACTAGAATCACTTCCTTTGCAAATCTACAGAGATAGGCAAGGAAGTTATCTATCTTAAGAAAGCTTTGGAGAAAAAAATGGTATAACTATTTTTAATAAATACAATTATTTCTTCTACTCTAGTTGATAATTGTGCGTACGTTCAAAAATAAATGAAGAAATGAAGAAACAACCCTCAACCTGGAATTATACTATAGAGGCAATGTTAGATGTGGTATCACTTTGTCCCCTCAGTTATCTTTTCTAATCTTTTGTGTCCATGTGAGTCCAGGGAACTAGGAATGCAGAGGAAGAAACAAGAAGAAAGTAGTGGAGCAATGGTAGCTTGATGTCAGTCTAGTTGTAATACAGGTAGAATAAAGACAATGCAAGGGAAAAGAGCTTGGCTGTGTAATTTCTAGCAAGATTGTGGCAGCTCAACTAGGAAAGATACACAAATAATCTCTAGCCATTTTCTTTAGAAGCGGCGATGGTTTTATAGAAGGTTGGATGGGAAATGATCTAAGCCATTTAGTAGAAATGGGGTGCCACATCACATCATGAAGGGGCAATAAAACACTTAATCAATAATCACAATTGGAAGAGGATGTTGACACGGATTAGTCAAGATTAAAACCAGCTAAAATGATTGAGAAACGTGTTCTAAAAGTGAACTGAAGTGAAGCAACACACGTGTAATTCACACATGAAGAGTTTTGGAAAATTTGCACAGTATCGCCACCCTGCACATGGTGGTGGTTATAAAACCTCCACCTAAATAGGGTGGTGGTTACAGAACCACCACCTAGTTAGGGCAGTGGTTTTGTAGTTATAGGCCAAAACTAAGGAAAAATTGATGCGGGAAGCTGCATAAAAGAAGGATATGGATAAATAAGGTAAACTAGGCTACAAATATAAGTTGCAAAGAGGTTAAGGAGCTCTAACACATTAAGAAAAGACATGAATCATCATTGGGGGCTTTGAACTATTTTCTGACAATGTATCATGTGCAAATTTGGGTGCGTACAGGAACCCTGTGTACATCGAAAATGTTGCACTTCCAATGGTGACGTGAATGCTCCACATAGTAAGCAAGATATCAAATCACAAAATGAGAATCAAGTATGAAATAAACATGGTTTGTCCTTCTCATAGATAAAAATAAGAGGTACATATAGGAATGTTGTGTAACTCATGTGCATGACACGTGGACACAACCCTAACTAACCCTAATGACCTATGATCTCACTGAGTAAGATTACTAACCATATATGGTGGAAAATACATCGAATGATGATGAAACAAGTCATATACACCAACCCCTCCCTTCATCGAAGCTGAGGTAGAGATCATGGAAAGTCATAACTGGAAGAGAAATCCCTTATATAACTAAGAAATATGTGTTAAGGGGGCCTAGAAACTAAATCCTGATAAGGTACCCATGTACAAAAAAAAAGATTTCTAGAAAAGAAGAAGAGGAGAAGGGAAATGGGTCCCAAAAACTAGACCTGCTGAGATACCCATGCACAATAAGGATCTCAAGTAATGGAGGAAAACCACGAAGGAAAAACATCCACTTACAAGAGATAAAAGACACCCCTAAACAACCTAATAAATATGTGTCAAATGAGTCCCAGAAACTAAAGGACTTATAAGGTACTCATGTACAAACTGTAATCTTTCTACAAGAAGAGAAGAGATGAAGAAACGTTATCCAACCTCTCAAGATGAAGAACTTATCAAAGACCACCTTGTATCAATTGAAGAAGAAGAAGATCCCTGAATTGAAAAGGTGTGGTTCCTATCCAAGGAACAATGCTTCATATGTGAGGTGGAAGGGCCAACTACTCCATGAATGGATGGTGAATTTGAAGGAGTCTGGAAGAAGGAAGATGGAACATCTTGTAGTTTTATAGAAGATTGCTCGATGTCTGATGAGTTCTTAATCAAAGTACTTGTTCACTAAAATTTTTGTACTAGACCAGAAGTAGGTGGATAAAGAAGTAACTCCCCGATATATGGTAGATGATAAGTGGATTGTGGAGATGGGTCCCCATCACTATAGTAATCAACCAAGCTAGAAGAGAAGTTATCATCATCAGAAGTAAGCTTAGAAATATCATCAAGTCCAGGTGAATCAGATGAATAATATGAAGGAGCAACAAAGTGAGAAAATTAGTAAAGTCGAGTTTGATGATCAACTATACCAAATACAACGATAGTGTCACTGTGTACCTTTCTCAAATAAACAGAACCCAGAGTGAACTCAACCTGCTTTCCTTGACTAAGATGAGAAATATGATACAATGAAAGGAGATTAGTTGAAAGTGAAGGAACACCAAGCGCATTGTTCAAAGTTCCACAATTCACTTCAACATATCCTCTCCTAAAAACTGGTGTAGAAGTGTCATCACCGAACCAAATAGAAGACATGTCACATGGCTTTAATGAAGAAAAATCAATGTCTGACGATTTCATATGATGAGATGCACTCGAATCAATCACCCATGTAGGAGTAAGTGACACAATTGTAACTAAATATCTTTCCTTTGTTTTCTCCTTAGTTTATTCTTTTTCTTTTTCTTTCGCTTTCCCCTTTCCATTTTCTTTTTCCTTAGAACTTTCTTGTGTTGATGATGAAGATGGCTTACGAGAATCGGGAATTCCTATGTTCTTATCAAGAAGACTCGTGAGGAGGTCAATATTATTCTTCAAACACTTTCTTCATCATGTCTGCTAGTGTAGTACCCACATTTGCATCATTCTTTAGGAGATTTAGAACTAGAAGAGGAAGTGGAAAATTTTTATTTGGTGGTGATTCGGTCCTTTTATTTTCATCATCCTTGTTATTTTTTTTATTCTCCTTTGAAACCCTTGGTTTCTCATGAACAAAAATGAGAGCATGGGATTTTGTGTATCTTAGAGTACCCATTTGAATTAGCTTATCCTATTCTCTACTCAAATCAACAACAAACTCATCGAAGGAGGTCATAGTCCAACTTGCACCAATTTCTCTTTTTGTAGCATAGAAGGTTGAGACAAAGACAAAATAGTCGGGACCAAGTTTTGAAAGGACAAAAATTATGAGTTGTGAGTTCTTTTTATCAATTCCACAATTTTTCAATTACAATCTAAGAGAATTGAGTTCGGTGAAAAAGTTCTAGAGAGTTTCAAAATTGCTAGGGCTGAGATTAATCAACTCATTTTCCATTTCAAGCCCTTTCATTTCATCTTGTTTTCCAAAATGTTTTTAATGAAATCCAAAAATTACTTGGGTGATTTGGTTGTGTTAATATGAAATCAAAATTGTGGTGATACAGAAAGACACAAAATGCCAAAGGCTTCATCAATTCGTCAAACCATTTTTCTTTCTCTGCATCATATTTAGGTTCAACTTGAAATCCCATAGTTATCTGATAAAGTTTTTTATTTTCTCAAAGTGAGAGATACAAAATCTAAAAATTCATGATAGTTAAATGGGGCAAGAGAAAAGAAAACATTAAGATCCATAGTAGATAAAAGTGAGCAAAGAAAATAGAAGAAAGAAAGGAACCAAACAAAATAAATACCCCTTTGATTGCGGTACTTTATAAGTAGTGCGTTGATTATACCCAATTGTTTGTGCAACATGATACAGTTAGTCACTCAACTTGTAATCAGTGATATATTGCACAAACACAGAGACCACAATATGATTAGTCATGCACAACAAAATAAGTAAACAAGCACAAAAGAAAGCAAGAAGGAAAGGAAGGTTCTCTTACCGCAAGGTTGTAACAGACGTGTTCACTAACCCGCAAGTGAAGAAGAGTGATTACAATGTGAAAAAGGGATAAAAATGAGTCCAAAGGACCTCCAGGATGCAATAAGGGCTCCCATAAGGTAGAAAAATGCTAAGAGGGATGCTACACACTCCAAAAAATAATTAGTAGAAAAAATCATCAATAACACTATAAAATGATACTTTGAATTTCTCATATTAGTCTAATTGTGATTAAAAGGAAAAAAGTGCGACAACGTTAAATAAATGATAATATTAGCTACTAATTGAATTAAATAAGGAGATAATTAAAAATTAATCAACCCCTAAAAAATGTTAGATCTTAACTATTGAAATTGAAATAAGCCACCCCTAAATTTAATTAAGGCTTATAATAAAACACCTAATTAAATGGAGAAACCACCTTGAATTAAGTTAGATCCTATTGATTAACTAAAATAGAAATTATTATAGTGTAATCTAATGTTATAGAAGCAATAAAATGACTGAATAAATGAAACAATAAAATACTGAAATACACTGAAGCAAACTAAGCTAGAAAATATGAAACCCTAATGTGCAAGAAGGGTTGAGAAAAGCCTTACTTGATTCAATGATATTGCGGAACTATGTCGCAGTGTAGACCAGGTGAGTAGGAGGAGAAAACCATCATACATGAGCCCTAGAAAGTGTATATATGGATTGTATGGATAAACCTGGGCACCTAGAGAGGGATAGGGGTGCTCGTGGGTGCTCTAGTATGAGATATGGGCACCATGGTCTGTAAAAATGGGTAGGAAACCTCCTTTGGAGTGTCGCTAGATGTTTTCCTATGTTCTCTTCCTGTTGTGTGAATGTTACTGCACTTTTCTAGATGTCCCTGTAAACCTGCAATGAAGAATCACCTACAAAACCCCAGAGAAAGCATCAAAACCCTAAAAAAATGCATATGAAGGGGTCAGAATGTCCTTAGGTACCAAATAGATGGACTTATCATTGAGCACTACACTACATATCAAACCTAATGTACTTTTAGGTGTGTGGGTGTAATTGTGCCCTAGGTTTCTCTTGTGTCAGTCGTACTTTGTGAAGTAGTGAGAAAATAACTATATGTAGAATGTAATAAATGTGTGTGTGGAAACAATAGACTCCCCTCCTATGAAGTGTGAAGAAGAATAACCATCCTTATGTGTCTTGTGATATATCTAGATGGATGTAAATGTATTATTAGATTCCTTTGATAGATGCAACCTTAGGTGGTGATAGTAAATGCCTAGTGCTTGGTCCCTCATTATGATCACATAAATTTATAGTTATATGGTTCTCTTGTTCTAATTTCATAATTAACCCCAAAAAGGACAACCACCAAAAATATAGAAATATCAAACAACTAAAAAGTTCCCAAAGGGTGATAATAAAGTGCAAAGAGGATCAGGGTGCCCGAGAGGGGACCAAGGCACCTGGGACACCTCGGTCCTAGATGGGCGCCCCTATCAAAAATAGGAAAAATACATAATGACAATACATACTGGGCAAGTGCGGGTGAAATATCAAAAGTAACGATAGAAAACAATGTAAAATGGCCAAAGACATGGGTTAATTATACTCTTTTCACTTAAGAACCATATGAATAGTAGTATGAGACCGGGACTAAATAATGACTCAAAGAGCATGATTTTGTGTTTACACCTACAAACCTAATTTTAAACCCATTTACTTTAAAAGCACCGACCCACCTTACTTAAAACTTACCCACTTAATGTATTAAACACTTCCTTAAATAAAATACTGACCATGTTGTTTTAAAAAGAAACACCGTTAATAAAATTTAAACAAAACTATGTTTTAAGAAAAGAGAGAGCAGGTAAAATAATGAAAAGAGGCTCGGTCAGTGAGGGGAGGATATAAAGGAAGATTGAGTATATATTATCAAGTCGATTGGTTGGGTGAGTCCTGAGGAGGATGTGGGAAATAGAATGGTGTGTGAGTGAGACTCAGGATTTGGATAGTAATCCTAAGACAAAAGGTGGAGAATGGGTCATAGGAGAATCATACGTAGGACTCATTCCACTGAACCATTGAACTCGAAAAAAATCGGGATTGAAGGGTTGGGTGAATGATCCTCAGATTGGACATAAATAGATGTAAGGACAAACAATCAAGGACCACATAGGGTAAACATAGCTCCAAAACAGAGGTGACCCAAATGCAAGGTCAATACATAGCCAATGCATACAAACTGGTGCTCAACAAAAAAGCAAGACCCAAATCCTCAATTTGACTCAAAACACATGAAAAGAGTAAGGGAGCTCTATTGAAAGATGAATGCAATGGGCACAAAGCATGCAAAACATCCCACTAAACACAGAGTAGAAACAAAACCTAAACTCGTCAGACAATATTCATTCAGATCAAATTGTTTTCAAATAAATCAAAACATACACATAGACCAGGGTAACTTACACGTATCTTGATGGGAAGTAAAACCAAAATTTCCAAGTCAACAACTCAATGTAAAAATATGTGCAAGCAAAGAAAAAACAACTCACAGGGATCAAATCCAAAAATAAAAAAATGACCTCACAAAAAATCTCACCGAGCTCATACCAACCAACTCAATGAATGCAAAATGACTCGACCAAGAAAAAAACAACCAACCTTGGCCAAGAATGATACATCTCGCTAGGGAGCTCGTCGAGCTCTGCAAGAGCTTGGCCAAGCTGGCAGGGATGATGATTAAACATGCAGGAAAAAATGAAAACTAGGTAGAAAGAGATTCAAATAGGTCCACAAACATTAAATTTTAAAAAATCACTTTTAATTTTAAAAAGTTAATTGATAAGACCATAAATGCAAAACCTTCCTCCAAATTCAGCTTTACCTCCAAACTTAGCTGCAACTAGCTAGATATGACTGTGAAACACCTGAAACATGCACATGTAAAACCAAAAAACCAGCACAAACTCCAAAAAATGAGATTGTTAAACCTATCAACAAGATTCCAAAGGATGATCAAAACTTGCACGAGAAACATGAAAACCAAAAAATGAAGTAATTAACAACCATAAATCAAACAATTACACATTTACCGAATAATAGCTCTGATACCATATCAATTTGTTCTGCGAGGATCAATACGGAACCCAATACACATTGAACAAGGTTACACTTCTAATGGTGTCGTGAACGCTCGACGTAGTAAGTAAGATATCAAATCATAAAATGAGAAAAAAGTACAGAAAGACACTGGTGTGTTTGGTATGCTCATAGATAAAAAAAGAAGATGTACATATAGGATTGTTGTGTAACTCTATGTGCATGACACATATGGACACAACCCTAACTAACCCTAATGACCTATGATATCACTAAGTGATATGACTAACCATAGATGGTGGACAAGACACCAAATGACAATGAAAAATTCATATACACCAACAATTGGCTCCCTGGTACTACTTGGATGGCATGGTCATGTTCTCTTTTTGCAGATAAAACCTTTGGCATATCTCCAAACATAATTGAGTGCTCATAAATAATTTCTTGCATATATGATGGTATAAATGCATTTGGCTAATGTGATTCCAATGAAAATATTTGTGTCATGAACCCCTATACACCTTTTTAAAGCATTTTTGCATCTGGTGAGAGCTCACCAAATGTGGGGACTTTTCTTTTAATACTCTTAGTTCAAAATTCCTCCCCTCTTACTAAAAACACATGAACAACTCTTGGAATTTAATCTTAATGATTCCCAAGGTGATAAGCCATTAAATTCCTAACACAATATCTTCTCCTCCCATGGAAATGCCATAAATAGGGCTATTTAGCAAGTAATCTCACATGGTTAGGCTAATGTTATGGAATTTTCTTAAAAACAACACTGTTACCCTCTATTTTTTTAAGAGTCCAACCACTTTGAGGGTTTGGGGAGGCTACTACCTGAAATTGCATGACATAAGATCGTTGGCTGAGGATCTCATAACTCCTCCTCTAGATCGACAATGACATCTACCTCTTCATCTTCTTCATTCTCTTCTTCTTCATTGGGCCCCCTTAATGTATAAAAACTTCTTTTCAGCACATTTATGTCCCCATCCATATTTTTTGTCACATTTAAAACATAGCCCTTTTTCTATATTTTCTTCAATTTATTGAGGTGGCATTTTAATTGGCTGAAGAAATGATGGTTTCAGGATCCTACGGTCTCTAATATTAGTGAAACTCTGCTTCCAAATTAGAAATAACTTTTTCCTCTTCCCTACATGTCCTGATAATAGAATCGGAAACCTTAATCGTATTAAACATACACACCTCATGCTCAATGTGGTCCTTAAGACCCCTAATAAATATTTCATTCAAATTCCCTTCCATATTCTACTTTACATGCAAGGATAGGTTTTTGAATTGATAAAAATAATCCTTGACTAATCATGTTTTCCATAACTTTGCTAATTAGATAATGTAATTCTCTGACACACTAGAACTATAGTGTGATTAAATCTCTTTGGTAAAAACTATCCATGTGACACTGAGACCATTCTTCTATCTTTGATCACATAACCATCGATACCAGATGAATTGGTTAGGCTTGAGATACAAATATGTTATGGTCATATTTTTTTCCACGTGGGATCTAATGTAGATAAAATAAGTTCTCCATTTGGTTAATCCAATTGAGTATATCCTTTCCATCAAACTGACGCATTTCCACTTTTGGCACCATGTTTTGGGGCTGTAAAGTATCTGGATTTGAATTTGGTTGGCTAGAAAATACACCATAGCTAGTTTTTCCATTACTTTGACTTGAAAATTTGCCTTGGTTGATATGAGTAGGATTGATTTGTGGATGATTTGGAAGATGATAATGAACCTTTAGATTTATACCAAGTTATTACACGATATCATCCAATCATTGATTGATATTTTCTACATCTCCTTTATTGGCCTTCTTAGATTGTAGGATTCACATATCACACTCGTTTTGGATCACCTTATGATCCACCAAGGTAAACCATGACATTAAGGATACCATAATTACTTCTTTTAACTCCAACTCCTCAACTATCAAACCATCCTTTTTTAGGGTTTTACCCATAGTGACATGATTATTTTTGTTTCTTGTGGAAGGCCTCAGTTTGATGTCCCATAATAGTATGATTTAGGGATCAAGGTAAAAATTTATTGTTTAGGGTTTCAAGAGGAATTTGGCCAAATATGAAAAAAATCAAAGACCAGAATCAAACTAGTTTTTTGTCTTCTTTCCAAAAATGTAAAGAACTTGGAAAAATTCCACAATTTGTAGCCTATAAAGGGAATGTATGTAAAAAACATAAAATTGAGATAACTTTTTCAAAATAGAGAAAAACATTATGAAATTTTCAAATAACCTTACTTGGAATGTATCGCAACCTTGGTAAAAGAAATTGTTGATAAATTCACACTCATGCATAAGATATAACATAAAAAAATTAGGTTTATTGTCTTAATTTTGGCCCAAATCATGTTAGGTTTATAATATTAAGTGGGAAACTACTTATTTAAGAAACCCGCCAAAGACTATATGTTTTTGGTTTATAGCTTATATTTATAATATAATCATGATAGGTCCTAAAGCGGGTTGTCTTTAAGGGTGGATCATGACCACCCACCTTGTATATAACAAGGTGATCTCACTAGAGATTGGTTACATAGTGTGTGTGACATATGAATATGCAAGCTATTTGAGCAAGGAGATTATAGATACATGATGACGAATGTTGAAAAACAACATGAGAGAACTTATGAGGTGTTTTGTAATCCCTTCTTGAAGGTCTAACTACGAATAAATCTCTGGAAATAGTGGGAGAACTAGGTGAAATTTAATTCTCAATAAAGATAAAGTGATTTTTTAGTGGGCTTTTTTACCTTCCAAGGTTTTCCCACTTATATCTTGTATCACAATGTTCATTTAATTGTATGTTCATGGTATTTACATTATATAATTTATATTATAAAAAATTAAATCTATGGTTTTAATTATTACACTTCATAAACTATAATCTTCGGCAATTTGTATTGTTTATTTATAATTTGTAACATTATCCATACCTTAAATTTCTTAACATTTATATCAGAGTTGATGTTCGTGGTTGTGCAGGATATATTTGGATGTTTTTGATTTACAGATACGAAGAAAACTTGAATATTTTCAAATATGCAAAACTCTAGCTTGCTTCAGGGCTTACTTCAAGTTTACCAAGTTCAAAACTCCAATTCCTGCCAAAATAATGTGAATTTGGATGATATGAAATATTAAATCAGTTTAGGAAGATTAGATCTTGATTGTGCATGTGGTTCTATCCTTTACAACCATTTTTATGCTTTGGATTTTTGTTTTTCACCATCTGCGTGACCCTCCTCTATGTTTACCAGGCATTCACAAAAAATTCTATGTCATTCATAGCTTTTCCAGTCTTCTTTGGATTATTTAAATGTGTCGTGCACTTTAATATTTGTTTTATAGTCCATTGTGTGACTTCTTTGAATATTTCATGATTTTTTAGTCATCTACAGTCTTTTGTGGACTTCTCCAATTTTTTTGTGGATTTTTTGACTTTCAAGGCTTACCTCAGTCTTGTATAGCTTCTCAATTCTTGTGTGGCTTCTCAAGTGTTGTGTGTATTTCCTTAGTCTTATGCACTTACATTTCCTTGTTATGAATATTTCCTTGTTCCATGGAATTTCACCTGATTCTTATGCAGGGTTCTCTGGTCTCACAACTTCATTTTATTTGTTACAAAAACCCCTATGTTCAATGGCTTTCTACTATTTTACTGTGGAATTTTCATTTTTGTGCAAAATTCTCTCTTTGTTTTTCATACTTGTCTTTGTTGTGTGGACTTCTCTCTTTATTTTGCATACTTTTATTTGTTGCTGTGGACTTCTCTCTTTGATATGCAGACTTGTATTTGTGTTGTTGACTTCTATCTTTGTTCTAGTGGACTTTTGTTTGTTGTGTTGACTCTCTTTGTTCCACATGACTGTTGGCCTAAGTATTAAGTGGAACACAAAGATTTCAAATTTCTGCAGAACTTAATTTCTGTTTTCTGCGGATTTCAAATTTTGAAAAATTTAATAAGTTTTTCTCTATTGCATTGCAGCCCTCCGCGACTAGTTTTTTGTGTTTTGCAGCCTTCCTTCTTGCTTCTAGTACCTTGTTTGGGTGTTTCCCTCAAGTTATAATCTATTTTATTTAAGTTTGTATCCATTGTAGTCTATTTCTTATGTACTACAGATCTTTGTAACTTTTGAAAACCCACCTAACACTTTGTATTTCAAATTTTGCTAAGTTTTCCTTTAAAATGGCTAGTTCTTCTATTTTTCCCATGGATAAATCTCATCTTTTAAATGGAACTAATTACATAAATTTATAGTAATTAGGATTAAGGATGTGCTTGTGGCTAGAAAGCTATATGGCGTTTAGTTAGTGGTGTTGATAAGAAACCCACTAAGAGACAAGCTACTCATGAGAACTTAAGTGTTTCTCATGCAAAACTCCCAAGAGGTTATGTCCATCTTATTTTAAAGTATCAAAGATGAGTTCTTATTGCATACTGGACATATGGTATCTCCAACTCGATGCATGGAGATCAATTACAAACTATGCATGAGGGTAGCCACCTCTTTAGGATAATTAAGTTAATCATGGAATTGTTTACAACCCCTATGAAAAATGCTGATTTTTTTTGTTAATTACCTATCTACAATTAAGGATATTAAATCTCAATTAGATGGATGTAATTTTGAATTTTTTTATGATAATTTTCTTTAATTTATTATACAAATTAACATTCCTCAAAAATTTAGAAACTTCATCTTTATTATGAATTCTAAATATCAAAATGAAGACGATTCACCTGATTTACACTCATTGTCTTCTCTCCTTATTCAATAAGAGAGTGTAAAGAATAGACTTTGACACAAAAGAGAATGCATCTCGATGATTGTCTCTCTCAAAGTCATAAGTCTTCTAAAAATTAGTATAACCAGTTTACACTTGAGTCGCCAATCAAACTTTAGATCTAAGTTAAAACTTAAACAATAATAGGAATAAGCATAAGTACTAAAGTAAAGTTTTATAGTACGTGTAACACTTGTGGTAAATTTGGTCATAAAGTGGCGGATTGTCATGCTAACATGTCTCATACAAATATTAATAATAAGAAAAAAAAAAGAAGAATAATACAACATTAGAGTCATACTAGCAACAGTCCAGCCAATAATGCAGATTACTCTAGTAGCAATCTATCACTCTTTATACTGTCCCTTTTAGCCTCCAACGACATGTGAATGGATCCTAGATAGTGGTGCATTTGGAAACATGACATGTATTCATGATATTCTTCATAATGTAGTTAAATTTCATGAAAATATTTATTTAGGAGATAACTCTGTCATCAATTCTGAAGGTTGTGGCATTATTAAGTTAACAAATGGAATCATTAGAAATATTCTTTTTGTTCCTAACTTAAAGAATAACCTATTATCTTGTTCAGAATTAACTAAATCTAACTATAAATTTATGTTATTACAATAAAAATGGTATGTTCAAAATGAGGTTGGTAAAGTAATTACTGTTGGTTTACAAAAGAATGGATTATAATTTTTTGATGGATTTATTGTTGAATTTTGTCTTTCCACTTCTTCTTGTAATATTGTTCAATTATGGCATGAAAGGCATTGGGCATGTAAATTTTAAGAGTTTGCATGAGATTTCCCACCTCAACCTTGTTATAGTATTCCTAAGCTAAAATAAAATCATGAATCTTGTGAACATTGTTTACATGGTAAGCAACATCTACAACCATTTCAAAGACCCCATGAGTCTATTTCCTCTTGATTTCTTGAGTTAATTCATATTGATGTTAGAGGTCCTTTGGAAGTACCTTCTCTTGGTGGTGCTTTATATGTTGTTATTTTTATTGATGATTTCTCAAGAATGACTTGGTTTTATTATATTAGGAAAAAAATATGATGTCTTATCTAAGTTTCAAGATTTTAAATCCCTTGTTGAAAATATGGCTAATCTAAAAATTAAAAGAATCAGAAATTGATAATGGAGGTGAGTATGTTAATAATAAGTTTGATGAGTTTTTTGTATCTAATGGAATTCACAGGGAGATAATAACTTCCTATTCTCCTTAGAAAAATGAGATAGATGAAAGAAAGAATAGAAGAATCTTAGAAATGGCTAGGACCATGTTTCATGCTTTTAATGTGCTTAAATTTATATGGGATGAAGATATGAACATTTTTTTCATACTATAAATAACATTCTTGCTAAATCATTGCATCAAACCAAACCTCATGAAGTAAGGACTAATAAAAAACCTAATATCTTTTATTTAAATATATTTGGTAGTCATGCTTCTCTTCTTATTCATAAAGTTAAAAGACAAAAGCTTCATCCTACATCTTACTCTTACATTTTTGTTGGGTATGGAGGTTAATCAAAAGTATTAAGATTCTATAATCTAGTTAAGCATGTGATTGTATAAAAGAGGAATGTGTATGTTCTTGAGCATATTTTTTGTAAATTTGTCTCTCTTCCCTATTTTGAGTTTTCTAAGTCTAAAACTAATGATAATCCTTGCATAGACAATATGAAAACTAATTTGCAACACTCTAATGATATTTTTATTGATATTATGGATGTAGACATTGACGAGGAGTCTTCTCAATCCTTGTTTCAATCTAGGATTCCTAAATGGGACAAAAATATGGTTTCAAAATATCAACCCAATGATTTGAGAAAGATGACCCGTTGTCAACATTCTTATCATGCCTTGTCAAATGTTTATGAGGTTGAACCTCAATCTTTTTAAGAATCCAACCTAGATAAAATATGGGTTGTAGCAATGAAAATTGAATACAATGCTCTAATCAAGAATCAAACTTGGGAATTAGTCCCTCTTCCTCATAAAATAAGCATTGTAGGCTTTAGATGGTTGTAAAAAATCATATATAACTTTACTAGTAAGATTGATAAATTCAAGACTAGATTACTTGCTAAAGGGTTTACTCAAAAACCTAGTTTAGATTATGATGAAACATTTTCTCTTGTTTCCAAAATAAGGATTGTTATAATTCTTCTAGCTTTAGTTGTACAACATGGTTGGGAGATTCACCAAATGGATGTTAAAAATACATTTTTAAATGGTGACTTGAAAGAAGAAATTTATATGTATCAACATAAAGGTTTTTAAGAACTTGGAAAATAATTATATGTGTCTAAACTTAAGAAATTTTTATATGGTCTGAAACAAGCTCTTAGATCTTGGTATGCTAAATAAATAGTTTCTTTCAGGAGCTTGGTTTCTCTAATAGTTTTTTGATATTGATTTATTATCAAGTATGAAAACATTCATGTTATCATTATTGTCTAATATATTGATGATTTCTTAATCTTAATCACTAGTAGTAATAAGCATTTTATTCTTAGAATCAAAGAGAAGTTAAGACAACATTTTGAAATGACTAATTTAGAACTATTAAATCATTCTAGGCATGATTATTTGTCAAAATAAAAAATCTATTATTGCATCTCAATCACAATATGATTCTAATCTTCTTAAAAGATTTAATATAATTGATTGCAAGTCTATCTCTATTCCTATGGAATTTAGTGTTAAATTTGATCCAAAACCTAATTGTGATAAATTTAATCCTACTTTATATAAACAACTGGTTAGTAGTTTGCTTTTTTTAACTATCAATAAGCCTAATATATCATATAGTTGGAATTGTTTCTAAATTCATACAGAATCCTTATGAGGTCTATTGGAAAATGGAAAACATGATTTTAAGGTATATCAAAGGTACAATCAATTATCGCTTGTGTTATTCTTCTTGTGATAATGCAATTCTATTTGGTTATTATGATTCTAACCATGTTAGTAGTATTGTGGATATAAAATCTACTTATGGATATCTTTTCAAGTTGGGTGCAGGTGTAATAACTTGGCTCAGTAAGAAGCAACCAACAATATCTATCTCTTCTACTGAAGTAGAGTATAAAAGTTTTATGTAAGAAAAAAAAAGCCATATGGCTCAAAATACTGTTGGAAGAACTTCATATAGGCATCAAAAGAATCAATTTACTTCTATATGACAGCCAAAGTTGTATTGATCTTTCAAACAATCCAGACCAACATCAAAGAACCAAACACATTGAGATTAATATGCACTTCATCCGGGAAAAAGTTCACAATGGTGATACAGATCTCAAGTTTTGTTCCACTAAAGAGAATTTTACAAACATTTTTACTAAGCCATTGGGTGCTATAAAGTTCTTCAAATTTCATTTTTATGTTGGGCATTTCATATATTAGCTCTTATGATCATGTGGATGACGTTGATACCCACCTCTAAATTAGTTGATCATGTGTTGTTTAGCTCCTATGATCATGTGAACGACATTGATCTTTGCCTCTAAATCATATTATTTTTTGTCTTTAAGAATTTTCCTTAAGGGGGAAATAAGAAATGAACATGATGTAATTTTTTTTCTTTTGCAATGTCATCTCTTAAATGACTTAATTGTGTCAAAATGGATATTATCAAGACTATTTCTATGTTGTTTAAGTAAATTGTCATGTATGTGAAGTCTATTTGTAATCCCCAATAAAGAAATAGATATGAAGAATTTTTAACTCCATAGTTTTATGTAATACTTCATCCTTAATCACTTTATCTTGAGAATTTATAATGTTCCTTTATGTTGCAGTTTTTCTAGAATATGTGGAACACTTCTTTGAACCATGGAAAAATAGTGTATTGTGGCTTCTCTAAAACTTGTAATGTGTTTACAATTGTTTGTAGCTTGTTTAAGTCTGCATGACACTACAGTAGTATATCGTGGAGTTGAAAAAACTATGTAGCACTACTGTAGTGCACCATGAAACTATAAAACCCGTGAAATACGTGTTTTTTGGATGTTATCCTAAATCACAGGTTGATTTATGGATTGTAATTTATTTTTTACTAAAATTTGACTTGGCATGAGGAACAAACTTTGATATGTGATAGCAATTTCACATGTTTCCCTACTTAACATTAAGGGGAAGTGTTGGTTTTATAATATTAATCAAGAGACTACTTATTTAATAAACCCGCCAAAGAATATATGTTTTTTATTTATATCTTATGTTTTTAATATACACATGATATATCCTAAAACATGTCAACATTAAGAGTGGATCATGATGGCCCACCTTATATATAATAAGGTGATCTCATTAGAGATCAATTATAATGCATCTGACATATGATTGCGAGTTATATGAGTGAGAAAATTATAAATACATGAGGTGAATGTTGAAAAACACATGAGTAAATGTATGAGGTGATTTGTAATCCATTCTTGAGGGTGTTACTGCAAGTGAATCCCTAGAAATAGTGAGATTGTTGGGTGAAATTGAAATTTCAATAAAGATAAGTGATTTTCAGTGGTTTTTTTACCTTTTAAGGTTTTCTCACTTATATGTTGTGTCATTTTTTTCATTTAATTTATGTTCATGGTATTTACATTATGTAATCTGCATTATAAAGCATCTTAATCTATGGTTTTAATTACTACACTTCATAAAATATAATCTTTGGCAATTTGTATTGTGGATTTCTAATTTGTAACATTATTCATCCCTTAAATTTCCTAACAGATTGAAGCTATGATACCACTTGTAAATAAATTACTTAGATAGATAAGAAGATCATAATAGTGAGTACACCAAATAACACCAAAGAATATATGGAATATCACCAAGTTTAATTAGAATAGCTAGCCACTTTGAGGGGGAAACCTCCCAACCATACAATAAGACTTCAATACTCAATATGATGAACAATCACTACCTACTAACTCCTATATATAATATTCCTATCTTATGGCCATCATCAAATCCAAAACACTAATGATATTATAACATATATGAAATATATACAACATAATAAGAAATTATGATAGCCATAATTTGGCCATACACATCCAATGTAAGATATATGATTAAGGTCATAATAGAGTAGGTGTAGGTTCAACCCCAAGCAGGTACTCTGGAAGTTGAAAAGGATGAGTTAACAGTTGCACCTAAATAAAATAGCTAATGAATTCATTTGAGAGGGAAAATATGTAGGAGTGAAGGTTTAGATTTTAGAATACTTGAAAGAAGGGGAAGTTGATACTAAAGGTAAGAATTAAGTTACTGCACCAACACAATGGGATATTGCAAAACAAAGTTACTGCGAGTGAAGAAAACGTGTGTCTACACACTCGAGTATCTTTTCCTTTAAGCATGTAATTTCATTTCATACTTAAAGGGGGGGAAATTTAGACAGTCAAATTTGGAAATCTATTCTTTGACATTGTTGATCTTGACATTGCACATGTACATGGATAAATGCACTCTCCTCACTCTTGCGTAGCACACCCTGATAGCCCTTCTTACACTTTCTTATCTTTACATGCCTAACTGTTGTCATTATTTGAAGTTTAACTGCATAATATACATATATAAAAAATCATTCATAGGCCTAGAAAGTTAAAATATGATTTTCTTCCTCAAGTCCAAAAATGTTAGTTTCGGTCAATTTTGTAAATTGTCAATATCAACCCTACTATATGGTTTTGGATTGACATGTTTTGGTTAATTAACTACATAACATTATTATTGATAAATATACCCCCTTGGTTGGCCTTTCATGACATAACAACCTTCAAAAGCATATTTAAGCAAGTAAATCATACCTCATTTGGTAACCTAGCACTTTATGAACTCCTCATGCAAAAACAAGTACTAAATGCACTCAAAGATTCCTCAACGGTGAAATAACTCATGCACATCTATTAGGGAAGAACCCTCTACTAGTTTGAAGTCTCATTCCAATTATTGGAGTCTCCATATTCATCCTAAAAGAAATCAAAGTGACCCTTCCTAAGTATTGGAGTAAGTGTGAAACTCAAGTGAAACATTATTAAATCACAATTGTCAAGTTTGATTGCACTATGGTAGATATCACATGCTAAGAGAATGGCGTGTATTTTGAGCCCTCTTTGGAGTAGTGGAAACATCAATGCTACACAGGGGTGTCCACAACCCATATACCTTTGTTTTACAAGAATTCCTTCTTGTACTACAATATTTTTAGGGTTTGAGAAGAGTTTACATAGTCATTCTAAAGGTGAGAAAAGAAGACCGACACACTGTGACATATATTTCCAAGCACGCAAAGCACCTAGGAATTTTTAGACCCGGATTCCAAGTAGTTCCAAGACCATACAAAAGGGTTAGGAACATACAAACACTTTGGGGTGAGTTGTACAAATTTTACCTGGCTCAATTTCAGGAAACATTTTATCAACGAATTATTTTCAGCTCTATATCTTCATGTTCATACACTAAAGCCACTTAGACTCTTCCAAATCCACATAGAATCAACTATGTTCACTCTTTCCCTTTTTATTTGATAGTTTTTAGATCAATCATCACCTTGGAAAGTGTTGTTTTGATTTGTGCCATTGATGTTGGAAGTTAATTAAGTCATAATATACACATGTAACATTATTCATCTTTTTTATGTATGTTAATTAAAACATTGTTAACTTAAAAAGGGTGAGATTCACTTCTTAAAAAAATTGAAATCACTAATATGAATAATATTTTGGTCGATAATGAATTATAAGTTATTTTTATGTTGAATCTTCTTGCCCCTTTACAAGAATCAATTATCTGTGACAAGTCAACTCATTTCATCATTTATGCCCCACTCTTAAAGAACACGAAGCTAGGATTCTCAACATGAATAAGCTTAAATACATTCTTAATCCTCCTAGCACTTATACTAACAACTTTCAAGGAAAATATACTTTCAAACATAAAACTATTGATGAAAAATATGAAGCTAAAAACAATATCAATGTTGTATCTCAACCCATAAATATAGAGCTACAACCTTATCACCAGTAATTCACTTGTTTACCTTGTGCACTTAAAAAATTCTCAAATAATTACTTGATTAAAATAGTGTCTCTCCCTCCACCGCTTTAGGTTGATACAAGTGTACCTCATAGTAAGAAATTTGATGTTAATGCCCATTGTGCTTACCATCGATGTGTTGTTCATTACACTAATCATTGTATTAATCTTCATCATGTTATGCATGATATTATCGATATGGGTCATATTAAGTGTGATGCTCCCATTGAATCTAATATTATTAATGATAATCCAAAGCTAAAAATATTTAGTGATACACTTCTTGAACATAACACTCCTAGAACTACTTTAAAGGTGTACCATACTTATCATGTCATACCACCTCCACCTTCTTATGATCACACATTTGATGTTATGATATGTATTGTTACTACTACCCCCATTTCACTAGTTTTGATGACACTGATATGGTGTAAAATTTTGTTTCTAATTGTAGACACATGTAATTTGATCAAAGCAATTTTATTACAAACATTGCACTAACTATTCTATTCCCCATAAATTGACGATACTTCATCAATTTGGGTTATTTTCTCCTCAATACTCTTAATTAACTACTATGTGTTGATTAGGCCTCTTATCTTACATTTAACCAATAAAAAATATTATTGGCTAACTCCCACTTCCAAAACATTCAAAATCTATCAAAACCTCCTCCAGATGCCCCCAAAACGCGTCCTAAGATTACCAAGGAATCTTAATTAATCCTAAAAGATTAATTAACTTCTAATTCTAGTCAAAAATTGCATTAACTTGTAAAAAAGTGATTTTTAGACTTACCTTTTGTCCCACATGCACCAAATTCATACCATTCTTGGAATATGAAACCTATAAATAGAGTCCTCCTCCTTATCATTTCTTAGAACACTTTTGCTCCCTTAGCATAAACTATAGGCATTTAAGATCTTGAGAATTTCTCCATTGATATTGAGCTAACATCTTCATAGTGCATCCATTAACTCAAGCTTGAGTAATATGGATAGAACCAATATGGTCTTGTAGCCATTCTTGGTGAGAATCCATTCTCAAAAACTTGAGATCATACTAACAATCACATTTGATTGCTAAGAATATTCTTAGGTTCATTTCAAAGTTAGCATTGAAAGAGTAGAGATTGATTTAGGCACGTTAGTTTGATTGTTTTCAAAGTTATATGCATGTTAAAGAAGTTAGTCTCCCTAAGCTCTTATTTTTACGGTTCTTGTTAGATTATTTTAAAGCTATGAAAATCTTAGGTGTTTATTTTCAATTCTTGTATCTTTTCTAATTTACACATGAACACATATGACAAGCCCAATGGGACCATACTCCATGATCCATAGAAGTTGATTTCAAACTTTGTGATTTAATTCATTTTTCCTAACTATATCATGCATTTTGAGGGTTAAATAGATTTGTCTCAAGCATTTTGCTAACCTTATGTGTCTTAAATATTCCTTTTGCATGTAAAGTTAATGGGTTTCTATTATAAATTGGTTTAAAAATAAAATTTCTAACATGTTTACAATTTTAGAAGTCATTTTTCCATCCTTTTCTGTGTTGTTTCAAGTACACACGCAAGTGTTAGAACAGGGCGTGCATATGCTAAAACTTGTGTGCACTTGTAGCATAGGGTGTGCATACGCTTATAGGGGTGCACATACACTTCCTATCCTACACATATGCTTCATTGTATTTTGGCCCCATTGTGATAAAATTTACCAAATTCACATATTTTCTCTCAAGTGCATGCATACATTTACAGGGACGTGCATATGCTTTCCTCCCCTCTGTGTTATCTTACTTTTTGACAGACACATGCATATTTTTACAGGGGCGCACATACACAAAAAAGGGTGCTTAGGTGCCTCTTGGCCCACGCATACATTAAAGCTGACTATTTTTTTAATAGAGATGCGCATACGCTGATAGGCGTGCGCATATGCTGCTAGGGGCATGCATACGTCCTAAAGGGCACACATGCATTGCAGTATAAAGTTAAACATTTTGTTAAACTGACAAAAGTTTGTTTCATTGGAATTTCTAACACTTTGTAGGGTCTATTTAAGTTACATTGAGTGATTTTCATAGTTACATTTTCATTTATGAGGCTAGGATCACGTATGCTCTTCCCTCGCACCTTCTAGGTGATCTTGGGAATTAGAAATGATTCAAATACCTCTTTCATGCTTTTGAAAACACTTCATCAAATATTTCTAAAATATTGAACTTCAATTTGGATAAAAATAATGAGTTGTGCATTTGATTTATAGGCTTTCTTCATTGTTTGATAACTAGTGGGGTTTCTCGTTGCGTATACACTTCCTTTATGTCCTATGACGATATTAGAAATCAGAAACAACATTTAAATCCTCTTTTTATATTCCTTGAACTATTAATCTTCACATAAAGGAACACATCACTTGCGAAAGAATCAGAATCTAAACAAAAACTAGCATGTTTGTTGTAGGTTTCCAACGGTGTGTAAAACCTTCATTAAAATGAAAGATAAGAAAACAAACCACATTCAAAACACTTGATATATAGGTTTGGATAAGGGTAAACCCGTCTGATTTAAACTAGGAGAAACTCCCTTTGGCATAAGCCTTAAGATAACAAGAGGGATGCTCCTAGGAACCCCAAAGTAGTCCACACAAGAGGGAACCTTGTGGATGAAATGGGAAGCGCTCCACTTACTTACTTGATTAGTTTACCTTTGTGAGTTTAGAGTCAAAAATATCTTCACACGACCCTAGTGAAAATACAACTGAAAGCATTTTTATGCTCATTGTTTGAGATACTCAAAGGTTTAGTCAGTACGAATTCCTTAGCAAACTAATCTCGCAGAGGTAGTTTGTGACACCTAGTTGAGAGAAATAAATAGGAAGATATATCATCTTGGAGCCAAATTTACCATATCAAACCAAATTTATTTTATAGAGCTTTCACAAAGTAATTACTTATTCAGAGTCAAAACCTTGTTGATCAAACAAGGAGAGAGTCCATCCAAGTTTTCACTAAGTGTCATTCATCATGAAATTTACAAATAATTACTTTATCTTAGTTTCTCACTCACCCTAAGGCAAGGTGAAACTTAGTCAAAGTAACACCAAGTATCTTTCAACCTCACTTGATCTACACATTTTCTATCTTATTGCCCATTTTTGGGACAAAAGATAGCAACATGTGTGGATACTGCTAGAAATAATCATGTCCACCACTTTTGTAGTCTACTTGCATGACTAGGTTACAATGTCAGAATGCAAGTGTTATACGTTAGAATGGTACATCTTCATGTTCTAGTAGGCCCTTTGTCTCAAACCCATATTGAGACACATTATCATCATAGTTAGGCTTGAGTCATCATTGATCTTCCTTAGAAGTGTTATGTTGTTCGCATCACCTTTCCACAATTATGATACTTACATATTGTTTCTAGTAAACCTAATATAAGTGTCTATATTGTGATGTTACGCTGCCCTCATCTTAGAAAATCCTTAGCATACTTTGACATTGTTTTATTTCAAACATTACCTCAATATTTAAAGAGTATTGATTATGGTGTTTGCGTCATATCGATATTATTTTGATACTAATACCTCGCTTTCTCGCAAAGCTTGGGTAATGTATCCCAATAGTATTGTTGCGTAGCTCACATGTGTAACCTCCATTTGTTTTAGGTTTTGGGTCTTGATTGTCTCTAGATTTTTCATAAGTATCCTTTGATTGTAGGTCACATTAACCCTTTGCTAATACTTACATCTTGTTCATTTCGAGATTGACTTAAGTATTGGCATTGTGTTGATCATATAGCATCAAACTATCTTTGAAAAACATTAGCATAAGGTACAGTTTCTTGTTGATTGATTGGTTTACCGAAATAACTTGCATGAGTGTTCCTTACGTGTCATCAAACTCATATACTTGATTGATTCATTATTTTTTAGCCCATTATTGATATACTTTGAGGCCGTAAATTTTTTTTTTACACGCCACACTTAGGTTCGTTATATCCTTGATTACACTAGACAAACCCTTGTGTAAATAAAACTCACAATGCCCCTATCACAAGAATGGAATCCAAGAAATAAGAGTTAAATCATTTTTTGGGTCATAATCTAGGTCCCCTCTTCTCTGAGGTGAAGGACACAGATGGGTTGATTGATCATAGTGGAGACAAGAGTGATTCATTTCAAGATATCGATAAATTTGATGTCACTCACTTTGACGACTTCCTATTCCTTAATAGAGATCAAGTGCTTGCATGAGTTTTAGAGCTAGGTGCCATAGTACCACAAGAACAAGAAGCCCCTAGCCAAGATATTAATAAGGAAGAAGAAGAAACACAAAGACCTCCCCTCACTAGCATGGATGACAACATTAAGGGAAAACATGCTTCCACCTCTGGTACTAACATTGAAGGTGAAACGTCAAAACAAAAGGTAGTTCTCAGTTTCCACCCATTAAAATTTGTTGCAAGGTTAAGGTAGAACATGAAAATCAAGAGTTACCTCCTCCTCAAAATGATGATGAAGAGGACCATCAAAATGAGGAAGTCACTATACAAAATAAAATACAAACCCTTAACCAACAACTAGCAAACTTGGCTTCCTCTCTAAGTAAGGACCCAAGAAAGGGTGCACGTCAAGGCAGACCTAAGACTAAGATTAGTGAACTTTACAATGAACCTCAAGAAGATGAAGCCTTCAAGAAAATTTTAATGCCCAGATCGTCTTCTCCTAAAAAGAGCAACTATTTATAAAAGAGTTACAATCGCTGAAGAACATGCTTACGACCCTTCAAGAAAGTAATGTAGGCCATAGAAAAAAGTATCAATATGAGGAGTTATGTCCTTATCCTTTTGAAATATACATGTTGTGAACACCATCCCCAAAGAAATTTGATTGTCCTAAATTTGATAAATATAAAGGAAAGGGTGATCCTTGTGATCACATCAAGGACTTCTATATGGCTTTCCAGGAAGTATCCTATAGTGACAATTACCTAATACATTTGTTCCCTTGCATATTGGTAGGACAAACATTTGAATGGTTCCTTCATCTACCAAAAGGGATGATTATCACATGGCCCATGCTAGTAGAGAAATTTGTGCGTCACTTCTCATTCAATATGGAAAATGATGTAACCATGTTAGATTTATACATCACTAAGAAAAGACCAAATGAAACCTTCACCGGTTTCCTAAAATGATGGAGAGGGTTAGCTAGACCTTTCCCTTGTGTAGTTCCTAAGAAACAATTGGTTAGTATCTTCATGCCCAATTTGAATCCAGACATTGTGTTTCACTTACAAATGCACTACGTCACTAACTTCGAGGAAGTTATCGAGAAAGGAAGCCAAATTGAGAAGGCTTTAATAGCAAAGGGAACAATAAAACCCTTTTCAAAGGACATACAAGAGTCAAAACCTACAAAAAATCCTGAGTTCTTTAGCAAAATTAATAACGTCGTAGGAGATGGCATCACTGACTCTAAACAAGTTCAAACAGTTCAAAGTGGTCCTCTTTTAAAACTTACCAAAGGACCTAGTCAAAATCAAGTCAAATGACGAGTGTTCACTCCCCTTACGGACTCATTATCCAAAATTTTGAGACAATTAGATGTGGTGAACATGGTTCAATATCTGACCATGGTGCCTTATGCAGATGATGCACCCAAACCAGGATGGTATAGAGATCATGACTATTGTGATTTTCATCATGTCAAGGGACACAAAACAGATAAATGTTTGAAGTTAAGACACTTTATTCAAGACCTCATAGAGGATGGAAAGATTGAGGTAGACTCACTTGAATCAGGACAAGGACCTAATGACAAAATGGGAATCTTTAAACAACCCTTTCCTAAACATAATAAAAAAGGAATGAAAAATCCGGATCAAGGATCAGTCATCCATGACTATAGAGCTACGAATTATGTGTATACTTCAACTGATAATCCCTTTGATTCACTCATAGGTTGTGTTCATTCATCTGATGAGCATATAAATACCATTAGAATCATTAGTAATGATTACACTTTGGCAACATGATGCGCTCATCTAGTGATTCTAGAACCTCCTTCTCATACCCCTCTAGAAAATTTAGTATGATTTGTTAGATCAACTTGAGAAAACTATAGCTAAGATTTCGATCTTAGACCTTCTCAAGATATCAAAATATCATAAGGATATCCTTTATAATATCCTTCAGGGGTCAGGAGTTTCGATAGATATTTATCCTTCACATATCCAAGCCATGGTGGCCAACCTTGCTCAGAGTTATTACATTTCTTTTTAACATAGTGAAGTCCCACTAAATAATCAAACACATAATTTACCCATGTACATTGAGGTATTTTTCACTCATAGAAATATTAAAAGAGTGTTTGTGGATAACGAATCGGGTTTAAATATTTACACCTTGAAGCTAATCAAACAACTAGGGAACACAGAAGCAGATCTGGATTCTCACATAATCACAATTACAACTTATGATAATTCCAAGTGTGAATCAGCTGGTACCATTTTGTTACCTATGGAAGTAGGGACAACAAATCACGACACAAAGTTCCATGTCCTTGATCTAGATCTTCCTTATAACATGCTCTTAGGTGGCCCATGGATCCATGTCATGCAGGATGTACCTTCCACTTTTCATCAATGCATTAAGTTGTATCATGGAGGGCAGACGATCACCATCCTAGGAGATCATGATCCATTTGCACATTGTAGAGAGTTACATAGTTTTTCTCGAGCAGTGTATGAATGTCCTTTAGTGGACATTGATGTACCATTACAAACAAAATATTTAAAAGCTCGAGTTAATCCTGACACATTGCAGGTTGATAATAAGGATCCTTCCTCATCACTCTCTCCCTTTGCCTCATGGGAGTTAAAGGTTGGATCATATGGCCCAATTGAAAATTTCAATCTTCAACATGCCCTTTTGGTCTCTGACCTCTTGCTATCACCTAAAACATGTGGTAGGCCTTATTTCTAGTTCAAGACCTCTTGAGATAGTTTTCCTAGTCCCTTTGTGAAATTTTTTCCCCGCAACCTTTTTTCAAAAGAGAAAATGTTGGATACACCTACAAGTTGGATCCTTGACAGAACAACTTCATGTCACCAAGCTCCATAATACACCAATGCACACAAATTGATGTATGCCATGGGCTATAAGGGATTTAGGTGTGGCACAAAAGCACAAAGCATATTAGAACCTATCCCAATCCCCCATTTCAAATCAAATAACCATGGCCTTGGCCTTAAACCTCATAGGGATCCACCCTCAGAAATTGATGACATTCATAGCACAAAAATAATACATTACATTCCTTCAATATTGATTACACATATATAGGAAATATACTTCCTAAATAATAGGAAGTATTTTATAACAACTCGCAACTTACGTAAGTTGTTTCTAACATAGTAACCAAATATAATTGTTATTATTGTTTTATATAACAACTAATAACAATTTATTAACACATACTTATAACATAATAATTAATTCACGTAATTATTATTTACTAATGGAGCACTAATAATATTTCCTAACTTCCCCCCCTTAGTGCGAACATGGGGAAAACATGCCTTTGTACTTGCACCTGCTCATGATCTGGTGATTTTCACAGGATGATCACAAACCTCAAGGATGGTTTTGCAAACGTTTGACCAAAAACCAAGAATGGTGGTTTTGCAATTAGGTTACCACAAACCACAAGGTGATGGTTTTGCAAATGGATTACCAACAACCAAGAATGGTGGTTTTACAATTGGTTTACCACAAACCACAAACAAAGGTTTTCAAGTGGTTTACCTACAACCACATCATGATGTTGCAAGTACTATTATCAACCCTCATCAATATCTCACTGTAGGGAATAACATAGGAAAATCTATTCAAATATCTTGCTCATACATACATAGAAAAAACTGACATAATGGAAATGGAACATTGGATCATGTTCCCCCCCTCAATGTGAAATTTCCACTTATTGAAATCAGGAACGCTGCAAATAGGCACACGACGGAAATCACACTACCCAAACTAAAACCAAACTGAAACACACATGTCACCAAAATTGATATGCGGCTCTATCATTGGCAACTGATGAGAGGTCATTGAGTGACCTCCAACCTTCGATGCCTCCATCCTCCAGTTTCTTGCTCAGTACAAGAAGTCTTCAGAGCCACTGTCTTCATTTATTTGTTCTTCCTCATTCTCTGATCTTTCTTCAGTAATAAATTTGGCCTCAATTCCTTTGAGTTTTCCACTAAGCATATCTTGAGCTCGAGCTCTACAAAATGAAGATGTATGTCCCTTTTTCTTACAATAGAAGCATTCTCTTTATTCTTTATATTTAGAAAAAAAAATTGTACTTCCTTTTTACAAACATTGTTGGTTCTTCTTCTACATCTTATTTGGTCCATTTTTCCTCATCTAGAAGAGATGATATCATATCTTCCAATGAGTTGGAAGGTATTTGACCAAGAGTGAAAACAACATTATTGTATTTGAGTGGTAAACTATTCAGTAGAATAGCTTTTGCATCCTTGTCATCTACTAGAGTTTTTACTTCTGAAAGTTGTCTCAGAAGAGATTGTAAATTATTGATGTGACTAGACATTTTATCTCCATCACTCATTTTAAGCTTGAACAGTTGAAGTTTCAAAGAAAACTTTGCATTGATTGCTTTTGAACCATATAATTTGCTCAGATTATCCCAGATGTCCTTTGAGTTTTTATCTAGATCAACAGAATGTAATTCAGAGTCTGAAAGGGTAAGGCCAATAATGGCTTTGGCTTTATCATCCCGTGTTTCCCATTCTGCCAATCTGGTCGGATCTAAAGGTGCTGGTTCTTTTCCATCTACTGTCCTCCAAAGATTTTTGTTCATCAACTGCATCTGTATCTTGACTTTCCATGTGTGAAAAATTGAGACCATTGAATTTTTCTAGTGGAATGTCCATTATACCTTAGAGCGTCGGTTTCAACCGAAAATGCACGCTTAGGGGAGTCAGATTTAACTGATATTGCTCCTAATTTACACTATATATTTAAAAATTAATAAGAAAAAATTACTTTTTAAATTTTACATGGATATTTCTATGGTATAAATCAAAACAAAATATTGAAATATATAGAAATGACTATCAAGTGAATATCAAATTACATAATACCTTAGATTATTAATCCATGTGAATGATTCTCTCTCCTTTGATTTGTGGATTTCTTGTTTTCCAATGTAGATAGATGAGCTTACTGGTACATGGATGTCAATGCAGAAGAACAAATGGGTTTAGATATCTATTAAATCCACATGCATACTGATCTACAGAACTCAGAGCATATTCTGGAGTAATCTTAGAAGCTTGCAGCTGATGTCGATTCCTCAATGCAAGGAAGGTTCTTTCGCTAAAATGCCTAGACAAATCATGACTGAAAGGAACCCAAATTCTCTCTCCTTCACAACTCACGAATATGTGAAAACCATGGTTTTGATTCCCACTAAAGGAAATTTGAAGATGGCAGTTTTAATGTGATTGTTTTGACAATAGATGTAGCGAAGACACCGTAGAACCTTTTTATTTATGTGTCGTTGAGAGACAAAAAATATAAAGTAAGAGACCCACACGTAGAGCATAGAATTCACAATGTAATGAAAAATGATGGAAATCGAGACAATAAGGCTGAAACAGATCCAAGGTAGGTTTTAATGTGAATCTTGACAATTTCATATTTAATCAGTGAATCAATCCAAGATCTCATTCACAGATCAGAACCTTCAATCTTGTTATCCCTTACTTCTTTCAACACTTCTTCTACGGCTGTAATGACCTCTTCACCATGTAACAGATCATCAGCTAGCTGGATTGTTAGCTAAAATCTTCGGTGATCTTCAAATATACCTCAAGTTGAATCATGAGCTCATAGACGGAACAACAAAAAATATGAATTGCCCCTTCAAATGATTTTTCCTTATTCCATCACAGGTGCTGGGAAAAGACTGCTCTGATGCCAAATGATAGCACAATAATAATACATTACATTCATTTGAGATTGATTACACATATATAGGAAATATACTTCCTAAATAATAGGAAGTATTTTATTACAACTCACAACTTACGTGAGTTTTTTCTAACATACTAACCAAACATAATTATTATTGTTGTTTTATATAACAACTAATAACAATTTATTAACACATACTTATAACATAATAATTACTTCACATAATTATTATTTACTAATGGAACGCTAATATTATTTCCTAACAGACACCTCTTCAAAACATGACAAGGATTTTCCTCATTCAGAAAGTGACGCAAATTCCTATTGTAGCATATACGAGGACCATGCCTCTACTATCCTTTTCTTGGATTCTACCATCTTTACCCTTTCCTAGTCCAATCCCCAAGCTGATTTCTAAAATACCATCTAATATCCTAACCTCATTGATTGGAACCAAAAAATTCATGTGCCAGTTGATTTCTTTGAAAATGATGAGGAAATTGCAGAGTTCATGGGTATTCAGGATGCCATTCCAATCAATGACCGTAAAAAGGGTTTCTCCGTCAATCTAGACGCATGTGCATACTTCAGAGAGGAGACTAAGAAGTGTGGCCAACAAAACAATAATTAAAATGAGGGAAAATTTACTACCAAAAAGCCTCGACAAAAGAGAAAGTCCAAATCGCATAGTGAAAACCTCTTTGAGGCGCTTGAGGAAAAACAAATAGAAAAACAAAAGGACATAGAAAGTGTCCATATCGAGGGTGAAAATATCATTGAGACACCCTTAGAAGAAGACCTCAATCTCCACCTTGATCTTACATGAATGGAGGATGCATCTAAAATGTTGATCGAGGAGAGTATCGGTGTTAGCATTAGATCAAAAGAGGATCCAAAAATAGTAAATTTGGGAGCTTCACTCTTGGCACAAGAGCACAAAACATTTTTGATGCTGCTAAGAGAATTTGTAGACATATTTGTGTGGTCTTATGTAGATATGCCAATTTGGACCCAACCTTAGTCATACACAACCTTGTTGTGCATTCAAATGCCAAACCTATCAAGAAGAAGATGAGAAAGATGCACCCAAGTGTTGCACTTATGGTTAAAGAAGAACTAGAGAAGCTATTGGAAGTAGGTTTAATCAGACCTATTGATTATTTAGAATGGATATCAATCATAGTGCCAGTACGAAAGAAACCAATTGGCATCCAAATCTACACAAACTTCAGGGATATTAATAAAGCATACCCTAAAGATGATTTTCCTTTTCCTAACATTGACATGATTGTTGATTCAACTGCGGGTTATGAAATGTTGTCCCTCATGGATGACTTTTCTAGTTATAATCATATTAAGATCGCAGAGGAAGATCAACATAAAAATTCTTTTATGACCCCTTGGGGAACCTTTTGCTACCAAGTGATGCCTTTCATCCTCAAGAATACCAGAGCCACATATCAAAGAGAAATGACAGTCATATTTAATGACATGATGAATGACATCATGGAGGATTATGTAGATGATATTTTGGGAAATTCTAGGACTAGAGAAGAGCACCCATAAGTGTTGAGGTGTATCATTCAACACCTCTGAGACTAAAAAATCAGGTTGAATCCTAAGAAATGCATCTTCAGCATATAATTAGGAAAACTATTGGGTTTCATTATGTCAAGAAGAAGGATTGAGGTAGATCTCACCAAGGTTTCTGCTATTACTTGGATGCCTCCACCAAAGAACATTAAGAAGTTGCACAATTACAAGGTAAAATTCAGGAAATCCGTTGATTCATCTCACATCTTGCGGATAAATGTCATCCTTTCACACATCTACTCAAGAAATATGCTACCTTAAATTGGGGTCCTGAATGTCAAAAGGCCTTTGAATTTCTTTAAAATATCTTACTATTCCTCTTGTTCTCATGCCATCTAACCTAGACAACCCTCTATTATTGTACATTTTAGCTACCTAATACGCTATTGGTGCATTGTTTTCCTAATGCGATATAAGACAAAAGGAGATATCGGTTTATTACCTTAGCCGCACTTTGATCATATGATTTGAATTATCCCCAAATTGAAATTTTTTGCTTATTTATGGTATTTTCCTTTCAAAAGACTCGTCACTACTTACTAAATAACAAAACCAAGCTCATTTCCAAAGTTAATCCTTTGAAGTACCTTTTATCTAAACTGGCACTTACCAGACGGATGGCTAATTGGATCATCCTCATAAGTGAGTTTGATATTGCATTTGTAAACCAGAAATCACTCAAAGGACAGGTGTTTGCAAATCAACTAGTTGAAGCTCCCCTACCAAGGATCGAACCATTGTGTCTAGATCTACCAGATGTCTCTATAATGTATATTGAGGAATTTGTCATATGGAAGATGCATTTTGATGGATCATTCAATTACCATGGTTCGGGAGCTGGTGTGGTACTTATCACCCCAACATGAGACTTCATTCCACATGCATTTTGGCTGAGTTTCCCATGTATTAATAACATAACAGAGGACGAAGCATTCATTTCCAAGTTTAAAATTGCTATCAAATGGAATATCAGACAGCTCAAGGTCATCGGGGATTCACAATTAATCATCAAGCAATTCAATGATGATTATAATTTCAAGGATGACAAGCTCATCCTATACAAGAAGATGGTTGATACTCTAAAAGAGTATTTTATCTGTATCAATTTTGAACATATGCCAACGGCACAAAACCGATCAACAAACACCATGGCCATAATTGGATCCTTGCTTCACATTCCACCACAATCGAGTAAAATGCCTTTCTTTGTTGAACATTTGCGATAACTAGAGTATGAATTACCAAAATCATGTTTCGTATTTGAAGTTTTTGGTCCTTCCCCCTGGTATGAACCCATATTCAATTACCTACAAGACAATACATTTTCTCCAGACATTTCCCATACTGAGAAAAAAACCCTTACCTGCCGTGTAGCCCATTATACTCTCCTAAGAGGCACCCTCTATCATCAGGCTATAATGGGACTCTATTGTGATGTCTTAATTTGGGCGAGTCAGTCGAAGCGATCAAATAAGTACATGAAGGATTTTGTGGAGCACACATAAGAAGAATGGTGCTTGCTAAGAAACTGCTAAGAGTAGGTTACTATTAGCCCACCATGGAAGAAGATTACTACAACTACGTCAAGAAGTGTATAGTTTTTCATACATATGGAAACATGATTCATGCACCAGCACAAACTTTGTAGCCAATTACAACACCATGGCCATTTTCAAAATGGGGATTAGATCTCATAGGGAATCTCACTCTTACCTCCTCAGATGGCCATACGTATATTATAACTACTACTAAGTATTTCACAAAATGGGTAGAGGTTGTCCCTCTCACCTACGTTACCAGTGCACAAATTTCAAAATTCATCATGGACCACCTCATTTTTTGTTATGGCATCCCCTCTGCCATTGTAGCAGACAATGGTAAATCTTTCAAGAATAAGATAGTTAAAGCGTTATGTCAACATTTCCAAATCCATTTAAAGTGGTCCACTCCCTATTACCCTCAAGTTAATGCACAAGCAGACGCCACTAACAAAACACTTGTTCACATAATGGAAAAGATGGTAAGTAAAAGAGGCCATAATTGGCACTTACAAATCCATCCCGCCCTTTGGGATTATAGAACCTCCATCTGTACCCCTACTGGTGCTACACACTACTCACTAGTCTTTGGCACCAAGGCCATCATATCATTGGATTTTGAGCTTCCTTCCCTAAGAATATCTCTCTAGGACTATCTGGACAAGGATGAAGATTACCAAGTGGCTCGACTAGTAGAGTTGGAGCTACTAAATGATAAACGCATGCGAGAACTTAATCACTTAAAGTTATATCATAATCGAGTATCATGAGGTTACAAAAAATGGATGATACCTTTCCAGTTTGAGGTAGGATGTCTAGTATTAAAGAAAATCAGTTCAACACCACCAAGGACTAGGAAAAGAAAGGAAAGTTTGAGCCAAACTAGTTAGGACCATATGTTATGGTCACTAAGTATGGTTCAAGGGAATACAAAATTTCTCACTCAAATGGTGAGGAAATAAAGGAGCCCATGAACACAATGCATCTCAAGCGGTTTTATGCTTGAGTATGAGGTTCCTCAAAAATCAAAGAAACAAACAAACAAAAAATCAAGAAAAAGTAAAAAGAAAGTAGGTCGTCCAAGTGTGAAAACCATGTAATTATGGCACATTGGACATGTCCCTTGCTAAAAACTAGTTTTCAGCACCTTGGTAGGATCTTTTGTTCAAAATCATATCTCATATCTAGCAGGAGTACACTTGCTTTAATTTAGGGTTAGTTTTTCTTGAGTTTGATATCCTTTTAAACCTATCCTTCGTGGCCTTGATCCGATTGATCTACTCTTGTATATATGTAAAGGGATCACCTTTTTACATTCTCATCTAACGTTGGGGGAACCCTCACATATTCACCTTCTTACACATATACGCATGGCATTCTGCGTTTATACATTCCCATTTAATGTTCGAGGCATCCATGCTTCTTTATTTTCTGTACATAGCTTTGAAATACTCTTTTCAAAATAACGCAAAAACATTCGTATAAATTCGAAAATAACATAAATATTTAAATATGTTAGAAAAATCCTAAACATATTAGAAACCATCTTAGGGAAAAACTACAAAAACAATATAAAATTGTCTCAAGATCATACCAAAAACAGTGAAAAAACTTTTCAAAATTGTCCCATAAAAACAAAGTAGTAGTTTTCTTACTTTTAGTTGTTGGTTTGTATAGTTATGATTACATCACCTTTTTTCATCTAGTGTGCTTCAAATTGGATTCATTTTCTTACTTACTTAGATTGAGTATTGATTTAATCTATTGTGCATTGTATTTGGTTAATTTTATCTTACATACTTGTAGATATTTGTGTCGCTTTGATTAGATTTGATTAAGTTGTGCTTTTTATTTTCTTGTATAGTTTGTTGTCATCATATCATCTACCATCTATCATCACATCTATCCATCATATATCAATAAAGGTCAAGCTACATCATCATGAACATAAAAATTAAACATGAATTCTAAGCTAACATCATATAATATCATCATGAGGGGAAAGAAGGACCACCTTCTGTCCCCCCCTCAAACATTAGACCATAATAAAAACATGGACAATCAAAGTATCTCATCAAACATGCAATATCATCTACATATGATACAAAATATGAGTCATAAATAAAAATGCCATCATCATCATCATCATCATCATCATCATATATAAAATTTGTAAAAATATCAGTGTCCATATACAAATGTGTCTAAGTACATCATCATCATATACATAGTATGCCATCATGTGCATCGATAAAAAATGTACCCTCCTAGCGAGGCATAGCCAAAAATAATACATATACATAGTCAAACATGTGCCTTCATATCAAGGCATACATTAAAAATACATACATATATAAGTACATCAAATAAAATAGAGTCGTGACTGACTCTCTCCATCATGTGGACTACCTGGCCTCTGATCAGGTGGTGGACCCATCACCTACAACCTATGTTGACCTGTTGGTAGATGCTCCACTGACCTAGCTGATGCAACTACCCTGTGTAATTGTGAGGCACTCCTACTCATGGCCTACTAACTAAATGCAGGAGATCTTTGTACCTCTGGGATGACATCATAGTAGAAATATCTATAGTACGTAGCCTCTCTAATGGCTTCCGCCATATCCATGTAAACCTGGGGCGTGGCAGAAGTGTCGATGGAGTGATGCAAAGAGGCAACATCCTCTAAAAGCTTGGCCACCACAACTTGAGCTTATACCCACTATGTCTAGAGCTGATCTTGCTCCACTGTAACTACCTATACCTATACCTACTATGCAGCCAATTGATCTCTCTTGGCTTTCAGTTGTGCTTGGAACTTCTTGATCGCTCTCTGTAATGACCCGATCTCTCTCTATGGTGGCCTAGAGCTGAAGAACTACCACCTACTGTAACTACTACCTCAACATAGCTAACTCTCATAGACCCTACAGATCCTGATCCCATCTCTCTCCTCCACCTCATATTAGGCTATGTGGTGGGCTAACAATAGGAGCTTGACGTAGATCCTGTTGTAAAAGTCCCTGTGGAGAAACCTGTTATAAGGGAAGATGAATCGCAACATGTATATCCACCTGGGGTGTTTGAACCTAGTGAGGTCCATGTCTTTGTCCTTATCCCTACCTACCCCCACCATCTCCATCAAACCCATCATTAATATCACTACCAATTCCCTGATCTCCTCTCCGTTGCGCTCTCCCTTCATAAGGTTGATGCTCTAGTGGAAACCACACTCTTGCATCAAGTGCAGCCTAGGGATAGTCAATTTCCTGGGAAGAATTATCGCATACCAAGCCAAATACATTGATGTGGTCCTTGGATCTATGATTTATCGTAGAGATACCCATACCAGTGGAACCATCCTCTTGAAGCTATCTCTATCCCAATGTGTCCTAATCAAAGGCCCACTATAAAATGTCTCTCTAGCACGACACGCATACCACATCTCCACATCAGGCACATCTTGTATTGCCCCAAAATTTCCTTGTACCTGATCAATCTTGTAATATTCCATGATATAACTGTGGCTGCTGAACAAAAAATGTTCAACTAATGCAACACCAAGCTCAACTAGATCCTCTGGCCACTGGTAATTCCTATACGGTCTCCAAAAAATAATCCGTAACTGAATCTCATCAAAATGTGGATGATAGAAATAAGTATCACCCATGTAACCCCATACGTCATTGCCTACAGGGTCCCATCCTATAACTAAAGGCTCATCAGGAGCTCGATCTCATAATACTCTTGTAGGGTGACCAATGGCAATATGGTCCCATGCCCATTTAATTTTAATAATGTAGTAGGCCCCATGGTCTTACGACTGCGGTAAGTAACCAAATGAAGATCCCAAAATAGATGTGTGAGCAAGCACTGGCCCAAACAATATCACCCTCCTCTGATTAGGCCATGAATAAATCCAATCATGCCTAAGAGGAATGAATCAACAGTCTTGTCAGGCAGTAGGATGTCATTGATAAGAGCCATAAGATACATGACCACATGAGATAATCTCATATCTCTAAAACACAGTTGCATATGCAGTGAATTCCCCTCTCATGGTATCTAATCCACACCAAACACTTCAATCAAACAATCTATGATCTAAGAAGGGTCCCCATCATACTCTATCAACTGGCCCTGAATTGGTACTCTAAGTATCCAACAAACATCCTCTAGAGTCATGGTCATCTCACTAGTAGGTAGCCTAAAGCACTGACTTTCATTGTACCACCTCTTATCCAAGTCCATGAGAAAGCTATGATCAAGTGTAATCAGTGGCATCCGCACCACGTATGGAAGCCCCATCACATCTAGAGTAATCTCAAGGTAGATTTGCTCACGCCACAAGAAGGTCACCTTAAAGGTAGCTAGCCTAACATGTCGTTCTTGAGTCTATAATGTAGGAAACTACATCTACAAGATCAAACAACACACTTATTAACATTTACTCTATCTAACATCAACCTGCTAACCTCTACATTCTTCTAAAAAAGTCCTAAATTCTTCGAAGTATGATCAAACCCCCCCTTCAGTGCACGCATGCCTCTGAGAATGCATGTGCTCCCAAGACACATACGTCCCCTTCTTGGCACCTACGTGCTCATTTAAACATATACATCCACAACCCTTTTCCTCACCTAAACATGATGCTTATGTGCCCCTTCTAACGCCCACATGCACCTACCTGCACTTGCATGCCCTCCCATGTGTGAAACTGATCCAGGCACCCACGCGCCCTTAACTGCATTTGTGCACACACACACATATGCCCTAACCTATCCACTGATGCCCACGTACCCCTAACCACACATGTACTTTCTTGCATACACCCTACCCACACCTGCGCATGCCCAATAATGCATGTACGCCCCTAAGGCGTGCGTATATGTTATCACCCCCCTTTTCTACCCTAATAAATGTTATAAAAAATATATGGATTGGGTACTCATGTAGGGACCGTTTTCGTAAAACCGCATGTACTCTCACACTATGTCTGCTTGCCTCGTACACCTCTGAACTCGTATCATACCTCTCAAGGGTTAGAGCAAATATCAAGGTAAAATCAGAAAGGGCTCGGTAACAAATGAATTACTCGCGATGATTTACCCCCCCCACCCCCTTGGGATGGGTATATATGGTTGTTTTGACCCCTCTGCGATGTGTTTTCACCCACCTCCATGGTCGAGAGGCGTGATATAGCAGCCAAATTGTTCTAACTTCTTCTATCACCTTTCGCAATGCTTATTTTTAATAAATTATCATTTTTCACCTGTTTCCACCCTGTCGGGGCATAGTTTCACTACCTAATGATCGTTTCTTCTTCCTGGGGAAATTTTCTTGTTTTCAGGAGATCTTTCCTCACCTAATTTCTTCTAAAAAATAAAAAATCACACAATGAAAAAAATCAATATTTTCAAAAAATTGGTAAAAATCCAATAAAATTGTAACAATTCAAAAAATTGCAAAAATTGGTAAAATGTTGGTACACAGTTGAAGCCTGTGTCAAATGCATTGTATTCAAATTATATATTTCTTGTATTTTTTCTTTTTTTTGTAACAATGAATTGTGGATCATTTGGATATACCCCATTAAAAAATTTGGTCTGCTTGCTCTATTTGTACTATCTTGGCACAACAAGTTTCCTGGTACTATTTCGTAGCGCACAAATAATTTTTCATTAGACCCTTGTGTCCACCATATTTCCCCTCGCATGTATCCTTGTTTGGGGCACCACTTTTTAACCTCTTCATTACACACAAACATTTGGGAACTGCGGCTCGATTACAAAACATTTGTGTAACTATCTTAGACGTTGTTGGTTTAAGTATGTGTGTTTGTACTTGTTTCCATATTAGGTTGGCTTGTTTACTTTCTCATATTGCATTTCATTCTATATGTTTCATGGAGTTAGTGTTTTAGCAATAGACATTTGTTTGTATTATGGATATTCATGTCATTTTACACTTCTATCATATGCTTACATTTTTAATAAGGACCAATGATGAAGATTGTTGGCAATATGATGAAAATTAAGTTATTTACCCGGCTCTGGATGGATGTTAGCTCTATCCCCCTTCCTCATACTTATTTTATTCTATATCCCCTTTCTTCTCTTCTCACTATTCTTCTAAATCACTTGGGGCAATAGGGATTACCTTTTATTCCTCCCTATCCCCTTCACTTCTTCTATCCATTTCCTTCATCTGCTTAACCACCCTTTGAAACTTGAAGAGTCCCTCTTACAACCATTCTACATGATCTGTTAACAAACGAATTTCTTGCGCTCAGAAACGATGCCCACATCTCTATTCTGTATATTGATATTCGGTATCTCGTTGTCTATCTCCCATTGCAATGGGATTTTTTTCCATCTCTGGTGCATTCTCTTCTTCTTTTTGATCGTTGATTGACATGTTTCATCACCCCATCGAAACTTGAGGGGGCATCCTTCATTATACTAATTTTTCTTCTACCCCTTCAAAATTTATTCTTTTGTGCTTTTCTACTATCTTTGATGTGGCCTAGCTTACGCCACCCTAAAGAGGGGAAAATGTAGACACCTGTAATTTAATCAAAGCAATTTTATTACTAACATTGAACTAACTATTCTATTCCCCGTAAATTTATGATACTTTATCAATTCAGCTTATTTTCTCCTCAATCCTCTTAATTAACCACTATGTGTTGATTAAGCCTCATATCTTGCATTTAACCAATAAATCTTATTATTTGCTAACTCTCGCTTCTAAAACATTCAAAATATATCAAGACCTCCTCGAGATGCCCCCAAAAAACTTCCTAAGCTTACCCAAGATTCTTAATTAATCCTAAAAGATTAATTAACTTCTAATTCTAGTCAAAAAGTGCTTTTTGGACTTACCTTTTGTCCCATATGCACCAAATGCATACCATTCTTGGAATATGAAACCTATAAATGGAACCCTTATCCTTACCATTTTTTAGAACACTTTTTCTCCCTTAGCATAAACTATAGGCATTTAGGATCTTGAGCATTTCTCCATTGATATTGGGCTAGAATATTCCATTGAACCTTTGTCACTATCATATGTGTTGTCATTGATGTCAAGATGGATTAGTTGATGTCAAGTTTCCTTGATGGCAAAAGAAGTCAATTGGTAAAGTGAGCATGTGAAGAAGATGAAGTTTGATTGGTAGTGTCAGCTCCAAAAGGCTTCAAGATAATTAAGGATAAGTTCTAAGGGACTTAGTTAGCTTTTTTGCAAGCTGCAGATACAAGGAGATAGCCACCGTAGTCTTAAAGTAGCTACCGAAATTTGCATGAAGTCGTGGATCTCTAGAAGAATTCACGGAAGCTTAGTAAGTGTTGCTAGTAAAATAATGTAGTTGCCAAAGATAAAGGGGCCAAAGGATGATATGTGAGTGAGATTAATGAATCTACGGATGTAAAGGAAAATCCGCCAGTATAAGGAAGTTAGAAGGAAAGCCGCGAAGAACTATGGAAACCACGGAAGACTATTGAAGCTGCAAGTAAAAGGAATAGAGTCGTATACAAAGAAAACAGTTGCAGAAAGGCATTAGACCAGGAGGATGACAATGAGACATTGGGAAAGCCACAAGAATCATATAAAATCCATAGATAACTAAAAATACGCTGAGGAAGGAGAAAATCCGTTGAACAAAGGCAAGTTTCACGATACAAAGAAGAAAGTCAAAGGAGCTAAGAAGAGCCGTGAAATGATAGAATATGGACTAGACAAGGGTCTAAGGAAATCAATTTGGTTCAAACATGAGCAAGTGAGAGTTAGTTCTCAAAATTTGATGGTGATTCAATTATTAGGTGATTGCGGATAAGTATACGACTTGATATCCAAGAAGAACAAAGAAAACTATTGTTCTAGATGTTAGTAATTTAATGTTTATATACCTTGGGGAATATATAGTTGAAATTTTCTATGAGAATCTGAGTTTCAAGGAGAAATAAAATATTGAATAAGAAAACAACTTACTCATTTGGGTCACGTTGCAAATTCTAAAAAGATGGGAAAATATATTTTTAGGCACAACTAATAAATTTCTCTTGCACATGCATGGAAAACAGTGTAATCAAGCTAAATATAGAAGAAACAAAATCTGGAGTTAGTTGTATGCATTTAATAGTTTGAATTCTTAGGTGACAGAGTAGGAAGATACATGACACACAAATCGAAGGAAAGGAATGGGTCGATTCATAATATAGTTTAAACTTGGAGCCATTTTTGTAGTGGATCAAGTAAGAAAAGAAGTATTCGAGCGAAGGAAGGGTTTTTCAAGAGAGATAATAAGATGCAATCAAGATGAGAAAGAGAACCAGAAGAAAAGAGAGAGGAAAGAGGAGAGCAAACTAATGAAGTATTGATTATCAGATGGATAACAAGCATCAGGGTGCGACAGATTGAATGAGCTAAAGGGATTGAATCAGATGAGCAGAAGAAAGTGAAAAAAGAACACAACCAATACAGAAAGGTGATCATAATCCATTGTACAAGAAATTGTTGTAACTAGATGATCAAATTTTGCATGTAAATCAAGTCTAAGTTGTAGCTTAGCGTTTCCAGGGGCTTATAGCCTCCTTGTGGGTAGGTTTCTACAAAATATCGGTTTTAGCTGATTAAATTAGGGGTTGGTGCTTTTTGCAAGTGGGTGCTTGCTAAATTTACTGAGTGGGTGCTTAGAAAATCTTCGAGTGGGTGCTTGAAGTTGTGAAGTGGGTGCTTCGTAGGTTAAGTGGGTGCTCAACTAAAAATCTTGTAGGATGTGTAATATTCTTGCAAGTCCTTGGTTTGTGTAATATAAGAAATGGTTTTGGTGGTTTTTTCTCCCAAAAGGGTTTCCCATGTTAATCTTTATGCATTGTGTTATTTTGCATGACATATGTTTGATTGACTGCTCATATTTTTAAATTTGTACATCATTAAAGGGTTTAAATTTGGCATTAAGATAAAAAGTTCTAATATGCACTGATTCACCCTCCCCTCAGTGCTTGTGATCTCTAACAATTTGTATCAGAGCATGAGGTCCTTATAGTAGAAGCTTAACATCTTCAATGAGATCCTCTTGTCACAAGCATTATAGTAAATCAGGAAAAAGGTGGTTTTTCATTGTCAAGATCACCTCTCTTCACTAGAAAAAATTATGCATTCTGGAGAATATAGATGAAAACATACTTGATGTCATTTGGTTTTGATATTTGGGAATACGTTGAGAAAGGATACAATCTACCAGCTACACCAATTAATTCTTTAACATATAAGGTAAAATGTGAATGCAACTCGAGAGCAATGAACATAATTCTATGTGGCCTAGCTGAAACAAAATTTGTCAAAGTTATGCATTGCACAACAACAAAATATATATGGACCAAACTACAGAGTATCTATGAAGGTGATGAAAAATTCAAGCTAGCAAAGTTGCATACCTATAGAGCTCAATTTGAAAATTTGAAGATTAATGATGATGAGAGTATAGCGGCCTACATGTAGAGAAAAAATCAAGTTATAAAAATTATTAGAGGAATAGGTGAAAAGTTAGAAGAATCAGTCATTATCTAGAAAGTTTTGAGATCCCTTTCTGGAAAGTATGATTCAAAGGTTTCAATCATAGAGGAAGCCAAAGACATGAAGACTCTCACAATGGATGAACTACAGAGCACTCTGTCAGCTTACAAAATGAGGAGTATTGGATCCAAAACTACCAAGAAAGAAGTAGCATTTAAGGTCAAGAAAGAAACTCAATCAAAGAAAGAAGAAGAAGAAGAAGAATTAGCTTTAGAATATGAGTTGGATGATGAAAAGATTGAAGCAATGTTTGTAAGAAGACTGAAAAGAGGCTCATGTAAGTATAAAGGAAAAATTCCTTTCAAATGCTTTTCATGTGCACAAATAGGTCATTTGTCTGTAAAATGTCTAAATAAAAAAAATAACCTCATCCTGAACATGAAGAGGACAACAAGAAAGAAACTAGGTACAAGAAGAAAAATATTAAGTTCTTTAAAAATAAAATAAACTTCTATTCAAAAGAAATATCAAGTGATTGTGATTCTAGCAACCCAGGAATCTCTGAGAATGAACATGATGAAGATCAGTCTGAATGTCTATTTATGGCCATGGATGCATCTGAAGAGTGCAACTCCAAAGGGAAGAATGCAACTGATTATTCAGACTTTGATGAAGAAGAAGTTGAAGTGAATCTTGAGGCTGAACTAGTGTGTGCTCTTGAAGAGTTGAGATTGTGTAGGAAAAAGAATCAGAAGCTAAGATGTGCATTAAAGGACTATGAATAATAAATATGCATATTTAAAGGAAGACAATCTCAAAGAGAAGAAGAAGAGGCTAATGAGCTCAAGGAATTGGAAACACAGCTTGAAAATACTTATAAACACCTACAAATCAAAGGAGGATGAGTGCACACAGTTTTACTCAGAACTGGAGAAACTAAAAGTTGAGTTGGAACAAATGAGCAGCAAGCTAAAGGTGTATGAAAAAATTGAAAATATCTCAAGTGTTTTGACTGATATACTGAGTAGCCAACGTGATGCAAATGACAAGTCTGGAATTGGTTTCAAAGAAGAAAGTAAAGAAAAGGAGCCTACAAATAATGAATAAAACAAAACTACATCAAATGCTAGCACCTCATCCACCACAAACAGGGAAGTTATCAATGTCGTAAAAATAAGGACTTATTCTCCCTAGAATCACCTATGTTATGAGGTACACACACTCATTTTATGGTTACTGTTATTCATGTAATCAGTTTGGACATAAGGCTGCAAAGTGTAGAAATTTTTTTAGAGGCTATAAAAGAAAAATTGGCCCATCTTACACCAGATTGATCTACAATGATGTCCATCACCATTATCAGAAGAAGAGTCATGTAGTTTCAACAAACAAACAAGAGCCGCCTAAGCAAAAGAAGTGGGTATACATTGCAAAGAAAGATGAGAACAAGAGAAAAGAGTTGTGCTCAATAATACAGACCCCATTTCATGTACAAAATGAAGATAAAATCTGGTATCTAGATAGTGGATGCTCAAGCCATATGACAGGTGACAAAAGTAAGTTCATTACTTTGTCTAACAATGCATCAGGTGTTGTGAGATTTGGTGATAACAACTCAGCAAACATAGTTGGGAAAGGAACTCTGAGTTTAGATAATGGAAAAACCATAACTGAAAATTTTTATATGTTAAAGGTCTTAAACACAATCTGATGAGTGTAAGTCAAATGTGCAAAAGGGGATACAATGTTATATTCCATGACAAAGGTTGTGATATTATTAATGGTAGGATAGAAAGAAGTTGCAAAATCCAAGCGGACAAAGAAACAACATGTATGTTCTCAATGAGATAAACAATGAAAAATGCTTCACAAGTAAGATTGATTATAGTTGGTTGTGGCACAGGATATTGGGGCATGTGAGTTTTGAAAATATGGTAAAATTGAGTGCAAAAGGTTGTGTCAGACATATGCCAAATATTGTGAAACCCACGGATACTCTATGCAAGGCTTGTTTACATGGAAAACAAACAAGGAGATCATTCAAATCAAAAGAATATTCTACAACCAGACCTCTGGAGTTGATTCATACATATCTGTGCGGACCCACTAGAACTGAAGGTATAAATGGTGAGGTATATTTTATGCTTCTAATAGATGATTACACTAGGATGACATGGGTAGCATGTTTAAAACAAAAATCAGAAGCCTTCAACAAATTCAAGAAATTCAAGGCACTGGTAGAGAATGAGAAGAACAAAAATATCAAATGCCTAAGATCAGACAGAGGCAGAGAATTCTGGTCAAATGAGTTTGATGAATTTTGTGAAGAACATGGAATTAGAAGAAAATTCTCAGCCACAAGGACACCTCAGCAAAATGGCATTATTGAGAGGAAGAACATGACTGTGCAAGAAATGGAAAGGAATATGTTAAATGAATCCAAACTCTCAGACATGTATTGGAGTGAAGTAGTTTACATTGCGGTCTATATTTTGAATAGAGATCAACTAAGAATAAACAGTGACAAAACTCCTTATGAGTTGTGGAAGAAGATACCGGCCAATGTAAATCACATAAGAGTATTTAGAAGAAAATGATATATCAAAAGAGATGAAGACAATTTGGGAAAATTTGACTCAAGATATGATGAAGGGATATTCCTTGGTTACTCAGTGGTCAGCATGGCTTATAGGTGCTCCAATAAGCAATTACAGAAGATTTTTGAAAACACCAATGTGAAAGAGGATGAAACAAAATACGCCAAAGTCATCACCCATCACACAGACAATCATGAGAAACAAGAAGATGTTGATGAAATGGATAGTCTGTGTGAAGAAGCAAATGAAGAGGAAGAAAGACTAGACACTAAGGAACCTTCTAGGAAATTCAAGAAAGACCATCCTACAAATCAGATCATTAGAAACAAAGATGTTGGCATTCTCACAAGAATAATTCTAAGAGAGTAAAGAAAACCATGAAGACATAGCTCTCCTGTCAATGATAGAACCCAAGAATGTTGCAGAAGCAAGCAATTATCAAAATTGAGTAGACACCATGAATGTAGAATTGGATCAGATTAAAAAAATGAAACATGGGAACTGGTACCAGACCGCGAAAAAAATGTGATTGGAACTAAATGGGTATTCAGAAACAAACTGAATGAAAAATGATCTAAGTGACAAGAAACAAGGAAAGGCTAGTATCAAAATTACATAAATTGGAAGGAATAGATTTTGATGTGACATTTTGCTATTACAAAGGTGAGAATGGAAACCCATAAGATAGGAGAGGTAGTTCTTATGCATTATAAGAAGATAATATTATTCCAAAATGGATGTCCAAATCAACTTCCTAAATGGTTTCCTGAATGAAGAGGTCTATATTGAACAACCTAATTGAATTTCTCACTAAACTAAAGATAAGGAGTATGTGTGTAGGTTGAAGAAATATTTAATATGGATTAAAACCCAGCTCCTAATTAGCATTGGTACAATAATTGTATTAATTCATTACAACAGGATATTAGAAATCCTAGGTGAATATAATCACTCACATAATATTCTATGTTCATCAACAACACAGATATTCCTAACATTCGCCCCCTTAGTGTGAACATGGGTTATAAATAAAAATCTATACATCAAGCAAGAGACCATGATAAGATGACATATGAATTTTTTGATAGTTGATGAAAGAAAAATTTAAAATGTCTAGATCATGAAGATATTTCATTCTTTCTAGGTTTACAAATCTAGTCAAACATATCAAGGTATATTCATATCCAATAAGTATATCAAAGGATATGTTGAGTCAAAGGATTTAGAATGGAAGCTTCCCTACATAAACAATTGGAACATCCAATGGAAGTTGGATGCAAGATGAGCAAGAGATGATGACACACTCAAAAAGTAGACAAAACATTATTACAATGATCCACTAGTGTTATATGCGACATCATTGGTGACTGACAAGAGGCTCTAAAATTCCTCCTTCATCAAAAAGTGAACTATTTACCATAAGAATTCCTCATCATAGGACAAGAATGTTTCTGCATCTTTAGAGTATTCATCCCAATCAATTTGATTCTTCAACCAAAAGAGCTTTTTGATCTGTTGTTTCACCAAGTAGATCTTAGGCCAGCTCTCCAATTGAAGGCTACATGTTCTGATTCATTACAGTAATCAGCATTTCATTTTACATTTAAAAGGTACAGGGTTTAATCAGAAACCTAATCCTTTCTTCGAAGGAGTACAGGCTAAGAAGATGCATAAAAATACCTTCATATTCTAACATAATTACTCTGATGCAAGTAATGAAGAACACCTGTCTAATGCCATATAGAACACAAACCGTTAAATGCAATGTAATTTAAAATCATGCATAGAATAACCAAATTTGTACCTCCAAGCAATCCAAGAGGATGCATTAATAATTCAGCATTATTGGAAATTGGAGAAAACTTTCAGTAGAAGAATTGATATGCTGAATTTGATATCTGCATAATGAAATACATATTTCTTCAAAAATACGAACTGGGTTCTACTGTAATTTCTTCTTTCATTTCCCGAAAAACACTTGGTTGTGCGTACAATACACTACAAAATGTACAGTTTTAGATGGGAGGTTTGAACTCCAAATTACCTACCAAAGAAAGAAATCTGGAATTGAAACATAGAAGCTGTTCAGATGGATTTGATCAAAGAAACATTGAAATTTCCTCGCATCAAACCTACTCTATACCAAGAATAGAGAGGGAAGCATGAGATTAAATCCAAATCATAGCCTTCATTACCTCCATTAAAAAGGCATTTAATTACATCTATATATGAGTGGTAGGTGATATTTAAGGAGAAATAATCTCCATAAATATCTAGCACACAACCCTAAAAGTGGCAACTATATTTTGCATTTTACGTAAGAATTTGTTTTCTCACAAAATTAAATTGTTCTGAGTTATAGTTGGACTCAACAACTCATAATGTAATTTCTGATGTAATTATTATTACAACACATTTGATATTATCCCTGTGAAAAGTATAATGGCCTCACATAATATTCTATGTTCACACTACAACATAGATATTCCTAACAGAAACAAGGAAAGGGTAGTATGAAACGGATACATGTAACTGGAAGGAATAGATTTTGATGATACATTTACACTGGTGGAAAGAATGGAAGAAATAATATTGTTCCTAGCTCACGCGGCATACAAGAAGATTAGAGTATTCTAGATGGATGTGAAATAAGCCTTCCTAAATAGTTTCCTGAATGAAGAGGTATATATTGAACAACCTGATGGATTTTATCTAACAAAAGATAAGGATTATGTGTTGCAGGTTGAAGAAATATTTGTCATGGATTAAAACAAGCTCCCAGAGCTTGGTACAATAGATTAGATTCATACCTCATTGAGAAAGGATTCCAAAAAGGTGTTGCAGACAACAATCTCTACATCAAGGAAGATGGAGACAACTTGCTAATTGTCATTATGTATTTAGAGGATTTCATACTTTGGTTGAGACCATGATCAAGACTGACATATGAATTTATTGATATGATGCGCTAAGAAGAATTTGAAATGTCTATGCTTGGATACTCTGTTCATTATTTCTGGGTTTACATATTAGTCAAATATATCAAAGTATATTCATATCCTAGACTAAGCATATTAAAGAGATGCTGAAAAAAATTAGAATGAAAGATTGCAACCCGATTGGGACACCAATGGAAGCTGGATGCAAGTTGATAAGAGATGATGCCCCACCAAAAGAAGACAAAACATTGTACAGATCCATAATAGGAAGTCTACTTTACTCCACCACATCAAGACCAGACATGATGTAAGTGGTAGGCCTTATTGGAAAATTTCAAGAATATCCAAGGGAAACACACCTCAAGGCAGTCAAAATAATTTTGAGATACCTTATGGGCATAGTTGAATATGGATTATGGTACTCCAAGAGCAATGAATTCAACATAAAAACATATACAGATGCAGATTGGGTAGGAAGTGTTGATGACAATAAGAGTACAAGAAGCAGAGAATTCTTTGTTGGAAATTGTTTAGTCTCCTGGCTAAACAAGAAGCAGTCATTAGTGGCACTCTCAACATGTGAAGTAGAGTATATAACGACTGCAATTTGTTGCACTCAATTTCTCTTGATGAATCAGACATTGAAAGACTACAAGGTAAAATTTGAAAGTCTAATTCCTTTTTATGTGATAGAACAAGTGCAATAAGTGTCTCTAAGAACCCCGTATTCCACTCAAAGACCAATCATATCCCTATTGGATATCGCTTCTTGAGGGAACAATTAAAACACAAGAAAATGAGTCTAGAATATGTGAGCACAAAAGAAGAGATTGCAGACATTATGACTAGGCGACTTCCAAAATTGACATTAGAACATTTAAGGAATGAATTGGAGGTCATTCTTGATCCCGCCAAAAACTAGAAGGTGTGCAAAAAAGGAAAGGGATATTCTCATGAACTATCAACTCCTAATCAGTGCCAAAGTAAGGGGGAGTTAGTCTACTAGCTCAAATCCATCAAAGTATGTATCAGCTCAGGGGGAGCATTGCCGCAGACACACCAAGATATATGGATAAGAAGCATAATCCTAGGGGGAGATTCTTGAGATAAGAACATGTTTTATCTAGCTTACCAACATATTTAACTTTATTCAGCCCAATTGGCCATTTGTCATTATTGTCAAAGGGGGAGAGTAACTATTGTCAGAAACCAACTGTTCATATCATATAGAAAAGGGGAAAGAAATATAGCTAAAATATAGGGAAGCAGATATTAGAAACCAACTTGTCACATTTAAAAGGGGAGAGATGATGGAACCAGCCAAGTCATATACAAAGAGGAGTAAAGCTAAAAATAGAAATCAGACATGCAAGCATTTTTCCATCAAAAGAAGGAAACTGGTTTCTGTCGTATAGAAGCATTAAGGTGTATTAAGGTGTTACGATCAATGAAAAAGGGGGATATTTTTGGACCTTTTTCAGTTTCATATGTGTTGTCATTGATTTCAAGATGGATTAACTGATGTCAAGTTTCCTTGATGGCAAAAGAAGTCAATTGGTAAAGTGAGCAAGTGAAGAAGATGAAGGTTGATTGGTAGTATTAAATCACAGAAGGCTTCAAGATAATTAAGGATAAGTTCTAAGGGACTTAGTTAGCTTTTTTACAAGCTACAGACACAAGGAGATAGCCATTGTAGTCTTGAAGTAGCCACCAAATTTTGCATGAAGTCGTGGATCTCTAGAAGAATTCACGGAAGCTTAGTGAGTGTTATGGGTAAAGAAATATAGTTTCCAAAGCTAAAGGGGCCAAAGGATGAGCCGCGAGTGAGATTAATGAATCTGTGGATGTAAAGGAAAAGCCTCCAGTAAGGAAGTAGAAGGAAAGCCACGAAGAACTATGGAAACCGTGGAAGACTATAAAATCCACAAGTAAAAGGAATAAAGTTATGTACAAAGAACAAAGCTGCAGAAAGGTGTTGGAAAAGGAGGATGGCCGCAAGACATTGGGAAATATGTGAGAAGCATAGAATAGCCATGGATAACTAAAAAGCCTCTGAGGAAGGAGAAATGCCAGTGAACAAGGGTAAGTGTTGCGATACAAAGAAGAAATTTTGAGGAGCTAAGGAGAGCCATAAAATCATAAAATATGTAGTGGACAAGGGTCGAATGCAATCAATTTAATTCAAATATGAACAAGTGAGACTTGGTTCTCCAAAAATTAATGGTAATTTTATTTTCAGGTGATTGCAACTAAGTATATGACTTGATCTCCACGAAGAACAAAAAAAACTATTGTTCCAGCTACCAGCATTTAATGTTTATTGACCTTAGGAAATATAGTTGAAATTTTCTATGAGAATCTGATTTTTAAAGAGAAATAAAATATTAAAGAAGAAAATGGCTCGCTCATCTTGGTCACGTTGCAAATTCTAAAAATATGGGAAAATCTATTTTTGTGCACAGCTAATAAATTGCTCTTTCACATGCATGGAAAACGGTGTAATCAAGCCGAATATAGAAGAAACAAAATCAAGAGTTAGTTGTATGCATTTAATAGTCCAAATTCTCATGAGACAAAGAAAGAAGATACACGACACACAAATCGAGGGAAAGGAATGGGTCGATTCATAATATAGTTTGAACTTGGAGCCATTTTTGTAGTGGCTCAAGTAAGAAAAGAAGTATTCGAGCTAAGGAAGAGTTGTTCAAGAGAGATAATAAGATGCAATCAAGCTGAGAAAGAGTAACACAATAAAAGAGAGAGGAAAGAGGAGAGTAGACTGATGAAACATTGATTTATCATATGAGAATGGCATCAGGGTAGAAAATTGAATGAGAAAAAGGGATTAATTCAGATGAGCAGAAGAGATTGAAAATAAGAACACAGACCAATACAGAAAGGTGATCATAATCCATTGTACAAGCAATTGTTGTAACTAGCTGATCAAAATTTACATGTAAATCAATTTTAAGTTCTAGCTTAGCATTTTTAGGGGGTTTGTAGCCTCCTTATGGGTAGGTGCCTGCAAAATATCAGTTGTAGCTGATTAAATTAGGGGTTGGTGTTATTTGTTGAGTGGGTGCTCAGAAAATATTTGAGTGGTTGCTTGAAGTTGTGAAATGGTTGCTTCACAGGTCGAGTGGGTGCTCAACTGAAAAATCTTGTAAGATGTTTAGTATTCTTTCAAGTCCTTGCTTTTTGTAATATAAACAATGATTTTGGTGGGTTTTTCTCCTAAAAGGGTTTCACATGTTAATATTTGTGCACTCTGTTATTCTACATGATATGTGTTTGATTGATTGCTCATAGTTTTAAAGTTGCACACCATTAAAGGGTTTAAATTTGGCATTAAGATAAAAATTTCTAATCTACACTGATTAACCCCCCCTCTCAGTGCTTGTGATCTCTAACGTCTTCATAGTGTATCTATTAACTCAAGCTTGAGTAATATGGAGAGAACCAATATGGTCTTTTAGCCATTGTAGGTGAGAATCCATCCTCAAAATCTTGAGATCATACTAACAATCACATTTGATTGCTAAGAATCTTCTTAGTTTCATTTCAAAGTTAGCATTCAAAGAGTAGATATTGATTTAGGCATGTTAGTTTGATTATTTTCAAAGTTATATGCATGTTAAAGAAGTTAGTCTCCCTAGGATCTTATCTTGATGGTTCTTGTTAGATTAGTTTAAAGCTTTGAAACTCTTAGGTTTTTAGTTTCAAGTCTTATAGCTTTCCTAATTTACACATAAACACACTAATACACTTTACATTCATGATCTTGTTGATCAACATTCTGTACACAAGACTTTGATTGATAATGTTTCTCCACATAATATGCACACTCTTAAGTTATTATGTTCTCTCATATATACAAAGAAGTAAACCATACTTGATTCTAAGACCCACATAGGGCATATTGTTCCCCCTCTCACAATTGTCTTTGTCACCTTTGATATCCCATTCTTAGGGGCATATTCTCTTAAATTACGTGACATGAGTTTATGTTGATCTTAACTTTGCACTTTCACATATATATACCTTCCTTACTGCATCAATTTTTTAAGTTCATTGATAGTCAATAAGTGGTTATAGTTATGGGTGTAGACACTAAATTATGCAATTTGGTACATTTCTAGGTCCTAATCACATACTACTATTCATTTGATTCCTAAGCGAGAAAACTAGCAATTGACATCTGTCTTTGGCCTTTTATATGTGTTTAATTCTTTCTTTTTGGTATCTTACACCCAACTATCCAATCGATACTTTACTATTTTATCTTTTATCAATCTGGACACCAGCGCCCAAACAAGACACCAATGCCCAGGCACCCCCATTCTTCTGGGTGCCCCCGACCCTTCTCTATCTTACTTGCCTCTTTTGGGTCTCTTTTATCTTTTGGGCATCTTGTTTTCTTATAGATCAGCCTTTTATTTGTTAATTGTAAAATTCAAATGATGGAATCATATAAATATAAAGTTATGTGACCATAATAAGGGATTAAGCTCTAAGAATCTGCTACTATCACCTAAGGTTGCATCCACAGGAATTTCAAGAGCATTAAAGCATCCATATAGCTTCATTCAAGGGACAAGGGATTACATTTTATGCATACACGCATAGGAGGGAAAGAACATTTTACTATCCACACATATATCTACATTGCTACATCTAGTTATTTCTCGCTATTAAGTGCATATTGCACAAGATTCACCTAGGGAATGATTCTTGCACACACATGTGAGAACTACATGGATTATGAAATGTAGTGCATCACTCGATCATAAGTTCACTTAGTTGGGTGACCTTTGGGGTTAGTTCGACTCCCCATTTGCATATTTTTTTTTAGGCTTTGGATGTGTTTTAGGTGTTTGCAGGTTACAAGAGAATCATGTGGGCATAGTGTGAGACAGGTGATTAAGAAAAGAGGTTGGAAAACATCTTGCAACACAGAAAAAATCAGTTTATGAGTTTCTTCATAGTCATGGGCACCCAGAAGCAGTCACCAGCGCCCCAGGTGCCCTAGTCCAACTTGTTCCGAAAGTTGCACATTTTTCTGAGCTTGGTTGCAACAATTTCCTCCTTCTATTCATCATTCTTCCAATCTAGCACACCTCAGAATTAATTACGAAATCAGCTAAGTATTCTATCTCTTCCCTTGTACATAGGGTTTCAATTTTATCTAGCTTATTGCTTAGGTCAGATCTGTACTTTATTGCTTCATTTTCTGCATGTGACTCTGAAGTATTCTAGGGTTTTACAAAATGTTCATTTTTGTTAAATCAATGGGTATTCCATTCGAGGAACCTATCCATCAACATTTTGGCTTGATACATACAGTTACTAATCTTAATACTAGTACATCTACATCTCATCCTTTTGCTTCTCATGTTATTCCTAGTAGGAAAATCCCTTCTATGCATATATACATAGGTCTTCTAGTTCACACATTATTCCTAGCAGGTCACATACTACTTTTCACATGACACCTTCTCTTAGGATTTTTACTTTCTCATCCAAATCACATACCACATCCTACAAGACACCTTATCTAGGCATCTAACTAGGTCACCCTCTATGCATACTAATCATCATGGGTATTCCAACCCTATCTCTCTTGGGACACAGGTCATGGCTTCTACACAGATTATACACGAGCATCCTTCATCTCTTTTGATACTCATGGGGCATGTGCTTTCTTGACCCTCTAAGTATGTTGTGCCTCTTCATGAGGCTCTTATTTGGTTTCTCTTTTGCTACCCCATTTTATCTTATATATATTCTCAAACCAATGAAAAAAAAATTCAAATAATCACATAATACAAAAACATTCACATATATTCAAAACTATAAAATTAAGACATGTTTATGGTTTGATTGGCTAGATTTTTACTTTATACATGTTTTTTTTCACACCAGTTTGATAGATTACATATATTTTCTATATAATTTTAACACATGTGTGTTCACGAGGTCTATTGAGTGTGATGCAAGACACATACATGTTGACACACACTAACAATTGTTGGTTTGGCACCTTCCCATTGACACTTATCTTTGAGGGCATCTCCTACACTACACAAGTGATTTTAAAAAAAAAAATACTTTACACTTCCTCATATTGCGTGATTATACACATGGTTTCTACATTATATTTTGAGATAACAAGAATAATAAGGTTTCTTGTGCAACGCTAACCTATATTTATATCCCTATGTTTTCTATCACTATTTACTATACATGTTTGATACATTATTGTCACTGCTTTCTTATATAGATTATTTCCTTGTTTGACTACTAATTTTTTTCCTCCTTGCTTATGGTTAACAATCACCTTATTTGATTACAATCTTATGATTTCTTACTCTATATGGTAGGAGTTACTTGATTATCTTGTGACACCGTGGGTGTACCATGTTTATGGATTTATACCTCTCTTGAGTGTATGAACTTAATTCTCTGTATACGACATAAATTTCTCGTATACTTGAAAACCAACATGTGATTTCAGACGCACTCGACTTCTGAGGTCATGCTGAGACAATCAAAATGTGTGGAATTGAGAGGATGCATATGGGAAGCTAAATGATAATCAAGGGCTAAGAACAAGTAACATGAATTCCTAATAGATGAGTTGGCAAAAAGGGAAATAGAGGCTATGAATGGGTAGCGTAAATTTCCTATGGTTTGATTATTTTCTTTGATTTGTTTTCTAAATTACGTTGAAAGCTTGTTTTAAATAAATAAACAAAGTAAATTCATCTTAAGTAAAAGAAAAGTGTATTTAATCTTTTAATCAACTAAATTCATTCCCGATTAATTAAATAAAATGAAAGGACCATCTACTCTATTTGTCTGAGAAAGAAGCGAATTGAAAGAAACTAACTAAACAAACTAAACAAACATTGACTTTTGTATTTCCTAAATTAATTAAAATAAAATAACAATTACAAACACATATAAAGAAACTAATCTAAATGAAGTAAACTATTTCTAAATTAAAATAAAATAAAAAGGGAATAACCGGATGTATCTTTCCCTCTTTTACAAGATTGTGAAGCTAGATCTAATTTGAAACAAAGAATGTACTCTAAAGTTATTATTCCGAAAATGTGATTCCTTCTAACTACTTATGCCTCATATTCACAGGAAGAAAGAAAGCTTCTCAGAAGTAATTTATTCTTCACCCAGAAACTTCCCCGATGAAATATAAATTAATTAAACCGATGATTTAAATTAAAGAAACGAAAAAGGAACACAAACAATGAATTTTCCTCCAACGTATTTCCCTCACAGATCCACAAGGATAAGCAGAGAAGAAGTTATCATTGGAAAACTTGTGTAGCCAGTGCACAAAAAAATTTGGAAATGAAGATGTAATGAATTCTACCACTTTAAATAATTTTATATTTCTTCTAATCTAACGACAATAATCAATTTAAATCTTTAAAAGAAATCAAGACATCCCCAACCTGTAATCATTGATCTGTGATACTATCTAGGTGTAGTGGTCTATTGTGTCTCCTTAGCTTCCTTTTCCTTTCCAAATATGAATTCCAGTTGATGCAATGTATGAAATCTTGGATGGAAGCGAAATGAACAAGAAGGATGGTTGTAGCTGACTGGTTGCAAGATAATTGGTAGAATGCAATACTTGAAATAATAGGGAAATGAAATAGTTTCCTATGTAGTTCCTAATAAGATTTTGGCATCATAACTTTGCAAAAAAAATCCAAAAACTCCAACCCAAAATTCAAATGAAAATTGGGATTTTATAAAAATATGAGGAAGAAGACGTCTAAAACACATGTTCATCAAGAATTGACAACACATCTAGATAAGGGGCAATCAACATACTAAACATAATAAACTAGGAAGACGAAATTGATACAATTCCATCGAGCTCAAAATCAAGCGAAATGGTCAAGAAACGGGTGAGAAAATCACTCCAGAAATGGAGACACGCGTTAAAAAACATGCATTTTAATCGTGCATGTAAAAGTGACAAAACTTTCGGTCTATGTAGACTGGTAGTTACATAACTTTAAGCTAGAAATAAGTGCAGAAAGAGTGAAAAGTGGTTTTTAAGGATGTAACTGACTAAAAAACTTAGAAACAAGGATAAATAAATCAGAACAAACATGCAAAATATGAAGGGAGAGGATTTGGATCTCATCATTAATCTGGAAAAGAATTCTTTCATGATTGGAGGCTTACCATGTCCTTCAATGTAGCACCGTTAAATTTTTAGGTGTGTACAATTTCTTCTATATTGATTATCTTATGACACCATGGGTGTCCCATGTTTGTACTCTATTCCTCCCCATGACTATGTTTTTATGTCTCTATACTAGTGGTTTCTTGATTTGTAAAATGATGTTTTTTATATTATTATTACTCTAGTTTATAAAACTTGATTATATTTTGACGATTACATACTATTATTATTATTGTCTTATGACATGATTGACACTTATTCACTATTGTTCTTACTTTTATACACACGTATTATTACTTTTTGTGTGTGTCATGTTGCTTTCTCTGCTCGTTATGGTTTCCACCATGCCCAACCCATTTTACGGGTACAAGTTTCCTTTGGTGGCCAACATTCCAACCTATTAGATCTATTACATGTGGATACACACATATTCTTTTGATCCACACAGTCAAATGCTTAATCACATGCACCTCAAAAGAGGGGGCATTCATCAGGATATTCTGCATCTACAAACACATTGCAAACATGGGAACATGTTTTCATAGGGTCTATATCCTCGAAAATAAGCATCAATACTACAAAGTGGAAGAATCCAAAGTATGTCAATATAGTTAGGACCATGGTAAGGTCTTGAATAGTATGGAAGCTCCTAGACGAGGTGTTTATTCTAAGAAATTTTTAGTTTTCTCATATTCCATCATCTATCGATATGATTTGTATATAATTGCATATATTGGTTGCTTAGTTCAAAGCATGATATAAGGGGTGTGATTACTTCCTTCATTCTCCTCTACATTACTCATACACAATTGCAAGAAAATGGTTTTGGGGGCATGGGCCTCCTTTTCCCATATGATATTCCAAAATCTTTAAGCTAGATTTCAGCATTACAACACCTAATGTGGGCATGGTGTATCCACTCCTATTTATGGTTCTATCTTACTTAGCAGATACAATAATACGAAATTGGACTTAGATCCACCTGCAATGGTGTGGTATGTGGGGTTTTGGAAGGTATCAAATCAACTAAGTTCTTCATATGTTGTCCTTCCTCTTCTCTCACAAGTTTCTAAAAAAATGAAGGTATCGAAGTGGCTAAATTATTTCTAGGTTTTCTTTCCTCTTTAATAACAATTTTCAAGGGTACTTTCGTTCCACTGTGTGTGTGTGTGTGTGTGTGTGTGTGTGTGTGTGTGTGTGTGTGTGTGTGTGTGTGTGTGTGTGTGTGTGTGTGTTTACTGCTAGGTTACACGTGACTCTCTAGTTTCACCTTTGGAATAATTGGAGACTAATCATCCCTAATCTTCTAACATCTCAACAACATTTATGAATCTCCAAGAGTACAATAAGAATGGGGGCACCTCCCTTCATAAAATAAATAATTGTATTTCTTCTATGTTGTGCATCTCTTATACTTACTTTTCTCAAATTCAAAATTTACAAGCATTACCTATACTTTGAGTTGCAGAATAATTTCTATCAGAGACATTGACTACACTACGTGTTGCAGGTTTCATCATGGAGTGTTCTAACACCAACCCCTCAAAGAACAACTGTCAAGCAAAGATAAAGTGTTCGTGCACATTCGTGTATGTTTTTCCTTTAAGCATGTAATTTTGAATTACACACTTAAAGGGAGGGGGAATGTAGACACTAAAATTTAATAACTTGTCCTTTGAAAAATTTGGATATGTTCCCTTTCTATGACAAATTCTCACATTCAAAATTCAATTAGCATATTTAGCTATCCATTTCATGTCATGCTCATCTTTACAATCCACTCTATCATCAATTTGATAAATATTATTAAATAAAAGTAGTAAATTAACACTTTACATTATGCCACAACTTTTTGTTTTGCACCACAATCCTTCTATTCAAGATACTACAAATGATCAGAATGTGAAATAAAATCTTGGCTGACTTGTACAGTCCTTCCCCTTTGCATTCTCTGACTCTATTTTTAATTTGAATATCTTTAGTGTTAGGAAATAAGGGATAAAATATGCGGAACAAACCCACACAAAATCACAATAGTAGAAACTAATAAGGAGAATAATATCACTGATCTGAAATAAAAGTGCATAAAATAAAAAACAACATAAAGACAATATTTAACGTGGTTCACCCAATTTGGGCTATGTCCACCAAGAATCACTTGCTCAGATTTTATTACAAGCCACATCTTTCTCTCAATACAATACCTATATTTGTTTCGAGCTATACTCAATAAAATCTCCTGAATTCACACTTGAACTCACACATCTACCATGTTACATCTCCCCTACCATATGCAAATAAGAACATCAATAGGCAATTGTTTGAGCATTTTTACAATACTGTGGGTATCAAAACCATGGGCCAAAACCGCCCTATAAACCTATGGGTCAAAATACCGCCCATATGATAAGAGCACATCTCCTGAGGCATCTGAGACATTTTTTTAGGCCAATTTTTTTTCTCGAGGCCTGCGCCCCTGAACCCCTACAAGAAAATTGTGGAGAGTGTACAATACTTTTAGTGTACAATCTTCAACACTTCCACACATGAAAACAGGTTTCGCAACATAACATTTACTACATCGTTTCATTTTCCTAGGGTCAACCTTATTAGAATATTTCACCTATGGAAGGCTATATAAGGAAGTCAATGTCACTTTATAACTCATCTGGTGCTCTAAAAAGCTCCTATTACAAATAACATTCGAAAAGAACTCAAGGGTCTTATAAATCTTCCCAGATTAGTTGCACATCAGTTGGATCAATCCCTACTACAAGTCTGAATTACTCAACCAGTTTAAAGAGTATAGATTCCTCCATTTCCAAGCATGCTAAGGTCATAGAGACGTGTCTTAGCAAAGGTTTTTCACTAGTCAAGGATGAGTAATAAATGCGACCTAGTAGCCAAGGTGTTCTAAATTGAGTGAGATGTGTGTAGGAATCAGTCATTTAATTGCACAATAATAAATGGGATGAGATAAATTCTAACGATAATTGCCAAATTCTATTAGTCTAGTTTTAGGGTACCACTAACCTTGGTAGGGGTGTAAGAGAGCACGAGTTTTCCAAATTTTAATGGATAAACATATTTCAATTGCAACTCAAAAATTGATAAACATTTAATATAAATAAAATGGTAATTTGAACTTAATTCCAAATCCAATGAAAATAAAGGAGACATGAAAAGTTTTAAGCTTACAAAGTTATATCTTGAGGTTAGATGATAGTCATCAAAATATGACTGTGAAGACTAGGGTTTTGTGGCAAGAGAGCGAGAGCCCTAAAACCTAGAGGCAAATAGAGAACCTTGTCCAAACCATCAATTTCCAAACTTGATAATGTCCAAACATCTAATAACATTATCGGTTAATTTTAAACAAGTGAAATATGTTTTGATGATTGTGTTTGTCTAACTTCTCCTAGATTTGTGTTGCTCAAATCTCCTACTAAATAGAAAACAAAGTCTTTCCCTAATCAGGATAGTGATATCTTTAAAACTTTAAGGAAATTAGTGCTTATTTTGGGGCATGTGTCAAACTTGGTTTGATTCTTATCACAACTCAAGATAGTGTAAGACAACAAACCATAAATTGTAGCAACTCAATAGCTAGATAAATTAGTGTTATGCAAAGTGTGGCTCTTCCCTTTTAAATATGTGTTCAAACTAAAATGCTTCCAAAAAAGTGTTTAATATATTTTTCGATTCTCTGTAATGCTTGAATCCTTATTGAAATCTTAGAACATTATTTATAATTGCTAGATGCTAGATAATCAAATGACTTAGAATTTGTGTGTATTTGTAGATAAAACGAATTCAAATTAGAACCATATTGGCACCCACGTTGACCTCTAATGGTCAAAAGGTGAAAAAGGAAGGAACAATAAAGGACGAAACTCAAGCCAAAGGGGACGACAAAATATCTTCCAGGAGCATCTAGATGCTTTAGACATGCCCCTAGAGTGTACGGATACTCTATACGACTACCAAGATTGTACAAACACTCAAACAAAGAAAATAAGATATGGGAGAAATCTAGATAGGAAACCAATAAGAACACGAGGGGACAAAAAGATCATCCACCATTAGAAGTCAACAAATGCACTAATAATGTTTAATATGAACCAATAATTGACAAATACACAAACATACTAAAATTGTGTAATTTAACAACTAATAAATACTTCTGAGTTAATTTTAAGTGTCTACACAAAATTTAAAATAGAGAATATTATATTGAGACGAATACCATGACAAAAACATGTCTTATAAACTACTTTTACACATATGAGTCATTATTAATACATACACATCCATATAGAGCATATTGTAGGGAAATTAAATCTTCAACTTACAATGGACGTAGTTTTATTTATAAAAATAACAACTAAAAACATAGAGAGCATCACAAAATAACCCCCATTCACAATAAAACACATTTACAAGAAAACAACCATATGCAGGAGAAGGGTTTTGCAAGATAATAACCACTCATAAAACAAGGTTTACCCAACATAATTGGCAATGTAGGAATTTGTTGGTTCAGAAGGCAATGTAGAATTTTGAAATTAAATTGGGAAATTTGTGCCAAGTACAAAGCCGTAGAAATATCAATTTTTCAAAATTCTCATATTAGTTGGAGGCTCGGAGCTGCCAAAGGTGATTTACTTTGTGCAGCACTTATCAAGTTCACTGTTCAACCATTCACATGACCAGTTGATCTCAATTTATCCATGTCTTCAGACACATTTGATCGGTTCTGTTATGAGTTAAGACTCCATAGAATATATGAATTTGCATGGCTTCTTCTACCACCAAACTCTTCCATTCCATCGCGCCAATTTTGATATCGAGATCATCACTTGAGAGTTCTTACAATATCAACTACGACAGGAAAAAACACCGTTATCTTCTTCATGTTTTTGCTGCTCTTAAACCAGAGCGAAGATGGGATTTTAACCAATACACCAACGAAGACTGCTATGTCTCTCTCTTGGAGGGCTGTACCAGGAACAAATCACTTTTACAGGGCAGAAAACTTCATGCCCACTTGCTCATCAGTGGTCAATTTCGCAATATCCTTTTGGTTACCAAACTTGCAGCAATGTATGCCATGTGTGGCAATATGGTTGATGCACGACAACTGTTTGATAAAATGTCTGAAAGAAGTGGCTTCTTATGGAATATGATGATTAGAGGGTATGCCTGCAATGGCCCCTGTCAAGAAGCCCTTAGTCTCTACAATGAAATGCAAGCCGTAGATGTACGGCCCGATAAGTTCACCTTTCCCTTTGCGGTGAAAGCCTGTGGTATTTTATCTGCTCTGGAAGAGGGCAAGGAGATACATTATCATATTGTCAGAGCTGGACTTGAATCTGATGTTATTGTGGGAAATTCTCTCTTGGCAATGTATGCCAAATGTGGCAGTATGGGACATGCTTGCCACTTGTTTGACAAGATGCCTGAGAGGACTGTGGTGTCCTGGAATACAATGATTGCGGGATATGCTCATAATGGCTACGCAAACGAGGCTTTGACACTTTTTTACCAAATGCAATCAGAGGAAGTTGAACCAGACAAGACTACAATTGTAAGTGTGCTACCGGCATGTGCTGAGTGTGGAGCTCTGCAAGAGGGAAAAGATATTCATGGTTACATCGTGAGGCATACGCTTGAATCAGATGTTCAGGTGGAAAATTCTCTTATATCTATGTACGATAAGTGTGGATGTATTGATACTGCACGCAAAGTTTTTGACAGAATGTCTGACAGAGATGTGGTCTCATGGACTGCAATGATCGGTGGATACTCTCAAAATGACCAGGCCAATGAGGCCTTGGAACTTTATCGTCAAATGCAACTAGCAGGCATAAGACCTCATCTGCCTGCCATGGTCAGTGTGCTTCCTGCATGTGGTCATTTGGCATCCTTGCAACAAGGCAAATCAATTCATGCTTATATAATTAAAAGTAGTATAGAGTCAGATGTTATTGTTGGGACTGCGCTTGTAGATATGTATATCAAATGTGGGGACATGGAACTTGCACATCAGATGTTTGAAAGCATGCCAACAAGAAATTTGGTATCATGGAATGCAATGATTGCTGGATATGCCCATAATGGTCATGCTAATGAGTCATTGATACAATTCCATCAACTGCAAGTGGCGGGAATAGTTCCTGACCAGGCAACTATGGTGAGTGTGCTACAGGCGTGTGCTTATTTGGCAGCTCTGCAACGAGGCAAATGCATTCATGGGTACACATTTAGAAATGGGTTTGAGTTAGATGTGTGTGTGGGTACTGCACTCATAGACATGTATGCTAAATGTGGGAATCTAGAAATTGCACGTTGCACATTTGACAAATTACCCGAAAAAGATGTTGTATCATGGAGTGCAATGATTGCTGCGTATGGAATGCATGGGCACGGTGTAGATGCTCTGGCACTTTTTTCCGAAATGCAGAAGACAGGCTTGAGACCAAACTGCATTACCTTTACCAGTGTTTTATATGCATGCAGTCATTCAGGTTTGGTAGAAGAAGGCTGGAAATATTTCAATAGCATGAGTCAAGATTACTGCATCACCCCTGGGTTGGATCAATATGCATGCATGGTTGACCTTCTTGGACGAGCTGGACAACTTGATCAGGCTCAGGACTTCATTAAAAGGATGCCATTAGAGCCTAATTTTGATGTGTGGGGAGCTTTACTAGGTGCCTGCAAAATTCATTGCAATGTTGAGGTAGGAGAGCATGTAGCAAGTCGCCTATTTAAGATGGAGCCTGAGAATACTGGAAACTATGTGCTTTTGTCAAATATCTATGCCGCTGCTGGAAAGTGGGCTGGTGTAGCAAAGGTGAGAGCAATGATCCAAGAAAGGGGATTAAGAAAGACTCTGGGCTGCAGCTTGATTGAAATAAATAATAGGATGCATGCATTTTCTGCTGCAGATAGATCACATCCTCAATCTGATAAAATTTATGCAATGTTACAGACTTTGGCTGGGCAGATGAAGGAGGCAGGGTATGTATTTAATAGAAAATCCGTCTTACATGATGTAGAGGATGAGATGAAGGAACAAATGCTCTGCAGTCACAGTGAAAAGTTGGCCATTGCATTTGGACTCATCAACACAAGGCCTGGAACCCCTATTCGAATCACAAAGAACCTCCGCGTGTGTGGCGATTGCCACAAGGCTACCAAGTTCATCTCAAAGATTGTGGGAACAGAAATTATTGTGAGGGATACAAGCCGTTTCCATCACTTCAAAAATGGATTGTGTTCTTGTGGAGATTATTGGTGATGCAATTAATAACAAACAATAAACATAAGCTTAATTATTGCAAGTTTTAATCCTAAACTGATAGCCAACAACTTGGTGTTATTGTCCATTTCTAAGCTGCTAATCTAATGGGTCACCTGTGGTCTTATAATCCAGTGCTGCGCCCGTTGTATCCTCCTACAAAATCTTGTAGGATGAAAGGATGAAGCTAGAAAACTTAATATAGAGCTTGCCAGTGGCAGGCTGGGCATTTGTATGGTCCGATTCCACGTTGATTGTATTTGATTGACTTCACATACTTGTGCATGTGTGTGTAAGATTGACTTTCAAACACAGCAGAATTTGTACTTCAGTGCTGTTGGACTGCGAAAGTTTGGTTTACTTTCAAGCTTCGGTCATAATCTCCAAACTCAAGGGTATTGGAAAAAAATTGAAATTAAAAACAAATGAGAAAAAATAATTCATGCTACAGGTTCATTTTCGGATTTCATTTCAGCTTCCAAGGTTCTGGCTATGAACTTAACACAAGAGGCCAATCTATTCTCCAAATAGAACCATTGACCAGCTGCTTCACTCTTGCAGATATTGCTTTCTCATTGCAAAGGGACATAGGTGTAATAACCTGTTGTCGTTGGGCAAATAAAGCAAAAGTAGGCAATGAGTTGACCGCCAGTATAGGGTTTGAAGTTTGAATCCAAAACCACAGGGTTAAGAGCGTTTTGGCTTATGAATACTTAACAGTTCTCAAATTACAGAGAGTGTCTTCATGTTTCTACCTCTCTTAAACCACAACTCAACTGGGGTTTTCACCTACCCACCAACACATTATCAGAGAACACTCTGCTTACAGTACAAGTGAAAATGCTTCCCTCTTGTAGGATTCTATGAAGAGTGAATCACTCTCACAGCACAGGAAACTTCACACCCACCTCTTCTTTGTTGACTGTACCACAAGCACTTAGCCATCTATGTGGCATACTGGTTTATGCAGGGGAAAAGTTTGACAATATATCTCAAAAACATAGCTTCATATGGAACATATTATCAGAGGATATTCCTGCAATGGTTTCTGTGAAGAAGCACGTACCCTTTACTATAAAATGTAAAAGGTAGACATGCAACCTGATAATTATTGCATAGCCAAAGCTGGACATGCGTCTGATATTACTGTGGGAACTTCTCGACTGGAAATGTTTGCCGAAAGCAGGATTATACTCACTAGTTATTTGACTGAAAGTATAAATGTACATGAATGATGGTGTCTTTGAATGCAATGATAGCATGATATGCTACAAAATCAACATAGAAATTCCTTTTTTATCTTGTTTTGTAGTTTTCCCTCCCCTTGTGTCTAGTCCATGAGTACATTTGCAGCCGCACCCCCATGTGTTCCATGCTCTGGTCATGATTCCAATGTAATTTAATGGCTTACCAATGAACTTGGGAGCAATGTCAAACCCAAAATGAGTTTCAAGCCAAATTGTCGAATGATGTGATGAGTATGTTTTTTAATTTAATGGCTCAGCACCAACAGACCTGTTTTAGTTACACTGACTCTTAACACAATTTAAGCTGGATACAAAGATCACCATTCCCTCTTTTGATGGCACCATTAATGATGCTAAAGTAGATGCTTGGCTTCACGGTGTAGAAATGCATATTTTATGACACTTTCTGGCCTCTGTTAGAGAAGCAAATAATGATTAAAGTAGTCCACATGAATGATCAACCTCTTTCTTAGTGGCAATCCCATGACCAACTTTTTTCTTGCACAACTCAAGCAAAAATTTAGACTTGAGGCACATTCAAGGATGCCATACGGAAGTGCTTTTATCCACTTGGGTACAAGGAAACATTGTTGGCTCATTGACTTCACCTTCGGCGAATGTCAGGGAAGTCTGTCCTATGATAAATCAAACATTTCAATCGGCTTGCTATCATGTTGGAGATGGCAGATCTAGATGAGTTTTTGAAGATCAAGTTCCTTTCCGGCCTCTTTTCTCATATCATAAGAGATTTGGAGCTCATTTCTATTACTTCTTTGGAGTAGGCATTTCAGTTTGCACTTAAGGTTGAGACAAAAATGGACGAGACCTCAAAACCCTATCTAATCTTCTATGCAATCCTATTAGAAGAAGACCTACCAATATTCTTCTTTTCCCTCAATCAACCCTTCCAACTCAACAATCAGAAATGGAAATAGTTTTCACAGCGTGTTAATAAGGGTTTGGCTTCCCCTTTGGGCAACAGGAAAAGAATTATTGTGCTTATCACAAGCGCACCGGCCATTCTACTGAAGAATGTAAAGCTCTTCAGCCAAGGAAAACTAAATCTCTTTTTGCAGCACCACAACCAACATCTGAAGATATTGAGTTTCCAGTGTCTAATCCTACGCAAAGCAATGCCCAACTCATGCTCATCATTAATGGTTACTCTGCCAGCAATTGGGAGGCACCCTTTACCCATAATTGTCGAATAAAGAATTGATTGGTAGAGCTTACCATTGACTATGGGAGTTAGAAAAGTCTTATTTCAGCAAAATTGGTGGATGACCTCAAATTGCCCACTACTACACATTCACACCTATACCAGTTGGGATGGGTCAAGGAGAGACAACCGATTCTTGTTTCTCGCAAGTGTACACTTACATTTACAATTGAGCTTTCTAAGATACTGCTGAATGTGATAGTACTCCACTTGACTGTTGAAATTTGATCCTTCGAACTCCTTACCTGTACAATCACAGAGACATCTTTGATGGTTGTCACAAGACCTAGAGGCTCCATAAGGATGGAAAGGTCTATAAACGTTTGTCTTCTGTCAGCCCTCTCATTTCTGTAGGAAACCTGTCAAGCAAGTAAATTTGAATCAGTTCATTGTACTTGGTATCATTCGGGAAGGTGTAGGAGATAATGCCAACAAGCTTCCTCCTGCTAGTCAATCTATTTTGGATGCATATGCTGATGTCTTTGAAGAGCCCAAAGGGCTTCCTCTCATGCAAGCTATCCAGCACTCTCTTCAACTTGTGCCAGGCTTCCAGCTGATGTCTTTGATGAGTACGTTTTCTAATTAATGGCTCAGAACCGAGTATCACTTACTCTATCACTATTTAAGCTGGTTGCCTTACATACTCATCACCAACTTGTACATCACTTGAATTCACAATAAAAAATTCAAGAGAGTTGACACATGAAATCGGCTTCTTATATCCAACAATTCTAGTTGGTGATCAAGTACAAACAAGATGCAACCAAAAAAGTAGTTGATTTTCCTTAGTTCACCTCCTGCTCAAGTATTTAGCATTTTGATTACTCAATTGCCAGTTTTTGAGGAATGGGAGGGAGGTTCTTTTTGCCAAAGGTCCTTATTTTGGTTCAACTGTTGTGGCACTCTAACAACCCATAGTGATGAACCATATATCCTTTCTCGACTATCCCGTGATGAATTTCAGTATAAATCAAATCAGCTATATGTCTCTCGCGATGATGCTTGCCACCTTCTGCTTAGGGAGGTTCATTTTTCTTCCTATGGTGGACATTTTTGGGTATAGAATACTTTTCAACATCTTCAATGCTATTTCCAGTCGCCTTCCATGTGGAAGCCAATCCAAGCTTTCCAATAGATTGTATCAACCACTACTAGTGCCTCATGTGCATGGGAGTCAATTTGTATGAACTTTAGTAGTGGTTTGCCTCGAACTCAACATCAACAAGATTCCATCTTTGTGATTGTATGCCGCTTCTCTAAGATGACAATCTTCATTCCATGCACAAGTCCATTCATGCTCCACAAGTTGCAACCCTTCTTTTTAAGCATGTATGGAGTCATTTCGATTGCCTTTGACTATTATTTCTGATCATGTCTCTCGATTCATGAGCCACTTTTGGTGATAATCGTGGGGGGTTCTTGGTTTTCACTTATGCTTCTCTACACCCTTTCATCCACAAACCACAAACCACAAACCACAAACGCTGGAAGGGTCACATGGTATAAAATGTTCAAAGCATGTGTGATCACGAGATTCTAATATTACCCCTTTATTTTTAAGTTTACTATTACATACTCTCATTATGGGGACCCTCTTTTACACTACTATTTACACCGATATACTAGTGTAAAAAATGTAAATAAAAAATACCTCTATATGATTTCATGTATTATGTACCACCTTACCAAGGTGACCCCTGCAAACTAATAGCCAAAACAAGGTGGTGAATCACATTTTAATGCATGACCTCCACATACACTATTAGAAAAAAAAACAACGGGACACATATTTTCATGTTCTTCAACATAGCCACAACCAAGGCAATACATAGGTCCACAAGGTATTTTCCATTTGAGGTTGATCACAACTCACAACCTTTAGCACCTTACAAAATTCCCACTGCCCTCCCTTCATTAAATACATCACACTACCACAACGAGAAAATCAAAGCTTCTTCCTTCATATAAAATTTTAACAAGATTAATTTGAAAGTTCTAGAAACTCTTCATCAAATGCAGACCTATTTCAAGGCACTTCATTATCAACATCGAGCTTCTCACTCTTTTTAAGTTGGCAATCGAGTATGGTTTCACTTGGACAAACATCAATTCCAAAACAAACAACATCATAACCTTAAGTCAATCAGATACAAACCATTTATTATAATTCAAGAAACATTACCCAATTCTTTCTGTTTAGATCTCCCAACTCAGGGTCAAGTGGGCATTCACAATGTTATCAATGTTAGCTAGCTTAATTTATATGAACCCCCTCACTTGGAGGAGAAGCTCCAATGAGTCATCCTTGAGACAATGTTCCATAATTTTGGTCTCCTTCAATTGACGATTTATTGTTTGATGTTTGAACTAAAAGCACAACAAAAGAAGACCGTTACTTATTTAGTTGGCCGTAAGGGTAGTTTTCCAACTTGGCCAAGTGGTTTCTACAAACATTTTTTCAAGAACAATTTCCCATCTATAAAAGAAATTGGGGACTATTTCCTCTAAGCACGGAAGAAATAATTAGACAATGTCACATGGACTATTTTCTTAGTCAAATGAATTATGGTGTTATTATATACATCTATGTTTATTCTATTTATGTATTTATCTCTTTCTTGAAGCTTCTTCTTTCCTAGAAGCTTCTTTATACATTTTTAAGATAATCACATAGGCTATTTTATTAGTCACATGGGCTATTTTATTAGTCACAGGAGCTATTGTATTTTATCATATGATCTTATTCTTATTCTATGAACTTCGCTCTCTAACACACGTAATCACACTCGATTCAACTGACAAGGACTTCACATACACCTATAATGCACTTTCGCAATGTGAACAAGTTTGGGAGTTCTATTTGTCTGAAAAGCTTGTCTACAAGCATGGTCATCTTTGTGTCCCTGATTTTGTACCTCACCAAAGACTCATCTAACAGTCGTAGTACATCAAGACATGAGACCACTATGACGTTGCAAAGAGACTCTAGCCACATTGCAAGCACATTTCTATTGGTTGCACATGCACACATATGTGGAGTGCCACATCAAATCTTCTAGTCCTTGTTGCTTAGAAAATACCACAAAAATGAAGCTAGGATTTTATGCACCTCTACCGATTCTAGCTATGCCATGAGAATCTTATTTTTGTATTTATGTCTTTCCTAGAAGCTTCCTCTTTCATGAAATCTTCCTTGTAATTGTTTTCTCTTACAGGCTTCCACTTTCTCTAAAGCTTCACTTTCCGAGTTCTCTCTCTTTCTTGTTTAAGAAGCTTCACTTATTTTTTCTTTTCTAGAAGCTTCCATTTTCTCAAGAAGCTTTATTTTTTGTCTTCTTGAAGAATTCTCCTTGTAATCTATAGACACATAATATAGTATATAACACATACATTTGTAAACTTCACTTGTTCTATCTTTGTGTACACCTGAGTTGGCTAGATGGTGAAGAACTTGTACTCTTGAAAGAGAGGTCACAAGTTCAAATCGTGTAAGGGGTAGGATATGTACATTTGTGTTTCATTTTTTGCATTTGAAGCACAGTTAGGGGGTAGGATGTATACATTTTTGTTTCACTTGTGCATTGGAAGCACATGACCCTCGTACCGCAAACTAATGGCCAAACCAAGGTGGTGAATCACACTTAGTGCATTCCCTCCTCTTACACCATTAGAAGCATAAGCAATGGGACACATAATTTCATGTTCTTCAGCATAGCCACAACAAGACAACACATAGTATGGCAATCGAGTATGTCTTCACTTGGAAAAACATCAATTCCAAAAAAAAACATCACAACCTCAAGCCGATCAAATATAATCCATTTTTGATTTATCCAAGCAACGTGCCACAATTATTTTTGTTTAAATCTCCCAACTTAGGGTCAAGTGGGAATTTACGATGTTATCAATATCAGCCAACTTAATTTATATGAACCCCCTCACTTGGAAGAGAAGTTCCAATGACTCATCATCAAGACAATGTTCCATATTTTTGGTCTCCTTATTTTGAGGATGCATTGTTTGATGTCCGAACTAGAAGCACAACAAAAAAATATTGCTACTTATTTAGTTGGTCGCAACAGTAGTTTTCCAACTTAGGCCAAGTGGTTTCTCCAAACATATTTTCACGAACAATTTCCCCATCTGTAACATAACTTGGGGACAATTTCCTCTAAACACAAAGGAAATGATTAAAAAATGTCACATGGACTATTTTATTAGTCACATGAGTTATTGTATTTTATTGTATACTCCTATGTTTGTTCTATTTATGTATTTATCTCTTTCTTGAAGCTTCCTCTTTCCTAAAAGCTTCTTTATACATTTTTCAGATAGTCGCATATTTTATTAGTCATGTGAGCTATTGTATTTTATCATATAATTATATGCTTATTCTATGTACTTTGCTCTCTAACACATGTGGCCACAATTTTACACTGGGTATCCCTCTATTCAAATGAAAAGGACTTCACATAATCCTATAATGCACTTTTGCAATGTGAACAAGTTTGGGAGTTTTGTTTGTCCAACAAGCTTGTCTACAAGCATGGTTGTCTTTGTATCCCTAATGGCGTACCTTGCCAAAGACTCATTTAATGAGAGTCACAATACATCAAGACTTAAGGCCACTTTGATGTTGCAAAAAGACTCTAGCCACATTATAAGCACATTTCTATTGGTTGTACACACACACAGATGTGGAGAGCCACATCAAGTCTTCTAGTCATTGTTGTTTAGAAAAGACTAAATAGGAAGCTAGGATTTTATGCACCTCTATCTGTTCTATCTAAACAATGAGAGTCTTATTATGTATTTATCTCTATCCTAGAAGCTTCCAAGTTCCTTATAATCGTTTTCTCTTACAAGCTACCACTTTATCTCTCTTTTTTGTTGAAGAAGCTTCAATTATTTATTCTTCTCCTAGAAGCTTGCATTTTCTCAAGAAGATTTATTTTCTAATCTTCTTTGACGAATTCTCCTTGTAATCTACAAATACATAATACAATGTATAACACGTACAATTGCAAACTTATTTTGTTTTATCTTTATGTACGCTTGAGTTGTACAAATGGCAAAGAGCTTATACTCTTGAAAGAGAGGCCACAAGTTTAAATCATGTAGGGGGTACGATATGTACATATGTTTTTCATTTGTGCATTTGAAACATAGTTAGGGGGTACGATACGTACATATGCGTTTCATTTGTGCATTTGAAACATAGTTAGGGGGTAGGATATGTACATTTGTCTTTCACTTGTGCATTTGAAGCATGGGACCCTTGTACCACAAACTGATGGCCAAACCAAGGTGGTGAATCACACTTTAGTGCATGCCCTCCACATACACCATTAAAAAAATAAGGAACACATATTTTCATGTTCTTTAGCATAGCAACAAACGAGCAACATGTAGTTCCACGAGATATTTTCCATTTGAGGCCTATCATGGCTCCCAACGTTTGACACCTTATAATATTTCAGTTGTCCTCCCATCATTGAATATGTCACACCAAGTGGAGGAGAAAGTCAAAGTTTCTTCCTTAGTACACAATTTTTCCAAGATTCAGTCCAAAGTTCAAGAAACTCTTTAGCAAATGCAAACCTAATTCAAGGCACTTCATGATTGACATCGAACTTCTCACTCTTAAAGTTGGCGAGTGAGTATCAAACACAGATAAAATACAATCCAACAACAACACCACAAGCGTAAGTCAATCAAATACAAGCCATTTATTATAATGCAAGCAACAAGCCATAATTCTTTCTTTTTAGATCTCCCAATTCAGGGCCAAGGGCATTCACGATGTTATCAGTGTTAGTCAACTTAATTTATATTAACCCCCTCACTTGGAAGAGAAGTTCCAACAACTCGTCCTCAAGACAATGTTCCATATTTTTGGTCTCCTTCGTTTAAGGATGCATTATTTGATGTTCGAACTAGAAGCAAAACAAAAGAAGACTACTACTTATTTAGTTGGCCGAAGGGCATTCACGATGTTATCAATGTTAGTCAACTTAATTTATATTGACCCCCTCACTTGGAAGAGAAGTTCCAATGACTCATCCTCAAGATAATGTTCCATATTTTTGGTCTCCTTCGTTTGAGGATGCATTGCTTGACGTTCGAACTAGAAGCACAACAAAAGAAGACTACTACTTATTTAGTTGGCCGCAAGGGTAATTTTCCAACTAAGGTCAAGTGGTTTCTGTTGTATATATCCTTCCCCCCAGGTAGATATAGACAAGCAGGAGAATGGAGAAATCAAAGAAGCTCAAATCCCTGACATGCCCAAGGCGCACAGAAGTGGCGCATGACAATGAATGTCGACAGGGAAAATGGTGCGCCCAAGGCGCACAGAAGTGGCGCACGACAATGAATGTCGACAGGGCAAATGGTGCGCCCAAGGCGCACAGAAGTGGCGCACGACAATGAATGTTGACAGGGCAAATGGTGCGCCCAAGGCGCACAGAAGTGGCGCACGACAATGAATGTCGACAGGGAAAAGGATGCGCCCTTGGCGCACGAAAGAGGATGTTGACACACACACGGATGCGCCCTTGGTGCACCTTCAGGAGGCGCAGCATTTTGAGCGCTGACAGGAAGCAGACCCTGGCGCAGATATTCAGATGGCCATAACTTTTGACTGGGAGCTCGGATTCATGCAAGGTTGGACTTTTTGGAAAGCTTACGAGGTCCTCTATCCAACTACGACTGGATATCTTTAATTGGGTGAGAACAAATTCTTAAAAATGCAAAATACAGTTCGCCACTTTTGGGTTCGCTGGGGTTCTCACCTACCACCATAATGAGATAGTTAAGTGCAATCTAGAGGTGGTTGGGGTAGTTTTGGAATTCCTCTCTCTTTTCTCTCTCATTCTTCCTATAAATTGTAAGGAGGGGATTCTTTCTAAAGGTTGGACATTTCTGTTTTGCCTCTCCCTTCTTCTCTTTGGCAGGTGAACTTGTGGATTTAAAAAACCTTCTATTTGAAACTGTTAATGCAACCTTGCCTCTTGGTATTTTGCAGTGTGTTGTATCAATCTTTGGAGCAAAATAATGCATGTCTGTGGATGATTCTCAACCCTCTCTGTATTCATTTGCATCCCCTTGATCTTTCACTGTGAATCTAGCTATCTATGCATGATCTTGCATTGCATTTTAATGGTCTGTGTTTATTGGCAAGACAGGTGTTCTTCATTCCTCAGTGCATCACCTTTGTAGTTTAGGTTTTATTTTTATGCATTTTCTTACCCTGTCTCCTTGGCAAGTTAGATTAGGTTTTTAGTAAACCCTCTGCATTTTCTACGTGTGCATCTGAACAGAGGAATAGGAACCGACCTTCATCCGGAGAGCTTTTCCGATTTCACAAGGTCCCACACTTGGGAAAAGCTCCATGTTATGCAATCGTACTGAGAGTCTCAACCCATCGTGTTGCAGACATCCAGGGGTGCTGCGATTCGTCATCAACAGTTTCTCTAAACATCTTTTCATGATCAGTTCCCCCATCTACAATAGAAATTGGGGACAATTTCCTCTAAGCACAAAGGAAATTATTAGACATGTCACATGGGCTATTTTATTAGTCAAATGTGTTGTATTTTATTGTATACTCCTATGTGTGTTCTATTTATGTATTTATCTCTTTCTTAGAAGCGTCCTCTTTCTTAGAAGCTTCTTTATACATTTTTTAGATAGTCACATAGGCTATTTTATTAGTCACACGAGCTATTGTATTTTATTGTAAAATTCTATGCTTATTCTATGTACTTTGATCTCTAACACATGCGGCCACAATTTTGCACTAGATATCCCTCTATTCAATTGACAAGGACTCCGCAGACACCTATATTGCACTTTCGCAATGTGAACAAGTTTAGGAGTTCTATTTGTCTGACAAGCTTTTCTACAAGCATGGTCATCTTCATCTTTGTGTCCATGATGACATACCTCGTCAAAGACACATCTGAGAGTCACAATACATCAAGACATGAGCCAACTTTGACATTGTAACAAGACTCTAGCCACAATGCAAGAATGTTTCTATTAGTTGGACATGCACACAGATGTGGAGCACCACATCAAGTCTTCTAGTAATTATTGCTTAGAAAAGACCACAAGTAAGAAGCTAGGATTTTATGCACCTCTAATGGTTCTATATATGCAATGAGTATCTTATTATGTATTTCTCTCTTTCCTAAAAGTTTCCTCAGGAGTGTTTTCTCTTACAGGCTTCCTCATAACAGTTTTCTCTTACAAGCTTCCACGTTCTCTAGAGCCTCACTCTCTTTCTTGTTGAAGAAGCTTCATTTATTTTATTTTCTCTTGGAAGCTTCCATTTTCTCAAGAATGAACTTGTACCTTTGAAACTTGAATTGGTTTATCTTTGAGTTGGCTAGACGGTGATGAACTTGTATCCTTGAAACTACCATAGAAACTCAAAATATGAGGACAAGTCATTTTTGAAACATTCTTTGCACCATGTTATAAATATTCATATACTGATTCTATATACTTTGTCTGTCTACATTTATTTATTTTTTCGCGAAAATAAAATTTTGTTGGAATTTAAAGACATTTTATTTGAGTCAAACTTAATCCCTGCTAAACAGGAAAGCAGAAAAGCTCATGCATCGCCGTCTGTGGGAATCGAACCCACGACCACGTGGTTAAAAGCCACGCGCTCTACCGGCTGAGCTAAGACGGCATGCGAGCACTGTATAGCTTTATTTGTGATTTCAATAAAGTAGTGCTTGTGATTGAGTTTTTCTCCGTAGAAGCTCTTTGAATTAAATTATATAATTTAGAATGAAAGGAGGCACGGAAGTAGGCACAATTTCCTCAGCGACAATACTCAACATTGATAATCGACAATATATTTATGTTTCTTATTTAGTGTGGATTATAATTTTTCATTTATTTATTACGGTGGGATGAAACGAGCAACATATATTGTAAAAGGGGTGCATAAAACCAAAAACAAAGAGATAGACAGATATATGAACACAATTTCTATTAAAATTTTGCTACAATTAGAGTGTTTTTATCTTTGTACAATCTATGTTACAACGAAAAAGAACCTCTTTATATAGAGGTGAGAAGTAACTAGAAGGGGTGTGAATTTCATAAATACTTAGCTGCAAATATCAAGAGCCCATATTTTACATTAATGCACATAATCCTTAGAAATACAAATGTGAAAAAGAGTGCCAGATTTGGACTACTAATTGATATGGCAGGGGTAGTTGGGACTACACAATTTCCAACATTCCTCCTTAATCTAAACTACTAATATTAATGAACACAATTTCTATCAAAATTTTGCTAGCATTTCAGCGTTTTTATCTATGTTACAAAGAAAAAGAACCTCTTTATATAGAGGTGAGATGTAACTAGGAGTTTCATAAATACCAAGCTACAAATATCAAGAACCCGTGTTTTACATTAATGCACATAATCCTTAGAAATACAAACATGGAAAAGAGTGCCAGATTTGGGCTACTAATTGATATGGTAGGGGTAGTTGGACTACAAAGTTTCCAACATTCCTCCTTAATCTAAACTACTAATATCAATGAACACAATTTCTATTAAAATTTTGCTAGAATTTCAGTGTTTTTATCTTTGTACAGTCTATGTTACAACGAAAAAGAACCTCTTTATATAGAGGTGAGAAGTAACTAGTAGGGGTGTGACTTTCATAAATACCTAGCTACAAATATCAAGAGCCCATGTTTTACATTAATGCCCATAATCCTTAGAAATACAAACGTGGAGAAGAGTGCTAGATTTAGGCTACTAATTGATACGACAGGGGTAGTTGGGACTACACAGTTTCCAACATTCCTCCTTAATCTAAACTACTAATATCAATTACTCCTAGACATTCAAAGATCTCCTTGCCCAATGGTTTGGTGAATATCCCTGCAACTTGATCTTCTTATCTAGAATAGTCTAGGAATATTTTCTCATTGTTGATTGACTCTCGAATGAAATGATATATTGTGTCAATATGCTTGGTTCTTTTTTGGAACACATGGTTTTTTGACAAAATAATTGTTGGTTTTTTGTCACCCGAGATTGTTAATGTAGACACAAAATCAAGCACTTTGAGTCATTATTTAGTCCCGGTCTCATACTGCTATTCATATGGTTCTTAAGTGAAAAGAGTAATAATTAACCCATGTCTTTGGCTATTTTACTTTGTTTTATGTCGTTACTTTCGATCTTGTACCCACACTTGCCCAGTCTGTATTGTTATTATGTGTTTTTCCTATTTCTGACTGGAGCGCCCAACCAGGATTGGGGCGCCTAACCAAGACTGGGGCACTCTGATCCTCTTTGCACTTTACTCTCACCTTTTGGGTATTTTTTAGTTGTTCGAGCTTTCTATCTTTTTGGTGGTCCACCTTTTCGGGGTTAATTATGAAATTAGAACATGGAAAATTTTAAGAAGCCACCCCAAAAAAATTCGTAGAAATTCGTAGGTGAATATGAGAAAATTGACTTTCACGGTAATGGCGTATCTAGGAAAATTGACTTTCGCACTAATATGTTGTCGACTGGTAGTATTTTTTATGCTACTGACTGATAACATATATTATGTTGTCAACTAATAGTATATGACGTCAGCCAAAAATATATGTAATTTTTTTAAAAATCATTTTTTGATAATAGCAATTAAAATGACTAGCTCAATGAGAAACTTGTCCTCCCAAAATATGGCGCAAACAAAAAAAATCAAAAAAAGATTTTTTGTGAAAAAATACAAATTTCACTAATTTTGTATGGGAATTTTTTTTTTGAATTTTTTTGATGTTAGCAGTTAAAATGATCGTCTCAATGAGAAATCTAACCTCCCAAAATATGGTGTAGACACCTAAAATTAGCACTGCTAATTCCTTGTGTCTGTATCCGCTAGTACCCCTTCGTTATTACATCGCTATCATATTATACATTAAAATACATTATCCCATCATTACCATTGTATCCATTAAATCCTTATCCTAAGTCTTAATTCCCCCTTTTATATTTAATCCCCGTAAATATCATTCCACAGCTGTAAAATCCTATTTTACCCCTCTTAAAACCACCCAAAACAAAATAAAACCACATTCTAACCAAAATCAAATAAAACAAAATCAACACCCTCTCAAACATTTAACAAACTTCCTAACCCGTATAGCCATTTTCCAGCATATATCCTTCAATAAAACAAACAAAAACTTGATTTGGGAGGCAATTACAACCTTTTTCCAGAATCGCCAGTGATTCCCAGAATTGCCAACGATTCTCCCTGGCTGTTAGCAACTCTATATAAATGAGTTTCAGGCCTCCATTTGAGGTTAGCTTACAAGTGGATGTGGCATTAGGACATCATATTACATTTTCCTTGTATCATAAACCTCTCATAGAGCCAGAGATCATCTCAACAACATTCAAGGAATCAACAATCTCTTCTTCAACCTTCGAAAGTCATTCATATATCCAGGAATCAACTCAACATTCTTCTTGCATCTACAATCTTCCTCTCTCAGGTAATATCATCTTTTGATTTCCATTCATCAATTTATACAAAGTAATCGGTTTCCCTTGCTTCATTACATTATTATGCATCATATACAAGCTTAAATACCTATTTAGCATTCTTTTCGAGTCTCATATTCGTCCATTATCAACTTGTACATTTTTTACAACAATCACTGACTAATCACTGACGGTTGCCCCAATTACAGGTGATTCCTGTCAGAAAGGTATTTTAACCCCTAAGCTTGCTTTTGAGACGTCCAAATCACATAATCTATTACCACAAGGCCCTTCAAGTGTCTGTCTAGTCATATCAAGCTCCTTTGGGCCATCTTTAGCATTTTATCAATTATCTAAATTAAATTTATCATCTCGCTCACCTTTATGAGTACACAGTTATCCACATCCTTGTTCCTTTGAGCCATTTTGTATCCCTAGACTCCCTTTGGATCAGGTATCACCATCAAACCATCATATATCCTTAGACCGCGTCAGTCCCTTTTCCTTTGCATTGTTGGGCTATATCATTTGTTTGATCATTTTATCTTATCATTATCAGATTAATTTCTTGAACACGGATTGACATCCTTACAAGGAAGTCCATTGACTTCTGCGGATTGGCCTTTGTCAAGAAATCCACCATATATCTATCTAATCTTATCTTCTTCTTAGTGTCTGTCATCTGCAAGTTCCTCTGTCGGAGAAAGAAGGAAGAATCTTTCATCTATCAATATCTACATCCATCTCTACGGGTATCGTTAAACCCCATGTCTTCCAAGGTTGGCTTTGTTTTTATTGTTTCACTGCATTAATTTGAGTAGAAAGGTAAAAACTTCTCTGAACATTTGGCGCAAGAAAAAAAAATCCCACTTTTTTTTCTGTCTATTGCTATCAGATAGTAGCTTTTATCATATGCTACCAACCGACAATATTAAAGTGAATAATGGGAATTTCTCTTTCACGGGGATGGCGAATAACCTTTAAAATTAACTTGTACCCAGAATTTTTTGGCAACCCAGGTTTACTCCCTTCACAAAAAATTCACCAATTTCAAATTTTAAAAACTGGAATATTTGTGAATTAATGAATATTCACCACCAAAATTTTCCCTTAATTAGAACAAGATAACCATATAAATATAAAGTTATGTGACCATAATGAGGGACCAAGCATTAGGCACTTACCATTACCACTTAAGGTTGCATCCATCAAAGGCATCGATAGCTACATTTGCATCCATCTAGCTCCATCACAAGGCAAACAAGGTTGGTTCATTTGCATTACACTTCATAGGAGGGGAATTTATTGTTTTCATGCATAGATTTACTACATGCTACATCTATTTATTTGTTTGCTACTTCATAAAGTGTGACTAGAACAAGATAAACCTAGGGCACAATTACACACACACACACACCTAGAACTATATTGGGTTTGAGATGTAGTGTAGCGTTCAGTGATAAGTCCATCCATTTGGAAGTTGAGGATAGTCTGACCCCTTCATATGCATTTTTTTTTAGGGTTTTGATGTTATGGCTAGGGTTTTGCTGGTGATTCTTCCATTGTAGGTTTACTAGTGCTTCGACAATCACACAACGACATTCACGCAATAGGAAGCGAACATAGGAGAACATCCAATGACATTCCAAATGACGTTTCCACATACCAGGGCACCCATATCTCATATAGGGCACCTACGGGTGCCCCTATCCCACTCCAAGCACCCCAGTCTAGCCAGATAGTCTAGATCTGTAATTTTCCATGCTCCTGTGTGAAGGTTTCCTCCTTCTGTTCATCTAGTCTCCACTACGACACAGTCATGTGACATCATCAAATCAACCAAGACTTTTTTAACCCTCTTTATAGCGTTCAATGATAAGTCCATCCATTTGGAAGTTGAGGACAGTTCGACCCCTTCATATGCATTTTTATTTTTTTAGGGTTTTGATGTTATGGCTAGGGTTTTGCTGGTGATTCTTCCATTGTAGGTTTACTAGTGCTTCGACAATCACACAACGACATTCACATGATAGGAAGCAAACATAGGAGAACATCCAATGACACTCCAGATGAGGTTTCCTAGCCATTTCCACATACCAGGGCACCCATATCTCATACATGGTGCCTACGGGTGCCCCTATCCCTCTCCAAGTACCCCAGTCTAGCCAGATAGTCCAGATCTGTAATTTGCCATGCTCCTGTGTGAAGGTTTCCTCCTCCTATTCATCCAGTCTCCACTACGACACAGTCCTGTGACATCATCAAATCAGCTAAGACTTTTTTAACCCTCTTTGCACATTAGGGTTTTAAATTTTATTGCTTAGCTTGCTTGGGTGTATTTTAATATTTTATTGCTTCATTTATTTAGTTATTTTACCATTCCTATAACATTATATTACACTAGAATATTTATATTTTAGTTAATTAGTTATTGCTTCTATTTACTCATGATACAACTATTTTAGAATTCTTCGCATCCTTATTCTCTAACATGTTGGTGTTGTGGCTACACTCTATTGTTGCAGATAAGAGAGTCACTGATATGAAAATTGACCGAAATTTTTCCTCGATCATGGACCCGTATAGGCATTAAACTCTTTTCCAAACTTACCTCATTAAAATCAACTTAAAACGATGCAATAATTCAAGTACACTACACATAGGTTGATAACAGAGTTCGGAAAAATGCCTACATCTTTGGGTTCCTTAATAAAACCGATATATTATCAACTTCAAATGAGTGTAATAAATAATACAAACTAAGCATGATAATACTGAATACATAAGAACAATAATCTTTATACCAAGTAGCGATCCTGAATGATAGATTCGATCCAATATTCTCCTTCAGGCATAATGTCCTTTGGTTTGTCGATTGGTCTTTTGGATGGCTCACCAGTCAATTTTCCAAGCTTTGCATTCTAAAGTGTGGCTCAAATGTGGCATATTGGGTAGTTTGAATAACTCCCAATAACATTTTTTTTCCTATTAAAATAATAGGTCTTATCTTCACTTTTTCGATAACAAATAATATAGGTCCTTAATGAAGACGATGCCTATAGAATATAGGTCTTAACTCTCCATAATACCTATTTTAAAACAAGTCTTCAGTCTCCATAATATCACCTCCACAATTGCCTTCGAACTTCATGTCGTCCTTCTTGGCTCGGGCTCAGAGTATGTCTTCTCGGAGAGAAATCAGAGCTACAAAATAATATGTCACCTATTAAAAATAATAGGACTTAAAAATTATAATAATGCCTATGATGATAGGGCTTACATATTTTACATGCCTATAATAATAGGCCTTAGCTCCAAATGTGCCTATATAATAATATAGGACTTATTTTCTCACAAATGTGGGCCTTCACATTTTATCATGGCCACACATTATAACACCACCATATTTGCCTATTCAAATAATAATAATAGGAATTATAAATATTTCATCCAAAATATTTATCCCCCTCCTTTGAGCTCTAAGAAAATAGCTTAGAGTTGTGTTTGTTTACAATGTACCTAGGTCGCCTATTTATATTGATTAGGAGCCCGAAATATAAGGATATTTGATAATATCCATGGCTTATTTTTTAAAAAATCATGTAATAATATTCAATGGATTAGGCTTAGCCAAAATTTCCATGGCATAAGAATAATTTAGCCACCAAATATTTAATCCACTTCAAATAATAGCCTTAATAGGCTTTGAGCAGGTTATAAGGGATTAATTCTTTTTTAAGCTTTTAAATAAACTTAAGCCATTTAAAAAAAAAAACTCAACCCCATAATAATGTCTACTCTTCACGTGGATGGAGCAGCTTTATGTGGGGAAAAATCCCACATTATATGCAAGCCTTTTTAATAGGCTTTATCCACCAAAATTTATTCTCATGTGGACTTTTCCTCTCTCTTTTTTTATAAACTAGCAATTGCATGCGGGGTGTGAGATGAAAACGCCGAAAGAGCGGTTGGATTCAAGAGAAGCAGAAAGGTTGAGCAAACCATAGTACACCAAGAAATGTGAATGAAATAGATACAAGAAACTGGAAAATGAGGCCTAAGTTGTTATCGAAACAAAAAGCAAGAGATATACAAAAGTAACAGCAATTTCCTGACGGAAAGGGATTGCGCCTTCACGAGAGGTGGAAGGAGCTAAGAAGAAGGATTTACGGGCAGAGCTAGAGAAGACGGAAGGGTGCGAAGGCGAATTCCTCTTGGAGTCTGGAATGCAAAAGGGGAGTGGAGGACATGCGAGAGTATCGGGAGAAAGAGAAAGCTGGAGAAATACAAAGGGAAGAGAGGGACGGAACCCTTGAGATAGCAGTGAATGTAAGGCCTTGTCTTTCAGTGCCGCCAATGTCTATTGTAGCACGTTGTAGTGTAAGCCCTTGAGATTTGTGGATAGAAAAAGCCCAAGCCATTTTGAGCGGTAGTTGTCTGCGGCCTCCTCTAGAAATGGGAGGAATAGGAACATGTAAGGGATTGTTTGAATCCCAAGGAGGTCCTGTGTAACGATCAAATTTGATGACGACAAACAGAGGTAGATTTAGAGGGCCAGAGGATATTCCATAGATTATGTCAATGATAGAACCAGTAGCGCCATTGACGAGACCCTTCTCAACCCACAAGTTTGCGGAAAGCATTACTTTTTGATTGATGCAGAGAAGAACCTTGGGCTTCAATTGATCATCCTCGGTATCGCCTGATGCAGAACGTCTTGTCTTTTCGGCAATAGATCTGGCTATAGGAGAGTTAAGGGACTTCAACATAAAAAGGTTGTGCGAGTCCACAAGGTCATTCCGAGCAAAAAGATGAGGGCCTTGTTTAAACTCAATCCTTTCTTCTTCAGACAGGGAGGAATCAGATCTTGACATAAGAGCTTCCCAGTCTTGGATTAGAGGGACGGCGTTACGAATGTTAAGCAACAATTCCCAGAATGATGTCTGTGCAGGTTCAGAGCCTTGTTGCCTGAAGATTGAATGAAGGGAGACGGATATGTTGAATTCGCGCCAGAGGGTAGCTCCATAAGACTTGCTTGCATAAAGTGGAATGTCCATAACCGGAGGAAGTTGACCAAGGTCTCCGACAAGGATCATAGATCTACCTCCAAATGTTGAGTCTTTGAAGTGCGGGAAAGCCTCCCTAAGGCGGCAGTCGATTCTGGAAAGAAGCTTTGGACCGACGAAACTCATTTCATCGATTAAAATGTATTTGATGTGTTTGAGTGAGTCTTGAAGAGACGATAAAGCTTGGCCCTCTAAGGGTTTGAGCTCTTTAATGGGAATCCGAAGGCTTGAGTGTATCGTAGAGCCAGAAATGTTGAATGCAGCAACTCCTATTGGGGCGAGCAAAAGGAGAGGGGAAAGGCCTTCGCTGGAGGAAGAGGCAAATGAAGACTTTAAAATGTTGATGAGGAATGATTTACCTGTACCTGCAGTGCCCTGTATAATAAGTCTCAGTGGAGGAAGGCTGGATCTATGCGTGAAGTGTTGATTAACTATGTTGAAAGCTTGTTGTTGTTCTGGAGATAACCCAGAAGTTGGAGGGTTGAATTTGTCCATGAAGGAAGCAGAAAGATGGTTTGCCTTAGTATCTTCGACGAAAGTGGCACCAAGAGATTGCAGAGCAAAAGGAATATGATGTGCACTCCAATTGTGAAGGGTGTCAAATTCACGAAGTCCAAGCATTTGCAAGCTATCAAGGAATGAAGTGCTACCAGGGTGGAGTCGAGCCAGATGCTGCCAATCGTACAATTGTTCAATTGGAAGCGGGAGCTCGACCTCGGTTTCAGGTTCACTACCGGAGGTGTGGGGCGCATCAGATTCACGGCGACCAATATGCTAGGGCCGATAATTGCGTCTGAACAAGCTCCAATTAGAAATGGTTTGTTGAGGTGTTGAACCAATATCATTAGAAATGTTGCGGAAAGGTTTGTATAGAAGGAGCTCAGACCAACAAAAAAGTTCAAAAGAGGGGGAGTCCTTAGACGGAATGCATTGAAATTTGGGGAACACCCGAACAATAGCTGGCTGGGTACGACTTTTCCACCTATCGTGCTTACGGTATTTGCTGTAACTCCAATCACGTGCAACTTCAATGAGTGGAAGGCTTTCCATGTATGAAGGTCGGACCCTGTATGCATCTAAAAGAAGGGATGTTTCTGCATCTTCACATTCTGCTTCAGCTAATTTTCTTATGATTTTTCTGCCTACATTTAGCGTCACAAAAATGTGACTGCACATTACAAGTGGAAACTTGAGGAGCATGTGGCATGCTTCTTGTGCGCTAATGTCATGTTCATCCACACTCTCGGTTAACATTTTTTTTATGGCTAAATGTGCAGGAAGATCTGGATCTAAACCTGTCGATAATCTAGAAAGCATATGGTGGTATGTTTCTGATCTTTGTTCTGCTTTGGAAGCATACTTAGCAATGTATTTAAGGATAACATGGTGAGATAGAAACGGTTGACAATATATATTGGCTCTCTATATGGATAACATTGCTGGAATGTGTGTGTTCAATCTATCATTATTCCTTGAAGGGAGGTATTTAACTGAAGCAGTTTCATCAACAAACAATAAAGAAGCAGCTCTATTCTCCCAAGGTGCGTTGTATCGACACTGGAGCCGGTCATTTTTTTTCCGAAGGCAAGTATTCTCGGAGCACTTCGTGTGGCGTTGAACACGATTTATTAGTTCCTCCAAATCCTGCAACGGTGAAACTGAAAGAATCTGAGACGAATCTAAAAGGCAAGGATCATCTTGAACATTCCTATGAAAAAATTCTGAGCGAACGGAAGCAGGGCGCATATTCCATGCAGATATGTAGATATCAAAGTATTGTTGCGCTCTATTGACAGATTCATTATTTGACCAGTCGATGCGATCAACATCTGGAGCATCCTCAAGCCATAGAAAACCATGAACATGAGCTGAACCTCTATGTTGCCATTCATACCTGCGGTGAAGGAAGGTAAATCGTTTTGTATTCAAGTAAGTGAAAAGAATAAAGCATTCAAGAATTTTACCTGTACCAGTAGTCTTTGGCACGAAGATGTTTCTGTAACACTTCCTCACGGAATATGGTGAATCTTTGATGTAAGTAAGCAACGACACGATGAGGGTGGTTAACAATGTTCATGGTCCTCCAGTGTTGTGCTGCACGGGCCTCAACAGGAGACAAACTTGGCATGATGTTATGTAGGTCTGGCCATTTTGTGTCAGCTGCACTTAGGGTGAAGAAGAGTGTAGGCGCACCCAATTGTTCAATCATGTCAGAGACTTCCCCTCTGCTCTTTGACCAAAATGTTCGTGTTCCGCGCAAGCTGGTTGCGAATCTCATTAAACTTTGTGGAAGGCAATCATCAGGGAAATCATGCAGGCGTTGTCGAAGCTGTCCTATAGTAGGGGGGATACCATGTTCAATTTTCAACCTCATGAATACTGCAGCTGTAGATTGGCTCCTATGTCTCATAATAAGGTTAAGCAAGAAGTACCGAAACCTGGGGTGTGACCCAAAATGATCATCATGGTACCGCATTAAATGGAGGGCATATTCATGCATTTGAACATCCTTCATGCATGGTTGTTTAAACAATGCTGCACCAGTTGGAAACAAAGATGGAAAAGCCATTGAGAAAAGGCCCTCTGTGGTGTATTCATTAATTGGAGTGTTTCTGACTTCAGGCCAAGGCAGGTTGTAGGGCGCAGGCTGACCATTTGAAAGCAGGTATCGAACGATCAACTCCTCTTCTGTGCCAGTGTTTGGGTCTGAAGGAACAAATGAGGATGTCTCCTCAGGAAACTCGTCGGGGTTGGAAGGAGGGTTGCCAGTATCGTGCGGTTCAGAGAAGCGAGAGGCTGGAAGGTCAATAGGAACAAAGTTAAGGGAGGAGGATATGTTTGTTGGTTCCTGTGGAAGAGAGGAAAGAGCCTCACTATCAATAAGAACATCTTTATAGTAGGGGTCATGGAGAATTTTATATTGAAGCGCTTCCCAAACACGGGACCTACTTACATAGAAGTCATATTTCGTTTGTTGTTTTCCAGTTTTTTGTACCAACAAGAGATCCAAATCTCCTAGCCGACGAGGAAGGTATTTGGCAATGGAAGAAATGTTTTGAGGGAAACTTATTGTGTGCCCTGAATATTTGTATTGTCCCCCACGCACTTGTGTGATTTGCAAAACAGGATTAACGCGAGCAATCAACATTTCTTCGACTTGAGTTAAAGACTTAAGAATGGAAGGTTGCGGGCCTGGATCCATATTGTTCCAAGATGAGAAGCGATGTCCACTTCTTTCGGACTTGCACCTAGTGCACATGTGTTTCCCTTCATGGAAGCTAGTATTTATGCCTGGGTAGTTCTCAAGACAAATTGAGTAGGTGTGAATGTTCGATAAAAGATCCAGTTTTTGGCGGAATCTACGCTGGGCATCAGTCCAAGAAGGGGACGCACAGAAATTTATTTGGAGTGGAATGGGGGGGGTGGAATCTTGGGTGGGGCTTCTATGATGAGTTTGGCAGGAAGGCGACGGTAGTGTCGAAGAATACGAAATAGGTAGTTTGGTGAGAGAAGGAGAAGCGAATGTGTGTAGTTCCAGGAGACGACCTGAATGAAATGTGAAGGGTGAAATAATGGAAGGAGCAAAGTATTGGACTGAAGAAGATGGAGGGCTCTCTAGGAATGCAGAGGGATGCAAATCGATGTTGTAGGTATGATGAAGGCAAGTTCCGACACAACTGGTGTCATTAATGCCAAGAGGGGAAGGAGATTTTTCTGGTGCGGAGGGGAAAGTAGCAGGGGAAGACATGGAAGGGGGGAACGCAACAGTTTGGAGAGTGGAAGAATTTTCCGGCATTTGTCGGAGCTGGCGATAGCGTTCGCGACGGGAAGCATTGATTTCTTTTTTGTGCGAGGCATAAATAGCTCTTCTTCTTTCTTGTTGTTCTGGGGTAGGCATTGTGCATAAAACAATGACCTGCACAGACCGCATAAAAAATTGTGGCATAAGAGAAGATTGGAAGAGTAATAAAATATGTATGTAAATAAGGGGAAATGAATGCAAAAACATTTAGTAGATGTTTATCTTGCTCTAAATGTTTTATATTTGTCTAGTTAAAGGCAAAAGAGCAAAAGGAAAATAATTTGTTTTGCATATATTTTTAAGGAAGTAAAGGAAGAAATACAAGTGTTTGTACGGAGTTATTGATTAGGAAAAAGCATAGAGATATGTGTTAATTTGTTTTTGTACATAGGTATTAAGAAGGAAGAAGGTAGAAATAAGTAAGAAGTTCGTGCGAAACATAGGTAAACATTCAAGAAATCAATAACGAGTGGCATAATGTAAGCATAATATATATATATATATATATATATATATGCATTGGACCATACATTTGTACCAGGCACAAAAAAGGTGTCTTTGTGATAGAGTCATGCATGCAAAGCAATATTTACAAACATTAAATGGAAATCTATTATAGTTATCGTCCATTGGAACATGCGGAGAAAAGCATAGTAGAAATGTATGTGCGGACAAAACCGTATTACATAGGAAATACGAACAAAGAACAAAGAAACATAAATATAGGAAAGTGTTCTGGTGGAAAGGAAAGCCAAAGTCAAGAAACAACTTTGGAATCCTCCAATTTAATGGAATCAAGCACGACACATTTCAGCTGTGAATTTCCACGGAAAGTTTCTTTTTTCACAGAGAGAGTGAATTTGTAGTCATGGCCAATTATCTGGTTTGCAATTTCTGTTGTAGCCTCGTCGTCTATGCACAATAGTTGGAGATCTGTTGCTGCGACACCCATGATTGCTTCAGCAGCTGTGTCAAATGCTGTAACCGATTGTAGCTCTCCGGAGCCATCTTGCAAGTCTATACGGAGAGCATACCTATAGTCGCACTGATGCACATGAGAGTTACAACTTACACAAAACCACGAGCCATTGTTTGTCAGTTTCACTTTCTTTCGGCATTGTTTCTCACCAATTGCAAGGGGGAAAGCCATGTAGTAGAAGTTATCCATTGCAATGTTAGTAATTGTAGCTGTAAGCGTAGCCCATTCATTGTTGACTGTATTGCCCATGTGAAGTATTTCTGCAATTGTTGCCACTGGTTTTAAGCTTTGCGGAGGACCCAAAAATTTGTTTGTTATAGAGGGAGTATAAACAGTGTAATTTTCAGAGGCAACCCAATCTTGTAGCATTTTTGATTCAGGAATCTGAGGATTGACAAACCATTTTGTGCTAGAAACAGTGTCTATGGAAGTACCATTGAAACTCGAAATGCGAGCTACCTTTAAAGCCAACACTGGGAGTTGAGGAATAGAAAGGAGCTCCTCAAGTTCTTGGGCAAGATCTTGTAAATGTTGGCCCCATAAAGTTACAGTAACACTAAATCCTGACATGTCCTTCAGTTGCAAGCTTCTCCGTATAGTTTCACTAGAATCCCGCCTGCGAATAGTGGAGCAAGGCGAGATTGCTAAAACAACACCAATAACATCAATGAAGGAACCAACAGGTTTTGCAGGTATATCTTTGATTTCTGTGAGGTGAAAATTATGCAAAGGAATTCTGGCGTTATTGACAAGCACCGGAGAGATAGTGGAAGAAGCTTGCAGGAATATCTCAAATTCGTTGTTAAGGTGGTTATAACCTGGTTTTGCATGCCCAATCCTTCCATTTGCGATGGTGTATAAGTTTCCAGCCTCTATTTCTTCAAAAAACTTAGCCGCAATTTCGTTGAAGCATGTAACACGTATTTCCCCGCCTTCATCATCCACAAAGTCAAAGGCGAAATATGAGCCGGTGCCATTTGCATTTGCATATTCCTTGAGCGATGTTTTCCCGAGGGCACGCCCTTCAATAGACCACGTACGTAAGGTTGTATTAAGGGCACTAATTTTTAGAGGCAACCTTGAATTGGCAAGGAGGACAAGCTTCTTTTGTGGAGGTGTTTGCGGAACCAAACTTTTGTCGTCTCCATGATTTGTATCAGTAGTTGATTGCTTTCCGCGAATGACATGGGCGGGAACAAGAGTGGGAGTACCAATTTTAGGATGTGTTTCTGTAACAACTTCCATCTCGGAGACAAGAACAGTCCTGCAAAGAAAAAGAAAAGAAAAGGGAAAAAAATTTAGTGAATATAAAAGAAATGAAAACGGAGCATCCATGAACAAAGGAAAATGGATGCATACAATTCATGTTTTAGCATTCTGCAAAGGGTTTTGCATAGTCGAACAATGCTTCCATCTTTTAGACGACCATCTACAATCTGGCCTGTAAACTTTGACGACAAAAGAGCTTTCTGAAAGTGCACACCATCGGAGAGATGCATGCGATGTTGGAGCTCAAAGTTCAACGCAGATCGAAGGGGAACAATGTCGAGAAGTTGGACTATTGGTTTGGTATCTGTACAACCCTCAATCAAAATAGAGATTCCACCATATGTCAAAGCTGCAGCCATGATCAAGATTGTTCCCAACACACAATGCGATTCTGCACAATGAGCTAAGTCGCATTAGAATATTTCTAAACCTTCTGGAAAGCAAAGTTAATAAAACCACAAGCGTTTACATTGAGGACCGGAAAAGAGAACAGACATCGTCAGGTTGTGTGTGACGAGAATAAGTACATATGAGATCAAATGGTATACAAAGATAAATATTGATATAAACAATATAAGACCGTTTTTTGGCAAAAAAAATTGTAATTTGCAGGACATACTGTATTTTTTCTGGCATAATTCTATTTTGTTTTAAGGTATAGGGTTTAGGGTTAAGGGTTAACAAACACATGAAAAAGTTAAGTATACTCCTATGAAATGAAAAAAACCCATAGTAACTAAATACTAAATAACACAATTATTTAAATACAAATATTAATCCCATAAAACAATCAATTAACTACTTAAGCAACAAATTATGCAAATAACTACCTATAAATATAATACATATAACAAGGAGTTAAAGTCGGATAACACTATGATTACGATTTTTTATGTGAAAGTATTGATTATTAAACATTATATTATATTTCCTAAATGCTATCTTGAATATAATTATGTATTAGACTGTGAAAAATTATAAGTGTCGCATCAAAATTTATTTAAATAAAAACGGGACATTAGAGTATGTGGCTAATTATCCATAAATTCAAAACCAATGTACGGTACGAGATCAAACTCACGACCTATGGTGGCACCCAGCCACTGGAAAATCTAAATCAATTACGTGCAAAGCAAGGGATAAGAACGACTCGATAGCCAAAAAAAAGAATAATTTAATTCACCTGAGAGTCTTTATTTATGATAGTGTTTACCTTGTTGAGAGCATTTATTTATGAAGAAGAATACTCATCCGGTTTGGGGCGTGATAAGTTGAAGCTTTTTTTTTGTGCCCAAACAAGACAATTTCTTGCCTGAACATGCTGATATGAGGTGACATATGTTCCAAAACTTAGGTTCTTATTAAAGAAATTACATCCTCAAGGAAAATTCCTTTTTAATATTATTACTCAAAATTATATTTACAAATTTGATATTATAATCAAATAAAATTTAAAAATTATATTTACACATTTGATATTATTATCAAATAAACCTTGAATAAGATTATATGCTAATTTTATAATGTATTGAAACTTTTATCAATATGAAACATTTATATACACATTTAATTTTTGAATTTATTTTAGTTAAAATGGTTGTAGACTCTTATATTAATGTGTAGTATTATATATAGGTAGTTTATTGTTATTTGATAATATAAATTTTAATTCAAACTACACGTGGTTTCTTGTTAGGTAGTGTAAAACAGGACATAAACTGTAAGAGCTTGGTTGGTCATTTACTTTGACTTACTTTAGACAAATTTGTGGTGCAGATTGCAATTCAGTATGAAGTTCAGCCATTTTCAATAACAAATTTAATGCACATTCAACCTTTAAGGCAGTTCTAGCATTTTTCCTATACACACCTGTAAGACCTGTGATTGGTACAAAATATAATTCAGTATGAATTTCAGCCATTTTCAATAACAAATTTAAGGCACATTCAACCTTTAAGGCAGTTCTAGCATTTTTCTTTTCCTTTTTCTTATAGGAGAGTAATCCGGAGTCTAGAATATACAGATTAACAATAGAAAAATGTGGAAGGATACCTAATGCACATGAAATTTTTGAAAGAATTCCTGAAAATGATGTGGTATCAGGGACTGCCTAATGGTTTGTTAGATGTAGTTGCAAGTGCTCTAGCAGACATCTATACAAAATGTGGAAGTATACCTAATGCACATGAACTGTTTGGAACAATGCCTGAAAATTCCTCTATTCATTATGCTTTCATGGATGTCCATACCCTGTTGCAAAGCTCCCATTTTGGCACAGGCAGGGAGGATGGTGACAAATGTTGTGGAATTTGGCTTTACATCTGCCAATTGTAATTGCATGAATGTTTCTAAGTAATTATAACACATTTTTAACAAATCCATTTTGGGCATATCTTGTAATCATGACTGTCCACAACACTACATTTTTTTGAGGCATTGTGTCGAACAGTTCAGGATAACCGTGTCTTCTGTATGCTGGAATAATTGTATCACCTGTGAGCAATGAAAGAGTGGACTGTCTTTCCTTGTGAAACAATGCTCATGAAAATACATGTCTACAATAATTGAAGATATGTAATATTCAGAGGGGTTGTGTCTGGAAAAGAATCAGATTGCTTACTTAGTTGAGAATTTAAAATAGAAACAAAGATATTTGGAAATGGTCTCATATGAACTGACTTATCTTCTGTAGAAACAAAAATTGAGAAATGCATGTATCCAAGTGTTGATAGCAAAGACATAAATCAGAATTTTTTTATCAAGGTCAAGTTCTCAAAACACTATCAAGATAAACTTAAACCTTCTCCATTTCAAAGAAATATAGTAATTGCAAACTACAGCTTGGCAATTATTTAGATAATAGGGCTAACAGTGCAATAGAACACCGCTATATATATAAGATTGTAGAGTGAAACGTTCATTGACATATATCAATGCAAGAGATATAAACGATGATATAAATTAGAATATGTTTTCATCACCTCCATAACCAAACAAGGAGATGGACAACTACTAAAACACCCTAAAAAGCTGGAAGATGGATAGCTAATAAAATGCCCCGAAAAGCTGGAAGATAGACAATTTTTAAAACACCCTCAAAAGTTAAGACATCTAAAAAATGAAACTCTTATAATGATATAAATCAGAACAAATTCATATATATGTCATAACAAACTCACATGACCTTCATAGAAATAATGCAAGATGGACTTCTTCTAATACACCCTGGGAAGAATATACATATGAAATACCAGCAAGATAGGAAGGTGTACAAATCCTAAACCACGCAAGAAGGCAAAATAAATAAATAAGAGAAAACAAAGAATATATCTTAGATTTCCCAGCTTACATGGATTTGCAGCCACCTGGGTCGGTAGGACATCTAAAATAAGATGAAAAACAGTCTCCAGGATTGTCCTACATACATAAATATATGATCAAATTTTTCAAGATTTGTACCTTACGAATTTACAAATTCTCCAAGTGCATGAATCCTTTGAAACCTAATTTCCAACCTGTCCTAGCAGAAATATCACCATAAAGAAACTCCATCAATCCTTTAACATGTAACATAGAACACTGCTGGTATCATGGCACTCCTTGAGATCACATTTCTTCGAGGTATTCTATCAAATAGTTCACGTGCATTTTCAAAAAATTCATATTGTGCATATCCTGCAATCATGGCATTCCATGAGCCCACATTTCTTTGAGGCATTTTATCAAACAGTTCACGTGCTTTGTCTATGCTTCCACATTTTGCATACATGTCTACCAGGCAGTTGTAACTACATCAGTCAAAATTCCTCTATCCATTATGTTTTGATGGATGTCCATACCCTGTTTCAAAGCTCCCATTTTGGCATAGGCAGGGAGGATGCTGACAGAGGTTGTGGAATTTGGCTTTACATCTACCAATTGCAATTGCATGAATGTTTCGAAGTAATTATAATGCATTTTCAACAAAATCCATTTTGGTCATATCTTGCAACCATTACTGTCCACGATACTAATTTTTTTTCGAGGCATTCTGTCAAACAGATCATGTTGTGGGAACATGGAAGCTGACTCTGGAGAAATAATGACATGCCAATTTAATCTGTCAGTAACAGTTTGCCACCCCATCGATTTGTAACTAATACAAATAGCTGAAAACAACAGTACACTGCCAGAGCTAGGTGCACACAACGTCTCTGAAGATTACATATTTTAAATTATTGCAGACTTGTATTTTAATGAGCACAGTTTCCATAAAGAACACATTTAAATGTATGTCCAGTGCAGAGTTTTGATACATGCACTTAAAGAGTTTGACCAAGTGAAACGATGAGATAGTTTGTCATGGAATACAATTATTGCAGCATACATAAAACATGGTTATTGTCACAAGGATCTCACACTGTTTCACCATATGCAAGAAATAGGTCTTCAACCTGATTAGCGAGCTAAAAATGTCACTTACTTAAAGGTTTCGGTATAAGGAAAAACATGAGCAAAAGAACAAGCAATCCAATCCTATCTTATGAAATTAAGGAGAATGGAAAGCAAATAAAAGAAATTTCAAGCCCTATATAAACATCAGAACAAAACAGCGAAACCGCAACCCTTCACAGAACATTAACCCTGCACATTTGATTGATAGATCATACATAATAATAATTTAGAAACATGCACTCTGTACTAACATACATTTCGTATAAAAACTTGTCATCTTGGTCAAGATAATGCTTTGTTCCTACTGTACGAAATAAAGGAGAACATAGAGTCTCAGTATTTAAAATTTAAAAATGTATAAACCTTCTGCAAAAATAAAACTGACACTGCCCGCAAAACATTTTTTATCATAAAACTTTCAATATCTCCTGCTAATGACAGTTTTAAGCAATCACTTTATTTACAACGCCCAAAAAATTGGCACGTATAGCACATAGCATCCTAGCTACAGTTATAAGAGAAGCATATGAAGTTATTAAGATATAGCGACAAGACGAATAATATGACGATAGGAAAGCTAGTTAAATGCAAAACAAAAGAAACTATGAAATGTATCTTTCAAAAGGTTTTTGCACATTAAAAATACTGACAAAGCGGCAATTGTACAATGAAGCAAGTCTCAAACTTAAGGAAGTAAGGGCTATCAAAAACATAAGACAATGTTTTTTCGATCGAACAACTGAAAGAGCACACAGTAGATGTTTGCAGCATATAAGTACCTAAATTACTTTTATGTACAAAAGTTTAATGGAGCATGTCAGTACTAGTTTTCATTTTTTTTTGGCATTTCCCTTTTTTCCCTTCTTGACATTAGCAATTTTTTTTTCCCGATGTGGTTTTTTCCCTCCAGCATGTATTGCCTTTGCAGTTATTCCCATCTTTTTCAGTTTGTGATCAGGTTCATATTGTACAACATCTTCAGGATGATCATATGCAAGGCCAAACCCCCTTGAGTTGGGGCCCGTCGTACGGAACTTAGAAAGGTAAAGAGGGCGGGAAGGATGCAGGCGGAGACGTTCTCTAACCAATTCAGCGATCACAGGTTTTATTGGTTTCGGTTGCCTACAATGGAGCACATTGACCACAAATTTTGTTCGGTTGAAAGCATCTTCCCATTCCAAGTGCGGAGAGGTAATTGTCACACCGTGTGGAGGAAGAACAAGTGTATTCCGAGTCTTCATTGCTGCAATTTCACAAGAAACCCAAAGCAACAGGAATGTAAAAAAATAAATATATAGAAGTTAAGCAAGCCTTGATAAGTTTCGTGCCAGAAATGGAAGCCAAACACATTGTTTTTTTGTTGCGGAGCACCAACAAGGAATCAAAGAAAAATATTGGTGTGTCGTTTGTTTTGGTAGGCAGCTTTAAAATCCTTGCCAAGGGACAGTCTAATACCCAATAATGGGCATTCCAATGTGGCATCCCAGGGGCAATAACCCCTCAGCACACACCGAATCCTGCCATTGTCGAAGGCGCTTGCCCCTTCATGCCATGGTTGAAGATTGAAAGCAAAGAAATAGTGTTTTCATGCAACACATACAACAGTAAGATGTTTTAAGATAGACAAATTAACCCACATAATTAAGTATTTATGAAAATGTAGAAGGGAAAAAATGTAAAAAAACAACACATAATCAATAACCAATTTCATAAACAATATGGTTGGGAATTTTCCATGAGATAAAGAAAAAAAAAGGTTAGTTTCAGAAAAACCTTACAGTTCATGAACACAACAACTAGATAAAGGCAAGTGAGACAGTTCATTCACAAAGAAGAATATCATATTCTATGAGCAATCTTAAAGTTCATGAACATCACAATTATATCTTTGCATTAAACAGTCAACAATGTGCATTGAATGGAATTGTGGAGTTCTGTAAACTGAAAGGAAATAACTTTACATGAGAGTACATAAAGAAAGTAATGCTAAACAACAAGATTAGATCTGCACAAGACAATGTTTATTTCTTAGATGGTTTATTCTACTAACACTTAAAGATATAATTTGGATAAATCAGTACTAATAGATGAGCATGTACTAATAAATGTCATAGTAATTATATTTTTGATTGAAAGTCATAGTAATAAAATAAAATAAAATAGGACCATTAAATGTGTGACTTGTACCTAATACTAGTGTGCAAGGGTCAATCACATAATGACACATGGTATGCATGACTATTAGTCACCCATGGCCTATCAGCGCGCCTGATTTTTATAGTAATTTAATTCATAATGTTTTTCCCTGCAATTAAGTGCACCTAAAAAAAAGGTAGCATAAATAAATAATATGCTACATAATGGTGTAAAAATGAGTATTATGTTTTTATTTTGGAAAATCAGTGTTTCCATATTTCAGAGCTAGTTTTTGTTTCGATCTCCATTTCCAAGCAACTTTAGAAATAGAAAATAGTCAATTTGACAAATGACACAAACAATTGCCAATACACATTTTGAAAACCATGTATGTTATATAAAATGGGGCAGTATGAAGAAACTGATTTACTACCTGAAATGTGAAATGAATAAGCAAACAAAGCCTTGTGACAACTAACTATCCCATAACATGGCGGCAACAACAATAAAACCAATTTTGAATCACTATCATCCCATAGAAATCTGGATATAAAAAGACACCAATCATTATAACAAGGACTGAATAAAATATGCACCATGTTGGGTATCTCTAATCTTTATCTATCTACAAGGAAACAACAATGAAGCAAGAGTCATTGAGGCAACTCTAGCAATAGGACAAGCAGTTTGAAATTCACAGAAATGTGCCTATAAATGCAAACCGTTGAATCCAGCATTTATAGCATACAAACCAAACAAATCACATAAATACAACTTTTGGTCCCATAGACCTGCTGGTCTCATGGACTTAATTAAAATATTTTAATTAAATTCAATTAAAACCCTTATGGCAGGCTACATATTCAATAAAATGGCAGCAGCAAGAATAAAACCAATTTTAAGAACTATCCTGTAGCAAAGAAATAATAATCAAGCAAGTAACACTAAACAATAATGAAGCAAGAACCAGTAAGACACCTCTAGCTATAGAACACGTGAACAAGCAATGGCCAAGAGAAATTGCTACACTCATATTTATGCAAAGAGTTGAAGGGAAAGAGCAGTAGACGGGAATTAAGTGTGCAGCCATGGATTTTATTGCCTACAATAGTTATACAATGTAGTATTACAAAGTCTCTGAATGGAATGAGCTGGAGTGACAACTAATCATGCCTTCTATAATGGAAACCCGAGTTCAAATCCCCACAGAGATGTTATAATATGTTAAAAAATTTGGAGTTTTACAAGTTATTAAATCCAACAGACTACCACATCCGATTCTAGGTAAGGCCTACTCAATGAACAAAGGCAGATGGAAATTGGCGGCAAATTTGTAAGGATAGATACCCCTCAATAACAAAACAAAAACACATCTATCTACCGAGAGTAACTGCTTACAAGAGTACTTGAAAGTCTTCTCATAAATTATAAGCTCCACACCATAATTGACTAGTTCACCAGCAACCTCAAAGCATCCGGGATAATCGTTTCCACCGATCTCTTATCATCCATTTTCCTCAATTTCAACACAAACTTGTTGAACAAACATTTCATCAAACACTTGGCAGTCATGCATTTTGTCAAGCACTTTTAATTTTATGCATTTTCATAAATCTTGCTGCGAACTCAACATTGGATCTCCATACGAAACCTCTACACTCCAATCCTAAACACTGTGCTCCAACCTTGTTTTGTTCAGCCCAAGAAACTTCTTGATCTATCTTGCAACAGCAACAATAATATTCTATTTGCCAGTTTCAACTCAACCCTGATAGGATCCCTACATGTTTCAAATAACATCTAGTCTACAAATCATTCGGGAAAATATTCTAGTGTTTTCACTTATTCAGAGTATCATGACTTCGAAGTGTCAATTTTCTAATCATAAATTTTGGAGCAAAGGAGGAAACAACAAAATGGTCCTCAAATTTGATCATGCTCTAGCTTCTTCTGATTCCCCTATGTTGAAGCCTTGGTGACTCAGGAGTACTGTGATCTTCATTTCCCTTGGTGGCTAGGGTAAAAGTGAGAGAGAGTCTTAACTAGGCTTATAAGAAGACAAACAGTCTGAGCCCTCAAGGAAACAACTCGAGAACAGTAGGGCAGACCCGGGTTCAAACCCATTGTGGTTATGGCTGTAAAAAATTCTTGTATATGTATGAAGCATCTTCCAAAACAAAACAAAAAGATAAGAAAAAAACAACCATGGTTTTCCAAAGAAAATGAAATTGATGTTAAATTCACAGAGCAGCTGATAAAATGGAGCAGAACAAAGTTCCTGATATAACAAAGCAAGGGTAGAATTGCTACTAGGGAAAAATGGACATAGAACACAACAAGAGTTTTTTCTCAGTAACAAAACAAAAACACATCTATCTACTGAGAGCAACCGCTTACAAGAGTACTTGAAAGTCTTCTCATAAATTATAAGCTCCACACCATAATTGACTAGTTCACCAACAACCTCAAAGTAATCCGAGATAATCGTTTCCATCGATCTCTTATCATCCATTTTCCTCAATTTCAACAAAAACTTGTTGAACAAACATTTCATCAAACACTTGGTAGTCATGCATTTTGTCAAGCACTTTTAATTTTATGCATTTTCATAAATCTCGCTGCGAACTCAACATTGGATCTCCATACGAAACTTCTACACTCCAATCCTAAACACTAGCCCAAGAAACTTCTTGATCTATCTTGCAGCAACAACAATAATGTTCTATTTGCCAGTTTCAACTCAACCCTGATAGGATCCCTACATGCTTCAAATAACATCTAGTCTACAAAGCATTCGGGAAAATATTCTAGTGTTTTCACTTATTCAGAGTATCATGACTTCGAAGTGTCAATTTTCTAATCATAAATTTTGGATCAAAGGAGGAAACAACAAAATGGTCCTCAAATTTGATCCTGCTCTAGCTTCTTCTAATTCCCCTATGTTGAAGCCTTGGTGACTCGGGAGTACTGTGATCTTCATTTCCCTTGGTGGCTAGGGTAAAAGTGAGAGAGAGTCTTAACCAGGCTTATAAGAAGACAAACAGTCTGAGCCCTCAAGGAAACAACTCGAGAACAATAGGGCAGACCTGGGTTCAAACCCATTGTGGTTATGGCTGTAAAAAATTCTTGTATATGTATGAAGCATCTTCCAAAACAAACAAAAAGATAAGAAAAAAACAACCATGATTTCCAAAGAAAATGAAATTGATGTTAAAATCACAGAGCAGCTGATAAAATGGAGTAAACAAAGTTCCTGATATAACAGAGCAAGGGCAGAATTGCTACTAGGGAAAAATGGGACATAGAACACAGCAAGAGTTTGTTCTCAGTAACAAAAAAAAAACACATCTATCTACTGAGAGCAACCGCTTACAAGAGTACTTGAAAGTCTTCTCATAAATTATAAGCTCCACACCATAATTGACTAGTTCACCAACAACCTCAAAGTAATCCGGGATAATCATTTCCACCGATCTCTTATCATCCATTTCCCTCAATTTCAACACAAACTTGTTGAACAAACATTTCATCAAACACTTGGCAGTCATGCATTTTGTCAAGCACTTTTAATTTTATGCATTTTCATAAATCTCGCTGCGAACTCAACATTGGATCTCCATACGAAACCTCTACACTCCAATCCTAAACACTGCGCTCAACCTTGTTTTGTTCAGCCCAAGAAACTTCTTGATCTATCTTGCAGCAACAACAATAATGTTCTATTTGCCAGTTTCAACTCAACCCTGATAGGATCCCTACATGCTTCAAATAACATCTAGTCTACAAAGCATTCGGGAAAATATTCTAGTGTTTTCACTTATTCAGAGTATCATGACTTCGAAGTGTCAATTTTCTAATCATAAATTTTGGATCAAAGGAGGAAACAACAAAATGGTCCTCAAATTTGATCCTGCTCTAGCTTCTTCTAATTCCCCTATGTTGAAGCCTTGGTGACTCGGGAGTACTGTGATCTTCATTTCCCTTGGTGGCTAGGGTAAAAGTGAGAGAGAGTCTTAACCAGGCTTATAAGAAGACAAACAGTCTGAGCCCTCAAGGAAACAACTCGAGAACAATAGGGCAGACCTGGGTTCAAACCCATTGTGGTTATGGCTGTAAAAAATTCTTGTATATGTATGAAGCATCTTCCAAAACAAAACAAAAAGATAAGAAAAAAACAACCATGATTTTCCAAAGAAAATGAAATTGATGTTAAAATCACAGAGCAGCTGATAAAATGGAGTAAAACAAAGTTCCTGATATAACAGAGCAAGGGCAGAATTGCTACTAGGGAAAAATGGACATAGAACACAGCAAGAGTTTGTTCTCAGTAACAAAAAAAAAACACATCTATCTACTGAGAGCAACCGCTTACAAGAGTACTTGAAAGTCTTCTCATAAATTATAAGCTCCACACCATAATTGACTAGTTCACCAACAACCTCAAAGTAATCCGGGATAATCATTTCCACCGATCTCTTATCATCCATTTCCCTCAATTTCAACACAAACTTGTTGAACAAACATTTCATCAAACACTTGGCAGTCATGCATTTTGTCAAGCACTTTTAATTTTATGCATTTTCATAAATCTCGCTGCGAACTCAACATTGGATCTCCATACGAAACCTCTACACTCCAATCCTAAACACTGCGCTCCAACCTTGTTTTGTTCAGCCCAAGAAACTTCTTGATCTATCTTGCAGCAGCAACAATAATGTTCTATTTGCTAGTTTCAACTCAACCCTGATAGGATCCCTACATGCTTCAAATAACATCTAGTCTACAAATCATTCGGGAAAATATTCTAGTGTTTTCACTTATTCGGAGTATCATGACTTCGAAGTGTCAATTTTCTAATCATAAATTTTGGAGCAAAGGAGGAAACAGCAAAATGGTCCTCAAATTTGATCCTGCTCTAGCTTCTTCTAATTCCCCTGTGTTACAGCCTCGATGACTCGGGAGTACTGTGATCTTCATTTCCCTTGGTGGCTAGGGTAAAAGTGAGAGAGAGTGTTAACCAGGCTTATAAGAAGACAAATAGTCCGAGCCCTCAAGGAAACAACTCGAGAATAGTAGGGTAGACCCGGGTTCAAACCAATTGTGGTTATGTCTGTAAAATTTTTTGTATATGTATGAAGCATCTTCCAAAACAAAACAAAAAGATAAGGAAAAAACAACCATGATTTTCCAAAGAAAATGAAATTGATGTTAAAATCACAGAGCAGCTGATAAAATGAAGCAAAACAAAGTTCTTGATATAACAGAGTAAGGGCATAATTGCTACTAGGGAAAAATGGACATAGAACACAGCAAGAGTTTTTTGTTAATAAATTATCAGTCGAAATCTTAATGCTCAAATACAACCATTACAAATTTCAGTCACAAATGACAAATGCGACCATTCCATTAGTCATTGAACAACAATGCATGCAACTGAATAATACCTTAAATGTATTTACCAATCGCCCAACCTCTAATTATTATAGGGGCTCAACTGTAACTACTTATTGCAGGAGATAAAAATTTGAAAGTAGCTGCATGCAAAACTATAACATATGTATTTTATAGAGCTAACTTTCTGGTAGAGAGAGCATTTTCGATTATTTTTTCAAGATAAAGAGATCTGGGATCAACCATAGGGGCTAACCTTGTCGCAAACCGCTTTACCTCGTCCATAGACATCCTCACATATGTGATAGCAACACTTTGTAAACTGTTTACACCACCCTTGTCTCTGCCAATCAGTTTCCTCAGAACTGATAATGAGGTTTGAAGATTGACCTTTCTGCTACACCGATCAATGCCCACTATAAAATGTGAAACCCTTCCCGGAGCTCTAAGCAAGGTATTTTTTATTTTTTCTTGGTCTGAACCGTACTGTCTTCAAGGGAGGCCGCCATTCTTCCCCTTTCTTTCTGACGACAAAGACAAGTTCGCCTCCCCTCACGACTCCCGTAGCTGTACCCATTTCTGGCTCTGAGTATGTCGCCCCTCCTTTGAGCATGACGCAGGGTTCTCTATTTTCCATGCATTCCGTCACTTCTCTGTCTCCACAAAATTGACGGCTCCCATGCATCCATCCATCATTGACCACTCCATCCTGGCCCTCACAGTCTCCTTCGGTGTCAGCAGGTCGAAGGCTTCCACATAGTTCACGCCTTTCAGCGTAAAGATTATAAAACCTTTTATGTGGGTAAAAGCAATAAACCCACCTTTAATGCCACATGTATAAATAATAAATCCACATGGTCACATGTAGATTTTCCATTTGTCAAATGCAGTTGTGCAGCTATGCCACTTGTCACCATGTCATTTGTCCATTTGGCTTATCCTTTGGTTGTTGACTACCAATTAACCGAACTTTGACCGATCATAACTTTCGCATACAGACTCAAATTTGGTCCGTTCAAAATGCATTGGAAAGATATTGGAGAGTTCTATGCAATGGTGCTGACATTAGATGATTTAAAAATCATCCATTTTTCGTTGACCAGCTATTGACCAAACTTTGACCACCCACCAGATGTGCATACTGACTTTGTTTTTGACGTTTAAATAGTCGACGGAAAGCTCTCAGAGTCATCTTATACACGGTAGAGATCCTGGGAGATTTAAAGAACTTATGTCCTATGTAATTTCCTCCAGATCACACCTCCCCAATGGGAAATACTTTTTGTCCCAAAAAGCTTGTGAACTCCAAATCACCTTGCTGAGAAGAGATCATCGCAATATTTTGCCAACTCCACATTCAATAATGATGGCTTAAACTCTAGGACCTATGGTACTTGGGCTCACTGCATCTTACTACACCAATTTTATATCCAAAGAATACCTCCATGACTCTGTTGTATGGTGTTAAGTTTCCTAATGAAACCTCAACGCTCCCACTGTGCAGTGCTAAGCTTCGAGATATCTGACAACAAGGATCTTCTTTGACTCTATAATACAGTTCCCAGCTCCTAGTTGATTCTGTAGAATCCAAACTGGTTTGAAGGAACTCCATGTTTCTTAGAGCTATGATTGATCTGATGTCGGTGATGGATAATGACTTGTTAGGTACCATCTTTCTACAGGGTCATAAGAGACTCTACATAGAATGAAGTTGTGACTTGATGTCACGTCTCTTTACAGACTTCAATGCCTCCAATGCACGATGCTAAGTCTCTTTTAAGACCTCAATGATTCCAATGCATGATGCTAAGTCTGATGATCAACTACCATTCGAATGTGAGGTCGCAATGCCTTGACACTGAATGGCGTTTCGAGCTAATATTTTGAGAGCTCCTTTTGTTGACAAACAATATCAGGTTCCATTCTGCTAGATGCCCATGATGGAATCTTCACAGAATGAAGTTTTAACCTGAAATCAATTCCAATAGTGATTTAGCTACCATTTTGTTGCACGGTCACAATGCCTCTACACAGAATGAAGTTCCGAGCTAACATTTACGAGCTCCATTGTCTGCACAAATGGTTGACAAATCTCCAAACTCATAGATATGAGTATCCAGCTGTAATGGTCACTTAAACATTTGATTAGGAGATATGTGCCCCTAACATGGTCTTTATATAACTTTTAAAGACAAGTGTAAGGGAAAACATTTCCCAATACATCATGCAAAACTAGTTGTAAAAATGCTCCATTTTTTGAGTCTCGTACAATAAGATTAAATACCAATTTTATAGGAAATAACTTCATATGATAAACCTGTCATGAAAATTTCTCCTACTTGGTGGCTTATGTACTTGGTCTTCTCCACTGTATCGCAATCATGGATTGACCTAGTTTTTCTCTTCCCTGCTGGACAAATAACTCAACAAGGACCAAATATACTCCATCTCATGGTATTATCAATTTACCAAAATAATTGCCCTCTAAGGGGTCTTACTAATGCAAGTATAAAAGAGTACAAACATTGCCCTATAATTGGGTCTTTGACTAATCTCAATAAATCCCCTACAGATCATCGAACGATCTCTCATTTGCATATGAGATATAGTGGAATAATCCAAATATAAATGTGAGAAAATTACTAAAGATGTTAAACATGTCCCTTAGCCTATCTCACCAATCTGGACTCCATAAGTACAAGTTGATGCCATCACCGTCTACTTAGCCTGCATTGATCAACATGCTCAAAGAATAAAAAGTTTACAAATGTGATCACCTGCTTTGATACCAACTTGATCCAAAAATTGACCAACTTTTTTCCCTCAATCACGGATCCCTATAGGCGTTAAATTCTTTTCCGAACCTATCCCATTAAAATCAACTTAAAACAATGCAATAATTCAAGTACACTACACACAGGTTGATAACGAAGTTCGGTAGAATACCTACATCTCCATGTTCCTTAATAGGACCGATATATTATGAAATTCAAATGACTGTAATAAATAATACAATCTAAGCATGATAATACTGAATACATAAGAACAAGAATCTTTATACCAAGTAGCGACCCTGACTGATAGATTCGATCCAATATTCTCCTTCAGGAACAATGTCCTTTGGTTTGTCGATTGGTCTTCTGGATGGCTCCCCAGTCGATTTTCCAGGCTTTGCATTCTAAAGTGTGGCTCAAATGTGGCATATTGGGTAGTTTGAATAAATCCCAATAACAATTTTTTGCCTATTAAGATAATAGGTCTTATCTTCACTTTTCTGATAACAAATAATATCAATCTTTAATGAAGATGATGCCTATATGATATAGGTCTTAACTCTCCATAATACCTATTTTAAAATAGGTCTTCAGTCTCTATAATATTGCCTCCATAATCACCTTCGAACTTCATGTCGTCCTTCTTGGCTTGGGCTTAGAGTATGTCTTCTCGGAGAGAATTCAAAGCTACAAAATAATATTTCGCCTATTAAAAATAATAGGACTTAAAAATAATAATAATTCCTATAATGATAGGGCTTACATATTTACATGCCTATAATAATAGGCCTTAGCTCCAAATGTGCCTATAATGATATAGGACTTATTTTCTCACAAATGTGGGCCTTCACATTTTATTATGGCCACACATTATAACACCACCATATTTTCCTATTAAAATAATAATAATAGGACTTATAAATATTTCTCCAAAATATTCTCCTCCCCCCCTCCTTTGAGCTCCAAGAAAATAGCTTAGAGTTGTGTGTTTACAATGTACCAGGGTCGCCTATTTATATTGATTAGGAGCCTGAAATATAAGGATATTTGATAATATCCATGGATTATTTTTAAAAAGATCCCATAATAATATTCAACAGATTAGGCTTAGCCAAATTTTCTGTGGCATAAGAATAATTTAGCCACCAAATATTTAATCCACTTCAAATAATAGCCTTAATAGGCTTTGAGCAGGTTATAAGGGATTAATTCTTTTTTAAGCTTTTAAATAAGCTTAAGCCATTGTTTTTAAAAAACTCAACCCCATAATAATATCCACTCTTCATGTGGATGGAGAAGCTTTATGTGGGGAAAAATCCCACATTATATGCAAGCCTTTTTAATAGGTTTTATCCACCAAAATTAATTCTTGCATGGACTTTTCCTCTCTTTTTTTTATAAAAGATTATAAAACATTTTATGTGGGTAAAAACCATAAACCCACCTTTAATGTCACATGTATAGATAATAAATCCACATGGTCACATGCAGATTTTCCATGCGTCAAATGCAGTTGTGTAGCTATGCCACATGTCACCATGTCATTTGTCCATTTGGTGTATCCTTCGGTTGTTGACTACCAATTAATTGAACTTTGACCGATCATAACTTTCACATATAGACTCAGATTTGGTCCATTAAAAATGCGTTGGAAAGGTCTTGGTGAGCTCTATGCAATGGTACCAACATTAGATGATTTCAAAATTATCTATTTTTCCATTGACCAGCTGTTGACCAAACTTTGACTAGCCACCAGATGTGCATACGGACTCCGTTTTCGACGTTTAAATAGTTGACGGAAAGATCTCGGAGTCATCTTCTACATTGTAGAAATCCTAGGAGATTCAGGGAAATTCTATCCTCTGTAATTTCCTTTGGATCAATAACAATTGGTTTCTTCTTAGATGCCCATGTAACTACCTGTGATTAAAAAAATGCATAACCGTACGTACATTTCTTGTCATCAATGTTTCTTACACAATCATTGATTATATATCCAACTAAGTTGAAATCATCTTTGTAATTATATAAAATTTAATAGTTTTTCGTGCCACACACATATCTTAATATTATTTTCCTAGCTTGCTAGTGGGTCTCCTTAGGTGATTCCATGAATCTTGAAATGAGACATACCATACATGATATATGGCCTTGTGGTCATTAGGTACATTAGACTACCAATTAGTCTTTTATGCCATGTATGATCTACATTAGATCAGTTATCCTCTTTATTGAGTTTCAATCATATGGTTACAAGTGTAGATGATGGCTTGGAGTTCATCATGTGAAACCTCGTCAAAACATCATTGGCATACTTGGATTGACATATGAAAATGCCATCTTCATACTAATAGACTTCTATGCCTAGAAAGTACTTCATCAAGCCAAGGTTTTTCATTTCAAATTACTTCATTATAGATGACTTGAATAAGTCAATTGACATATTACCTACAAAAATTAGGTCATCCACATAAGAACACACAATTAGAATTTGAACCTTTTTATTCACCTTCACATACAGGGTGGGTTCATTGTTACTTTTGCTAAGGCCATTTTACAAAAGTAGGAGTCAATCCTTATATACCAATCTCTCAAAGCTTATTTAAGGCCATGAAATCAATGCCTTTTTCAATATGTACATTGTATCATCATGACCCATAATTTCATATTTGATTAGCTATTGTACATAAACTTCCTCTTATAAAACACCACTGAGGAATTCCGATTTGACATCCGTTTGATATACCTTACAATTTTTCTTAGTTATTATTTCCAAGATAGATCAAATTGTGCCTAAACAAGCCACCAATGCATAAGTTTCATTGTATCCATTTCTAGGCTGTTGTGTGAACCCTTTCGCCACTAACCTGGCTGTATATTTTTTAATATTCCCTTTTGCATTATATTTGGTCTTGTATACCCATTTCACACCTATGACATATTTTCCTTCTATAAGCTCAACAAGATCTCAAGTTTGATTATTTTCAATCTTGATCCATGGCTTTTAGCCATTCTTATTTTTCAATTGCTTCTTCAAAACATACGAGATTTGAATGAGTATAAAAGGAAAAATCTGAATATAAATCATCATTTGGGTGATCACATATATCTCCTTTAGGCTCCTTATTTTCCTTGAGTTATCTTTGGAGTGAGATATTAATTGTGCTAATGTTGGGTCTGCATTTTCACTACTGTGATAACTTTTATGGTTTTAAATTTCTAACATGACCCAATAATTCACCATGTTCATAAGTTGCTTGAGGGATCACACCTTGAGGTGTTATTGTGGAGATAGGTTGTTGAGTAGTGTTTCTATTGGATGTACTTGTCTTAGAAGTTATACCTTGAGAAGTTTTATCATCTTCTTCATTGAATGTTACTGGACCCACAATTATTGTTGTGTCAATTGAGCCATCCAAAGATTATTTTCCTATGAACTCAACATCACGATGTATAATAGATTTCTTAGTGACTAGACTGTATAGCTTGTATGATTTTGAATACTCATTATATCCAACAAAGATACATTTATCCCCTATGTCATATAATTTTCTTCTTATTTCACTTGACACAATTGCATATGTAATACAACCAAAAACTCTAAAGTGATAAACACTATGTTTCTTTTCATTTTATGCCTCTTGAGGAACTCTTTCCTTTACACTTTTAGTGGGACATCTATTGAGAATATAGACTAAGAAAACTAAAGTTACTGCCCATTATTCATTTAGAAAAAAATTTATCTTTAAGCATGCTTATGGCCATTTCCATTATTGTCATGTTCTTCCCCTCGGCTACACCATTTTGTTGAGGGGTGTCCCTATTTGTGAAATATTTTTTAATTATGTAGTATTTTCATAAATTCAAGAATTCCTTTAAGATGTACTCTCCACCTCCATTAGATCAAAGTACCTTGATGTAATGACCACTTTGCTTTCAACCAAAGTTATAAACTCTACGAATATTCTAAAAACCTCTTATTTATGTTTTAGGAAATAAACCATTTTTAAAAAATAAAATCATCAATAAAAGTCAAGAAATAAAGGTTCCTACCAATAAAAGGTGTATGCATTTCACCTCAAAAGTCTAATTTAATAAGTTCAAGAGAAGCTTTCACTCTATAGGACTACCCGACAAGAAAAAAAATTATGTGATACTTCCCTATATTACAACTTTCACCTATTACATTAAATTTCTTCATTAATGGTAAACCCTTCACCATATATTTCTCTATGCAAAAAAATTAACCCTCAAAAATTTAAATGTCCAAATTTTAAGTGTTATATCATGATTCATATCCTTAAAAATCACCATTACAATTCCTTAAAAAAATGATCCAGAAGAAAAAAATTATATTTTCATGTCATATGAGGAGTCACTGTAACTACTTTGGAGCCCAGAGCATCTTTAAATGACATTTTAGCTACATGGGGAGTTGTCACTTCAACACATTTTTTCTTGGGAGAATACTTTGGTGCATTAGGCAAAGAAGAAGACAAATCTCCATCATAAGATATCGTTCCCATGATATCTTCTTGTTTGGCATGTTGTTGGCATAAAAAAAATTCCCATACCACCTATCTGACCTGTCACTTCAACGACATTTAAATATTTTCCATGTTGTTGTTTGAACATAAGATGGGGCATTTTGAATTATCTCTGTCATAACATTTGGTAGATTTGCATGGGTCTGCTAGTCGATTGGCTAAGGAAAATGAGTGCATGTGTGGCCATTAGAATATTTGATGTTGCTGACCCAATTTGTTTTTGAAGGTTGTGCCACGTAATATAGTGATATAGTGAGTAAGATCAGATGGATGATCCTGATCAGATGGATGATCCCAATCAGATGTATGATCATATATGTAGATAGGGATGCCCATGGATCTGGAAGGGACTATCATATCACCTCTCCCTCTCTATAATGGAGCCCTCTGGGGGTAGTCCTATGGTGAATTCTCAAACTAGGACTAACTATCATACGTGAAATTTACGATGGAAACGCTGAAGGGGATATTTTGAAGGAGTAAAAATGGATGTAGAGAAACAATGGGAGAAGAAGAGGGGTGAAGAAGAAGGGGTTAGAGGGTGGAGAAGTGTGAGGGTGGTGAAACTGAAAGGGGGAAAGACTATGAAATTCAAACCTCCAATAATTGATCTCGTACTTCAACTGGTCATAAGGCGATAAGTAGAAAATATATGACGATTGAGGTTGAAAATTGTAGGTTTTTGATTGGAGGACATTAAAATTTTAGAGATACTTGATGAGGACATGAATGGAAAGTTGGAAATGAATATATGGGAAGTAAATAATTTTATATGCAACATGATATAGAAAATAAACCACATAAAATAAGTTTAAATGGAAATTTGAAACCCATATGTACATTCACAACATGTAATAAAGAGATGATGGTTAAGTTTTGAAGAAGAATTGATGGTCAACATTTGATAAAGATTTGATGGCATGTGCCAAGGTGGGTTTTCTCACAGCAACATAGTGACTGGAATAAAATTATGGTAATGTATATTTTTAGCGTCAATAGTTTTAATTGGATAGTGTTCAATTTGTTAGATAAGGAAAAAACGTGAATGTAATTCTAGAAATAGAATGGTGGGAACTAAACACCTACATTTCTCACACTACTACTTAGAATGTTCCCACCCAAATATTATCCACTATTTATGCTCCACTTTATCATTTAAATGTAAATTCATGGAATAAGTTGCACGAAAGAGATGATAATTGAGTTCACCCAAAGGATGATCGTTCGAGGAGTTGCAAGGAAATTTAATTTTTATTTTCTTCAAATAATTTTTTGTGTGCAATGGGTGTAATCGGCCCTCAAAATCCATTTGAAAATCTGAAAAAGGTGTAGCAAGGACATATATGAAGATGGGTGATAATTCTTTCATTTGTGCTCAAGGTCCTAGCCTCCTGATTTGACTAGGGATCATACTAGAATGAGTTTCGGAGCCCCTACAAAGGTAGGTAAAATGGAGTACTTATTTCACTTTCCACACCTAAATCATTGGATATTATTCTTTAAAATGTAATTGTCTGTGAAATGTATGATGAAAACAACCAAGAAAATACATCAAAGAAGAAAAATTTGAGGGTCTTAGAAGGCGGTGGAGGAAGATGGGTGATGAAGAGAGGGTTTAAGGGATGAGAAGTCAAAGGACGGGCATAAATGTAAAAAGAGTAAGTAACATAAAATTCTTGTTTCATACATCCACGTGCTATTTTTTTCAATTTTTAGGAGAAATGGGGTTCGTTGTGCAAGGAATCGCGTAACACCCATGTTATACTTTATCCAAATTAAGGGATTTTTTTAACAAAACCCTTATTCACAATTAATGTATTCAATGAATTTTAGCTTGCAACAATTAAAATTCAACATAATTTAATTGTTTACAATTGATATGATAACAAATGTTAACCATGTGCAACTGTAAGGTCAATTAGATCTACCCGATCCCCCTTATCTTCACTCTACTTGAGTGAGTATAACATATATACTTTTGGTTAAACCCTTTTTTATATGTTTTGAGAGCAATTTGCTACTCATATATGTCAACTTATTGAAAACAAAAAAGTTGAAATCCATCTGACATTCTGACACTACATAATAGGGGTACAGTGAAAATATATAGTGTAATCAACTAGCTACACTACTTGGCCAAGTTATCAAGCAATCAATGCAAGCTTAAGTTTCATGACTACAAACACAAGTCAGAGAAACTTTGTCTCTGTCACTACACAACGATATCTAAATATTTATTTGGTTCTCAATTCCATTTTTTAAGAAATTTATTTTTTGTTTCAAAGAAGTAGGAACTGTAACTCATCATTCTATTAAAAAATACGCTATCAGTGCCATCTTAGGATCCCTATGGGAAAGATAGTGACCACATAATGACTTATGTCATTAAGTGTTCACTAACCTTCTCGTGGCCATGCTCAGATGGTATAGATAAGGGTTCTATCAAATGGAAATGGCGGGTCATAACACCCACACTTAATTTATACTAATTGCTACCATTTTAGAGTTAACACTAGGTACGTCTCTACGATAGGATATTAGGCATCAAGACATGTTATCCTCTTCTTGATAAATAAATATAGTAACTTACCTCGATACATATCAAGTTGTGAAGGATAGGTTACTTAATCATGTCTCATATTATAGTGATCCACTCGCATCTTATTTGTGATATGTTTTAGTCAACATAAGTCGTTAGTCATGCTTATTATTTAAGATTCACTTAAACTCAAAGGATGTCATCTGATGAATTTTAGATCAAATTATAGTTGTCATATAACATGTGTTTAATTATTCATATCTCATATATAATAGTTTCATTTAATAATAGTTGAAATGGTACATATACTAATGTGTCATCATTGTATCATAATTAGTATACTTTATTTTAATAAGGTATAATGGTATTGTATCATTATTTTCATATTATTATTTTCCAGGTTATACTATACATAATTGAATGATATATTTAATCATCCATATTGAAACTATAAATTATGCGATGCATAACATTAACTCATAAATGTATACTGTTGTTGATAAAAAATAGTATCACTTTTCATTTAAATAAAGTATGATAAAGTTATAAATGTTAATACCATTATAACTATATTTATTTCATATTAAGTTTTTATAGATCGTCATAATCTTACATTCGTAATAAATTAAAGAACCAAAAATAGTATCATAATTAGCATTTAATAATATTAAATCACATACTACTATAAAAATAACAATAAAAACATATTTATTAATCACAAAATGTGATATAAACAATAAGTATATTGATTCAAATTCATAAGGATAAATCCTTATTTTCCAAAACCACAACATTACAATTTTTTAGAATAGTACAACTACGAAAACACCTTTAAATTAGCTTGTGAAAATTATAATTTCACTTTATAGTGAAATACAACAATCTAGAACATATTCGTAAACAATAATACCTCAAAGAAATCATGTGTAAAAAATCTAGTTATCATTTCAAAATGTTACTCCATCCTACACAATATAGGAGAGAGAATGTATACATGGCTAGTTCTACGAATTCTAATGAGTTATCCTAACTCATGTCATATTATCATGTTTAATAGAAATAAATGAGTATGTTAAGATTATCTCAACTATTTTTCTTAGTTTGGGTGACCTCTTTTCGAACCCTCTGTGTGAACCCTCGGTGACCTCTATGTGAACATCTCTCAGTGACCCTAAATGGTTCAAACGACCAAAAACCTGTGGTCGATTTGGTGGCCAAATCTGACGGGGGCGGTGCTGTCAGAATGCGCGCAGGTAGAGGTTCTTTCATGGATTGACCAGGAATTTTATGGTGCTAAGGCGGCCTAACTTCAACCCCTTACTCTGGTAAATCCTCTCAACAGACCTCTGTTGAAAAGACACAGCTGCCCTTAGATGCTTCTAGTGGTTTTTTCAGTGATAAAACTCTTGGCAACGGGTTTCCTAGCCACATTTCTTCAGTGGATCTACACCCGAAGACCACTAGGATAGGCATTCCAAATTCCAGGGATGTTGTGAATCAAATCCCGAATGATAAATCAAACAGAATAAAATACATTTAAGGATATTTTACAGGGCAGGTGCCTCACGCAGGGGATGAGCCCTATCACACCCATGACCCTAGCGGTTACTAACCCTAGCATCTATTTTGGGGATGAAGTCCTCGATTCAGAATGTTTTTACCAGGAGCATGCCCTGATCGGGAGATTTAGTGGGCTATGGCCAAACCTAGCTACCCTTCATGACTAGATTACAAAGCACTGGATCCCGATTCTATCTGGTAAGCTAGATCTTTATCCATGTGTGAAAGGTACATTCCTTGTTTCTTTTTCCTCTATTAGGGATAAGGAAGTCAAGCTAAAAAACTCTGGGCTTTTCAATCCCACTACCTGGTTTTAACAACCCTGGTTCCCTTCTTTTAACCCACTTACTTAATCCTTTGCCTACAAGCCAGTCTGGATTAGACTGCCCCATTTACCACTCCAATTTTGGGATAGTACCTGCCTAACCATTATTGGAAATACTTTGGGTCATATCCTTTTCATTGACCCCCAAACCATTGATTTCACACACACAACCTTCACCAGAATCCTTGTTGAGCTTGACACATCCAAAATAGCTCCATGCTAATATAGAGCTTAAAGTCCAAAACAGAACTTGGACACAATCTTTAGATTATGACCGCTTGCCATTTAGGTGCAGAAAGTGTTTTGCTACTGGACACACTGCTGATGTTTGTGGTATGGAAAAGTGAAAAAATGGAAAAAATAACTGGTGGAAAAATGCACTCTCAGAACACCTGATTTTCGAAGCCAAACAGGATTCAAATACTGATACTGAAGATGTTTTTGTCCCAGAAACCCCTCTCTCGGAAATTCTAGTTGATGAAGGCACCAATGAATCTCATCCAGTTGGCGATGGAAAGGAAAATACAAATGATGTTAATGATTCTGCTGCCCCATTTGGATCATTGGAGGATAAGGAAAATACACCTCCTTTTTTTAATCCTCCAACCACTGAGGCTTCTATAGGCTGGATAACGGTGCATAAAAAGACAAAATGTTTTCTCTAAGAATACCGGTTCTCCACCAGTGTTAGTTTCACAGTGCTGCACAGCTGCTTTGTTGGACAACAGCTGTCTGTTCGCTGTGAATCTACTATTTTTATGCTGATTTGCTGTTGGTTTTGGGTTTTTTTCTGAGCAGGATGTTTCCTGCTACTGGGCTTGCATGTTTTACTGCGATATTGATCTTTTCCTTTGTTTCTACTTTGTTCACATCTGGCTTCTGGAGCCTTCTTGTATAAGGGTATAGTCCCTTTCAAAAAACTATTGCCAATAATAAAAAAAAGCTAATAAATTATAAACTTCGTAATTATTTAGGTTACAGTTTATAAATGACATTATTTACATTAGAATGATCATTCAAAAGTAGCTACCTCTCAACATACTAGTTATCAACAAATAAATACATTTTTTATTCTATTTGAACGACTATAATTAAATTTATTAACACTCAAGTTCAAACAATATCTATTTCCAATTATCATATTGTACCATAATAATATAAGCAAGGAGAGTAACCTTCCTACTAATGTTCAAATTGAACAACATGTAAAACAAACTAACACTTTATAGTTAAGAAGATGAAGCAAAATCATGCTCAACTCATAATCCTAAATTTCCAACATCTGTCCCGTTATCACATTCCAACAAAATATCAAAACAGTCATGAAGGTAAGAATGAAATCATTTCTTTTCAAAAGAATTCAAAAAATCATGATAAGTGATTGTCAACCATATCCAACTAATCCATCAATTTCTTAATGGATCAACCAATAATCAATTTATTCCTATTAAGAATGAATTACGTGTTTATAAACAGTTGAAGGTTGCAAATTATTAAACCACAAGTAATCAAGTTCAATCCCACATAACCACTAGCATTTCGTGCTTGCAACCCAAGTATGGATATAGAATCATACAAGATAAAATAACCCAAATCCATAGTGAGCTCTATAGATTAAGAATCACCGTGTTGTTAAGTCAACAAAGAGGAGCTATGAAGGCTATTATTAGTATGTGCACAACTAAACTTGTATATGGGTTACTATATTCCACTCTTAATAAAAACTAGATTTCAGAGCAAATTTCCTCTTAGGATATTTATTCAGGTCAGAATTCTGAAAATGACCCATATTAGTTGAAAATATAATAATATTTTTGATAGCTGGATTATTTCCAAGGTAACCCACCAGATCGACCAATTGATCATCTTTTACAACTATTATGAATTTTTTTTTTTACAAGATCTTAGATTTTTAATTGACAAGAGAACTACTAATTTATTATTCATGCACATATGAAAGAAAAAGTTCCAAAATAAAGTTTAACCTAATACACCAAGATCAAATCGAGCTACTCACACAATCTAAAGCATTCATTTAAATACAAGATTTCAGACCAAAATTTCTTTTTAAAATTTCGTTTACAACATTTGTTCTAAAAGTGATCCAAAAGTCATATTTTGTAGAGGTGGAAAATTTATGTAAATCCACTCAACCCCATTGAATATCCATTTCCAAATCGACTTTAGTAAGCTAAAAATCGAGCTAGATAACTGGATGTAGGTTTCATTAAAACTCCATGTAAAAAACAACAGACTTGAAATGGTAAAATATACCACTAAGAATCCATATTTCTAACTTATACAAATAAGACCTAAATTCTTAACAGGATATTTCTACCATTTTATCCCCCCAAATTTGCATCATAAAGAAAAGAGGAACAATCCATATTTCAAATAACGTTAGAAAACCCAGACACGTAACTCATTAATTTCATACTAAATACAACGAAGAGAACAAGATGAAACAACTCATTCTTGGAAGTGGTTCTTGCCCTAGATTTATTTCCCTCTTCCCTATTTCTTCTTTAAAAATATGACACCTCCAAATGCGTATGCATCATACAAGAACAACTCCCAGATTCTTCCAAGATCAAAATGTCCCATAGACAAATACAGCTCATTATTAAAATAGCATCTTCTAAAAATTGCATGCAAACTCCACAACAATACTCTTTTCCTTATTTTTCTCCATACCATGTAAGAGCCCAAAAATGACCACAAAAAATAAAAAATGTGATATGAAGGAGAATGGATACATGTCTTTTGGCTTGCAATTCAAGCTTCGCTATCTTCCTGAAAACAATGTAGGTTCAAAAAATTCCATTAACTAACTGATATTACATCATTAAATTCCTCTCCAAACTTTCCAATTTTCCACATGCAATGCTGTATGGTGCTTGCTTTCCACTTAATACTAAAGTTTGGTCCAAGACCCATTTTAAGTATACTCAATCATTGAAAATTTTAAACATTATATAATTCCCATGCAAAATCATATGGTCAATGATCATCAATTTTTTTAACTCTAAAATTTAACTTTGATAATGCCAACCTTTTCATGTGGTCGATGACCATTATTTTTGTTAACAAAATCAATAACAACAATTTTAAACACTTTTAACTTATTCGTGATCCAAGACCATCATCCAAGCTATTAAACAATAATCCATTGCATCATGGTCTGACACCAATAAAATTAATAATTCATTGATCCCTTGATCCATGACTAACACATTTTAACTATACATAATATTACTTTACCAAAATTTTAAAAAATCCTGAATCTAATATGTTCTAAGACCATTTAAAAGAAACTAAACATTTAATGTTACTTGTATATGGTCCATGACCATTTTTTGTAATGTTAAGGAGGTTCTAGCACGTAGTTATGCCATTTAATTTTAAACATTTTTCAAATAAAAGTAACCCTTGCAGTTTATAGCAAATACAATACTTAATTATTATCATGTAACGAGGTCAACCAAAAAATGCTAATCTAACAAATTCAACAATCAAAATTGCATAATTAATGAAATCAAAGGATGAATTAATAAAATAAATCAATCACATAACGTAGAAATTGCACAAATATACTTATGTGCTTATACATGCATTTATATATGTATGTGTATATGTTTTAACATATACATATATTTACATATCTAACATATAATAACATGGGTATACTTATTAAATCCATTTTTTAATAATTAAATCATCAACCATCAATCATAATGACATAAAATAAATCATTAAATTGTGGGGTGTGACACATCAAGTCAATGTGTTTTGAAGATATCTTAGAAGACAAGAAGTAGATGATCTATATTGCCAATGTCAATAGTTATTTGTAATTTCAACACTTTTGTTTTTTGGGTATTTAGAAAACTATCAGTGCAATGAATAATTTGCACTCCACATAATCATCTCCATCTCACTTGCATTTTTTGTGTGAGTGAAATTTACACATGAAGGGTTCAAAACAAAAAATGAGGTAGTTCCAATAGGTCTCATGTTCAAAACCCAACTGCTCAAATGCAACAAACCATGTTCCTTGTTTGTGGCTTGGGAAGAAATGGTACTCATGTCCTTCATCCATGGAAGTTATCTATACTTTAACTAGTAGGGAGGACAACCATTCTTGTCATATGCTAAGGGTTTTCCAGTGGTGACGGCATCACGACCACCATAAAATGCACTTTGCTATTTTTTTGCATCTTATTGTAGGAAAACAGGGTATGCACAAATAATCATCTATAATTTAATTCCTCCATTGGTTGGTCATATAAGGGAGAGGTATATTTTATTTGTAGGATAGAAATTTTCACACTTGGACTCCATATGATTTCTAAAATTGTCAACAGAAAATTTCTCTCTAATCTATAAGGAGGGTTTTTTACTTATAATACAAGTATGAACAAAATTCCTTGTGCATAGGTTGGTAATAAGTTAGAAAATACAAACCAATGGGAGTGGACACATGTTGGATGCATGAGGGAAAAAATCATTGAAATGCACCATGAGGTGGGAGAAGAACCAAAAATGAAATGTTTCCCCATATGTCGACATCAATAGAGGTATATTTGGCCATGTGTTATCTTCTCATAGGCCTAAAAAACACCTAGTTAAAGACAAAAAACACTTTTACTAATATTATGTCGTTAACAGTGGTGTCAGAGTTGGATGTGTTCGATCCATATAGGACATCCTAATTGTAAACACACCTTCAACGCACAATAAATATTAAAAGGAGAATTAATGAATCCATTACAAATAAGGTTGTCAAGTGATTTGAGATACTTTACACGTACATCCATACCCACCTCCTCCAATTTTTCCATAACGATAATAATAATTATATTTTCACCATTGCATAAAGTTAATATTTGATATATAGGATGCTTGATAAGATTTGATTGGATATGATTTTGATTAAGTTTTGATAATGTGAATATCAAAATATAAGACTTAGAGGTCGAGATTGATTGTGCTTAAATGTTGAAAAAGTGAATGTCAAAGTAGAATACGTAGATGTTGAGGATGATTGATCAAATATGTGATAAAGTGAATGTCAAAATATAATATCCAGCTGAAGAGAACGATTTTTCTTAGACTTTGACAAAGTGAATGTCAAAATATAAGGTAAAGTGATTAAATGAATTGCTTAGATTTTGACAAAGTGAATGCCAAAAGAGAAGAATTAGATATGTAAGAGGAGTGTTTAAACTTTAACAAAGTGAATATTAAAATGTAAGACTTAGGGATGAATGGGATTACTCAAATTTTAACAAAGTAAATGTTAAAATATAATATTTGAAGAATGAAAGGGGAGCTCTTAAATTTTAACAACGTGAATGTTAAAATAGAAAACTTAGAAAATAAGATAGGTTTTTGGATATGCTTAGCTTGGATAAGGTAGGTATCTAAATAAAATGCTTTGTGATTGTGTTTGACCTTGATAAAACGAATACCAAAGGACAAGACTTGGATTAAAATGGATGTGCTTAAATTAGGATATGTGTATCCAAGATTTTAAACTTAGACTTTGATTTGAATCAAAAGGCATGCTTAAACTTTGGAAAGTGAATCCAAAGAATAAGGCTTATACATGATATGGATGAAAGGATGTGCTTAAACTTGGAAAGGGAATCCGAGGAGTAAGACTTAGATGTGAGAAATTCAAATTGGAATGGGAATCCAAAAATAAAAGAATTCACAAACTTTGAGAATAGGTTTGATTTTTAAGAAAATTAAATAATACTTAGTTTGAGAGAAGAAAGTGAAATATGAATTAAACTAATTTAAGAAAAATTGGACGAGAATAACAATGGTAAGGAGGATTTGTCAAGTAACTTGGCTCAGTTGGTCAACCTTCCTAGATATAGATCTCTCTCTAAGTACCAATTGCTTTTCCAAATTAGTGAGATACACTAGAAAAATTCTAGTCGTTGGCTTTACTTTAACTCCCTTGATTAACAAAGCTGGATTTTACTCCGCTCGATCAATCAAACTGGATATGTTACTATGGATAGCCTTGGCTCAAATTCTTACAAGGTGTACTAGTCAAGTAGTTGGGGGTCCCATCTTATTTTCCAATTCCCTCAAGGTGCCAAGTACTTTAAGTTTCCTTTAGTAATCCTCACAATGAGTTTATGGCCCCTAGCCATGCACTTCCCACAGTTATATCATATGAAGAACACACCCTTCTCCAAAAAAATTAATTAAAAAGTGTTTTATAAATTTTAAAGAAAATATGATAAATTTTGGTTTTCGTGATCAAGGCAACTTGCAGTTAGTAGTTTGGTTTAATTTTCATGGTAATAGTCGTATGATATGGTCTTGCAATCAATAAGTTAGTAGTTTTTTCTACAATGAAATCATGATATAAAACAAAAGAGGAAAACTCACCGTTTCTGATTTTTAAGATCACCCAAAAGGGTACGAGAAAAGAGCATACATGGTGGGTTTGTCTAAATTAAATTAAATGAAGCTTAAAGGTAATTTAAACACTTAAAATGGTTATGTATGAAAACCTATAGGAAAAAGGGGTTAAAATAGTACTAAAATAGATATTAAAACGATTTATTAGGATGGAAAAATAAAAAAAATAGTAAAAGATAATGAAAGTATGCTAGCGCGTACAATGAAACACTAGTGCGCGCAAAAAGGTGCAGTAGTGTGATATGATACACTAGTGCATGCAAGTAAACGTGTTTGCGTAACAAAGCATTTTTCAAATGCAGAGCAAAAAAACAATTTAACGATAATGTGTATTGTAATACGTTAGTACGTGCAAGGGACAAGGAAGAAAATAAAGGTTGATGTTAACACATGTAGCTCTACACTGGCATATGCAGTGTTATGCTAACACACTTCACGGGTGACACTAGTTTATGCTAATGTAGGTTTCCTATAAGTGCTCAAAATTTATGAAAAGTATGGAAAATTGATTTTTTTTTAGATTTTCTCTTAGTTATCTTCACAAAATACTCTCGAATTTGGACAATAGGTCTGAAACAAAAGAAAGAAAACAAAAATGAAATTTGTTTAGCAAGAATTGTGGGTGTCCCATCGGGTGTGTTAGAATGTGAACAAGAAAACTGAAAGTAAACAAAGAAGTAAGCAAATAACAAAATTCAAACCTTCCTTAGAGTCTTCTTGCAACCTGAAGATGAGATAGGTGAAGTGTTACTACAATTTTTGGATCTCTTTGTATAATTTGAATGTGGATTCTCCAATATTATCTCCAAATGAATAGGGATGTTACGAGCAAATGAGTGAACACAAGGACAACCTTTTGGTATGTAAATTTGAATGGAAAATGAGCAGATTTTTGTTGCAAATGCTTAAAGCTTCCAAGAATGATTTGTAAAGGAAAGAGATGCATATTTATAGGTCAAGGAGAGGCCATGGATTGTGGATCAAGGTTTGAATGAGTTGTAGGATCATGAATGCATTTTCCTGAAATGGCCATTTGATTTGTTTTGTGCAATTGTATGGTTTGAATATTCATTAAGGGGCAGTAAATATTTGGTTGGATTTTAGATTTTCTTTGAGAAGGTGGTTATATGTGAATTATTGATGCATCCACCTTTGTAGGGTTCTATAACTTGAGTGGAATGAGCTAGTTCAACTTGAGTGACTAGGCTAGTGAAGTGGAGCTAAGTGGAGGGTGAGTGGATAATTAGCTATTTATTTATTTACATAGCTAATTAAATTATCTAAGGGATATAAATGTATGGTTTAGGCATGATAAATTAATTAAATTAATTCTAAAGGGATGTGGGTAACTTCTAATAGAATGTGAAAGGGTAATGATCTCGAATGCATTCTAGACCTCATTTTGGCATTTTATGCAAAGGATAGGGATAATTATGAATGACTATAAATAGGTATGTATTTTTAGGGTGTCTACAAGTATCAATGTACCTCATGAAAGAAGAATATTGTTGATCAAAGTTTTTAGTAACCTTGATATCTCCCCCTTTAAAAGAGGATAAGAAAGACTACCTACAAAACACTTATCTTCTTTGATACTTTTCATAACCCCATGGATCACACCATTGTACATAGATCCAGGCTTAATTATATATATATATATATATATGCATAAAGTATAATAGATAATGGGTGCCCCCACAGTCTTCCCCTATGTTGTATTACTGATTAGAAATGTGTAATGATGTTGAAATTATGATGGAGAAGGAGAATCATGCCCCCAAAACCTTGTATTTGTAACTAAAATTGAGTGTTGAAGTAGAGATGGATTGAAATATTCCTTCCCCTTGTAAACTACTCTAAACGATGTCAACTTAGTCTAATATTATACCAAAAAAATTGTATCCATAAGTGGAAATATAAAACTATAGAAAAAAATAGTATAACTACCCCCATGGAATAAACATATGGTAGGCTCAAGAACTTCCATATCATCCTGACCTTATTGTACAATGTTGAAACTATTCAAATTTGGCTAAATTTATGTATCTGGATATGTTTCTAAGGACATGTTCCCTGTGAAAATAGGTTCCTGAACCCATAATTCTACCTATAGATGTAAAATATATCCCAATGAATTCCCCCTATTTTGAGGTGCATGTGATAAATCATTTGAGGACATGGATCGAAAGATTAGATATGTACCCATGAGTGGTATATTTGATAATCTATAGGAGAGTGTGGAATGTTGAAGTGGTGTCCACCTTTGAGAACTTCTACCTACAAAAAAGTGGGTTGCGCATGGTGGAGACCATGACATGCAAATAGATAAAAAACCATAGCAACAACAACAGTAGTAGTGATAGCAACACAAATAAAAATAGTATATTTAGACAAAAGTAGTCACATGAGAAAACAAAAGCAATAATATGTAGAGAAGAGTCATATGAAGGCATATAGCCCTAAACATGGGACAACCACAATGTCACAAGAAAATCAAGGCACTTAGGACATAGATAAGAGATTAAATTCCATATAATAAAGGCATAGAGCCAAAAAAATGGATAACCACAGGGTCACAAGACAAGCAAAGTACACAAGCCACATACAAAGAAGGAAACAAGTAGTAACACAAACAAGTAACAACCATGTATAGAAAATAATGATAAAACAATATAGTAGGTAATAATAAAGGACATGGAGTAGGATATATCATCATTGCATATGAGACATGTGTTAGTCATGTTATCTCAAGAAATAATATGTACACAATGTACATAATTAAGCATAATGAGGAAGTAGAAAAAAACTATATTGAAACAATAAAAATGTATAATATGGAGGGATTTACTTAAGATAAGAATGTAAGAACCAAGATAGATCTTATTATCATGTAACAATTTTTGTTTCATGTATCAAGCTCAATATACCTCATGAACATATGTGTGTAAAAAGTAGAAAACATATGCTATCAATCAAACCATAATGAAAAACAACATAAGAAATGTAAATTGCTAATACATAAAACCGTGTGTATAGGTTCTATTTTTATATCTTCACAAATATGTGAATGCTTTTGTATTTTTGAATTTAAGTATGTGAAGGGAAAGGGGTAGCACAAGGGCTACCCAATAAGAGTTTGATTTAGGGGGAAGATGAACCCCAAATGGAAAAGGGGGTGTAGGTCTCAAATATGTCATAGTGTAATAAGGATAATCATGTAGAACTGTAGATGCATCATAACATGATATAAAAATGAAGAGGGAAAGACCCATTAGAACTAATATGAGTAGAATGATTTGGATTGAGATGTGTGAATATAAGAAAATGTCGTAAGATAGTACAATTGATTGGTATGGAGTTAGTTTTATGTGTGAGACCCCATTATGATAGAAGAGGTATGTTATAATATGTGATGATCAATGGTACTAATAGCAATAATAGCGAATGTATTGAAAACATCACCCTTACCAAAGTATGTAGGGGCATATATAATGCAAGGAAACATATTCTTGGAAAATAAGGAAGGGAGATCTGTATATGCCCCTAGGTACTCAAGAAAATGATTATACGTTGGTGCACATTGAGAATATCAAGATTAAACCACTAAATAAAAACATGTGTTAAATAATTATACTTTTAGAATCAGTGAGGGAAAATTCTGATTTACACTATGTAAATGGTGATCTTGGAAAAATATTGGTTGACATGAGTGATAATTTTAGATTGAGCAATGAAAAAATTCCCAGGGCCATCATGGATGAGGAAAGAATCATCAATATCAAAGAGAGAAATATTGATTTCATATAAAATGCTCAATTGGTATATCAATTTTTTCATCATCCCCACTATCACAATCCCAGTTATCAACCCAATTATTTTCTATTTCAAGATGGATATGTATTGGTAGCCTGGTACTATCCTTGAAAATTTCCTTCATATTACCCTCATTATAGATGGGAACCATAGTGAGAGATGATTTTGTAGAAGATAACTTAGGATTAATCTTATATGTGGCTATGCATATAGAGATATGTATATCATCTTCACCATTAATCATATTTAGAGCATCCCATCCATGTGCAATAGGTGTCACCTTACTAGTAATTAGAACATGAATAAGATCATTTGTATGTGTAATAGAATAAGTATCACAACAAATAACATCATTTGGATAAGATTTTCTCTCATTTTTTTGTGGAGAAGTAGAGATAATTATAGAATCCATCGGTGTTTTCCCCCCTAATTGGGATTGTGTAAGCTCTAAGTGCCATGAGGTTGTGTGTAATTTTTTCATGCTCAAATGGTAATGCTTCCATTTCCATTTGCAAAATAATAGGATGTAAGTTTCTAATTGAGAGTGTCTCTTCTAAAGGAGGTATTACATTTTTTATCCTCTTTGAGATGGGGGTGGATCTTGTAGTATTATCAAAGTTTTATCATTCAATATTGCATTATGTTCATTAGAAATATATGCATCAACTTTAAGAGCCCATGTAGATTTAGGGACTTGAGATGATTGCATAGTAGAACATCATGTGTCAAAGGAAATAAAACTTTTACACTCAAATTGTTGGATTCTACATTGTAAATCATAATAATTGTTATCATGATTTCTCTTAATTCCATGATAATCACAAAATGGTTGACCTTTAAGTTTGTTAAGTTGATAATAGGGGTAGTAATGATTTGGTAAAAAAGTGATTAATCACTTATCAAATAGCCTTAAAACTATGTTGATCATGATGAATAGAGTCATTATTGACACATGCATTGGAAGAATCCTTTATATGTGTTATCTCATCCTTGAGAGATTTTATTAAAATACTCATGGCTTGAAATTGCACTTGAAAAGCATGTTGTAAGCTTGAATAGACTCTAGGAGAGCTTTATAAAAGATGAGATCATTATTAATAGAAGAAACATTGTCCATGATGGCAAAAAATGATGGAAGAACATCCAATTACATAATAAATAGTACTAATCAATGCATGGAAGCTGGTTATCAAGAGACTATAAAAGATAAGACCTAAAAGTGATGTTAGGGAAAAAATGACCATCGCCAAATTATTAAAAATGACCATATATGAAAATAATTAGTGAATTTAACAAAAAAATAGTTAAGTTTGGCATTGTTTATGTGGAATAAAAACCTCCAAGGAATTTACACTAAAGTGTATATTTTTTTTATTATGCCATATTGCTAAAAATATTAATTTTGAATTTCCAAAAATCATACTAATAATTAGGGGAAAAAGAGATTTTTTGTTTAAAAAAAAAAAAAAAGGAAAACCTCGAAGTAGTTTGGAAATAGAGTCGTTATTTTTTAAATATGCATCGAAAGGTGATTCGGAAATTAGGAGCCCTAGAAAGAGACCCAAAGGGTAGAACCGACCATGAGATCCTAGGATAAATTGTGAAAACCGGAGTGAGGGTAGGTGATACATGAAAATCAGGTTTGGATATGAATATAAAATGTAGGAATGAAACCCTAGGGTAGTTAGGGTTTGATAGAAGGTGCAAGATATAATCGTGAGTCAGTTTCACTAAATACATACACCCTTTTTAAGATTTATAAGATTGTTATGGAGTACACAACAAATAACAAGGAATATAAGGTTCGATACTAGGGGTTATTCTAATTTATTAAATCCCAACATTAATCATACAATATCATGTTAATATATTGGTAATTGCAACTATTTTTTATAATATGCTACAAGCTTAAACACATAAGAGAAGAGATGTACTTAGCTATACATAGTGGTGACAGATAGATATGGATGCACAAAGTAGGGAAAATGGGAGAAATGATCCTATAGATGTTTCATTCTAGAAATTGACTCAAAACTACACGGGTACAAAATTAGAAACCTCTGCTAAGACCTTTTGTATGATCTTGAACCTTATGTATGGCATTAGACCTATTAGGAGTGAGGTTTTGCAACTTGTTGTGCCCTTTGGTGGTCTAGAAATATGTCTCTTTGTTAAACCCTAAGTGTCACAAAATCCCAAAACCATTTAAAATTAGTTTAAAGGAACTCAAACCCTAATCATGGGTGGGAGACCTTATAATAAGGTTAGTGTTAGGGTTGAATTGTAATTCATGTACCACCTACATCGAAACTAATCTAAAGAGGCCTTAAACAACATGTAGTTCTCCACCCAACATGTGAAATCTAGATGAATGCATCTAGTTGACAACTTTAATCACTTTGAAAATTCGTGAGATTGTTGTGCTCTTGTTAATAGATTGAGAAGGGCTCTTTGAGTGATTGGATTCAAGGGAATTCAAACTCTTTGACCTGGTTGAGTGCTTCAAAACTATACTAGTGGATTCCCTAATGGATGTGAATAAAATTTTGGGAAGAATTAGGGATCCTTGTGTGCATTTTGTATGTATTTGCAATGATTGTGCCAAGTGATTTTCTATGGCCTTTTCATGTTTCTAAATGAGGTAATGTTAGGTTTCTTATATATGGATCTAAGGTAAATTTTCATGTAAAAGGTGACCTAGGAAGATGAAAAGACCCAAAAAAGATAATGCCATCTAAAATCAGAGTTGAAAGATGTGTTGGTCTAAGACTGTATAGGTCATCTAAGACCAAATTCCACATCCTAACCCTACTATACAATTTTAGAAAAGGAAATGGTGGATGAAATATATAAGTTGCATCATGAAAATAAAGGGTTAAGTACCAATTTAATGTATTTTTATTCATGAAGTGTTAATACATCAGTTTGTAGGAATAAACAAGTTAAGAGAGAGATAATAAGATGTATTGAGTGAGAATAACATGTAGTTATTTTTCTGATTCATGAAGCACAATCATAACCAATAATGTCAAAAATGATTATTTTCCAAATTTTAGTGTCTACACCACATATTATCAAAATTTATGGACCAAATCACATCTTAGGATGTGATATTCCTATCGAAATTTAAAATCAACCAAAACATGGTAAGGGATAATAAAATGATAGAAAATATGGGGTTTGTATTGAAAAAGGGGTAGCTAATGACCAATGCCAATCTCTTCAATAGGGAACACCAAAGGAAATACCAATTCCATCCAGGCAATCATCAAGTATGGAATTCATGATTTTTCAAATAGACTTGAAATCTTCATTTTTTAGTTAAAATATAGATTTGAGAATATATCAAAGCAGTAATGCCTAAGAATCCTTACAAAACAAGCCACCAATAACTCTAATTCCCTTTTTAAAAATCCTAAGGATTATAATCCATGGTACCATAGAAAATGGGACATTATGAAAATTAAAAATAGGAGACCACCATAAAGATATAGAATTAATTGAGAGCCTAGATATGAGGCCGTCAAACACATATGAGATTGGATTTGGGTAGATCATATGCCTTACATATTCTCTTAGACACAAAAGTGCCACATACCTTCACTGACATAGGTGATAGAAGAATAATTTGAAATCCCAGGCCCTTCCAATCTTGCTAACCCATAGGAGTCCTTTGAGTGATGCAATGTTAAAGTAGAATTTTCCATGCTTTCAAGCCTTCAAGACTTCAAATTATCTATTTAGCACTAAGATAATTTCATTTTTATTGATATTTAATAACCCCAAACCTCCACCTTCTCTAGGATGACAAAAACTTTCCCACGCCGCTCTGCAGACACCTTTATGTTCCTCATAATTAGCCCATAAAACATATCTAATAATTTTTTCTAGCTTGGTATAGGCTATTTTGGAAGGATCCAAACAGGATGAGTAATAAACATGATTAATAACTAATACTTTTGAAAAAATGAAATTTCCTGCAAGAGAAAGAGGCTTGGTGACCCAATAAGCGATATTTTTCTCCACTCTTTGAACAATATAAGATCACAACTTTGATGATGAATCTATGAAATAAAATGGTATGGTAAGAAATTTGAATTTCATACCTATTGAATCCATTTCCATTGGTATTATTCAAACCATGGAGGTTTTGGGGTGAGGGATTGTCTATAACATTGTGTCTTTTTCCATTGAATGATAGAACTAGAACAAGATAAAATTTACCTAGGAATTCAATGGAATTTTACTGACTCTTCTTCCTCAATTAGAGTGAGAAAGGAGACATCCAAAAAGTGGCCATTGATGATATGCAATTCATAATGAGGGAGAAAAATACCTTTAACCAAGCCTTGAGAGGAATAACTGGCAAACAATCAGCTAAATCCTTCAGGTATAACATAGAGGGAGGGTGCAAGAGGACACCCTTATCTGATTGATTTGAATAGCCCAAATATGAGGATTAAGAACTATTGATTGAGATGCATGCTCTTAAATTTTGAATAACATGTTGAAAAAATGGAAAAAGTGAGGTCAAAAACTAAGATTTTAAAGCATGACTATAATAAAAGTCCATTATATCATGTCATGGGATTTCTCAAAATTAATCTTCACAAAAAGAGTTTTTTAATCAGAGACCCTTGCCCAATCCATGCCCTCCAAGAAAACTATCACATTGCCAATAATGTATCAATGTTAAATGAAATCAATTTGTTCACTTTGCATAATGAGGGGAACGATATGCTTAATTTTTTTGGTCATGGCTTTGGAAATAATTTTAAATTTTTTTTAAAGGAGAGTAATGGGTCTCTAGTTGAAAATTTGTTCAGGGTCTCCAACTTTAGAAAGGAATTTAATGTTTCATTGGTTGATAAGATCTCCATAGGATTTAGAGATCATGAATTTAGATTAAACTTTATGCAAGTTAGGTCTAACATTATCCCATGGGATTTAATATAATTCAAAAGGGAATCCATCAATACTAGGGACTTTATCTGAAGTTGATTACATAGTTACCTCTTTGAGATCATTCAAAGAAAGGGTCTGTCATAGGTAGCTCTTTGAGCATGGGAGAGCTTATAGGTGACCACTTGTAGGAATTTCATTAAGATGTCTTCTCTTGTAGGGAGGATAGTTGAGAAACATAAACAACATGGTAGTGGTGCACAAATGCTTGCAATATATTAGGAAACTTGGCAAGTCTAACATTAACCACTTAGATGGCTTTTATCCTATCAGTATAATTCTTGGAGTGGACAAGAGAAAAAAATTCTTTGGATGCTTTGTCACTAATCCTTAGCCAGTGAAATATAGCTCTAATTTTTTCCCCTATGGATTTGTAGGCCTCCTCAAACCTTGATTTTATGCCTCCATTCCACCACTTTATTTTGTAAGGAAATGTTAAGTGGAGAGTCAAGTTCCTATGAGATCCGTTGGCCCTCTACCTCTAGGTGATAACCTAATTACCATAAAGTTTGAGGAAGGTGGTTGTTATTTAAATAACATCAACCCACCATTCTATCCATCTTATATCCCCTATGGATGTGGAGGCTAGGTTCCAAACCACGCGGGGTTCACTTAGTAAAAATATGGTATATCATGTGTGTTCGAAGGGTATCAAAGAATACCATTAATTCTAGTTTTTACCTCTAATTATTTAATTGATAATACCCCCTCCAGTTATATTATTAGAATGAAAATACCCCCTATTGTTTCTATATACCTTACTTGCCCATTTTTCCATGACAATTTTATTCACCCCATTTTATTTCTACCCTAATATATTAAACAAAAAATATATCATATTTCTTACTCAAATTTTTAATATGCATTTTATCTTGAAAGATAGTTTAAACCCATTCAGACCTATTACCTATTACCTTATAAATTTTAAGCTTTAATTATTTATCAATAGTTTTACAAATAATTAAGATGGCAAAATAATATCACTTATGTTGAAAAGCATACTCAATCCTAGTTTTCTACCATCTTATTATTTCTTGGTTAAGAATATCTTAATTGAGATTTATTTATTCAAAAAGAGATTATAATTTAAATTTATGACCACAATCCTTAAATTGTACTTTTAAGGTATTTAGTTATAAAATTTAGGGTTCAAATGTTTTAGTTTTATATTAAAACTAAACCTCCCTTTCCTTTGGCCCACCTCTCTAACCTACCCCAACACCTAATTCAAAATATTAATAAATTAAACCCTTTAACCCCCTCATGTATGCCTGTATATTGAATTTACTTTTATTAATTTTAATTACCTCAATGTGAACTCATGTGGTAGGATATTGCATAGCTAATGAACCCCCCATGCTAAATACTAGCAATATAAAACAAATGACTTAAAAATAAACCTAAAACCATGAAACAAATTGAACAAACCACTAACAAAACTAAATACACATGAATACCACTTTTTAGGGATAAAATGGATTATCGCTACGGGAGGTGAGTGTTTGGTGGATATTTACCTCAACATAGATCTAGATACATAATGATGCCTTTGACATGATTGAGGTGATTTAGAGATGTGGAGATATTAAATACTGTAGAAGATGAAATTTATCGCAAGCTTCAATTATGGACAATGAATACATTGAGATTAGATATCAAAGTAGGTTCAATATTGTGTGAAGAAAGATGTGTGGATCAACTGAGGAATCTCAAGATATATTGGGAGAATCCAAACACACAATAGGGGAGTCAAGATGAGATAGGAATAATTGAGGAGATATGGACTAGGGTTGTTTAGGATATGATATGTTGTACAAGGTGAGTTTCAAGATACATGGCATACAAAAAAGGTATAATATTGGATAAAGCCAAGAATACTAGTACCATATCATATACTATGTCGAGAAAAGCATACAAATGACATCTGGATGGAAGCTTTGTTACATAATAATTCTATAGTATAGAGAATACAATTTTTGAAGAATTAAATGGCACATTACGCACTGATTATTGATGCTAAAAAATAATATTTTATTTTCTCATCTAATGCATACTTTGATAGAATCTCTCTTTTTACCTTAATATTTGATAACAAGAAATTGTCTCCCTCCAGATTCACGCAAATAAATTGATCCAAATTCTGATCTAAACTTAGTATCTACCATAACATAGAAAAATTTACCAACACTAAGGTTGCACCATTTAATATTCAGGATTACAGTGCTCTAATACAAAAAATGTGAACTTTGGTTCAGATTTTACACAAATTAAACACACTAAAATATAAAAGAATACATAATAATGATAATAGATTCAATTCATTTGGGACATAATTACAATAGTGAGAGATTACATATATAGGTTGACTATCCTAAAATTAATAAGTCTAACTTCATCCTCAACTAACAATATTCACGGAAACTAAATAATATTTATACATAAAGTGACAACAATATTTCCAACATAAATATTTAAAAGAGAGAACCAAAATGGAACCCTTATAAAGGAAACACCACCCATATTTATATGTTTATCATGTAACCAACTCAACCAACTTCATGTTAAGAAAATATTTTTTTCCTTTTTCTCTTTCACTTAAGCTATGTAACTTAAAGTGTCTTTATATTTGGGTGACTTAAGTTTAACAAAAAGTACTTTTTGCCAGCACAAACATAAAATTTTTTACTTAAGTGATGGAAATAAATTTTCCCAAGGGAGAAATAGAAATTCACTCAAATGAAGAAGATAATAATAATTTCCAACCATGGAGGTTCCTTACTTGACTCAAACAAGCACATTCGCCATCAACACTTATAGCTAAAATCCCATAACACTTGTAGGTACATTATTCTCCCTCAAAATGAGAGTGCTTCTCAAAAAATTCATCCATTATTATGAAACATCTGAAATAATCAACACACATGAAGACAACTATGGTGTGTTGTGATGAAATTGATAATCCATCCACTCGATACAATATACTATGAAGAAATCATGCTCTAATAGAAGTTAACTTTCCACAGACCATTCTTATTTTGTTATTGATGAAGTTCATATGATAAAAATTTCCATCCAAAATCAGAAAAATCATCATGAATACAATTCAAAATAATGGTGACATGGTGAAGAGGATACATATGAATTTTTAGAAAGGTTCAATAAGTAGAACTTGAACTATGAGAAAAAAAAATCTCTCATAATGAAGGAAAACATAACACTTGATAAAAGATTCTCAAGAATCCTATGTAAAGAAATTTATGTTTTGAAAACTACACTATATTATTCCTTATTCATATATTTTCAAAGCTTCAAATGGAACTCAAATCAGAGTTCGAATGAGAAATTTATGATAAAAAAGATTGTTTCCTAAATTCCATCTCACGTGTGCTTATCCACTTTTGATTAATGAGCGTACCTTTTAACTTAATTAAGAAATTAGGCACACTGGGAGTCATTTTTGAGACCTTAGGAACCCCCTTTGGACCTTTTGGGAACCAAATTAAGTCATATGTTCATTCTCAAAGAATTTTTAGAACTGAAAAGCGCAACAAGTTCTCAAAAGGAAGGAAAACAAAACAATACTTGAGAAATTTTTCTTACGAAACATGTATCGATGTTTACTATTATGAAACATACACAAGATTAATAATTTCTTCAAGATATTTCCCATTTTTTGAATAATAGTCAAATCAGATTCTACTTGAAAATTTTATGATCAAAACAAGATTGTTTCCCAAGTTCCATCTCAGGTGGACTTCTTTTCCTTTGAGTTATGAGTTAACTTTTTAACTTCATTAAGAATTTGGACACACTTTTAAGTGTTATTGGAACCTTAATAACCCCCTTTATACCTTTTGGAAACCAACTTAAGTCATAAGCACATTCTTAATGATGTTTTAGAACGAATTAGTGCATGGGGGGTGGCTAATTAATGTTTTAGAAAAAAAAGTGCATAGGTGGCCTCCAAATGAATTTTCATAGCCAAAAGTTCCTAAGATGAATTTTGGGAACAAAATTAACTTTAAAATTATATATTAACTATAAGAACTAAAAAATTCACAAGGTAGGCTTCTACTGCATTGTAGGTACTAAGAAAGTGTTGGGTGTACTTGTGAACACAAGTTAGAAGTCAACACAAGCTAAAGGAAAGCAACAAGGCACAAACCAAGATGAGAAAGTTGAAAAAGGAATACATTGAAGGCCAATATGGAGCTAATCTAAGAATGCAATTTTTTTTCCATGGAGGGAATAATGAGAAGGGAATGTATGCTAAGATGTTCTTGAAAAATATGAGCATTAAATTTTGTCATGATAACAAGTCCTAAAATCAATTTCAAGATGTACTTGATATAGATAATCCACAATGTTAATTTAGGATGTGATATTATATATTATCCATAATAATTTTTGATTTTTTAATTCATAAAATATATGTTGATAGTATGCACAATTCTAAATTCTAATCTCGACCTTATAGAATTGTAGAAAATGTGATATATTGTGTAATTACAATACGTAATATGGATAATTTATATTTTTATATGTAATCACTGTGATGTTGTAAAACAACAAAAATATTTGTTATATAAATAAAGGCATATTTTGAATGTTCCACAATTATTTCACAATACTAGTTTATTGTGGATAAAATAACTTAGTTCTTGTTATGGGGCATTGAAAGTCCACAAGTGCTAAGGTATAACATTTTAAAGGGTCACTATTGAGATTAGAAGCACTAGGTGATAGGGCCTTACATTCAATTTTATCTCCAATGTCCACTCACTAAAGGACATCCACATTTCACCTTCATCCCATTTCAATGGTTACTCTAAAATGTCTTTAGGCCCTCTCTTCTTAAAATCATAAAGGATGAGGAGGTATGCTGCATTTTTTGTATCATTTACCATAGTTTTAATAAATTTCTTCCTCCTCCCCTCCACTCCAATAAAACATAATACTTATTGGAATTTCCATTGTACCCTTTATGTGCAATTGTAAGTATAATTCCACGTCGTTTTTATCCACAATTGATGTCTTAACAAAATTTAAAGCAACCAACCATATGGCCTATATTTATCATTCAATAAAAATCTTTGTGATGTCTCACAATATTTTATTATCAGATGTTTACAAAAAGGATTCATTTTCATGTATCATCTATTATTATTTGTGAATTCAATGACATATTTAATCAACTAATAACAATTCCAAATCACCTCTGGAAGTCCCCCTCTTTGTTGTGGTCAAATTTGAGAAGTACATTGGCTATCCTAGTAGGCTAACACTTTTCTACATGTTCCCCATCATCGATTTTAAAAGGTAGTTGTAGAAAACTCTCTCTAAATTTATGCTGACAAGGTATTATATTGCAAAGGGTCTCACTATTGATATTGAAATCACTAAATGGCGGGTTCTTATATTCATCACTATCTCTAGAGTCCGCTCACTTAAGGATCTCCAAATTTCACCTCCATTCTAGTTTGTTGGGATTTGTGTAATATCAACTACCTAATTAAGTCAGACAGATTTTGTAAGCAAAAAGGACTTAGAGAATATTTCTAATTGATTGTAAAATCCTCTCTCTAACCCATGCACATTTAGTGTTTTCTATATTTTTGAAGAAACTATCTCTTTGAAAGACTATATATTTAAGGCATTTGTATGCATTTTGTATGAAACAATTTGAGCAGTGAAGCTCTAGAAAAGTTTTAATAGCAGAAATTTATTTTGCATATATCTTTTTCTCTCTTCTTTGTTTTACCTTACTCACTTGCACCATTAAACCTTTATCAGGTATCAAAGTGAAAATCCTTAGTTGGGTGCGCAATTTTGGACCAATGTGGTGTTGTTTGCATTTTATCACAAGTCATATTTTTGCTCTTTTAAAGTTGTGTGATTTTATTTTTTAAATCTGTATTTTTCATTTTTGTTTCGTCACATAGGAAGAAAATTTTAACTTGTTATCTTGCGTGAGAGTCAAGCAAAATAGGACTCTCATTAAAAGACTATTTTCTAGGATTTATCCTATTTTCTCTGTGCCCTTTTTATTATAAATAAGGGATGCTTGTGCATTTTAGAGAGGTACTTTTTGAATATTAAGAGCTATTGTGAAGAAGAAGAAAAAAATTATATTTTCTTTTTAATCATTGAAGAATAGAAACAAGTGTTATTTTACAAATATTGTGTTGTGGGATTCATCTATCTTGAGAGATTGTTCTTACGTCCAAAATCTTGAGCTATTCTTTGTTTAGTATTCTTGATCATTTTAATCGTTTCAGAATATTACACTCATTATCTAAAACTTGTATAAGTATTTCTTGATCTTTGTTTGCTTGAAAGAAAATACGTTCCTCTCATTACCTTCCCACTCTGTTTTGTCTATAATAATTTCCTTTCTAATCCATTCTATTTCTAAAACCGTAACATCTCCATCTCGTGTTGATATGGATTTTGGGATTATATCCCAACCCCAATGGTTAGAATAGTGGGAATATTGTACATATTATTTCTACTGTGTTTTAGATCAGTAATAAATAGGCTGCCTTATAAGAGGGTACAAAAACCCACAAACAAGGATCACGAGGGACAACGTGCACATCAACGGATGTGTGAATGGCAGCGTGAAGAGATCTCAGGAGGAGTGATCATCAACCAAATGTGCATGCAAAGATTCGAAAAATGGGCAGAACCTTGATAAGCCACAAAACTCTCCTCTATCTCATAGATCCAAAGGGGTGTTACATATAGGAGGTGTTGAGTAACCCCCAATGCTGCAATCATGTCAACTCAAGTGGAGAGGGGGAGTTACATTCCCAGAATAGAAGTGTAACTCCTTAATGATGCATAAGATGCACTGACATGTATGAGAATCTCATAATGACCCCCAAATAACACATGGACCTATGATCTCACCTAAGTGAGATGACTTACCTAATGATGTGGAAAATAACACACACCAACACCCCCCCTTCATCGTAACTTAGGATGAGGCGGCAAGTCAGAAACGAGAAATGGGTCCCAACACAAAGCCTGATGAGGTACCCATGCACAAAAAGAAGTCCCAGACAGTGAAGGAAAACCTAGTGGGAAAAACATCCACCACAAGAGAACAAAACACTCTCTAATCTAAGAAAGATGCCAAAGATGGGTCCTGGACATAGACGAGCCTGAAAGGGTAGCCATGTATAAAAGGGAAATCTCTCATAAAGAAGAAGAAGAGAGAAGAAGAGGGAGATGAAAGGAATGCAGAAGATGCCATGGACAGATCTGAACTCTGTAGCTCTAAGAAGTCTCCTAGAAGAATGTCGATGACGAGATCCTCTGCCTCTAGACTGAAGAAGAGCCACCCGCAACGAACTGGGTGCCTACCCTTGGGAAGGAAAAAAATGGAGTGCTGGAAGTCTGCCCACTCCACAAAGGAAACCGAAGGCAGCAACATGAAGAACTCTGAGTCTGGTCCACCAAAGTGTGACATAGGTCTAGCGAGTGAGTGCCAAGGAACCAAAGGTAATGCCACGTGCATAGAATTTTCAGAGTGAAAAAGAGGAACACACATAGAAAGGATGTCCAAGTGATGTGAAGGGAATAAAAATCCTCCACAACAGAAAAGGGATCCATAGTTGAGGGTGGATCAATGAAGGTCTCCGGAAAAGTGGAAGTGGTAAGAGTCCCAGAAGGGGCACTTTCAACAACAAAGATGATGAACTCCTCTGAAATACCTGTAGATGGATGCGGAACGTTTAGATCATCGCAAGTGTACTCTACAAAAATACAACTAAGGTCAGGCAGATACTCGTCCCAATGAGGGGGCTCAATAAATAGAAGAGCGATGTCAGACATGTATAAGTCATCCAATGAAGGTAGAGGAGTGAAATGGGCCTCACACTAAAGGTGGAAAAGAGGTGGGTGTGGTGAATGTATAATACTAAATAGGATACTGCTCAATATTTGATGAGATGTGGGAAGTGTCAACACTCTCTAGAATAGTGAGAGGAGGAGAAGAGTCCTCTGTAGTACTCTCGACATCAGAACTAGGTGCACAATCCTCATCATCAGAAGTGGAACCAAGCGAGTCTGTGTCAGTGAAACTATCACCACACGCAGAAGAGGACACAACAGAATCATCAGCAGAAACAACAATGACAATATGTGAAGGGTCTCCATAGAGGGACTGAAGAATGCTCCAGACACGGTGAGGTGGATCTAATCTGCCATGTGAAACTAGAGAGATCGAGAGACATGCATCATCATGTGACCAAAGACATGGTCACAAGTGTCAAGAAAGTCCTCTAGATGACGATGATCAATGGGTGCAGGAACTGGCCCAAGCAAGAAGGGTAAAAGACCCTCTTGGGTGAAGTAACGTTGCATGGAAGCATGCCAAGCTGAATAGTTCCCTCTCCCGGTGAGAAGTGGCAGAGGCTGTAAGGTGATCCTATGACACTCAATTTTGGAAATAGAACTCTCCATGATGTGGAATCAAAAGTGCAAGGTGCACAAAAGAAAGACGTCGGACTCGGCCGATAATGCGTATGCGTGTAAAAACCCAAGAGTACCAGTCAACCCCCCCAGAATGTGGCACTTTATAAAGTAGTGCATTTAAAAAATTGACAATGCCATCATGTAAAGTGTGAGAAATCATGTAACTTTGACTAAGGAAGCGCTAAAAAACGAGCAGCGAGTCTAAAGTTATAGCATAAATACGATTCCTACAACTGATGGAAAATGCCAATAAATGCTGCAAACGCATTAAAAAAATGCCTGAAATGGGTGCAAAGGGTGTCGTGTGGGTACTCGTTGGAAATGGCATCAAATTTCAAGTAGGGTTTGTTTTGCTTGTTAGGGGGTATTAGCCTCCTGCCAAACCTGGACCTCGCCCTCCATCTTCGACACATGTAGGAAGGGCATGATACAAGCAAAATTAGAACCCATAAATTATTACAATGCCATAAAGGAATGTTTTTGCCTCAAAAAATTAAAATAGGGATTGTTTTAACCTATAAAAAATTCTAAAAGGGAGAGAGGGGGCCCACGTTGACTGCTACTGTCAAGGAGATGCCACGTCCTAGGTTAGAAGGTCCGCGTTGGAGGAGTTGCAGGTCGCTAGATAGAGTGCATAGTTTGGTGCAGTGAGTAGATCAGGAGATGAGGCCACGTGTCAGAGTGGAAGGTAGCTATGCACAGAATGGTTTTAACTTAGGTAGATGCAACGTAGACCACCATATTGAAATTGACCTGAACATGTGTATTAAGGCTTGAACCTGAGTTAATTGTAGGCTCACGAGCTCCCACAGAAAAATGAGCAGTCTGTAGGTGGAGGATGGTTAAGCCGAGGAGCAACAAGCTGATGATTCAAATGAAGGTCTATCCATGTAGAGCCAAGGCACTGTGTGAAGATTTTAACCAAACACGCTGGTCGCAGTCCACTGCAGAGGGCAATATAAGTTGAAAACCAAATGGAGCCCAAATGATGCAACCAAACAAAGCATGAGATGAGTGAAAAACCATAGTCCAAGACACCAAACAATGAGCAAGGCACAACACGGAAAAGCCAGAGCTGGCAATAATGCAGGTTGAACAAGGCGGGAGCAAGCATCACGAGCTAGGAGCTACGGGTAGGGAAGCTTCCACATGTTGCAGAGTTGAATGGAGGATCAATGCAGAGTGATGGAGAAGTACAATGTTGAGTCACAGGCGAAGGCCAATGCAAAAGGTGAACCACCGAACTCATGTAGAGAGGCTCGATTCACCAGAAGGAGGATGCATGCAGAAAAGCAAGGCAAGCAGGTGGAGTATAGCTTGAAGACAAAACTCTTAAATCTGTAACCCAAAGTCCACAAAACATGCATACAACCCCAGAGTTTCATTGTGTGATTCTCTAGTTGACCAAGTTTGACCATTTTCAAACCAAAAGTTTGACCTACATCATTTTTTTACATCCGGACTCCATTTCTAGATTTTTGTATACCTTCGGAAAGGTCTCAGAATGCTCTACAACATGGTCATGGTTTAGGGAGTTTTAGGAAAACTATAACACCCAAAAAATCCTCTGGATCATTGTTCTAGTAGAAAGGTGTTAGGTTGTGGAGCCTGTTTTGATGTGTGAAAGTGTTGAAGACTGTACACTAAGAGTATTGTACACTTTTCATGTATCCTCTCCGGGGTTCGGGGCCAGGCCGGGCCTCGAGCGGGGGTCCGGGGGGCGGTAGCAGGGGTTCAGGGGTGCAGCCCCCGAATTTTTTTTTTTAGGCATAAATTTTTTGGCCTCGAAAAATTACACCTGAAATATAGGGAAACGTGCTTTTGGGCTCATATGGTTTTTTCGAGTTTTTTTGACCCATTAGGTTTTGATACCCACGGGGTTTCACCCATGGTTTTGATACCCACGGTTTTGTATCAAACTACTTAAGCAGTTGTTTATTTATATGGTCTTATGCATATGATAGATGTACAAGAAAATGTATTGCAGATGTGTTTTGAATTCGGGTGTGAATTCTATACAGTTTGTTGAGCATAGCTCCAAACAAATTTGGGTATTGTATTGAGAGAGAGGTGGCTTGTAAAAAAATCTGAGCAAGTGATTCTTGGTGGACGTAGCCCAAATTGGGTGAACCACGTTAAATACTATCTCTTTGTGTTGTGTTATTTTATTCTGCAATTTTATTTGAGATCTTTAATAATTTCTGCATATTAGTTTCTACTATTGCGATTTTGTGAGGGATTATTCCACATATTTTATCCCTTATTTCCTAAAAATTGGTATCAGAGCCTGGTTTGGTTTGCTGAAGTGTTGAATCGTAGGGAAAGTTTTTATCTTGAGTGGGAACTATGGCAGATGAAGGAAGATATAGGGTTGATAAATTCAACAGGTAGAATTTCAGTCTTTGGAAGATGCAGATGGAAGATTACCTTTATCAAAAGGATATTTATACTCCATTATCTGAGAAGGTGAACAAACCCTTGAGTATGATAGATGTGGAACGGGATTTGTCTAGATAGGAAAGCACTTGGAATGATCCGGCTGAGTCTTGCATCTTCGGTATTATTTAATGTCTCAAAGGAAAAGGACTACAAAAGATCTAATGGATGCATTAGGGAAGTTGTATGAAAAACCCTCTGCCTCTAATAAGATATTTTTAATGAAAAAGTTGTTTAATATGAAGATGTCTGAGAATAGTTCAATAGCAGATCATTTAAATGATTTCAATATGGTTGTGAATATGATAGCTTCGGTTACAATAGAATTTGATGAAGAAGTTAGGGCTTTATTAATTCTATGCTCTTTACCTGAGAGTTGGAATAGCCTGGTAATGGCGGTAAGTAACTCGGTTCCAGCTAACTCGAAGTTGAAGTTTGAGGATGTTGTAGGGGTGATTCTAAGCGAGGAAATGCGAAGAAAAATCTTTAGGGAATCTTCTACTTTAGGGAATGCTTTGACAGTGGAAACTAGAGGGAGATAGAAGAATAGAGGAAACTGTGGAAAATCAAAAGATCGGGCAAGGTCAAAATCCAAGAACAAGATTGTATACTGGAATTGTGGAAAGCTTGGGCATGCAAAGAAGGACTGTTGGGAGCTTTGGGATAAGAAGAAACAACAAGAAGAAAACAAGGAGGAAAATTGTGGCAATGGGTAATGTATGTCAGGATACTTTGATTCTTTCTTTGCACAATATTACTGAATCTTGGGTTTTAGATTCAGGAGCTTCTTTCCACGCTTCTCCACATAGGCATTATTTTGTTGATTATGTTCAAGGAGATTTTGGGCATGTTTTTGTTGGTGATGATGAACCTTGCAGTATAGTTGGAAAAGGTTATGTTCAGGTTAAGATGCAGAATGGGAATACATGGCTATTGAAGGATGTTAGACATGTGCCTACATTAAGGAGAAACTTGATATCGGGTGGGGCAATTGGGAAGTGATGGTTATACTGTGATATTTACAGCTAGACTCTTGGAAGGTTACCAAGGGTGCTCTTGTGTTGGTAAGAGGTAAGAAGGTTGGAACCTTGTATTTAACCACTGATAATACTAATGATTGTAATCTTGTGGCTTCAGATGTAGATACAACATTATGGCACTATAGGCTCGGTCATATGAGCCATAAGGGCATGAACATCATAAAGAAGAATTTTCCTGGATATACATAAACAAGTTTAGATTTCTGTGAAAGCTGCATATATGGGAAACAGAAGCGAGTAAGGTTTATCAAGGTTGGACCTACGAAGAAAGAGAGTAAGTTAGAGCTGGTACATTCTGATGTGTGGGGACCGGCTCAGGTATCATCTCTTGGGGGTTCAAGTTATTATGTTACTTTTATTGATGATACAACAAGGAAAGTTTGGGTTTATTGTATTAGAAACAAATCTGATGTATTTGACATTTTTTTAAATGGAAAGCCTTGGTAGAGAATGAAACAAGTGTTAAGCTAAAATGTCTCAGGTCAGATAATGGAGGGGAGTATTGCAGCAATGAATTTGATGATTACTGTTCTAAGAATGGAATCTGCAGGCAAAAGATGGTTCTAGGAACTCCGCAAAAGAATGGGGTATCAGAAAGGATGAATAGAAAAATAATGGAACATGCTAGGAGCATGAGGTTACATGCAGGACTGCCTCTTTCTTTTTGGGTAGAAGCGGTGAGCACAAATGTGTACTTGATAAACAGAGGACCCTCAAGTGCCTTGGATGGAGGCATACCTGAGGAGGCTTGGTCCGGTAAGAAATTTGATTATTCATTTCTTAGAGTCTTTAGATGTGAGGTGTTTGTTCATATAGACAAGGATGATAGGACCAAGCTAGAGGCTAAATCAAAAAAATATACTTTCATTGGTTATGGTGGTGATGAATTTGGATTTAAATGTTGGAGTATTAAGGACAAGAAAATAATTCGGTCTAGGGATGTGGTCTTTAATGAGAAAGTCATGTATAAGCAACAGTTGCAGGAAAACAAAGAAGAATCCAAGAAAGAATATGCAGTGGTAGAGGATCTTCCAGATGGGAAAGTGACACATGAATCAGTTTAGGAACCCCCTCAACAGGAACCCCAAACTCCTATATTGAGGAGGTCTTCTAGGGTAAGAAGAGAACCTAAAATTTTTTCTCCTTCTTTCTATTATTTATTAATCACCAATAGTGGAGAACTAGAGAGCTTTGATGAAGCAATGTAGGTAGATGCCAGTAAGAAGTGGGAGCAAGCCATGGATGAGGAGCATCAGGCTCTCATGGAGAACTAGACATGGGATTTGGTAAAGCTACCCAAAGGAAAAAGAGCATTACAAAATAAGTGGTTGTTTAGAATCAAAGAGGAAGAAGGAGGCAAGAAAAGATACAAGGCCCGGTTGGTGGTCAAGGGGTTTACACAGAAAAAAGGTATAGATTTTGATGAGATTTTTTCTCCTGTAGTAAAAATGACTTCTATTAGAACTATTCTAGGAATAGTTGCAGCAGAAGACTTGCACTTAGAATAGCTTGATGTAAAGACTGCATTTCTCCATGGTGATTTAGAGGAGGAACTATATATGCAGCAACCAGAGGGCTATGAGGTCAAAGGTAAAGAGGAGATGGTGTGCAAATTGAAGAAGAGCTTGTATGGCTTGAAACAAGCTCCACGTCAATGGTATAAGAAATTTGATAGCTTCATGATGGAGCAAGGTTATATTAGATGTCATTCTGACCATTGCGTGTATACAAAGAAATTTGAGGATGGAAGTTATATTATCCTTTGTTTGTATGTGGATGACATGTTGGTTGCAGGTAAAAACATGCAAGAAATAAAAGTACTCAAGAAGCAGCTAAGTGAATCCTTTTCTATGAAGGATTTGGGTGCAGCCAAAAAAATCCTTGGTATGAGGATATCTCGGGATAGGAAGGAATGAAAGTTGACTTTATCTCAGGAAGAGTACATTAAGAAGGTCTTGGAGAGGTTTAATATGCAGGATGCTAAACCGGTTGGGACTCCTTTGGCAGGCCACTTCAAGTTATCAAAGGAGTAGTGTCCCACGACAGAGCAGGAAAGAAACCAGATGTCAAAGGTACCTTACTCATCAGCAGTTGGTAGTTTGATGTATGTTATGGTGTGCACTAGGCCTGATATTGCCCATGCAGTGGGAGCTGTGAGTAGATTTATGAGTGATCCAGGTAAAGAGAATTAGCAAGTAGTAAAGTGGATCCTTCGGTATTTGAGAGGAACCATGGGGACAATTTTGTGCTACAGTGGATTAGACACCACTTTACGTGGTTATGTAGATTCAGACATGGCTAGAGATGTAGACAACAGGAGGAGCACAACAGGTTATATTTACACTGTAGGTGAGACAGCAGTGAGCTAGATTTCACGACTACAGAAGCTGGTGGCTTTGTCAACCATGGAGGCTGAGTATGTTTCTGCCACAGAGGCAAGCAAAGAGATGATTTGGCTACAACAATTGCTTGAGGAGTTGGGGCATAATCAGGAGGAATGTAAGCTATATAGTGATAGTCAGAGTGTTATACACCTAGCTAAGAACTCTGCTTTCCACTCCAGGACGAAGCATATACAGTTGAGATATCACTTCATCAGGACAGCTTTGGAGGAAGATAAGTTGAAGTTGGAGAAGATTCATACCAGTCAGAATCCTGCAGACATGATGACCAAGGTGGTCACAAGGAATAAACTAAAGCTATGTTCAGCTTTGGTTGGCCTTCGCAAATGACAGTGAAGGGTTGAGAAGCTTGCTCAGTGGAAATCAGTCTCCAAGTGGGAGATTGTTATGTTTGTGGAGCCTATTTGCATGTTAGAATGTGGTACACCTTCTATGTGTTACACTCAGGTATTTTTACGGCGGTCCTGCTCGCCGGTGAGCGAGTCAGGGGGGTTTGGGGGCGAAGCCACCAAAGTAAATTTTCATGGGTGGTTTATTAACCCATGGGTAATGGGTAACCATTATGGGTTATTTTTGGGCCCATGTTTTTTTTGGTCTTTTTCCCATTGTTTTGATACCCACGGTTTTTGCCCTTGGTTTTGATACCCACGGTTTTGTATCAAATTGCTGAAGCATTTGTCTATTTATATGGTCTTATGCATATGATAGATGGACAAGAAAATGTATTACAGATGTGTTTTGAATTCGGGTGTGAATTCTGTAGAGTTTGTTGAGCATAGCTCCAAACGGATCTGGGTATTGTATTGAGAGAGTAAAGGCTTGTAATAAAATCTGAGCAAGTGATTCTTGGTGGACGTAGCCCAAATTGGGTGAACCATGTTAAATATTGTCTCTCTGTGTTGTGTTATTTATTCTGCACTTTTATTTGCGATCTGTAATATTTTTTGCATTTTAGTTTCTACTGTTACGATTCTGTAAGGGATTATTCCACATATTTTATCTCTTATTTCCTAACAGTAAGAGGGCACAAAAACCCACAAGAGAGGATCATGAGGGATGATATGCACATCAACAGATGTGCGAACGATAGTGTGAAGAGATCTCGAGAGGAGCGAGCATCAACCGAATGTGCATGCAAATATTCGACAAACGGGCAGAACCTCGATAAGCCACAAAACTCTCCTCTATCTCATAGATCCAAAGGGGTGTACATATATGAGGTGTTGAGTAACCCCCAATGTTGCAATCATGACAACTCAAGTGGATAGGGGGAGTTACATTCCCAGAATAAAAGTGTAACTGCCTAATAACGCATATGACACACTGACGCATTGACGCATAAGAGAATCTCATAATGACCCCTAAATGACACATGGACCTACGACCTAAGTGAGATGACTTACCTAATGATGTGGAAAATAACACACACCAACATGCCTCACCTATATTTGAGGAGGGATTTGATCTCGTGTACTGTGGTTGAACCTCATATTTTGGCCTGACAAAATATCTAACCAACAATAGGTTGATGGTTTGCAAGAATTCCATTATCAACCACCAAAATAGTTCTACCACCATTGGAAGATAGAGAGAAAATATCTTGCTCAAAATATAGTGTATGATCTACCCTCTTAACTACCATGTTTTGGCCATGTCACAAGTTGGACCAAGTGAACCAAATAGTAGTGAAATCTTTCCTGTGATGGTGATTTGGATTATAAATTCCAAGTTTGTGCTACAAGTAGAACAAAAGTTTTATTCTCTTACATACCCTTCTTTTACTTGATGCCCTTCCTTGTCTTCGTTAGAATAAACCATATTAAAATCCCCACATATAATATAATGTGCATCATGAATGGAGTCAATAAGATAACACAAAAAAGTATGTTCCATGACATTATTGGAGGCATAAATGTTTTCCATCCCAAGAACATGCCCGTCAAAATCAAATAAGTTCCATATCACTCAATGAGTGGGGTCAGAGCCCCATGATATGATTTTTCAAGAAGATTATGGTGCAAGTAGTGTAATAACCCCTACAAGACTAGGATCATAATTAGAAATATGGGAAATAACACTTGGCCAAACAGTACAGTGTGCAAATTGAAGAAGAAACCCAAAAAAATTAACTTCATGAACAAAAAATTCATATTATAAAAATTAAGGAAACTATCTAAGAACAAATATCAATGAGTCATTTCAATGAGGCCATGTACATTCCAAGAGTATAAAATGATTGGGAAAAATAAAGGTGCATGGATCCCTCTTAGCCAAGATCTTCGAGGGTAGAAAACTTATTAGTATAATAAAATTTCCTATGATAGGGAGGCATAAAATCAAGCACTTAGAAAGGCCACCATTTTTCTTAGACATATTTCCATATCTAAATGGAGAAGGATTTCAAGAGTAGCGGATAACCGATTTGCATTATTTCCTATGGATAACTTACCCTAGAAAGGGGCTGTGATGCATTCGCATTGGCATGAAGGAAGAATCATTTTGTGGGGTATGGGAGAATGGTGGTGAAGCTTTAATAAAAGGTAACACAACTTGCTTGGTAGTGGCGGTAGAGGAGTTGGATTTAGGGGTACCAAAAGGGTGATAGGAAGTTGGTGGAGGTTGAGTGCTACCACGGGAAGAGGGTTTTTATTTGTGGTAGTAGTCTATCCTTTGGACGCATTTGTGGGGGCTTGGCTTCTTTTGAGGTATTTTCTTGTACCAGTTGACATGAGGAAACAATTAAAGGTCATTCCCTAATCATATGGTTTGAAGATTGTGTTGGAAGCAAGTATTTGGGAGATTAATGTAAAGCACATGTTGATAGCATTGAGTGTGAACAATAAGGATATCTATGGTTTCCTTGAGGTATTTGAATAAATCAATTTCAATGAAAATTGATTTTTTCGGAGGGAATGCTTAGAACTCAGGTTGCTCTAAACAGATAAAGTGCCATAGGGGTTTGATGAGTTGTTTAAAAAATCCTCAAAGGGGAAGAGGAAAGCCATGAAACTTAACCCATATTAGAATGTTGATTGTGGCTTTTTCACACACTTATAAATCTTTGATCCAACTGAAAAATAAATAGTGTTGCGAATAAACTATGAGCCGTGATTAAAAATGGATTTGTAATGCTTATTATTATTGAAACAAAACAAAAAAATCCTTAGAATTTATACCCATTCAAGCTTGACACATTGGGAGTGCTAGTGGTTATGAAATCATTGTTTAATAATTTGAAATGAAACTAGCGAACATGTATAATGTTGATATTGATAAGATTTTTTCTCCTTCAAATAATGAATGCTTATCTATACAAAATCATATTTCTAACAATAGTAAATCCATTTTTTGGCTATTTTTCACATAACGCCAATATTCCATTATGTATTTGAGTCTATTAAATATTCCAATATTGTGTATTATTATTATGTGAATTATTAATTTACATAATCTAGGTAATATGAGGTGGGATGTAGCCTTCATATCTTTGTCTTATTAGATATATTCCTCATTATAAGGAATATTGGAGTTAATATTTCAAATGTAACTCATTTTCCACTTTGTACCCACTTCCTTTCACTTCATAGGAAATAGTTACACTAAATACACACTTGAAAGGTTGGTTAATGTAATTATTAGAATTACTTTGTAATTCCTTATTCTCTTTTCAATCTATTTCTAGAATGTTTAGGTATCTTCCTTAGCACTTCTTCACTTGTTAAGTATTATTTTCTAGAGAGTTTCTTAAGGCTTCTTTTAAGATTTCTTTGAATTTTTTTCTTTCTCCATTTTGTTCTTTCTTAGAATAACTCTTATGCACATTATGTTATCTTGTAATTGCTTTGAGCCATCTTCCAATAAACACATTGGGTTTCCTTTCCGTGTACTGGTTTTCCCACTTGACAAATCTTAACTCTTTTATGGTATGTATTATGCTTCCATTAATTTCATTACATTTTATTTACTTAAATGATTTAATATTTTAGTAGTTGTGTTTCGAATTATTACTTACACAATATTTTAATTCACGTGCAATAAAAATCAAACATTGATTCTGAAACTAAGTAACTTCCTCTTGCAATTTTCTAAGCAAACAACAACAAGTTGTGCTTACTAAAAACTTATAGATTCAAATTGGCCTTGTAAATGGATCTCTTAGATAGACAAAGATATAATATGCCCCATTAGATCTAAACCCTGTGAATTTCCTTCATATGTTATTGTAAGATTCGATAGCTATAATGATCCAACATGTGACCAAATAGGCCCATAAGCTATACCAATACAAAAACAATAAGGGGAAGACGTAGATAAATACCACTCACCGTGACATTATTATACATAAATCACAAGGAATTACACTAAACAACACCACCATCAATATCGATAGAACTGAAAGACAAGACCTAACATTTACAATTATGTCTAGAATTAAGTCCATGGTTGGACTTCATATAGAGCCTCTATCCTCTTTTGAGCAATACTTCATGACAAAAAAAATTGCTATGACATAATCAAAAAGAAATATGAGGATCACCTACAATTTTTATCCTTGTAGCAAACACATGTATATGCATTTTGTTTCACAATCTATGTATAACAACTTCTTAAATTTTGTGCTCTTTTATTTTTACTTTCTCTTAAAATAAACAAAACATATGTACTCAATTATCATTTTTATGTTTTACAGGTTGAAATAAGGTTTTTAAAAAAACATCAAAATATTTGGCCTTCTTTTATAAACTTCATATTTTGTTCTTTCTATACATTGACTATAAAATTTGCGGTTATGTAATTTTATGTTAATATAATAAAAAAAATATTTACTACACATGAACAAAGGCATCTGCTTGACAAAGAGCTTTCTATCAAGCTAGAATCACAAAAAGAAATCCCAACACCAGAGCATCCACCATTCTCACACAATAATGCCCAAAGATATTGTTATATGTCTGTGGATTTAAAATACAACATATAAATGACATTTTTTTTCCAATCTCATAAACAATCATGCCTTTTTAAATAACCACTAGATCTATGGTATGCATTATTTAACGGACCATATATGTTACCATTTGTGAATATATCTACATACCCTTTTTATTTCATATTGTTATTACACTTTTGTTATATTTTGGTTATATAACACAAATTTATACATAGAATTTTATCTTCCTAATTTAGTTATATAAGAAAATTGTAGACACTAAATCACACTCTTTGGGTACATATCCAGGACCTAATCACATAATACTATTCATATGATTCAATTTATACTATTCATATGTATAACACAAATTTATACATAGGATTTTATCTTCCTAATTTAGTTATATAAGAAATTGTAGACACTAAATCACACTCTATGGGCACATGTGTAAGAGGGGAAGTTCATTTTTATATCCATACATGTACTTGCATTGCTATATCTAGATACTTTCTCGTTATCAAGTACTTTTGGCACAAGAGCCCCACATAGGGCACGATTCTTCACACACACACATAGAACTACATGGAGTCTGAAATGTAGTGCAACACATGGTCATAAGTTCACTTTGTCGGGTGACCACCGGGATTACAGGTGAACTTGGTGATCTTCCAATGACCTACATGCAATCAAGAGCGAGTATTGGAAAACATCTTGTGATAGTACAAAAATTATTTTCTGAGGTTTTTTGCAATCGCAACCAGTCTCCAACTTCTAAGCACCCCTGACCCATTCAGGTGCCCTAGTCCATGCATTTTTTGAAACTTCTGCAGTTTTCTGGATTTGGTTGGGACAATTTTCTCTTCTGTTTCATCGATTTTCTAGATCTGTATATCTTTGGGATTATTGTGAAACTAGCTAAGTACTGTATCCCTTTTATTGTTGGGCTAGGGGTCTTATAGGTCTGCTCTGATACCAAACATGATCCGAAAATGTAAGTTATACTTTTCAAACTTGAACTGTTCACAAGGATCTAGGAACTCAACATCAATTTTATGGACTTCAATTACCCCAAAACTAATCAATTCCTTTAAAAACATGCACCTCAGTATGATTTTCAATCATAACACTGAAATGTGCATACCTCATTCCGTTTTGGATTATGGATACCTAAGTCCATTTTCCTGTTTTAAATGAAGAATGCTTAGTCAAATTAATAAAAATCTATAACTGATTTTATCTGATCAAAAGCTTAATCCAAAATTGAAATTAAACATACAAAAGAATGAAATTGATAACAAAGTTCACCTAAACGGGCTACGTCTCCAGATTCTTGAAAATAGAATTGATCTATTTAACATCCAATGAAGTACAATTACACTTCAATAATGACAAATAGATCACAAAACCTAAAAATTGACTGATACTAGACCTCATGTAACTCTGCAATATGTCAGAAAGCATTCCGAAGTCAATCCAAAGCCTCTGCAGCATCTTCGTAATGTAATCTCAATGCAACTTTGTCAGAAAATAACCTACAAATGGATATTTCAAAGCATTACATGGGTGGATTCCTCTTGGAAAATGAACAATTTTTAATTTTTACACTAAGGGCTCATTTTTCCCCTAAGTGCTCCAAAATAAAGGATTTCCAATTCCTATGGTTTTTCTCAGGCCAGAAGGTACCATTCAAATACAACGATCTCTCTTTATAACCATATTGAGATCTATGGTGCATTGGTGTGGTATACTTGTTTTAACGTGAGTGGTGGGGGTTTGAATATCCCCACTAACTCCACCTTTTTATCCACATCTTTTTGGATATTACTTTTAATGGCATTAAGGCTATTTAAACACCCACATTTCTATCAATGCCTTAACCTTAACACTTTTGCACTTAACTATGCCACCATGTGGCTTCCACTTATTATTGCTACCATCCTCATATACCTGCAAGGGGGCTCGACTTTGTTGGGATGTGTCATCCCAAATATTTATGCAACATCCTCCTCATTGCGTGGTTTGGTGGAGAGCAATGTGAGATTGTCCCACATGTGTGGGCGTATAAAATAGAAACACCTCCTTAAAAGGTAGGGATGACGTTGTAATATGTGGCTTGGCCATGTCTTATGCCATTGTATCGGCCATACAATACACCGTTGATTTGTTAACTTCCCTCAGCCACATTGTGCATTGAACTATCATTCGATTCATGGGATGTGGTGACTTAGAGGTCACCTAGTTTACCTATCAAGTTATTATTGAAATCACATGTATTTTTTAAGCTATCCTTATGGATAGGTTCGAGCTCGCCTATTGTGTGGCGTCAGATATATGGGCTGAGATATGAAGTGATACACCCAATGCATGGGCCGTGTGCTTTGCCAAGGTATAATCCCAAACCACGTGGAGATAAGTTTGAACATAGTGGAGCTAGATTTCTTCACAATGAAGATGCATTATAGGTGGCCAGTTTACACAGTAACTAGTGTCAGTTGATTAACCACCATTGGTTAGCAGATTAACCACCATCAGTCAATATATGAAATGCCATTAGTTAGGGAACCGACATTGGTTTCCTGTGCGTGGCATTTTATATTTAACTCACGGGAATTAGATCTAACTTTAGTTATAAAGTGAATCTAAAGGTCATAAATGAATAGCTATGATGCCCTAAGTTTTTATATGCATATATAAACATGAAATATAGGGTTAGAAGGTTAGTTAAGAGAGAACGATTAAGTTAGATCCTTGATCCTCCTAGATTGAGAGGATGAAGAAGAAGAGAAAGAAAGAACAAGTTACATGAAGACAAATATTTCATGGAGAGAATCTGGACAGAAGTAAATAACATGTACATATATGGTAGGTAAATATCAATGGTGAGAAGAGGGTAACATATTCTATTATATTTCCTTTGTATTGTTATTGTCTCATTGTAATGGCTTGCATAGTATGCAAAGGACAAAGAGTTTATTCTTGTAGATCCACATGTTGGTGAGATCTTGTATTATAGATCCATAAGATCATGATGTATTGTTGATCCATGTAGATCTAGTCTTATATTATTAGATCCACATGTTGTTGTGAGATCTTGTATTCATAGATCCATGAGATCATGTTGTATTGATGATCCATGTAGATCTAGATATTGTAGAGTAGGTTGTCTTCATGTTTACACATGTTAATGCAGTTATGGAGAGATAGAATTACTTCTTGGTGCAAAATCATGATTACACATTGGTATACCCATGTGATAGGTATTGTTGTAGATCCATAGAGAGCTTGGTTTCAGTTCAGAGATGCAGCAGTTACTGGTTATGTGAGATTTTATTGGTGGTGTTATGGAGGCATGGTTGTATGCACTCATGGAGATCCATTTAGAGATCTGGCATAGGAAATACTCTTGGAGAGATGTATTGTATTCTTGTGGGAAGAGTTGGTTTTTACTCTTGTTTATTATATATATGAGATCTCTATCTTTAGTGGATGTAGCCCCGCATTAGGTGAAGCATGATACATGTTGTGTTATGTGTGTGTACTTTGTTTTGATTTGGATTTATCTAGTTTACATTTATGTTGCTTATATTTTGGGGAATTGTTTCCATTTCCACAGTACTATATTACCAACAACTGGTATCAGAGCTTGGTTATTTCAGAGTAAGGTTTTGATTCAGTATATTGTAAGTGGTTTACTAACAGGTGTATGAGAGAAAGGTTTGTATTTCCTGATGTGAAAATTATAGGAAGATATTTAAATCTCAAGTGGAAGTTAGAAGTGCGAGGTTGTTGGAGAATACAATGAATGACATCAGTAGGGTGACCGTGGTTGGTTATAGGGTGACCCTGGTCAGTTACTGGGAAACCTGGTTTTAAACAAAAAATCACATATCTTGAAGAATTGTGAAGATGCATGGAATGTATCTTGTTTTCTCAGGTGTCCCTAGTTATTGGAGGCACAAACATGTGGGTTAAATTAGAGATCTGGGTTATAGAGGTGTGGTTTTATCTTGGTATTGCCGTGCTTATATGTTTTGGATGCACATGGCTTACAGATTTGAGTATGAGATAGAGGAGAAGTTATGTGTCCCTGGTGCAGTTAGATGCATGAGATTTGGTAGAGAGGCTGTAACACAGAACAAAGATGTGGATTCCATTAGAGAGGTAAGTACTTTGGTTGAAGATGCATAAGAGTGTCTTGGTGTTGGTAAGGTGATGTGTTTCATCTTGGTGTAGTTTTTTATTGCATGTATGATTACTGTTAAGTTTTTTGTGCAAGGGTGGGTGCTTCTTAAAATGAATGGCTCGACACAACTATTGGCTTTAGTCGGAGTAGGCACCTAGTTTGGTGTACTATGTCATTTGTGGTGTTGTGTTCATTCCAATAGCACTGACGTCAGTCAAGGAACCGACATCGGTCATAGAGGGGAACCGGTACCAATTAGCAGACCCTGGTTGGTCTCTGTGACAATGATTTTGCACAGGGTTTCTTATAGTAGAAGAGGGCATAAATGGTTTAGTTAACTATTTTGGAGGTTCATGTTTCTGGCACATTGTGTACAGGAAGAAACGGGGTAGATCTCTTCAATGTTTTAATAAGAAAGAGGACAAAGTTGGCTCAGTTAGTCTAGTGAGACTTTGGGTCAGGTATCTCTATATGGTTCATGTTTTATTTCCTTCATTTGAAGCAACTAGTATTATGTTTGGATTGTATGCACAAGTAAAATATGTACCATGGATATTTGGTGTGTTTAAATTTTATTTCCAGAATGTGTTGGAGTCTTGAGGACAAGGGTATCTAGTCTAAGGATGAGATCCTCAATGGAAAGTCATGTTTAGACACACAGTTGCATGTAACAAAAGATGTTGAGTACACACGGATGAAAATAAGGTGATTTACCTACTTCACAAGAAGTAAAAAAAATTGTGATGTAGAAGTATTCTTTGTTTAGAAGGAAATCAGGTTTATAGTTATTTCATCTGGTTTTATTTCTCACTGATATATGTTGGAGATTTTGAGTTTGTTATCATAAGCAGTGCAGGGGAGTTCAGGTTAAGTGGGAACAAGTCATGGTTGTTGGCATTACAGATTAGACATATATGTACATGCAGAGTGAGAGAGGGATGTTACTATTTAGAGTAGCATGAGGTACACATTATTTTAGAGGACAGTCATGGTTTTGTAGGTAATTTGTATTGATTGCATGATGATGTCACTTCTAGTTTTACTTTGTGCTGCCTGGATATCCTTATGGGATGGCATTTGATGATTGTTCAGCTGGGTCGAGAAGAGAGAGAAATATTTTAAATTTTGAAGGGTGGAAAAAGGAAAATATGTTTTTTATAGGTTACAATGTGACAAAAATATATATTTACATCTTATTGATGTTTCCCTTGTTTTCTTTCATCTTGGATGGTTTGTGTAATATGTTAATGACATGTTTGCTGTTATTTTCACTTGTTGTTAGTAGCATGATTTAACATGGTTGTTTTTTTTGACATTGATGAGCACAAGATTCATATTTGGATTTGGAGTTAGTCGGTGGTAGACTTGGATCTTCTAGAGAGCCTGGTGATATGGATGAACGTACATGGTGAGTTTTTACATGTGGATATATTTTGTTTTGTGAGTCTATGATGATGTAGATATTTGTTTTTCACATGGATGCCTATGAGCATGGTTGAGATGCGTATGATCTTGGTTTAGATTCCTTGAGCATGAGTAGGGGATGTTTGTATTTGCTCTTGTTACTATGTTATTCCATGATAGATATTCTATAGATGGTTGTCTTAGACATGTGAGTTATTTATGTAGGGCTGGATTTGTAGATTGCAAGTGTTTGGATTCTTTTAGTTATGTTGGTGTTGTGGATGCATCCATTGGTTACATGTAATACTCATTTGGGCCGTAGACCCAAGATCTAGTTTTGCTTTCACATATTCTAGTTTGACTTGTCTTTGGTCAATTGCATTGGTGGTAGCATGGAGACATGGATAGATGGTTGAAGAACATGGTTGGATGGCTATGGTTGTGATAGAATCACAATACTCTAGTTTGAGTGGGAGCTCTTGCAGGTGTGTTAGTCATGATGGATTGATTACATAAGATGATTGGTGTTATGATTCATTAGGAGCTTGATGTCTGGATAGCTCTATATCACGGATCAGTAGTAGCTTCGTGTAGGTATATGGTAATTCATGGTTTGTTATCTTCTTGGTTTTTTAGAAGATGGTTTAATCTTCTTGATTACTTGAGATAATTTTTAAAGGAAAGAATAGTTAGTCTTCATGGTATGTAGAGGACGGTAATGTATAGGTATAGGTAAAGAGGTTAAATTTTTTATCTCTAAGCGGGAGATTGATGGGTTGTGGAGCTAGATTGATTCACAATGAGCATGCATTACAGGTGGTTGGTTTACATAGTAATTGACATCGATTGATTAACCACCATCAGTCAATAGATGAACCGCCATCATTTAGAGAACTGGAATCGGTTTCATGTGATTGGAATTTTATATTTAACTCATGGGAATTAGATCTAACTTTAGTTATAAATTGAATCTAAAGGTTGTAAATGCATAGTTATGATGCCCTAAGTTTCTATATGCATATATAAGCATGAAAGCTAGGATTAGAAGGTTAATTAAGAGATAAGTATTGAGTTAGATCCTTGATTATCCTAGATTGAAAGGATGAAGGACAAAAAGAAAGAACATGTTACATGAAGACAAATCTTTCATGGAGAGAAGTTGGACAAGGAAATAACATGTACAACTATGGCAAGTACATCTCAATGGTGAGAAGAGGGTAACATCTTCTACTGTATTTCCTTTGTATTATTATTATCTCATTGTAACGGCTTACATAGTATGAAAAACACATAGACTTTCTTCTTGTAGATCCACATGTTGGTCAGATCTTGTATTGTAGATCCATGAGATCATGATGTATTTTTTTATCTATGTAGATATAATCTTATATTGTTATATCCATAGGTTGTTGTGAGATATTTTATTCATAGATCCATTACATTATGTTGTATTAATTATCCATGTAGATCTAGATAATGTAGAGGAGGTTGTCTTCATGTTTGCACAGGTTAATGCAGTGATGGAGAGACATACTTAATTCTTGGTGCACATTCATGATGCACATTGGTAGACCCATGTGAGAGGTGTTGTTGCAAATATACAGAGAGCTTGGTTTTAGTTCAGAGATGTAGTAGTTCTTGGTTATGTGATATATGTTGGTGGTCTTATGGAGGCATGCTTGTAGTGCACTCATGGAGTTTCGTTTAGAGATCTGGTGGAGGAGTTACTCTTGGAGAGATGCATTGTACTCTTGTGGGAAGAGTTGGTTTGTACCCTTTTTTAATATATATATGAGATCTCTATCTTTGGTGGACATCGCCCGCATTGGGTAAACCACGGTACATGTTGTGTTATGTGTGTGTACTTTGTTTTGATTTTGATTTATCTAGTTTACATTTCCACTGCTTAGATTTTGGGGAATTGTTTCCATTTCCACAATACTAAATTCCCAACACCATGATCAACTTGGTGGGGAGATGACCACCCCACTGAGCTAACAAAATAGCTTGGCCGAGCTTAATTCAAACCCTGCAATGCATAATCAACTCTCCAAAATAAATATAGTCCCACATTGGGAATGTTAGAGAGATATATGGCATATACTCAAAAAATCAATAATGGCAATATGAAATAGGTGGCAACAACACCCCTCCTATAAAAGAGTGTGTTGAACTTGGGCGAGGGTGCCCAACCAACAAATAGTGGGACCCACCAATATTTTCATTCATTGAAGATCGGAGGTGATCAAACATGAAATTTCAACCTTTTCCACCTTTTGACAATGTGCCACATGTCACGTCCGGATTGGATTGTTGACCATTTTGACCTTGTTTTACGCTAAACTTTGCTTGACCATATCTTTCACGTATGATCTCTGTTTTCTGAGTTCTACCTTATCAACGGAAATATATTGAAATAATCTACCACTCAGTTATGGTTTAGGGAGATTTAGGGAAACTCCTGAATGTCTTAAAATGTCCTCTGGATCACACCTCCCCAATGGGAAAGGATTTTTTCTCCACCAAAGTCTTGTTGGAACTTTTGTCACCAAATATTAAATCTGAATACTCTACTGTCACATCGAAAGTACTACTGCAGTGGATTCTCTAGTCTATTATACTACATTATTCTCACTTCAAAAACTTGGTCCTGATCCCAAATCTATGGGTTATGGTCCCACCATGCTTCTTCCTTTATATTTATTTCCACATCTGCCCTCTAGGGGTCTTACACTTCGATAATTCTTGAAGCTTGTACTACCACATTTTTCTTCTAAGGTCTTACTCTTCAGAAACACAGGAAGAATATACTACTACACATGCCTTCTGGGGACCTTTTACTTTAACAACATATAGTATTTATAGAAGTAGATACTATCACATCTACCCTATAGGGTTCTTACACTTCAAAAGCACCAAGAAACATATAATGCTACATCTTCCCTTCAAGAGGTCTTACACTTCAACAATACTTAAAAATCACCACATCTTCCCTCTAGGGGTCTTACACTTCAGAAGATGTCACGTCTATGATGATCAACTACCATTCTATTGTATGGTCACAATGCCTTGACATAGAACGACGATCCAAGCTGACACCAGTGGCTCAACTGTCTACATAAATGGCTGACAAATCTCCAAGCTTATAAATATGAGTTAAATCTTGTATCCAAGTTGTACCATGCACTCAAAAGATAATTAGGAGATATGATTGGAGTATTAATCAAAATTTTCCCAAGTAAGAAAATACATTGAGCATGGTAAACCTGTCTCTCAGCTTTTCTCACAAAAGCTGAACTCCAAAACCCTTCAAAGCTAAATGGGAAAACTATCTCATATAACAATCAATCAGAATCCCATAACACAATCCCTGAATTAATTGCATGTTATAAAAAATCAAGAGCTATGCAAAATAAATTTGAAAAATTATTTACCAACCCATGCTAACGAACTTTCATCTGTAGGTATTACCTGATCCAGGGTTGAATTTTCAACTGATGGTGGAGCCAGGAACTTCATTTACCTTTATCAACAGGCATGTATTCCATCTTTGGCTTTACCATTCTACTGATGGTGAGATGGATGAATTTTCTAACAAGTGTCCACCTCGATGTCCATTCATATGGACAATGAGTGCAAATTTTCCTCTTGTCATTCTTCTAGGATGAGGAAACACTGTTGCCATTTCTTGCTTCTGAATGATGAGATTGGTCTTTTCCATTTGCCTTGTTCTTAACGAACGACATCAACTTCTTCATCAATGTCCTTCTCTTCCAGCAATTGGCAACAAAATGGTTATGTAATCCACAAAAAGTACAGGGAAAAGCATTCCACATTTTTTGAAAATCATAGCCATACTTCTTAAACTGAAAGAGTGGATCAGAAGTTTTACAACCTTCATGGTGCTTATGGTAAGAAAGTGGAGGTGGAATCTTGATACCTCTACACTAAATTTTCTTATGAAATCCATACTGTGATGACGAAGCACTAATTTCCTGCTCAGAATCTTCCTGCAGGACTAGTGGGGTATACACTTTTCTTTCAAAAGCTTGTCTTCCATTGGCGTGCTTAGAGCATTCTCCAATATCCATTCCTACACTAGTAAAACCCAATCCTACAAAACGAGGATGATCCTCAACCTGTATTGGGTTAGAAATTCCTTGACTATCTTTGCCAAGACCTCTTCCATCAAAACCCATCTTATATAACAATTTGTATCTAATGCCTCTAGTATGCTTTTCAAACAAACCAAAGACATCATTACTTGAATCCAAAACTGAATGGGAGGAAGAAGAAGATTCTCGTGGTGAAAAACTTACAGTGCACTCTGTCATGGTCTCTACATCTGAAGTAGAAGGAATTGCCTTCTTCCGATCACCACACTATAAACTAATCAAGAGCTCATCCTTTGATGCTAGCTACTTTTTCAACTGATCAAATTGATCTTTGAGGGAATAGATATTACATCACAAGAACACATTTTCATCCTATATTTTTCTATTTATGATCTCGATCTCTTCCAGTATTTCCCTCTTCAATGATTTCCCCATGATTACCTGCAAACCAACTGTCTTCTTGAAATATTGTAAAACTAATGAGTAAGAAGATCAAGCCAAATAGTCTGCACTGATGGTATTAGCAAATCACAAACTGGTATACAAATACAACTGAAGCAATCAAGAAACCAGCTATGATACCAAACATGAGCTAGGGGGTCTTAGAGGCCTTCTCTGATACCAAAAATGATCTGAAAGTTGTTATAATTTTCAAACTTGAACCATTCAACAAGGATCTAGGAACTCAACATCAATTTTACGACTTTCAATTACTCCCAAAACTGATTAAGTCCTTTAAAAACAAGCACCTTAGTCTGATTTTCAATAATAACACTGAAATGTGCATACCTCATTCCGTTGTAGATTATGGATACCTAAGTTCATTTTACCATTTTAAATGATGAATGCTTATTCAAATTAATAAAAATCTATTACTAAACTTATCTGATCAAAAACTTCATCCAAAACAGAAATAAAAACATCCACAAAGAATTAAATTGACAACGGAGTTCACCCAAATGGGCTATGTCTCTAAATTCGTGAAAATAGAATTAATCTTTTTAATATCCAATAAAGTAAAATAACCCTTCAATAATAATAAATAGATCACAAAACCTACAAATGGGTAGATACCAGACCTCATGGAACTCTGCAATCTGTCAGAAAACATTCAGAAGTCAATCCAATATCTTCAAATATCTACAACCTTGTGGAACTCTGTAATATCTTCGTAATGCAATATCCCTACAACTATGTTCAAAAAGTACCTACAAATGGAGATTCCTAAGAATTACATGAAAACAAATCCCATATGGTTGGATTCCTCTTGGAAAAATGAACATTTTTTCATTTTTACACTAGGGCCTCATTTCACCCTCTAAGTGCTCCAAAAAAGAAGGATTTCCAAAATTGCCATCTTAAGACCTATGGCTCTGCTCAGGCCATAGAAGGTACCCTTCAAATACAATGAGCTCCTTTTATAACCATGTCAAGCTCTATGGTGTGTTGGCGGGGTATAATTGTTTTAACGTGAGTGGTGGGGGTTTGAATCTCCCCACTGACTCCACCTTTTTATCCACAATCTTCGTGGATTTTACTTTTAATAGCACTAAGGCTATTTAAACACTCACATTTCTTTCAATTCCTTAACCTCCACACTTTTTCACTTAACTATGGAACCACGTGGCTTCTCCTTATTGTTGTTATTATCCTCATGGACCTGTAGGGGGGCTTGAATTTGTTGGGATGTGTCACCCCAAATCTTCATGCAACATCCTCCTCACTGCTCAGTTTGGTGGAGAGCACCATGAGACTGTACCACATGCGTGGGTGTATTAAATGGAAACACCTCTTTAAAAGGAAATGCCAACATTGTAATATGTGTTTTGGCCATGTATTATGCCCTTTTTGGGCCATACAATACACCACCAAGTTGTTAATTGCCCCCGACCACACTGTGCATTAGACTATCAGCCGAGTCATGGGCCATGATAATCTGGGAGGTTGCCCATGGTTTACCCGCTAAGTCATCATCAAGCTCTCATGCATTGTTTAACCTACCCTCATGGGTAGGTTCGGGCTCGCCTATTGTAAATGTTCGTCGAGTATATGGGCCAATTCAATGAGGTGATAGGCCCAATGCATGGGCCATGTGCATATAACAAAGGTATAATCCTGAACAATGTGGAAATAAGCTTGAACTTAGTGGATATAATCATGATTGACTTGGTGGGGAGTTGACCACCCCACCCAGCTAACAAAATAGCTCGCCTGAGCTTAATTTGAACCCTACAATACAAAATCAACTCTCCAAAACAAACATAGTCCCACATTGGGAATGTTAGAGAGATATATGGCATATAATTAAAAACATGATAATGGCAATATGAAATAGGTGGCAAAGGCACCCCTCCTACAAAAGAGTGTGTCAAACCTGGTTGAGGGTCCCCAACCAACAAATAGTGGGGCCCACCAATGTTTTCATTTTTTGAAGACCGAAGGTGCTCAAACATGAGCTTTCAACCTTTCCACCTTTTTCCAATATGCCATGTGTCAACGCATTTAGACTTGGATTGTTGACCAGTGTTGACCTCATTTTCAAACCTGGACTTTGACTGACCATATCTTTTGTGTATGAGCTCCATTTTCTGAGTTCCACCCATCGACAAAAATCTCTTAAAACACTCTACCACTTGGTCATAGTTTAGGGAGATTTAGGGAACTCTTGAACGTCCCAAAATTTCCTCTAGATCAATTATACCTAGGGTTTCATTTTTATCTTGCTTATTGCTTAGGTCAGATTTGTACTTTATCACTTTATTTATCAATTGTTATACTGTAATTAGGGTTTAGCATAATCCTTATTTTTTTAAAATCATTTGGTGAACCCTTCTAATTCGGACTCTCTTAGATCCTCTTTTTTATCTCATGGCTCATGAGGTCTCTCAAGTCTCCTTATTTTACTTGCTTTGAATGCACCCATCTTGTAAAGGTTCTCTCCATAAAACCATATACATCATGTATCTTCCTATCAACATGCCACCCACTCAAGTCAGTGTTATCTTTGATCATCTTTATGATGACTCTCTTGGTTCTAACTGTAATCAATCTATTTGCACATCCATTCAAGCTCTTCATTCTTTCAAGATAAATTTTAGGCTATGGAATCCACGATTACATCTCTAAAATCTGAAATCCAACTCCTTAAGGATGCTTCTCGGGATCAGAATCATTCTTCTTCTACATCTCATCCTCATTCTATATCTTCCACATGTGCTCATATTAGTGAACCCCAAGTATTATTGCTCCATGTGCCTCTAAAGTTTGATCTCAATTGATTAACTTTCCATCTACTCATTGTTATCCTCTGTATCGGCTTTCAAAATACCAAGGTCTTCTATATTATAATTACCATAGAATCAATGGACATAATGACAATGATTGTTATGTTCTACACCGACAAATTATCCATCTTAATCATTGTTATCTTATCTCGTTTGCTACAAAAAATAATGCTACATGTTCATCTTCAATTTTTATGTCTCATCAGGTTCCTAAATTTTATTCATCTATGTCTAATGAGCATCATGCCATCACTTCTAATATGCCTTCTTCAGTCATTCAAGCATCTTCTACACAAGCCACTCTCCCTATGAAAACAACTATCAAAATCAGTCCACCATCTTCTCCTATCAATTCTTCTGCAGTGTTACCAATCCCAAATAAGAAACCACTCACTAAGCAAGACCAAAAAATTCTAGATGGCCTCTTTTGAATTCCACCATTCAAGGTCCCTCTCAAGAGTCTACTTCATCGTTCAATCACTTTTGTCAAGCAAACTACTCCTTACATTGGTGGCTTGGACACATTTCAAACACAACCATAGATATTCATCTCTTATACACTTGGGGGAATCATAGCTTCTTCCCCCCTTGCATTTCTATCAAATGTATCCATCATCTCACACACTTAATGCTCCACACTTAATGTCTAATATTTCTAAGCAATTTTACACAACTTAGTACACTTTGTATCGTCAACACCCTATGGTTCAATCTTGTGCTCCAGTTCACACTTGACTGTTGAGGGCATACTAAATTCATGAACCTAACACACTAGACACTTCACACTTTGTGTATTTACAACATCTCTTTCTAACATCTATGATTACACACATTTCACGCTCTATACACACATGACACATCTTTCTAACATCTCATTCTCAACACATCACACTACCCGATGATGCACTCTAATTACACAGTTCATACTTGACTGTTGAGGGTCTAAAACTGAAATGAACCTCACTGCACTCACACTCTCTATACTCTATGCTTCATTGATCATATATTTCTAATGCACAAATTCAAACCACTTCCTGATGACACACTCTTGTTCTATGGTTCATTCTTGACCATCGAGGGGTATTTTATAAATGAACCTCATCTCATGCATACACATCCACTCGGAGGGCACACTACTCTTATCACACTCACTTTGCATTCCATCCCATTCACACTCACAACATACTGTATACAAGGTTCATTTTAAGAGACCTATGAGAAATTGAAGGTGGAATATTCCAGGTGAATATCCTCAAAACCAATTTTGCGAACATGGTGAATTTTTTGGGGGGTTGTGTGTAAATTTTTCACCTAAAAGAAGCTTTCATTTTCAAGTCATGCGATAGAAAGGCTGCAGACGCACGCCAAGAGATTTGTTGTCATACGAAAAAAGGTTGTTGTCGTGTGACAAAAAACCTCCTATCGTGCAACAGTAAGGTTGTTGTCACATGATAAACAACTTTCTATGTTTTCACTATGTGTTAGTGAGGGTGTTGTCCATGTTTTGTTATGGCAATAAAATTGATTGTCATATGACATTGTAAATCTCATGTCGTGTATCTGCAGCCTCTGCTCTTTTGTCATGTTTCAACAACATATGGATTTCACGAATCAACAACATCCTGTCATGCATCAACAACATCCTTCCATGCATAAAAAATTTCCTATCATGCGTTAACAACCTACCCTACAAGTTCATAGTACTTGAAATGTCGGTACCTCAGTAAAATAGTAGTAAGTTAGTAGTATACTACCTGACGAATCACCTAGGTTTTTATAGGAGACATTTTCAAATGTAGGAGAAGATGACCCCTAAAAATATATATATTGTAAATATTAGGTGAACATGTCACTGACCTGCTTCAAAAAATTCAGCTTTTCAAATTTTCCTAAAATGGAATATTCGCCTCTAAAAAAATCCCTGACTGCATATCTTGGATACATATATTCTTATTTTTCTTATACTCATTACATGTGTACTTTGTTTCCATCCTAGAAAAATATTTCATATGTCATTATCTTTCTATATATACACATACACGTTCCCTTACCTTCTAGTTGTGAATGAATCCTTTACACAGATCGTTACACACAACACGAATATTTGGCACTGTACCTCTTACTAGTCCCACAACAGCTCTTGAGGGCATCTACATTCATTTCCATACCACAGGTGTTATTCTTTTGTTTGATACTATTTCATATTCATACTAGCACACTACTATATCAGATCCTACATGTTTTTACATACTTTCTATATTTCTAACATGCTAATGGATGTTTTATGTGCAACATTTTCTTTGCAAGCCTATTTGCCACCATGGTTCTCTGTTACTTTGTTTGCTATTCTTTTTCAATGTTTTCCATTATATGTCATTATTTGCAGGATATGTCCTTTGTCTTGTGTGTACATTATATGCTTTTGGTCACTTCGGCCCTGATTGTCTTACAAAATCATGAGCGATGTCTCATGTTTGAAACCCACTTTGTGTTGTCTTCTTTGTCTTCTTGTGTGATAGCTTACACATTGTATTCTATATGCATATTTGTTTTGTTTGTATTAACACATGTTTCCTAGCCACTTTGTTTGCATGTGCCTTGGTTTCTACCATGCAAATTCCCTTCCCCTCTATAGAGCTTCAGTTTCATATGTGCATTGATTCCTCCTTTTGGCTACATTCTCCTAGTGACATCACATGCATCCCAAACTATGGGGGCATATATTGGGTGAATCAGTCACCCCATTCAGCATTATATAGTCATAGTTCATAAATGTATAGTACATGAAAAATCATCAGTTACAAAAACATATTAGAGTCTGAATTGGGTCTTCAACACAACAAGGATGCCAGTTACCAGGTAAAGACACGAGTGCCTAGGCGCCCTTGACCCTTCCTGGGGGGTTATGACTAGGGGAAGTTACAATTATTTTCTCACATTGACACAATTTCCAGTACTTTACACAATGGATTTCACAGAACAAGAGCATTCCTCCAGCAATCAACATGCATGTTATCTCCATTTTCTATTTTTACGTTGGATTGAACTTGAACAAAGTAGGATCACACCATCTGTAGTGGTGTATAAATCATCGGGAAGCAGTCATGGTTGGAGAATAACACTAGACCTTTCTCCCCAACACTTTTTCTATTGTGGTGTGAGATCACCCAAAAAAACTCACACTTGGGATGAGATCACCAAAAAAACTCATCCTTTTACAACATTTTCAAGATCCTTTCTACACTCTTCACTCATACAGATCAAGTGCAGATGTTCCTTTTCACATTTTTACACACCTTTACATGATTTTTACATATTTGGATCAAATTTTTCATATACACATATTTGACTACTTATTTTCTCTTCTCTTTTACAGGTCTATCCATACTTGGAAAAATCTAGTAGTCTAGCCTATTATCAATCAGTGTAACTTGTAAAAGGGAAACCTAGGTACAATGCATTACAACACATATACGCATATCATCCCTGATGTGGTCTAAGATGTAGTGCAGTAATTTGGTAGCTTCCACGCTTCACTCTTTGGGTGATCACTTCAGGGTTAGTCCTAGGTCTCCCAATTATGCATATTTATTTGCCATTAAGTTTACATGTGATTTGTGGGCATGCGTATGCATATCTTATCTATTTTACAGGTTATCGAGCATTCACTCAAAAAAATAAAGTGGAGTGAAGCTAGATGTATACCAAAGGAAATCACACAATAAAGCTCCATTTCTAGGTCCTAGAAATGATCAGAACCTAAGTATTCATAGTGAGACAACTCATGCCCAGTTAAGTCACCAACACCTAGATGCTCCTTGTCCTTGTTCATGGGAACTTTTGTCCTATGTAGCCTCTTACATCTCTAGAACCCTCAGTCGATGCCTTCAACATTTTCATCTATTACCTACATGTTCTGGACATCAGCGCCTAGTCCAGGATGCCATCTCCAAGATCATACAAAATCAAATAATGGGCACCTTCCATGTCTCATTTGCTTAGGGTACTCATGACTTGTTAGTCATGCATTTATATATTGTTCATCTTACTATATATTATGGGTCATCCTTTTAGTTGTCAATTGCAAAATTTAAACATAGTTACTCATATAAATATAATTTTAATGTCACCATTTAGATTAAGGATCAGAGGATTTAACAGTTTGGAATATTGGGAAATGGAAGGTGGCAGTCCATTGGCAGGTTTCTAAGAGCATCAGGAAGGGTTTATCAAGGTTGGAGTCAAGGAAGGGGGTTTTTTTGCATACAGGCATGGGAGTTGAAGGCAGTTGTTTGAAAGGTTGAAGTTTTAAGGGAGATAAAAGGTTTATGATTAAACTAAAATGGAAGATCCTAGCCTAATCTGATGTTATGCAAAGTAGTAAATAACAGCTAAATAAATAAAGGAAATGACCCAAATAACTAAGTAAATAGAAATGTAAAAACCTAATATGCAGTAGAGGGTTAAGAAATCCTTAGAATATTCAACACATGTGTGGGACCATGTCTTAGTGTGAACCAGGAAAATAAGAGGAGGAAATGACCACACAGAAGCTTGAGAAGCACATATCCAAGCTTCCTAACTGGACAAGGGTGCAGGGAAAGTGATCAGGGCACCTGTAGGCACCTTGGTCTATGGAAATGGTTTAAAACCCTCCTATAAGGTGTCACTATATGTTCACCTATAATTTATTCTTCTCCACTAAGTTGGTGGATTGCGTCAGATGTCTTTGTAAGACCTACAATAAGGAATCACCTAAAAAACCCTAGACAAAACATCAAAACCCTAAAAAAGAAAGATACATATGAAGGGGTTGGACTATCCTCAACTACCATAACGGTGGTCTTACTAACTAAGCATTGCATTACATCTCAGACAAAATGTAGTTCTAGATGTGTGTGTGAAAATTGTGCCCTAAGTGCTCTTGTGCCAGTCGCACTTTGTGAAGTAGCGAGCAAGTAACTAGATGTAGAATGTAGTATATGTGTACATGGAAATAATAAACTCATCTCCTATGAAGTGTGATGCAGATGAACCAACCTTGTGTGTCTTGTGATGGAGCTATATTGATGTAAATGTATCTTTAGGTGTTTTTTATGGATGCAAATCTAGATGGTGATAATAGATACTTAGTGCTTGGTCCCTCATTATGGTCTCATAACTTTATATTTATATGGTTCTCTTATTTTAATTTCATAATCAACCTCAAAAAGGCCAACCACTAAAAATATGGAAATTTCAAATTGCTAAAAAGTGCCAAAAATATGGAAGCAAAGTAAAAATAGGATCAGGGTGCCCAGAGGGGACCAGGGCACTTGGGGCACCCCAGTCGGGAATAGGAATAACACAAAATGGCAAAAAACTAGGCAAGTATGGCCGGAGGACTAGAAGCGATGACAAAAAGCAAAGTAAAAAGGACAAAGGACATGGGTTAATTAATAGTTTCTTTACTCAAAAACCATATGAATAGTAGTATCATACTAAGACTAAATATTGAATCAAAGTGCGTGATTTAGGGACTACATTTTCCCCCACTTTATGTTGGTGAGTAGAATGCTTTGTAATATAAAGTAGATAGAAATGTGTACTTGATATCCATGTAGAGTGATGTAGAAAAATGTGCCGAAAGACTAGACAAAGTGTGGAGTGACAAAAATATGGAGTGTGGAGACTAAAGATGCAAAAAATGTAAAAGTGATGAGAGTAAACTTAGGGCGGAAGTGCATGTGTGGATGCCAATGTGTCTAGTGTACCTGCATGGTTAGTATCATGTGTGTGATGTACTTGCCATGTGTTTGTTGTTTTTGATTGCTTGCTTCCCATATAGATGGACCTATAAAAGAGAAGACGATCAAGTAGTCAAATATGCATGTATATGTGTAAAAATGCAAAGAAACATCTAAAAATAATATAAAAATGCCAATGAAAAAGAAGCATGTGCACCTGATCCGTGATGAGACAAAAGGGTGTATAAAGGATATCTTGTAACTGTTAATAAAGTGCAAGTTTTTTGGGTGATCTCACACCACTGTGGCCGAAGAAGTGTAGGGAGAAAGTTGTGTTATTCTCCAACTTGTAACTGCTTCTCTGAGATTAGTGAAGAGATCTCTGTACTTTCTTTTGTTTGGGTGATCTAACGCCACTGACCGAAGTAGTGTAGAGAGGAAAGTTTGATGTATCCTCCAACCTGTAACTACTCCCCAAAATGTTAAGGACAATATTCCTTATAAAATACGTTGTGTATGGGGTTCGTAAAATGGTCTAAATCCACTCACAAACTGTAGAATGAACTATGCCATGGATAATGACTGTAAATTATATTGTAAACTGAATTATAAATTGAACTATACTGGTACCGTGTGTAAACCCCAAATTATTTCCCCCTCTTTGGGGGTGCATGTGACATCACAGACAGGATGATGTGGCCCAAAAAGAGGACTGACCACTTAAATTGTGCCATGGAGGGGGAAGGGAACGTGCTTGGTAAATACCAAGGCACACACAAACAAGTGGCTAGGAAAACAAGTGTTAGTACGAACAAGCATGCATGTAGAAGACAAGTATAAGCTAAACAAATAATTTATAAGCTAGAACATGATCAAACAATGTAAACACTCAAAGATATAATCGTAGACCACATAAAACAAGTTACAAACATGGGACACCACTCATGATGTCACAAGACACTCAAGGATGTCATGACGGCAAACAAAACAAGTATGTGCAAACAACAAAGGGAAAATCCCACAAACAATAACAAACAATAACAACCAAACAAACAAGTATGGAAGAAAATATCCCTGCATAACAAATGTTGCACATGAAGTACCCATTAGCATCTTAGAAAAAAAAAAGCATGTCAAAGCATGTATAACCTAATAATGAAAAGTGCTAAGTAAAAAATGAAACAATATCACTTATACTGGATGAATGTGGATGCCCCCAGAAGGTAACATGGCTAGCATCAGTGCTACATGTATAAGCTCTGTATCTACAATCACAACTAGAAAAGAACGTGAACGTAATGTTCGTATAGTAAAGATAATGACATAAAAGAGATCTATCTAACATGTGGAGTAAAGTGAACATGTAAAGACACGTGCAAGAAAGAGTAAATGCAACCATAAAATGTAGTGTGTTGTAGATGGATGGAATGGAATGCAAAGTGGATTATAGGAACCGCGTACCCCCCGTGTGAATGAAATTATATGTAGTGAGGTTCATTTAGTATGCACCCTTCAGCAATCAATAATGAACCAAAAATGAGAGTGTGTCATCAGGAAATGGTTGAACTATGTGTTGTGTATAGTACATTGTGATGAGCGTGTGCGGTGATGAGATACAACAAAGAGATGAACTATGTATGACCCTATAGTGTAAGCGTATGTCAGGAATATAGATGAAGAGAAATGGGGGTGGTGATTTAGCGTAAAGCGAATACCAATAAAACAATGTGAGTGAGAGTGATGATGTAACCTATGACAAGATGATTCTAGAAGAAGTGACCATATAGCCTAAAGTGTATATCACTTAATCCTAGGAATATGTCGCATGAAGGAAGATTGAATGATGAACGTGTGATGAGCGAGTATGGTGTGCTCCATTTTTTGATGTATATCCTTCAATAGTCTAGTAAAGACCATGAGACTAGAGTGCATCATAGGGTAATGAGTGTAGCACGTAAAGGTGAATATGAAAAATACGTAATATGTGTAGTAGGATGAACAATGTGACGATTCAGTTTTTATAGATTGTAAAGATGTATAACATAGTGAATGTAAGATGTAAGGTGTAACATGCGAGATGTGAAGGATAGTCTAATAATGTGAAGATGCATTTCTATGATGTGTGATGAATGCTCACTACATGTGACAACTATGGTATGGTCGTAGGAGTCATTGTAGTATGTGTATGACATGTATGCAAGACAAAATAGTATGGTGTGTAGATAGTGTAGGGTGTATCGAAGACTCAAAATGCATATGATCCTAGACTATAGTGTAAAAGGTAGTATGCATGATGTGCGATGTATCATCGAATGTGTCAAAAGACACAATGTATAGTGACCTACTGTGCAGTGTGTGGGGTTCCATGTGTAGAAGAATCACCTCAACAGTCAAGTGTGAACTAAAGAACAAGAGTGCATCATAGGGTAATGGTGATGGTACCATGTGGATGACGATGTATGTAATGTAGGTGACTATGCGAATGTGAGAGTGTGGATATATGTTAAATGCAATTATGAGAGGTATGCGTTGATGCTAGGATGGGAGGGAATTGTGTGAGTGCTATTTCCACCCAAGTGTGGAAGATGAAGAATCCATCACATGTAATGTAATCTACGAGATCATCAATTTTAGGGTCAAAACCATAGGGTTCTCACATCAGAAATCATGATAAGCAATAGTGTCGGGTTAGTCGTACAATGAGCCATGGAAGTGTAAACAATATATGCACATATCACATTCCTAATTAGTGAAAGGTAGTAAGGGACACCCATGCACATGCCAACGAGTGAGATTTTGTGAATATACAAGAAAAAAACTGGTTGCAAATTAAAACATGACCAAAAATCATTGGGAAATGATATATTTATATGATCATGATCTAATGTGGCTCCTATATATGTAAGCCAAGACTATCCTAATCTAAGTGGAGTAGAAGGAGGTTTATGCAAAAGGTAGAGTATGAGATGGAATACATGTAGACCATAAGCTACAGCTATGATAGTGATGAATCCATAATATAGATGAGGATTATGTGCATTGGAGGATAAAGATACTTCAAAAGTCAATCCAATTCTAGCCAAGCCACCATGTGAACATATACTGACATTCGCAAGTAGGATCAAATGGAATATGTTCCCAATATGAATCATTCATGAAAAGTGTGCATGTGAAGGGATGTATCACACTGATGAAGGTGGCCATGTGAGAATGTGGAGAAGCTAAAACAACATCTGATGTAGAGAGAAGACCCTCGATAAAATGACCATAATAGTAGTAGTAGTAGGGGGAGGAAGCAGAGTAGGAAGGAACCACATCAATGACATAAATAACACCCTCAAGTGGTGGAAAATGAGGCAGTTTGTCCATTTCTTGAGGGACATCTGTAGTATAATTGCATGTGGAATAGGAAGATTAGTCTTAGGATCTCCAGTCAGAATATTTGTTAAGCATCATGGTCATAAGGTACAAATATATTCAAAACCTTTATGTATGCATTTGACACAATGATGTATGCTAGAGGTAACAACCTGCATGACATGGAGCCATGGCCTGCGAATATAATAGTTTTATGAGACCAGAAAGTCAATAAAAGAATAATAATGTGTTAACATTTTTTGGCCCTACAATGATAGGAATAACAATGTGACCTATGCATGGGTGAACTAAACCATTATATGCATTAAGTGAGAGAGATGATGGATTGAAATTCATTGAGCTGAAAGACCTATATTTTCAAGGAATGATGTAGGACAAATATTAAGTTCTGACTCCGTTATTAATTAGAGTATGCTTGACACCCACATTATAGATGTGAATCATGATATGCAAGGGTGGATCATTGTCAAAAGTCTTGATATTAGCGGGGAAGATTAGATTTGAATGCTATGTGTTGTGGAAAGGAATGCATCAATTTTTTTTTGATGGACTGAGTTAGGATGCATATCAACATGCATGTGAGTAGCAGCAAGAAGATGTTAGAATCTATGCCTTACATCACGATGTGTAATAAAATAATCATTAATTGAGATAGTCATGATGACTATACTTTAGAATGATACGTGAAGAATGAGGACCCTAAGAGCATGAAGATCGAATACGGGTTCACCAAAATGATTAAACTAAAATGTGATAACCTAGTGTAATATAATGATGCTATGCAAAACATTAAATAACAACTAAATAAATAAAGGAAATGAATCAAGCAACTAACTAAACAAAAATGTAAAACCCTAATGTGCAAGATATGGTTGGGAAGTCCTTAGCTGATTCAAAAAAGGTGCAGGGTTGTGTCGCAGTGAAAACTAGGTGAACAGGAGGAGGAAATAACCACACAGAAGCCTGAGAAAGGACAAATACGAGCTCTCTAATGGAACTGGGGTGCTTGGAAAGGGATAAGGGCGCCCATGGGTGCCCTTGTCTAAGATCCGGGTGCCCTAGTTTGCAAAAAAAAAGCCTAAAACCCTCCTCTAATGTGTCGCTGGATGTTCACTTGTATTTTCTTATTATCACACTAAATTCGATAGACTGCGTCAAATTTCGTTGTAAGACCTGAAATAAGGAATCACCTGTAAAACCCTAGACAAATTATCAAAACCCTAAAAAAGAAAGATGCATATGAAGGGGTCAGTCTGTCCTCAACTGACACAATGGTGGTTTTACTAATTGAGCATTGAACTACATCTCAAACCCAATGTAGTTCTAGGTGGGTGTGTGTGTGTGTGTGTGTAAATCGTGCCCTAAGTGCTCTTGTATTAGTCACACTTTATGAAGTAACGAACAAGTAACTAGATGTAGAATGTAGTAAATGTGTGTGTGGAAACAATAGAATCCCCTCTTATGAAGTGTGATGCATATGCACCATCCTTGTGTGCCTTGTGATGGAGCTAGATGGATGCAAATGTAGCTTCAGGTTCCTTTGATGGATGCAACTCTAGATGACGATATTAGATGCTTAGTGTTTGGTCCCTCATTATGGTCTCATAACTTTATATTTATATGGTTATCTTGTTCTAATTTCGTAATTAACCCCAAAAAGGCCAACCACTAAAAATATGGAAAGCTCAAATGGATAGAAAGTGCCCAAAAGATGGAAGCAAAGTACAAAGAGGATCAAGGCACCCAGAGGGGACCAGGGAGCCTAGGGCACCCCAGTCAGGAATAGGAATAACGTAGAATGAAAAAACAGACTAGGAAGCTTTGGTTGGAGGATCAAAAGTGATGAAAAAAAGAAAAATAAAAAGGCCAAAGAACATGGGTTAATTAGTACTTTCTTCACTCAAAAACCATATGAATAGTAGTATGAGATCGGGACTAAATATTGACTCAAATTACGTGATTTAGTGATTACAACATCTGACATAAGAGCCACCTACGACACTATTCTTATCACACAAACGTAGAACTACATGGATTCTGAAATGCAGTGCAATTCTCGGTCGTAAGTTCACTCTGTTGGGTGACCGCCGGGATTACAGGTGAACTCGACAATCTTCTAGTGACCTATAGGTGATTAAGAGGGAGTATTCGTGAACATCTTGCAATGCTACAAAAATAAGCTTCCAATATTTTTCACAGTCACGGGCACCCAAAACTAGTCTCCAGCGCCTAGGTGCTCTTGACCCTGTCTAGGTGCTATAGTTACAACATTTCTGACACTTCTGTAGGTTTTTGGGTTTGGTTGCAACAGTCTACTCTTCTGGTCCACTAGTTTTCTAGCTCTGTATATCTTTGAGATTATTACGAAACCAACTAAGTACTCTTTCCCTTCTATTGTACCCAGGGTTTCATTTTTATCTTTCTTATGGCTTAGGTCAGACCTATACTGTATTGCTTATAAGTTGTTACACTGCAATTAGGGTTTAGCTTTTTGTTAAATCACTAATAAAAGATAAAATAGTATTTCTTTTCAAAATAATATAATGAAATTGAACCTTCTCTTGTATTTCCTACCAATGAATCCCTTGCAACCCCTAAAGGTGTGGGTGTTGGTAAATATTATGTTTTAAGACACTAATGCTTAACAAGCATTAGTTCATCTCCAAATTTTTACTCTTTTTTCTTTGTTTGCATAGCTTATATTAACATAATGGAAGTACATTTTTCTGTCTATACCATATATTTTATTTTGAATGTTGAAAACTTGGGAATAACTTTGGTTGATATTTGTCAACTTTTGAAATGGATGAAATGGTTTTAATTATGTCAACAATACTAAAGGTTTATGGGACCATATAAAACTCTACCTACTTAAAGATTTGTGGACTTAGTGGTATCTTTTAGAAGCATCCTCATCCTCATGTTAAATTGAGTTAGCATCTCCTCCAAAAAAATATTTTTCTTTCCTCAAATAGCTCCATCACAAAATCAACTCTTAAAATTTCCTTATACTTGGCTTTGATGTTTGTGTACCTTGGGTATTCAATGGTGAAATGCTCATATGTTTCTACTACGCCTATATCAAATAAAACACAAGTACTCTCTTACCATGGTTCCTTAGCCATTGTCCATATTCCTGCCTTACATCTAATCTTGTGGGAGCTAGCTCTTAGTTGAGAAATGAAAATATTATCCCTCCATTTAATTTCAGACCATATATGTGCTTTTTCACAATGTTCATATGTTGGGTTGAACTCTATAATAGAGAGTTGACACTTCGTTCTTGTTTTCTTCCTCCACATCACCATTCTAAATAATATTTTTTCATGTCTTTGTGAATGTTTTAACATTCATCCAGGATAATATCCCAATCTTCCATCCATTTGTGGCTCTACTTCATCCATGTGTTCTTTCATTTGTGCAACTCTTCCCTTCTTGTAACACTGGCCCACCTTTCAGTTCTCACATTTTCTATTTTTGTAAGTAACATATAAGCTTGATCATAGCGGTTGCCTCTAGAGGGAAGGTCAAAATTTAGACTAGGATGATTTCATAGAGAAATGTAATCTCAATTCTACATTTTTTCAGAGTTAGTCACTTGCAGATCCTTTCTATTGGTCTCCATTTCGAACTCGTCATTCCACTGGTCCATACCTCACAATCATATAATACTATCATTGTGACAAGTAACCCAAAAAGAACCTTGGTAGTCTTCCAATCCCATAGATCAGAATTCTTGCACTTATTTTAGAGGGCATAAAGAGCTCTCCATCCCCCTTATATACTTTTCATCCTACAAGTATCATGGTTGAGTTTTCTTATGAAACTCGAGGCCAAGATATTTGTATTCTGATAACACTTTAAGAGATTTACTACAAACTTAAAATTGAAATGTTAATTCTTCCCTTTCACTGAGAAAATCATAATTTTGGTTTTGTCAATGTTTACCTCCATCCCCACTTCTATACAGAATAGATATAAAGAATGAAGGTGATCCTATAAATCTTGGATTGTCTCTACCATTAAAACTAAGCCATCTGTATATAGTAGCCATTTCACCACATATTTAGCCAAGTGGATTCCTTTCCCTCCAAATTTTTTTATCCACTCCTCTAGTTTGTCGATGTATAGCACAAACAAAGCTGGGGAAAGACGACAACTTTGTTTGACACCTATATCACTCCCAAAACCCTCAGATAGACTTACCTACATTTTTATTTTAGCCTTGAATTGCTCATATAATATGTGAATTGTTTGCCTATACTGTGCTTAGACCCCTAGTTCTTCCATTATGCTCAACAATTTTCTCATTGGCCTCATGTCAAATGCCCTTTTGGAGTTTACAAAGAAACAATTTGCATCCTCTTTTTTATCCCATACTTTGTCAACTAAGTCTCTAAGCATGACACACAGATCGATGGTTGAATGTTTGGGTTTGAAATCCACTTGTCCCGTTGCTCTTTTTCCTCTTTCCTTCACCCAACTACCAATTCTACACTCTATCATACTCTCAAACTTTGCAAAAAGAAAATTGACCACAATAGTTCGGTAATTGGAGGGATTATTTATATCTCTAGTTTTAAACATAAGTATAGTTAAACAAGTTGTCCATTTTGGATTACCTCATTGAGGTGCAAGGATTTCTGCTCCCCATTTTAGATGCCCCACTTGAAGGTTGTCTATCACGTGTTTTACTTGTTGCTAGTTTTTTAATCCCTTATATGATGTCCTCAATTGTGAACAATTCTTCATTAAAAAATGTAGTGGGAGGAATAACATATTTGTTTTTACACTTATACATCTGCTTTGAATATTCCATCCACTTGCTTTCTCTTATGGTGTTCTATGTTTGCCTCTTCTCCCTTAGAATCTCCCTTCAAAACATCTTTGGGTTATTATTCCCTAAGTAAATCAACTCCTTCCTGCTAGTTCTAGTATACTGTTTTTTTTTTCTTCACCAATTGCTCAAACATTTTTTGTTTTCCTTTGTTCCACTAGCATGCTCCTCTAGCAACCTTCACATTGCCTTGCACTCTTCATTATACCACAAGGTTGTTGGAAAGTTGTTTCTTTCCTTCTTTTTGGGTTTGGCTTTCTTGTATGTGTTTAGGGCTTCTTGAATGGTGCACATTATCCTCTTACTCTTAGTGTAATCTATACTAGTGATGAGTGCACCTTTACTTTCCTTTTCTTAGAGTTTCCTCTCTAGTGTCGTTATGAAAGCTTGTTGACTTTGCTCCTCCAAGAGGATGTTTCTTTTGAAATGAGGCTTACTTTGGTTGACACTAATGTGATCATCACGTTGTTTGTTGTCTTGACATTGGAGTTTCATAAAATTTGGGTTGTGAGCTGATTTAAGTTCCATAAGAGAATTTTTTATTTCCACTTCTTCTATCACAACCACACAATTTTAAGAACAAATAATATAGTCATTTACACTTTGCTCATTGTAAGTTTTACACATAAACTTTCATAATCTTTCTCATTTACTCATACCATTATATATAACAAAGTTGTGAATGTTGCACAAGCGTAATAGTTCTTCTCCAAAACGCGTGATACCCATGTTCATTGTGTGAAATCCTAGACCATGTTCTAAGTTTTGTAAAAAATAACCCATTAGAACTTTTTACTCCGAGTTTTGTGCAACGTTACTATAGGTAGTCCATCCACTGGTTGGTTATATTTTATTGAGGAGTTCTGATAATATTCTTCTAAACTTTTTTTTGATTGAAAAGGACATATTTATTTATAAAAAATATATGGTACAAATTCGTGTGAACTTTAAAAACTAACATTTGCTGCTGAGATTTTTTTAATTTGGTTAAGCTTGAAGTATTTGCCGAGTAAAGTCTGCACCAGCTTTTTTATATTTACTAAATGTAAAGAAGTTGTGTCTACATGGCTTCGATTCAACTTTGGCTTGAAGTCGCGTGAGATTATATGGAATGAAACATCATTGCAATCGGATGATTCAGGGGCTTAGGAAGGCATTTCAAGATTTCAATGCAAGGCTGAAAAGATGAGGGCGAATGAAAACATTCCAGAGAACTCAAGCATGAAACTATGAGCTTCAAGGATTTTCATCCGCGCGCATATGATGCCTTTTAGTTTAAATCTGATATACCGCATTTCCAGAAGATTTCTCTCAACTTCCTCTGTTGTCACAGCACAATTTGCAATAAAATCAAAAATTGCGTTTTCATCCATTAACGAGGTTTTGCACAGACTTGCTAAGGAGGGAAAACTTAAGGAAGCCTTGGCCATTTTATACGCCACTCAAAACCAAGGTACTTCTAATTCTATTTACTCTCACACCTACACCTCACTTTTGCAGACATGTACGAGCATGAAAGCCCTCTCGGAGGGCAAAAAAATCCATACCCACATTCTTATGAATGCTGGTTTTAAGCAAAATATATCTTTATTAAACAAAGTGGTGTTCATGTATGCTAAATGCGGAAGCTTAGTTGATGCACGTCAAGTGTTTGATCAAATACCTGAACGAAATTTATCCTCGTGGAATGCAATAATTAATGGGTACGCCAGACAGGGGAGCTGTGAGGAAGCCTTGAAACTCTTTTGTCAAATGCAGGCAGAAGGAATGGAACCGGATCCATTCATTATTACCAGCATTCTGTCGGTGTGTGGGAGATTGGCAGCTCTGCCTAATGGCAAGGAAATTCATTCATATGTTGTTAGAAATGGAATTGAGGAGGATGTTTTTGTAGGGAGTTGTCTTGTGGACATGTATGCCAAATGTGGGAGTGTAGATGATGCTCGCAAAGTGTTTGACAACATGCTTCTAAGAAATGTGGTCTCATGGAATACTATGATTGCAGGGTATGTCCAGATTGGGGACATGGATGAGGCGTGGAAACTTTTTGATGAAATGGAGATAGCTGGATTGAAGCGGAATGAGGTCACCTGGAATTCAATCATTGCAGGGTATGCGCAAAACGGGCAAGGTGATGAAGTTTTGAAACTCTTTGGACAAATGCAGTTGGCGGGCATATGCCCAGATTTGGTTACATGGAACGCAATGATTGCAGGGTGTGCGCAAAGTGGGAAGGGAAATGAGGCTTTGGAAATCTTTGGGAAAATGCAATTAGCAGGACTAAATCCAAATGTGGTATCATGGAATTCGTTAATCACAGGGTGTGTTCAGAATGGGTGTAATGTTGATGCATTGGAATTGTTTCATCAAATGCAGCTTGCAGGTGTGAAACCCAATTCAATCTCCATTGTAAGTGCTATGTCAGCATGTGGTAGGTTACAGAATATTCTGTGTGGTAAGGAGATTCATGACAGTGTGATTAGATGTGGATATTGGTTTGATATTTTTGTCGGAAATGCCCTTATAGATATGTATATTAAATGCAGAATAATTAAGGATGCCCGAAGATATTTTGAAAAAATGTCTCATAAAGATGTAGTTTCGTGGACTTCAATGATTGCAAGTTATGCTCAAGATGGGCATCTTGACATAGCCTTAGAACTCTTTCATCAAATGCCACTGGCAGGGACAAAGCCAAATTTGATTACATGGAATGCAATAATCTCGGGATATGCTCAAAATGGGCATCATGATAAGGCTTTGGAACTATTTCATCTAATGCAACAGAAAGGTATAAAACCAAATACAACCTCATGGAATGTGTTGATTGCAGGGTGTGCTCAGAATGGGAATGGCAACCAGGCATTGTATGTCTTGCGTCAAATGCAAATGGCAGGTGTGATGCCTAATGTTATAACCTGGAATTCTATAATTGCAGGTAATGTCAACAATGGAAACGTCAAGGAAGCCTTGATAGTATTTAGTCAAATGCAATTGGGAGGTGTTAAACATGATTCGGTCACCTTGTTGAGTGTTCTCTTGGCATGTGCCCGTTTATCAGCCCTGCAACAGGGTAAGGAAATTCACAACACCATAATCAGAAAGAAACATGGTTTAGATGTTTCTGTGGGGAATGCTCTCATAGACATGTATGCTAAATGTGGGAGTATACAGAATGGAGTGCAGGTATTTGAAAATATGCCTCAGAAAGATGTAGTTTCATGGAATGCAATGATTGTGGGCTATGGTATGCATGGTCTTGGTGAGGGTGCCCTCAAAGTCTTTGGCCAAATGCAGCAGTCAGGCATGAAACCAAATTACATCACCTTCATTGGTGTTTTGTCTGCTTGTGTCCATGCAGGCATGGTAGATGAAGGCAGGAGATATTTTGATTGCATGACACATGCTTATTGCATTACACCCTGTGTGGAGCATTATGCCTGCATGGTTGACCTTCTTGGCCGAGCTGGATGCCTGGAAGAGGCTTATGATCTCATCAAGAACATGCCATTAGAACCCACTGCAAGCATGTTGGGGGCCTTGCTTGGTGCATGCAACATCTATAGCAGTGCAGAGCTAGCAGAAAATGTAGCAAACCAGCTTTTTAAGATAGAGCCTCAAAATGCTGGAAATTATGTGCTCCTGTCAAATATCTATGCTGCAGCTGGAAGGTGGGATGATGCAGGAAGAGTGAGAAAATTGATGCGAGACAGAGGGCTAAAGAAGAAGCCAGGTTGCAGTTGGATTGATGTCTAGAATAGAGTACGTGCTTTCCTCTAAAGATAAGTGGCATGGGGATTGGGATGAGCTCAATTTCTAAAAACATTGGGGTTTCCAAAAGTGTAGCCCCAGGTTCAAATGTCCGGGAGACATGTTATAGTGTTAAAATTGGGTAAAATATCACATGAGACGAGGCTGGATGCAAGTCCCAGGTGAATTTTAAGGTGTGGCATCTAAGCCGAAGCTCTTCTTGCAAGGGAAATTTTCCAAAAAAAGAAAGAAAAAGAGTTGCATCTGCAAACAGATAAATTCTTTGAGTTTAGAAAACTTGGCGCCTTAAGGAAGGGGGAGGATATGTCTGCGAAACAAACCATATGCTTCACAATGCAGATCAGAAGGATGATGCTGTTTGCAAGCAAGGTGAGAAGATGAGTGCTCTTCATCTTTTCGATACCCCCTCCTTGTTCTGTTTTGAGTAATCAAAATCCATTTTTTCTTGGTAACACCACACTGCTTCAAAGTTCATATTTAAGAAGTTCCAGGTGACAAATATTTTAGCGGATAGTAATTCAATTTTTTTTTGGACGAATCTTTGTTGTTGTTAGGAATACTGGTGATGCTAGTTGAAAAAAGCCTCAAGGAACTGCATAGGCATGCATATTTCATCCTTCTCAGTGATGCACGTTGTTTTCCATAAAATGCGCAAGGTACTTGGTATGGTGTGTCTCTGGTATGGCACTTCTAAATATGCATTGTGTAATAATATGGTGATACTTGTTTGAAGTAACCATTGTTTACTTCTTACTGGCATCTAAGTTCCAGTCTTTTACTTAAAAATGTGCATTCAATTTAACATGGCACCAACTGAAATCATGCAATCATATTCTATCACAGAATTCTTGTAAAGGAGTGGACTTCACAAAACGGATTTGTCCAATGTTGTATTTAAGGGCATGCTCTACTGGCAGAAAGGTGCTGTGGTAATTCACAGAAGTCACTATTATTGAAGGCCTCCAACTGACTACATAGACCTCAAAGGCTTGAAGGTATGAGATTGAAGCGTAGAATAATTTGAGAGTTGTAATTCCCATAGAGGAAGCTCAAGGAGATGCCTTGAAGATATAGAATGTTATGTTGTGGAGCCTATTTTCATGTGTGGAAGTGTTGAAGACTGTACACTCTCCACAGTTTTCTCGCCGGGGTTAGAGCCGGACCGGGGCCCGAGCGGGGGTGCAGGGGCCCCCGAGAAAACTTTTTGGCCTCAAAAAATGTGTCTGATACCTCAACAAGCGTGCTCTTCTCATATGGGCGGTATTTTTGATCCATAGGTTAATGGGGCGGTTTTGGCCCATGGTTTTGGTACCCACGGTATTGTAAAATTGCTTAAGCAGTTGCCTATTGATGTGCTTTTGTGCATAGGATAGGGGAGATGTAACATTGCAGATGTGTGAGTTCAAGTGTGAATTCAGGGTAGTTTGTTGAGCACAACTCCAAATAGATCTGGGTATTGTATTGAGAGAAAGAGGTGGCTTGTAATAAAATATGAGCAAGTGATTCTTGGTGGACGTAGCCCAAATTGGGTGAACCACGTTAAATACTGTCTCTGTGTTGTGTTCTTTTATTTTTTGCACTTTTATTTCAGATTTGTGATATTTTTCTGCATATTAATTTCTACTATTGCGATTTTGTGTGGAATAGTTCCGCATATTTTATCCCATATTTTCTAACATAGAAGAGAACATTCTATTATATGGTGGATATGATATATTGGATATGTCGACAGTTGATTAAAACTATAAATGATGTAGAACACTAGGTAAAGCTGAGTTCAATCTCTGTGCCATTTCAAATTGACAAATTTTTATATTCAATAGTCTGAAATGATGATGCAGATAGGCATAATGATGGTGTAGATTGGAAAGGAAAAATAAGGCACAATAGAAGTATAGAGCAGCACGATACTATGACACAAGCATATATATATATGCATTATGGAGAGACCACCACACTGTGAACTGACACAACAAAGCAGGAAATGGGCCAGAACCTGCATGGAAGCAAAAACAGTGAATGAATACTGTTTTATAATCAAGTCGAGTACACAGATAGGGAGTACCACAAACAGTGCTTAAACCCGGCATATAAAGGGGCTTAATCCAAGGTCACACATAGTGGACAAGTGGAGCAAGCAAACAACAAGAAGATTCTTTGAACTGATAAGTTTTGTTGTTTGGTTTAACTGCTTGGTGAGAATGTGTAATCAAGAGCGTAAAGTTGTGACTACTAAAAAAGGACGTGAAATCCAAAGTTGTTATTAGAAGGAAAGAGTTGCAATTTTCTAGATTTTAGAAAGATGCTATGAAATTCATAAAATAAGATTGATTCTATAGGGGTACTAAGAGAAAAGAGTAACACAATAGAGTACGTTGGTTGGTCTGACTCTGGTTCATGTAATGCTCCCCATGAAGAAAATATTTTACTTCTGCATACCCATGTATGTCTCATGGTGGTGTCATGCCATCATTAATCTACACAATTTGGAACAATCTTCTGTACATACGAGCCATTGAAACTTGAAATGCCAAAACCAAGGCTTTCTTAATTGGAGGAAATCTTTTATCAATCTACATTTTTCACAATCACTGTAATCAATGGGTTGCAAGTTGCCATAAGTCAGTGATAAATACATTTTGTAGCAAGACTAAACCATCTATTCTCTATTAACCCCATAAATTACGTGTGTCAGTAGCAACAAACTGACGAGTGTGGCATCTGGACATTATGAACCGCTCTATTTACTTGTCTCTAAATAAACTTGTTTTTTCATATATAAAATATTAGTACGTGCAAGCAACTTTGGCTAAAGAATTGTCTAACCTTCGATGTAATTTATTGTCATCCATGCACTGTTTGTTTAATGACTACACTTTTAGGGGTTTATTTGTGTATACTAGGCAAATAACTGGACACTATTTTCTTTAACTGCACTGTTGTGGTTTCTCTGTAACCTTGGATTAGGGCACTTTGCACTCATCTTTATTATAAGATAAAAGTCAATAAATAATTTCCTGTCAACAATTGATAAATGTACATTCTAGTAAATTTGAATCAATCTTGCATAAGGTCTATAATGTGCTATTAATGATTCAAAAGCAAAGATGCAAAAAAAGACCTTTATTTGTACCAAGCGAACCTTAACTTTCTTCACACCACAGCCTTGACCATCCAAAGATGGCAATAACTAGGGAAATAAATATGACTAACCAAAGAATCCTGGTGCACTTTTATTCATAGCAGATTCTAAGTAGCCAAGATTGATGACTACATGAAACTAGACATGGCTGGCCAAAACAACCACATGAACGCTGAGAGCATAGGACTAACAAGCTATTTAAAGATGACATTTCAATGTGGGAGTGGCATATGGTATGATAGTAATAGATTTTCATAAATTATTGCCTTGCTAAGATGAGAATCTATTTATTTAAATGAATATCTGTCATACTATCTGTAAAGACGAAATCACGATCTCTAACCTTGGCTAGAGCATAATGTTTTGCTATTCAAAGAATTGTTTAAATCGATCAATATCTAACTTTATAATTGTAATGAAATTACTTAGATAAATCTGAATATCAACATTAATATAACTCCAAGGGACACACAAATATAAATAAAAGATCACAATAAAGTATAATCACTTAGTCATTTGAAGGGGGCAACCTCCAAACCATACAATAAGACTCAAGTGCTCAATATGATGATCTTCCACTAGCCACTAACTCCTATACATACCCTACTATGCTATGCAAACCACCAAGGCCAACCTACTAAGCATATGAAAGCATAAATAAATGTGATATGCCATGTTTAGAGATTATGTTAGTCACAAGTTGGCCATCCATATCCCAATATATGACCAAGGGTTAAGGGCATAACATGTCCCTGCCCTGCAAAGCAACATTGTCCCCAATGTTGGTAATCTTTGGATGTTGCTTCCGGAATGCTTCATCTTCCTATGTTGCATCTTCAATGTCCAAATTCTTCCACTTGATCATATACTCAGCGATTAAGAAAAATTATTGATAAATGAATTAATATGTCTAATCTAAATATGTAACAATGCTGTAAAATAAATATGCAATGAAAGTACAGAATTGGCCCAAGCAAATTAAGCTAGAACGTATGAAACCCTAGTTGTAAAGAGGAGATAAGAAGACTTAGCTAATTCACAATTAAATCCAGACTGTGTCAGAGTGATGAACTGATGAACAAAGAGGGAGATTGTCACATAGAAGCCTCAGAAAAATGTGTAACCGAAGGATCTTCCTAGACTGGGGCGCTGGAATGGGTCAGGGGTGCCTGCAGGTGCCACAGACTTGCTCTGGGTGCTTGTGACTTCTCAAACCATTACGAAACCTCCTTCAAAGGGTCGCAAGATGTTTGTTGTCCTTTATTTCTTGTCGTCGTAGGTTGCACAATGATACTCGATGTTGTTGATAACCTGCAATGAAAGAATGACATGCAAAACCCTCAAAAGCACATCAAATCCCAAAAATAAAATAATGCAAATGAGGGGTCAACTGTCCTCAGCTATCAATGAAGTGAACTTACGATTGAACATTGTACTACATATCAGATCCAATGTAGTTCTATGTGTGTGTAGAACTTGTGTCCTAGGTGGCTCTTGTGTGTGTCGCACTTGATAGCGAGCAATAGCTAGATGTAAAAAATGTAGATAGATGTGTGCATGAAAGAATGAACTTCCCCTCCTATGAAGTGTATGCAGAAGAATGTAATCCCTTTCCCTTGTGTGGATGCTAGATGGATGCTTGAATGCTCTTGATAATGGCTTTTGATGCAACCTTAGGTGGTGATAGTTAATGCTTAGTGCTTGGTCCTTTATTATGATCACATAACTTTATATTTATATGATTCCCTTGCTTGAATTTCATAATTAACCCCGAAAAGGATGACTACCAAAAATATAAGATGCATAAATGGCTAGAAAGGACCCAAAATATGTGAACAAAGTACAAAGAGGTCAGGGGCACCCAGAGGGGATGAGGGCACCTGGCTGGCGCTCTTGTCCTAGCTGGGCACTGGTGTCCAGGATGAGAAATGTAGAAGTATAAAAAGATGGACTGGGCTAGAAAGAGTGTAAGAACAAAAGTGGAAATAGAAAGCAAGCAAAGATGGCCAAAGACATGGGTTAATTAGTACTTTTATTACTTAGGAATCATATGAATAGTAGTATGCAATCAAGACTAGATAGATACCCAAAGTGCATGATTTAGTGTCTACATTTTCCCCAATTTATGTTGTTGAGTGAATGCTCGATAACATAAAGTAGATAAGAGATGTGTACCTGATAACCATGTATATTGATGGTGAAAGATGTTCCAGAGACAAGAGAAAACGTGGAGTGATAAAAAATGTGGAGCGTGAAAACTAGAGAGGAGAAAGTGTAAAAAGTGATGATGATGATGACCCTAGGGCAGGAAACACATGTGTAGATGTCACCATTGTACTTATTGTTCATGTTGATGTGATGATGTTATGATTGATGTTTTGATTGATGTTGTGATGATGTATTGATGATGTGACTACCACTTCCCATAAGGATGGACTTGCAAAAGAGAAGAATGAACAAGTAGTCAAATACGCATGTATATGAGTAAAAAGTATGTAAAATGTGAAAAAATGTGAAAAAGGAACATGTGCACCTGATCCGTGATGAGGAAAAGAGTGTAGAAAGGATCTTGAAGATGTTGTAGAAGAACAAGTTTTTTGGGCAATCTCATGCCAGTTATGCTGAATGTGAGTTTTTTGGGCGATCTCATGCCAAGAATGGAAGAAATGTAGGGAGAAAATTCTAGGGTCATCCTCCAACATTTAGCTTCTTCCTAATATGTAGAACACCATTGCAAGATGGTGTGTAAAAATCTGATCCAGTTTGACCAATTTCGATCCAATGCGAAAGTAGAAAATGTTGTGTATGCATGTATGTTGAGTGTTAAGGACTGTATGCCCTGTAAAATCTGTTGTGTGAAGTGTTGTAGAATGTGTTTAACTGAAGAATGCTGTGTAACTACCCCTTGTCACAGGCATCCAGGAAGGGTCAGGGGTGCCCAGGCACTACTGTCTTGGTCTGGGTGCTGGTGTCTATGTTGTATGATAAGGACCCAAGTCAGATTCTGAGCCATTGTCTGAGACTGATGACTTGTGTTGTACTGTATTGAACTGTGTTGAAATGTGATGACTATGAACTGTTGTATGGGGTAGATGATTCACCCAAATGATGCCCCCTCATTTAGGGTGCATGTGACATGGTCATTGAGGAGTATGCAACCCAAAGGAGGACCGGCCGCTGTGCTAAAATTGTGCCCTGTAGGGGGAGGGAGTGTGCTTGGTAGAAACTAAGGCACACGCAAACAAAGTGGCTAGGAAAACAAGTGTTAGTATAAGCAAGAAAAACACACATGTAAAATGTAAGCTAGAAAACAAGAAGACAATGTGTAAGCTAAGACGCAAGAAGACAACACACAAGAAGACAATGTAGACCATGAAAAGTGGGTTTCAAACATGGGACATCACTCACGATGTCGCAAGACAATCAAGGCCGTAGTGGCTGCAAGCAATACAAGAACAATACAAGACATAGGGAAAATCCCACAAACAATGAAAAAAAATGACAAGCAATGATAAGTAAATGTAACAGACAACCATGGAAGCAAATAGACCTGCAAGACAAATGTTGCACATGAAGCACCCATTAGCATGTTAGAAAGATAAAAATTATGTCAAAGTGTGTATAATCCAATAATAATGTGCTATGAAAAATGAAACAATAACACCTGTAGTGTACAAAAGTGGATGCCCCCAGGAGCTGTTGTGGGACTGGTAATAGGTACTGCACCAAGCATCCATGCTTGCGTGTATCAATCTGTAGAATCTGTAATCACAACTAGAAAGAAAGTGAACGCATGTGTATATGGAAAAAGATAATGACATACAATATATCTATCTAGCATGTGTAATAAAGTGTACATGTAACAAGTAAATGTAAGCAAGACTAAATGTGACCAAGATATGTAATATGTTGTGGAGTGTAGATGGAATGGAATGCAGAGTGAGTGTGATAGGAGTTGCATGCCCCCTGAGTGAGTATGGATGTGTATGCATGAGATGACGTTCATTTATACATTCCCCCTCAACAGTCAAGAATGAACTGTAGAACAAGAGTGTGTCATCGAGAAATGGTTTGAATTGTGTGTACAAAAAAGATGTGATCGTGAAAGCATAAAGCATAGAGTGTAAGCACGTGAGTGAGTGAGTGAGTGATTGAATGTGTGAGTGTGGTGAGGTCCATTTGAGATGTAGACCCTCAACAGTCGAGTATGGACCGTGGAACTAGAGTGCATCATAGGGGTGTGTTGTGTTGTTGTGTGAGAGATATGTTGTGAATGTGGTAATGTGTTGTGTTGAATGTCAGAAAAAGTTGATTTATTTTGAACATAGTTGAGTGTATAAAACTACGTGTGAGAATTCACTACGAGATGATATTGTGGATGTGAAATATGTACTAGTGTAATGTCATGTGAAAGTGTGTAATAATGTATTATGAATATGTAGATTGTGTAGTGTGTTAATGACTATACGAAGAGATTTGTGTCATGTAATGTGAGAGAGTGTAATGTTGTGTGTGTAATGTGGAAGAGATATGTTGTGAGAGTACTTTTAGTGCGTTTTGTGTTGTTGATGTGTCAATTGTGTTGTCAAGTGGTAGTGTGTTTTGTTGATTGAAAGCGTGTGTAGAGATGTGTAGTTGTGATATGCACTGAAGAGAGATGTGTTGTGAAAGTGTTAAGTATGTTGTAATATGTCTTGTATGAAGTGCAGTATGTGTTTGTTATAAGCATGTTGATTGTATATTGATGAATATGTGTGAGAGGTATGTGTTAAGAGTATGTGTTGTAGTCTGTAGTATGTTGTGTTGAATGTGTGTTAGAAGAATGGTTGTCATAGTGTTTTGTACTGTGTAGTGTGTGAGGTTCATGTGTATAGGATGCCCTCAATAGTCAAGTGTGAACCAAAGCACGAGAGTGCGTCATCAGGTAATGATGATACAAATGTATCAAGTGGTTTGTAATGATGCGTAGGATATATTAGACATTTAAGCACAGAGTATCAAGTGCATGAGATGATATAAACATTTGATAGAAATGCAAGGGGGGAAGAAGCTATGATGCCCCCCAAGTATGTAAGTGATGGAGATCTAGTCGATGACACTAAGTGGATCAATGTAAGGAGTAGTTTCCTTGACAAAAGTGATTGGACGTTGAAGTGGTGATGGTGAAGGAGCCTTGCAGTGGTGGAAATGAAAGAATCCAGCTAGATTTTGTTGGTCTTGCATAGTGGGTGGTTGCTTATTTGGAATTGGTAACCTGTAGAAGACTTGAGAGGTGGAGGATTTGTACCAATCTTTAGAGGAGGTTTCTTAGTTTGACTCGATAATGTTGTAGATGACTTAGTAGGAGGAGGTGATGGAAGACAAACCTTGAGAGGTGATTTCTTAGTTGGAATGGGTTGAATAGGAGGCGCTTGAGTGACCGAATAAGGAACATGAGAAGTGATGGCATGATGCTCATTGGACATAGAAGGAGCAAGTTTAGGAGCCCATTTGGATGTAACATTTGTAGATGGGCATGCAACAAAATGTTGTGAAGTAAATGAGATAAATCCTTGACTCTTAAGATGTTTGATTCTTCATTGTAAAGCATAACAATCATTTTCATTATGTCCATTGATTTGATGAAAATTACAAAATAGGAGACCTTGATATTTGATCAGCCAATAAGGAGGATAACAATGAGTATTTGGAAAATTGACCAGTTGATGAGTTATGAGTTAGAAGAATATCTTGTTGCTTAACATTGAGTAATTTAAACTTGAGATGGCGGGGAGTGGATCAAGACTTGGGGTTCACTAATATGAGTACATGTAGAAGACATAGAATGAGGATGAGAAGAAGAACTAGCATGAGCCTGAGAAGCATCCTTAAGATGTTGGATTTCAGATTTAAGAGATGTAATCGTGGATTCCATAGCCTGAAATTTGTCTTGAAATAAAGAATGCAAAGCTTGAATTGACTCCAACATGGGTTGATTAGATGGAGGATCATGAAGACTAGGGTCATCAGATAGACAATCGAAAATAACACTCACTTGATGTGGTGGCATATCTCTAGGGAGATACATGGTGTCTATGGTTTTTTTCATAACAACATGGCAATTAGGATGCATTTGAAGTAAATCATACAAAAATTTGAGGAATTTTAGGATCCATGATAGAAAAGAAAAGAAGGATCCAAAGAATGAAATGAGTGGGTTCACCAAAATGATTAAGAAAATATATTGATAAATGTATAAAAATGCCTAATCTAAATATGTAACAACGCTGTAAAATAAATATGTAATGAAGTACAAAAATTGACCCAAAAAAATTAAGCTAGAAAATATGAAACCCTAGTTGCAAAGAGGAGATAAGAAGACTTAGTTGATTTACAATCAAATTTGGATTGTGTCGAAGTGATAACCTGATGAACAAAGAGGGAGAAGTGTCGCACAGAGCCTCAGAAAAATGTGCGACCGCAAGATCTTCCTGGACTGGGGCACCTGGAATGGGTCAGGGGCGCCTGTGGGCACTCATAGACCTACTCTAGGTGTTTGTGACTGCTCAAACCCTCAAGAAACCTCCTTTATAGGGTCGCAAGATGTTCATTTTCCTTCACTTCTTATCGCTAGTAGTTCACAAAATGATCGATGATGTCACTTATAACCTGTAATGAAAGCTTGAACTACAAAACCCTCAAAAGTACATCAAATCCCAAAAAGAAAATAATGCAAATGAGGGGTCAGATTGTCCTCAACTATCAAACAAGTGAACTTATGATTTAGCATTGCACTACATTTCAGACCCAATGTAGTTCTATGTGTGTGTGTGTGGAATTTGTCCTAGGTGGCTCTTGTGCGTGTCACACTTGATAGCAAGGAAGTAGCTAGATGTAAGAAATGTAAATAGACGTGTGTATGAAATAGAATGAACTTCCCCTCCTATGAAGTGTATGTAGAAGAATGCAGTCCCTTTCCCTGTGTGTGGATGTTGGATGCTTGAATGCTCTTGATAATGGCCTTTGGATGCAACCTTAGGTGGTGATAGCTAATGCTTAGTGTTTGGTCCTTTATTATGATCACATAACTTTATATTTATATGATTCCCTTGCTTGAATTTCGTAATTAACCCTGAAAAGGCTGACTACCAAAAAGATAAGATGCTCAAATGGCTAGAAAGGACCCAAAAGATGTGAACAAAGTACAAAGAGGTCAGGGGAGCCCAGAGGGGATGGGGGCACCTAGCATTGGCATCCTGGCTGGGCTTTGGTGTCTAGGATGAGAAATGCAAAGTATGAAAAGATAAACTTGGCTAGAAAGAGTGTAAGACCAAAAGTGGCACTCTTTGCATCAAGATCTTGTAACACTGACTGAAAAGACACCTTCTGCCTAATGACCTTCAAGTGAGAAACATGGAATACTGGATGTATTTTAGTTGACCAAGGAAGCTCTAGTTTATATTCCACACTACCAAGTTTTTGCAACACGTGATAAATGCCATAATATTTAGGTGAAAGTTTGTTATCTTTTTTATATTGTTTCAAAGATACTTACTTATATGGTTGTGATCATATAGAAATGAAGTCTCCAACTTCAAAGCTTTGCTCACTACAGTGTTGATCAACTTGTTACTTCATGCATTTTTATGCCTAACCAAATTTTTTTTAAGGCTAGCGAGCACCCCCTGTTGTTATTGAATATGCTCTTTAACTATTATTACTTTAGGTTGGACCATCAAGTTGGAGGTGAGGGATGGTGGATGATAAACATACAATGACAAGAATGGAGACATTTTGGAAGAGGTATGAAATGAAGTGTTATACCACCATTTTGCAATTGGTAGAAATTGGACCCATCTTTCCTCATTATATGAAGCAAAACATCATAGATACCCCTCCAAACATTTGTTTACTACCCCAATCCATCTATCAAATTAGGGATGATATGATGAAATACAAGCCAATTGAGTAACCAAACATGAGAATAAATTAGTCCAAAATTATCTAGTTAAGTTAGGATCATGATCACTTACTATGAACTTGGGTGTTCCATACAACTTCTAAACTGTATCTATAAAAGCTACAACAACTTTAATTGTTGTAAATGGATGTGACAAGGCAAAAAAATGAACATATTTGGCGAGTCAATCCATAACCATCATAATTACACTTTCTCTTCAAATTTTGGCAATCTTGTGATGAAATACATGGAAACCTCTGCCCACCGCTCCCTAGGAATAGATAGAGGTTGCAAAAGGCCCAATGACTTAATAGTTAGTCACTTGTTACAGTGACATACTAAGAACTCTGCCACAAATTTCTAGATATCTCATTTTAACCCTTCATAAAAGAAATCATTCTTAATTCCAATTCTATGATAAGTTTTCAAGAACCCAGAATAGCTACCCACTAGCGAAGCATGGAACTATGAGAGAATCTGACTTTTAAGAGTAGATTTCTTACATAAGTACAACTGATCCTTTTACCACAATGCATCCCCCTATCGTACATTTTTTTTTCTGAAATGATTGGATCTTGTTGGAGATTCTGAATGAGAGTGTGGGTCTTTGTATCATTCTTTCGTTCTACTTATGATCTTTCCTTATCTACCCAAAAATCTTGTAATATGGACATGACATATAATAATGCTTACGTGGACTCACCTATCTTGGATGTTGCATCAACTACAAAATTTTCTTTTCCTTTCTTATAAATGATTTCAAAGTCATATCACAACATCTTTTTGACCTATTTTTTTTGTTCTTTAGATGATAATATTTTCTCCAAGAAGTATTTTTAAGTTGTCATAATCTGTCTTCACCTTGAAGTGATGACCCATGAGATATGGTCTCAACTAATACATGAAGAATAATCGTTATCTCCTTCTCATATATTGGTTTTGATAGGTTCTTACCTTTGATTTAATGACTCTCAAATGTGATGGGGTGACCATCTTGCATGAGTATTGTACCTATGCCACCCCCTAAAGCATCACCTTCAACAATGAAGGTTTTAGAAAAATATAGGGTAGCTAGAACTGGAGTGGTACACATGGTCTTCTTAAGTGATTCAAATCCTTGGGTTGCTTCCTCATTCCAATGAAAAGATTCTTTCTTCAATAACACTGTGAGTGTTGTTGCAATTCTACCATAGGTATTCACGAATCAATGATAGTAACCCATAATCCCTAAGAAGCCCTTGACGTTTTTGAGGGTGTTAAGAATCTTCCAATCCACCATGGCCTAGATATTATGTGGATCCAATTTTACATGTTCATGATAAACAATATGACCCAAGTATTCTACTTCCCTGACTTTAAAAGAACACTTGAAGAGTTTGACATAAAGGTGTTGTTGTTCAAGGGTTTCTAAACATTTATGTTGGAGGTGATAAGGACTGAGAGGGGGGCGGGTGAATCAGTCCTTAATAAAAATTTAAAACTTATGCTTCAAACCCAAAGCACGCAAACTCATGAAGCACACATGAAAGCATATAATATTTACAATGAAGTAAACTCAATGCAAGTATCACAAGATAAACTCAAAGACACATATATTGGAGTTCAAATAAGATAAGCACACTTCTTTTTATATTCAAATAATATTACAATGAGAAATGTCTTCAACAATGATCGACAGGATACAATGAAGAGCTCTCAAGACAATCAACCATGTCTCATGAATACATATGAAGATATACAAATTTAGAAATGTTTTAAACTCAATATCAGATCTGTAAATGCTTCACAGACTTACAAATAATATCAATATGATATTAAGATAACATCCAATCACAAGTCTCCAAAATTTTCCTTGTTCAACTCAATCTCAAATACATATCACCAACTTGCTTTTCTCAACTCCTCCTCATGAAAAAACAACCAAATTTTGTCCTAGAATGGAATTCCAGGGGTTTTGGGCTAGGCCCAAATGGTTTTGCTTTGAAGTAAAAGGTTTCTTTAAAAGAAAATAAAAGGGGTTCCAAAAGATTATCACCATTGTATCCAAAACTTCTTTTTATTACCTCTCCTTGATTCAAATTCAAAAGAGCCTGATTTCCCTCTACTTACACGAACATACCATCCTAAAAAAATCTCATAAGAATCACTAGAACATTTACAATTAACCCATATAGGTCAGCCTAGAAAAAAAACTTCATCCATGCACCAAAAATCCCAAAAAACCGTTGCATTAGAATGACACAAATCCCTTCATTCCAAAACCATTCTTAGTCATGACCCAAAAACCATCATGCATGATTAAAATAAAATTTAACATCCGTACATGGTCATAATTTATCTCAACCAATCAAATTATTTCATTTAATGGGCCCAATACTCTTTGTTCATCTCAAAATTGTTGTTTCCTACACCCTTCAAGACCCTGAAAACTTCATTTTGCCACCAAATGAATTCTAATAAACCTGTTGAGATTATGGAGCTGAATTTCTTCACAAACAATCTTATTTACAACTTTCAGGTTTACATAGTAACCTGACATCGGTCGATCTGACTGGCGTCGGCCACATAATATACATATCGATAACCAACATCGGTTACCTGTGCGTGATTGTTTATATTTAAGTCACAGGAATGAGATCTAATCTTTTTTATAAAGTTGATCTAATGGTTGTAAATGAATGGCCAAAGTTCCCTAAGTTTGTATATGCTTATCTAAGCTAGAAAACTAGGGTTAGATAATATAATGAATAATTTTGGGAGAATTGTAAGAAGAAATTCTTGGTGAGAGCTTAGAGAAGATATTGAGAGGAAAAGTATTGTACATCGTGTAAGGTGTGGAAGATTGCAGATATTCAATTATACAACCTCTGGAATAATATATTGGTTATTTCTTAGTGGACGTAACCCACACCAGGTGAACCACGTTATATCTTGTGTATTTTCTTCTGTTGGTTATTTTCATGTTTGTTGCTTGTATACTTTAATTTGATATATATCTCTACAATCAGTTTGGTCTAACCCTAACAACTGGTATCAGAGATTTGTTTGAGGGTTGTGTGTTGACATATTTACTCACATGGATTTCTGATTGAGTGGGAGCCACAACAATGAGCAGAAGATAGTAAATACAAAGTAGAGAAATTTTAAGGTCGTAATTATCAGCTATGGAAGATACAGGTGGAGGATTATTTTTATCAGAGAGATCTATATTTACTGTTGGATGAGAAGGCAATGCTTGTAAAGATGACTGATGAAGAATGAAAGATTCTTGACAGAAAGTCTCTAGGATCTATAAGATTGAGTCTCGCAGCATTTGTACGGCTTCGAATATAATAAGAAGCAACAACCATGGTAGAATTAATGAAAGCTTTAGCTAATTTTTATGAAAAACCAAGTGCATCGAATAAAGTTTATTTGATGAAGAAATTGTTTAATTCTAAAATGCAAGAAGATGGATATGTGTCTAATCATTTGAATGATTTCTGTTCTATTGTAAATCAATTAAAATTGGTTAATATCCCTTTTGAGGATGAAGTGAAAGCATTGTTATTCTTGTGTTCTTTACCAGATAGTTGGGATAATTTGGTAATGGTTGTTAGTAATACAACATCTGCTACTAATATTTTGAAGTTTGATGATGTGATTAGTATAATTCTAAATGAAGAAATACGTAGGAAATAGAGAGAGAGATATAGAGTTCAGAGTTCAGAGTGAAGTTTAAGAGATCCATTATCTGGGAATGCTTTGAATGTAGAAAGCAGAGGCAGGAAAAAAAAGAGATCCAAGAGCAAGAGTAATGAGAAATCAAAGTCTAAGATTGACAGATCTAAATCCAGTGGTAGATGAATAAATTATTGGAATTATGGAAAGAAAAGACATGCAAAGAAGGATTGTTGGTTCACGGAAAACAAAGATAATTTACTAGATAAAGGTAAAGAGGAAAATATAACATTAGAGGTAACGTAAGATGCCCTTATTATCTCCTTGATTAATAAAATTGAATAATGAGTTTTAGATTCAATAACTTTTTTCCATGCCACCCCTAATAAGGGTTATTTTAGAAATTATGTCCAGGGTAATTCAAGAGATGATGAACCATGCAATATTACTGGTAAAGGTGAAGTTCATCTTAAATTTCAGAATGGAAATACATAGATATTTAAATATGTGAGACACATGTTAAGCCTCGCGAGAAATCTTATTTCCGCAGGACAATTAAGTGAATATGGATGCATGGTTACATTCACAACTGATTCTTAGAAAGTTTCCAAGGGAGATCTTGTTGTAGCAAGAGGAAAGAAGGTAGGAACATTATATTTTTCTACCTGTATTATTGATTCTTTTTCTGTGCTATCTACTTTAGATTCAGATGCAAGTATGTGGCATAATCGGCTAGGCCATATGAGTAAGAAGGGAATGCAGATCTTAAAGGAAAAGGGTAAGTTGTCAGATTTGAAAGATGTAGATCTTGATTTATGTGAGCATTGTATATTTGGAAAACAAAAGAAAGTAAGGTTTCTTAGAGTTGGGGCAACAAAGAAGGAGTAAAAATTGGAGCTTGTGGACTCAAATGTGTGGGGACCATCCCAGGTAGCTTCTCATGGAGGATCCCAATATTATGTGACTTTTATTGATGATGCCATAAGAAAGGTATGAGTTTATTGTATTAAATGTAAATCTGATGTTTTTGAAACATTTAAAATATGGAAATCCCTTGTAGAAAATCAAACTAATTTGAAGTTGAAGTGCCTTAGATCTAACGATGGTGGTGAGTAATGCAACAAGGTTTTCAATTATTTATGTTCAGTGAATGGAATACACAGAGAAAGAATGGCTCCTACAATTCCACAGGAGAATGGAGTGGCAAAAATAATGAACAAAACTATTATAGAATGTGATAGAAACATAAGGATACATGTTGGATTACCCTTGTAGTTTTGGGAAAAAGTAGTAGATACAATGGTATATTTGATCAACCTTAGCCCCTTAATTGCACTGAATTGTGGAATACTAGAAGAATCATGGACTGAAAAAGAGGCAAATTTTTATTTTCTTAGATTATTTGGTTCAGAAGATTTTGTGCATGTTGATAAAGAAAATAGGAAGAAGTTGGATGAAAAATCCAAGAGATGCACTTTCATTGGTTATGGTTCTAGTGATTTTAGATTCTGGTTTTGGGATTTAGAAGATGCTAAGATTGTTAGGAGTCGTAACATTGATTGGAATGAAAAGAGAATGTACAGGGATCAAGTTTTAGTACCCAAGAATGAACCGGGTGAAGAGTTTATTGAGAAAAGTGCATTCTCATATTTAAAACAAAAATCCACAGACATTGGAGTCAGTCAAGGTGACCGATGTCAGTCAAAGAAAGACCGATGTTGGTTGGGTGAACCGATGTCAGCTATAGAGGAACCGACATCGGTTACAAGCGACTGACGTCAATCACTATCAGATTTGGACATGAATGTCTAGGAGGTCTAAAATGATCCTCAGACACCCAAAATTTATGTAATAAGGTCTCAAAGAATAAGTAAACCTCCAGAAATATTTACTCCTTATTATTTTATCTTTTATTGACTAATAGTGGTGAACTGGAAAGTTTTGAAGAAATAATGCAGTAGGATACCCACGTTCAGTGGGAACATGGTATGGATGAGGAGATGGATTCCTTGAAATAGAACCAGACATGGGATTTGGTCAAGTTTCCAGTAGGTAAGAGGAAATTGCAAAACAAGTGGGTTTACAGGATCAAGGAGGAAGAGAGTGGACAAAAAATATACAAAGCAAGACTTGTGGTAAAAGGGTTTACACAAAAACCAGGTATTGATTTTTGTGAGATTTTTTCTCTTGTTGCTAAAATGACTTACATCTGTACTGTTCCGAGTTTAAATGTAGTAAAATATTTGCACTTAGAACAACTTTATGTTAAGACGACTTTCCTTCATGGTGATTTGGAGGAGGATATCTATATGAATCGGCCGCTTGGTTATGAAGTCAAAGGTAAGGAGAAACATGTGTGCATGTTTAAAAAGAGATTATGTGGGCTCAAACCAGCTCCAAGGCAATGGTATATGAGGTTTGAAAATTTTATGCATGATCATGGTTATATGAGATGTGGATTTAACCATTGTGTTTATTTCAAGAAGCTTGGAAATGGGAGCTATATTATTTTGTTACTGTATGTGGATGATATGCTTATTGTAGGATTTATTATGCAGGACATTGGTGAGCTTAAATAAAAATTAGCTCACACATTTGCAATGAAGGATTTAGGAGCTGCAAAGAAAATCCTTGACGTGTAAATTCTTAAAGACACGAAGAACAAAAAATTGTATTTGTCTCGGGAGGATTATATCAATAAGGTGTTGAAAAGATTTAAAATGTAGGATGTAAACCTGTAGGTACACCTATTGCTAGACACTTTAAATTGAGCAAAGACCAGTGTCCTACATCACATGAGGAGGGCAAGTATATGGCATGAGTTTCATGTGCTTTAGTTGGAAGTCTTATGTATGCTATGGTTTGTACTAGACCAGACATTGCACAAGAAGTGGGAGTTGTGAGAAAATTTATGGCCAATCCAGGTAAAGAACATTGGAAAGCAATCCAATGGATTCTCAGGTATTTGAGAGGGACATACAACATGTAGTTATGTTATGGAGGGTTAGATACTACTTTACGAAGCTATGTTGATTCAGATATGGTTGGAGATTTATATTGTAGGAGCACCACTGGATATGTATTCACAGTATGTGGGAGGATAGTTCGTTGGATTTCGTGATTGTAGAAGGTTGTGGCCTTGTCTACTATAGAGGTCAAGTATGTTGCAGCTACAGAGGCTAGCAAAGAGATGATATGGATGAGCAAGTTTATGGAAGAGTTGGGAAAGAAGCAAGATGATTGTAGATTGTATAGTGATAGTCAAAGTGTAATTCATTTGGTAAAAAAAATCAGTGTTTCATTCAAAAATGAAACACATTCAGTTGAGATATCACTTCATACGGAAAGTTTTGGAGGATGACAACTAAAGTTAGGGAAAATTCATATGAATGAAAACCTTGTGGATATGCTAACAAAGCCATTGAAAAAAGAGAAGTTGGAGCTGCACTCCACTTCTGTTGGTCTCTGAGTTTGAGACTTGGAAAGGAAGAAACAAAACCAAGAGAGGAACCAAGGGTGGGGATGTGTAGGATAGTGTAGTAATTTATCTCCAAGTGGGAGATTGTTGAGATTGTGGAGCTGAATTGCTTCACAAAGGAGCTTATTTACAACTTGTAGGTTTACAAAGTAATAAACATCGGTTGTCTAACCGATGTTTGTCACCTAGCATACTAACCAACATCGGTTGGGAAAAAGCGACATCCCTTAGGGTAACCAACATCGGTAACCTGATCTAATATTTGTTATAAGGTTGATCTAATGGTTGTAAATGAATGGCTAAAGTTACCTAATTTTGTATATGATTATATAAGCTAGAAAACGAGGGTTAGAGAATAGAATGATGAATTTTGGAAGAATTGTAAGAAGGAATTCTTGGTGAGAGCTTAGAGAATCTTGTGAGAGGAAAAGTACTATACATCGTGTAAGGTGTGGAAGATTGTAGATATTCAATTGTAAAACCTCTAGAATAATATATTGGTTGTTTTTTGGTAGACGTAGCCCACACTGGGTAAACTATATTATATCTTGTGTATTTTCTTTTGTTGGTTATTTATGTGTTTATTGCTTGTATGTTTTAATTTGATATATATCTGTACAACCAGTTTGGTATAACCCCAAAAAAAACAAACTATGCCATCAAACCACTTGATGGAAATTCCAGAGTCTGTAATCACCTGCTCAAATCATAGATAATTTTGTTTTTACCAAATCAACTTGCCCAAAACGTTGTTTCCAAAGACCAGCTGATAAAAAAACTTATAGGAACATTCATGACCTCTAAAAAGATTCATTTGATATAAAATTAATTCCTATTCAAATTCCAGGTGATAGAAAGCATAACCTAATCCATCTCATACTCCAAACAATTCAAAACTTGCAGTAAAACACATCATGTCTTGCACTGGAAAAAACCTTCATGTCTAAAGAATGACCTAGAAAAATCATAAAAAAACCTAATTATGAGACAAAATTCATATCAATGGAAATATATATGAATCCTCTTTCTACCAGATTTTGAATCATCTAAAAAATCTACCTTTAGCTCTAGATATGACCATTTTACTGAGCATTGATTTTTAAGGCCTCAAAACTGCCCTTTGACCAGTCAACATGAATGGACCTCATTTGAAAATTTACCTACATGAACATGTCCTAAGACCTTTATGGACATCAATATCAACTCACATACATTCCACAACATCAATTAATCACATACCTCATTTGGACAACCTTGTCCCAAAACCTTCTTCTTCAGAAACTAACTTGTTTGAGTGGGGCCCACTTATCACCATGACCTAAACCATACATTTATGGAAATATAAGAGAGTCCTCTACATCATCCAATCATCACTTTTGATGAAACAATTAAAAATTGGTCCATATACTTGTCTTTCTATAAACTGCTCCAAGCTCAGGTTTTAGACCACTTTGTCTTCTTAACATTTGTTCATAAAAACCTGATGATGAAATGAAACCATTATGTGTTTCAAACCTTCTAGAATCACCATATAAATATCCTTTAAAACCATAAGGTCCCATGAAAAACACACACTTTAGGGTGAGCATTAAAAGATCAAATTCGATTCGGAAAAACACTTGTTCTTAACCCTGTCTCACATAAACTGTCATATCTTGCAAAATTCACATCCTAACACCTGAAAATTTTCTCAAAGCACAATGACACATTACAATAAAATCTCTAATCATCATAATGTCATCACCATACCTCAAACTCTCTAGACACTGAGACTTGCATAACAACACCTTAAGGATTCTCCTTGTAAACGCTAAGGTCAACTGAAAGAATGCTATAATTCATCATAAAATCAGTAGAAATGATCCACACATACCTGATATACCATTATACACCTGAAAACATGCATCCATGAGCTCATGTAGCTCCAAAACTCAATCTCACACCTCCTAGCAACCATAGCTGCTCAAGATGAGCACATGTAACATAGCCAATCACATGTATCTGCACCATGCCAGTGTTGTGAGTTCCTAAGAACTCTTAAAATTTCTATCCATCATGCCAACATGATTCTTAAGCATCCAAGAAGATCATACCATCATGCAACATCACCTAGGCACCTGAATAGGCTTGTAAGAGCAAGCAATCCTCATCAAATCTCACTATGCCAACATAAAACACATCTGAACGAGTATGTCAACATCATTTAAATCATCATATGAACATAACATATTATACAATTTTTCATTAATGTGGTTTTACATCAATGACAACACCTAATAGAACTATATGCCAATAATCTCCCCCTTTGTCATTGATGGAAAACACCCTGAACTTCTACCCCTTTTTACATTAATGACAAAGGCATATTGTACCTTCATATTCTTCATTTTTATCAACTTCATAGCATCATGCTTTGGTTGGAAACATCAACCAAAGGTCTCAAACTAGCTCAAATCCTTGAGTTTTGTCTCAAAATCTGATTTTTACCTTTGTTTTGAGCATGTAATCACCATGCTCCCCCTGGGCTGAGCATCTAAACATCATCAAAAAACATGAGAAAAGAATAATCATACCTTTTTAGGAGCCAAGACACCATTTTCAACCTTCTAGGCATGCAAAAACAAGCATTTCCTCATTATCCCTTGTTTTTCCTTTCATAGAAACAATGTATCAATGTGTAACCTAAGCCATCCATACTGAGAGCATGCCAATAATGTCAATACCAAGCATGTTACATCATCATATCACTTTATTTGATCATATCCATCTTGTCTAGGCATAAGATAAGCATTTCAATGCACCTTCCTAATATTCAAGATGTCTCAAGAGCCTACATCCCTAAGTAGACCTTTCAGTGTATTTAGGACCAATTTTGAAGCTCTCACCATCTTCACTTAGCTCATAATTTAAAAAATTATCACTCCTCCTGGACTAAAGAACACTATCTCTAGAAGAGAAAATCAAGAACAAGCATCTTACCTTGCAAGCTTCACATGAAATCACCTTAGACATTTTTTCCAAGACCTAAACAACTTTTTCAGTCCTTGACAATTCTAATAGACTGAGAACATACATTCAAGGATCAAATCATATCAATGCAAGAAGTAGATACCCTATTCATACCTTGAAACAACTTCATCATCTTCTATAAAGCTTATTCAAGATCCCCATGTCATGAAGAGACTTAACACACTTGTAGGAGCATATTTTAATGTCATTGTAGCATTGTACTGAATGTCTCTGAGTCACAAATGTCAAATATCCTCTCTAAAATCCAAGCCAATTGTATGTTTTAGTGCCTTGTTCTTGACAACATCTCAAAAACAAGTTTGGGAGCAACTTAATACTTCAAGGATGGATTTTAAAAGCATAACATACCTTATGAGATGTCAAACTTTGCCTCACATGCATTCCTTGCACCTTTAAACTTCATCACTTAACCATCAACACTGTCAAGGATAATTTTATACAAATTGTCACTGTGAAATCCACATATAAGTCAAGTATTGGACCACCGACACTATCTCACAAGAGCCAACCATTATAGTGGGACCTCATACAATCCTTATATCATGTAGTTGATAACATGACACCTTTTCATATGGATATAATATTTCCTTGAAGCCCATTCATAGCATATCATTCTTGTAGAAGTATCAAACTTTGTCCAATACTCATACCTTTTTACCTCTGACTTGTAGCTAACCATGTTGATGCACACTTGTTTTGAAACACCATCTTAGGCCTTTTGAAAGTCATAGAACCTTGAATTCAATGACTTGGGTTAAGACATTTGCACTTTAACAACCTTTCAGCTCACCCATTGTCATAATGTACTCACCTAGTTTTTAAAACACCAAACCCTCATGATATGATAAACGCTGACTCCAACCTCAACTCAAAGCACCTATAGCTATACATTTCAAGCACTACTTGAATTTCTTAGTAGCACTTACCAAAGGAACACCACCATACTTCCTTTACGAATGACTCTGCCTCCATGAAACCTATAGCTAACCTTGAAGTGTCTAGAAACCCTTAATGTAATTTTAGAGACTGTAGATGTATTTCATACTTTGTTAACTTGAAAGTATATTGTAGCCTCTCATTTAGATATTTTCAACTTCACTACATCTATACTAAAACATTCTTTTCAATAAGCTTTGGAGTATATCATAGTGTTATACCATCAATACCAAGACCCTTCATCTGTGGAGATTTGATTAGACATGAATTCTCATTTTAGGCCTATATCTCATCATCAAGGCCTTCAATGACACTTTCCCTAACTATAGGAGTATATTTTTCTCTATCACATTACCTCAGTCTATAATAGGTATTAATTTGAGCTTGATAGGTACTGTAGCCATCAATTTAGCTTCATATATCTTGTCATAGTTATGTAGTTCCTTCACATCTTCATGGCTCTATTTTACTCTTAGAGACTTGATATTCATGGTTAATCCTCGCTTCTAATCTAGAGTCTAATTGTTATCTTGCACTTCATCCTTGAAGGAAGACTAAGACATACCCTTAGAAGCTCCCTTTGTGACTGAGAAACCATTTTGTGAACAGTCTCTGTCGTGATGAACTAAGAGTCACCAAGTTTGGCCTCAAACCACCTATCGGGTCCCATGTTTCCCACCTACGAACTTGATGATAACACAATTTAAAGGACTTACAGTCCCAATACTCCATGAGCACCTTGATAGACTTAAGTAGTCTTGCACCGCTCATAACCTCATATGATTTACTTGACACTTGAATTTGCATTTATAGCCTTTTCTAAAACAAATAGAGCTTGAACTCAGTGGCAATGTGAGTTAGGTAACACTTACCATTCCTCTAATTGGTGTAGTTAAACTTTCTGACTTGATAGAGACTTTCACATTCAGTCCTTTAGCTTCCTCAACCTTACAAACCAACTCTTCATGGTGGCATGTGCTTAAACTCCCCATGGGAGCATATATCTTCTTCATACAAACCTTATGATGAGTAGACACTCATGACAAAGACAATCTTTCCAAAATTGTAAATTATTTCTGTAAATTAGGTCACTTTGCTTCCTTATAGTCAATTTCACTGAACTGTCAAGAATTACCAGAATTCTATCCACTTTTATAGATTGAGACTCCATAAATCTTAAAGCATACTATGTCTAGGTGATTTGTACAAAATTTTAGCTTTGAAATTTCTATATAAGCCTTCAAACTCAACATTCTATTCATACAACTCAAAAAGCATTATGGTAACCATTCAATATGGAGAAGTAATCAAGGGTGCACAACTTGACTTCAAGATCCCAAACTAGATCAACAATAATGATATAGAATTACTTATAAACTAGAGAACATTTTGACACATTGTAAGAGCATGGAAACCAATTTCTTGCCTTGATCAACTTTGATATGCACTTGAACACACCCGTGATCACCATATTACTGTCATGGACCACTTTTTAGACTGATAGATAGATCAAGAAACCATATTGATGACATACTTCATCTTCAAAGCATCTACATAGAGCATGTACTCCCTTTAAACTCAAGACACAAGACAAATAAGTCATATAGACCAGTGAGTGAACTTAGACTACCAATGATGACCAAAATAAGATTTTCTAGGAAGAATATATCCTTTTATGACTCTTGACATCTCCAACAAACTTTTGAGGCAATTTCATAGCTTTACATACTTCATACATCCTCAGACATACCTGATTCAAGTCCTTGAAGTTCATGACAGACTCATAACATAATATCAGATTCAGAGAAGACTCTTTGAGACTCCAAAGACTTTAGACACTCAACAACTGTGCTAGGCACCAAGGAAGACATTTTTCATGATTAACAAGACATCAAAAACCTCTGATATGACATCATCATGACTCATACACTCATTGAGTCATATCAACATGACATTTTATCATGACAAAGAAAACTCAGACTATGAGAACACAAATTTATACACTTAGAAGAACATGACATGAATCTTGACATACACAACATGACCAGATAATAAGAACAATAGGAACATATTGAATGAATTGAAGAGATATACCTCACCACCATGAAGAAGACACGCACTGAGCAAGACATCTCCCCCTCACTCAAATGCTTCATTTTCACCTATATACCTCTAAGAAGCCTAGTAGAGGCATATGTCACCATGGACGAGCTAGATGAGAGACATAATAAGGTCTCAAACCCTCTTCTTACTCCTTGATTAATCCATTATTTTTTTATTCTACATTTTTCATAGAAGACTCTTCCTTTTGATCTGTCACACTCTTGAAATCCTCTTTAGTAATTTGACTAGTCTCTTCCTTCTTCTTGTACTTTTGAACTTGTTGCTTTGATCCATGAGTTTCTTTCTTCAATTTTCCTCCATCAAAAGACCTTACAACATGCCATACCTTGTGGCACCTAAAGAATTCAAAATTTATTTTCTTGCACTCAAAATCTGTGTCCATAATCATTGCAAGCAAAAAAATAACCATTAAACTAGCTTACATAACTTCTTGTGTTTGATTGCCCATTTTTGCAATACTTTGAAAGATGTCCTTTCTCATGACAATGATAGCATTCATCTTCATACCTTTAACCTATATTTTTCTCTTTCTTGTCTTGACATTCCTCTTCCTTATTTCCTTCACAATGATGTTCTTGAGCCTTTCATTTTCAATCATATTTCTTTTCAATCTTAGGACTACACATGCTAGCTCTATGTCCATAAAAACCACACTTATAACAATTACCATGAAAAACACCATACCTATAAGCATTTGGCTGCCTAATAGATGATCTTCCATGAAGTGGAAGTTTTGAATTCTCTCCCTTGTTTGGCTACCTTCCTTCATTAGATCCTTGAATTTATTATTCTTCACTCTTCTCTGATTTGGATGAACCCTCATTGAATTCTAGGCCTGTTCTATCACCGTAAACCTTTTGTTTTTTCCAACGTCTTACTCAAATTTTTTGAACTCTCTCAAAAGGATAATAACTTGCTTGTCATGACAGATAAATATTTCTTCAGTTCCTATTTCTCATCCTCATGTTTGAAAAACTCTTCCCTCTTGATCTTCAAATTAGCTTGAGCTCCTTCAAATTTAGTCATAAAGAGCTTGATCCTTCCTCTAAAATTCCAAACAATTTTTAATAGTTGTATTTCACATCCTCTCATGGTCCAATAGGGATCCCCCATAGTTTTCCTCCAAGAAATCCCTCTAGCTTGTTAGGATAATTTAAAGGGCCTACTCTGATACCAGTTGTTGGAGGTGACAAGGGCTGAGAGGGGGAGGGGGGTGAATCAGTCCTTAATAAAACTTTCAAACTTATACTTTAAACACTAAGCACACAAACTCATAAAGCACACATCAAAGCATATAATGTTTACAATGAAGTAAACTCAATGCAAGGATCACAAGATAAACTAAAAGACACATATATTGAAGCTAAAATCATATCAACACACTTATTTTGATATTCAAATGAGATTACAATGAGCAATATCTTCAACAATGATCAACAAGATACAATGAAGAGCTCTCAGGACAATCAACCATGTCTCATGAATACATATGAAGATTTAAAACTTTGGAAATGTCTTCAAATCAATATTATATATGCAAATAATTCATAGACCTAAAAATAACATCAATATGATATGAAGATAGCATCCAAACACAAGTCTCAAAATCTGCCATCCTTCTTCAACTCGCTCTCAAAGAAACATCACCAAATTTTCTTTGCTCAAATCCTCCTCATGAAAAATAAACCAGCTACTTTACTAGAATGGAATCCTATGGGTTTTGGGCTAGGACCAAATAGTTTTTCTTTTCAGCAAAAGAGTCCTTCAAAAGAAGATAAAAGGGGTTCCAAAAGATTAGCACCATTATACCCAAAACTTCATTTAAATAGCCTCTCCTTGATTCAAATTCAAAAGAGGCTGGTTTCCCTCCACTTGCATGACCATATCAGCCTAAAAAAATCCCATAAGAATCACTATAACATTCACAATTGACCCATATAGGTCAGCCTAGTAAAAGCACTTCATCCATGCACCAAAAATCCCAAAAAATCCTTGCATTGGACTGACAAAATCCCCTCATTCCAAAACCATACTTATTAATGACCCGAAAACCATCATCCATGATTAAAATAATGTTTAAAATCCATACATAGTTACAATTTATCTCAACCAATCAAATTATTTTGTTTAATGGGCCCAATACTCTTTGTTCATCTCAAAACTGTTGTTTTCTACACCCTTCAGGACCCTGGAAACTTCATTATGCCACCAAATGAATTCAAATCAATAAAAATATTCCATGTAATCACTTTATGGAAATTCCAGAGACTTTATAACACTTATAAGTTAGTTACAAGCCTTGAAACAATCACTTGATCAAACTATAATAACTTTTGTCTTTACCAAATTAACATGCCCAAAATGTTGTTTCCAAATATCAACAACTAAAAACATTTATTGGAACATTAATGAAATATAAATGCATTAATTTTATGAAAAATTAATTCCTATTCACATTCCAAGTGATAGAAAGCATAACCTGATCCATATCATGCTTCAAACAATTCAAAACTTGCAGCAAAACACATCCTATCTTGCATTGGCAAAAACCTTCCCGTCCAAAGAATGACCTAGAAAAATCATCAAAACACATCATCATGAGAAAAAAATCATATCAATAGAAACATATATGAATTATATTTCCAACACATTTTTAATCATCTCAAAAATCCACCTTTAGCTCTAGATATGACCATTTTACTGAGCACTGCTTTTTAAGACCTCAAAACTGCCCTTTGACCATTCGACCTAAATGGACCTCATTTGACAATTTACCTGCATGAACATGTCCTAAAACATACATGAACATCAATATCAGATTACACACGTTCCATAACATCAATTAAGCACATACCTCATTTGGACATCCTTGTCCCAAAACCTTCTTCTTCAGAAACTGACTTGTTTGAGTGGGGCTCACTCATTCTTGAATATGAATACTTGAAAACAATATTTGACACAAAATCTTTGCACAGAAACAAGATGGTGCTTGTATATTTTATTAATATCGAATTCAAGCATTACAAAAAAATGAGAGAGCTGTAATATTTATAGATATTGGACAACTTCTATCTCATCCACAATATATGGAAACAAATCATCTAATCTGAGAAAATATGTAAAAATAACATATTTCCCCTAACTGCCCCTATTTCCCCTCATGGAAATCATCCGAGAACAAAATATGCAAAAGATACAACATGATCCCATAAACATTGGGATGATAACACTATCACTTAGTTAACTAATAACTAAGGATAACTAATACCTATTGACATAAGTTTAAACTATTTAATTAAATACTTTAACTTATTACATTTATTCAAATATCAATTAATGATGAATTAAGCTAAGTTTTATTCATAACATTGCCTCCCCTTAATTCAGCATGGTCTCAAGTGAACAGGAGATAAATTCTCCAAAACCCTCAAATTTACCTCGAGCAAACTGACTTTTGGATTAAGACATCTGCACGTTGCATATCTGCTGGGCAATATTGGAGTCTGGATGTTGTTTTTCTGAACATGTTCACGAATGAAATGTACCTGCACCTCAATATGTTTGGTGTGCTCATGAAAAAATACATTCTGAACAATTTTTACTATCATTCGTTATCAACATGTAGGATAGTTGGATCTTTTTGTGGTATTCCCACTCCTTCAAGTATATGTTGGAGCCATATCACTTCAAAGACAACTCCACTTGCTGCATGATATTCTAATTTTGTGGAGGATCTTAAAACACAAGTTTGATTCTTACTCCCCTATGATATCAGTCCAGATCCCAAAAATAATACAAAACATGAAGTGGATTTCCTTTCATCTATATGAATATGAATATCTATGTCAAGAAGAAGTTATTATTCCTCTTATATTCTATTCCATAGTCCATAGTTCCTCTTATGTACCTCAGTATCCACTTTACTACTTTCTAGTGAGAAACCCTTGGTTCTTGCATGAATCGTGAAATATAGCTAACTGCATAGCTAATATCCGACCTAGTGTAATTCAAGTAGATGAGACTCTCGATCAACTACCGATAGAGAGTTGTATTTACTTGTGGTTATGGATCAGTTGGGGAAAATTGAATTCTTGTCTCCATAGGTGTTGAAAATGGATTATAATCCATCATATTGAATTTCTTGAGCATTGTCAAGTGGCGTATTTAAATTTTGACACAAATATATGATTTTCTCTTTGCCAAACTTCAAGTCCAAGACAATAATGCAAAATCCCGAGATCAGTCATATCGAATGATCATGTTAGATATTTCTTTGTTGACTCAATCATCCTCATTGATCCTCCAATGATGACTATATTATCGACATATACTACAATGATCACTATCTCCCTCCCTTTCTTTGTAAGATAGAGATTATGATCGTATGGACTCATGTTGAATGAGATGCTTGTCAATTTTTATGTACCATGCCCTGGGAGACTGCTTTAGACCATATATTGATTTTATGAGTTTACATACCTTTTCCTCTTTACTTGGTATGAAAAAACCTTCTAGTTGAGTCATGTAAACTTCTTCCTATAAATCACCATTAAGAAAGGCACTTTTCACATCCATTTGGTGTATTTTCAAACCAAATTGTGTAGCTAGAGCAAATATTAACCTGAAAGTTTTTATCTTAGCTGTGGGAGCAAAAGTCTCCTCATAATCAATGCCTTCTTTTTGAGCATATCCCTTAACAACTAGTCTAGCCTTATGTTTATCAATTTTTCCATCTGCTTTGTACTTCATTTTGAAGATCCATCTGCATCCAATCAGATTTTTACCAGGTGGAAGATCTGTAATTTGCCATGTATTATTTTTCATAAGTGACTTATATTCTCATCCATAGCATCTTTCAAAGGTTTAGACTATAGGGCTTCTGAAACTGAGGATGGAAACTCAATAGTATCAACAACTTTACTCATTAAAAATCCAAATTGACCTCATTTCGAGCCCATACTGCAAGTCCTCATTCCAGTGGTGGATGTGTCAGGGACACTATCCAATTTTGCATCTCTAATCATACTTGTATGACCATTTAGGCATACTTATTTGTGGTTCCTGTGGGAGGTTGAATTTCATTATCTTCCCCATCATCATTACATTGTAGATCATAGAAAACATGAACCATGTCGTATCAACGAAGTGTGTCAAGATTTCGCAAAACTCACATGTCTAAGTATTTGATGCCATCATGTTGAGCTGATGATGTATCCTTGGCAACGTTCTTGATCATTTCATTGAATTAAATCTCAACTCAAACATTCTTCCCACATTTGACTAGATTTTGCAAAAAAATTGGAGCTTCGTGACTTATCTAGAATTAGGCACATCTTTTTGCCTTTACAATCAAAGTCAATTTTGTGATTGTGATCTAACAATTGACTCACGGATTGAACAATTTTTTTTTTAAACTAGGGACATAAAGAACATCTGTAATTTTACAATTATGGTGCCCCAAGTGGTAGTGAAATGGAATTTCTTAGGCAATGCCTATAACAATTGTTTGATGTATCATCACCCAAAGAGACATAACTTTCAACTGGTACCTCGGATTGAGGTACTTTTTTTTTAAAGTGTTTGTTTTTGTGACCTCTATGTTTTGGGTCAAAATTTTAATAAGATAAATTTTGTAAAATTTGCACAAATTAGAAACTGTTTTGTATTTGAAAAGAGCCCAAAGAGCCCCAAAAAATTTAAATATATATTTTCAATCGGCCAAGAGAGCCATTTTATTTTTGAAAATATTTTAAATTATGATTTCAAAATCTTTTTGAGCCCCTTTCCAAAAATGAATTTGTTTTTGTTTTTATTCTATTTTTTTCACGACGTCCAAAAATAGAAATTGCTTTAACAAGCAATTTTTTAAAACTGAATGCAGATAAATACTTATGATGCATGTGTACTACATTTTAGGGCACAACTGTAATTCATTCACTTTTCCATAAGCATAATAATAACCCTTGGCCATAGTTCTGTTATTACTTCTCTTTGTACGCATATATTTTTTTGCTTGGACGCAGATATTTTCTTCCTTCTTGGACGTAGCTTTTTCTTTTTTTCCTTGCAGGTTGCATATATTCTCCACATTGAATTTGTATTCTTTTTTTGGATGCAAGCACGTTGGAGATCATTCAAATATCCTATCTTCTTCTCCTCTGGCAAGGTGTAGGTTCTCAGAGAGGCTTCCACGTTTGATTGGATCTCCCTTGTTTGTGGCTTAAACTTCTTATGACAAAGCTTGGAAGGATAATACAAAGTACAAAGAATACGAAGAAGAAGTAATGTGGGGAGCTTGAAAAGCTTGGGTACCCACAGATAAAAAATATTGTATATATATTTTTAAAATGCTTCCAATTTTTTTTTAAAATGCATGTACGGGTAATTTTTTATTATTTTAAAAATATTAGAGAATGAAACAATGTCACCTTTTGCAAGATATTAGCATTCAGGTCTACAAGGGTCTATGATTGCACTCCAGGTGTTCTTCAACTACAAATCAATAGTGATTCAGAGGTGTGGATTCGGGTAGGGGATGTGAAATGGCTAGGGGCATCTATGACTCCTAGATTTGTAATTTCTCCAGATCTCCCTAAAATTCCCTAAAACTTCCTACACTCATCTCTGGATCAGAATACTATTTTGATACCAAATCTTGACAATGAATACTTGAAAACAATATTGACACAAAAGCTTTGCATAGAAACAAGACGGTGCTTGTGTATTTTATTAATATCAAAATTCAAGCATTACAAACAAATGAGAGAGCTGCATTATTTATAGATATTGGACAAATTCTATCTCATCCACAATATATGAAATACAAATAAACTAATATGAGAAAATATGCAGAAACAGGCATATTGCCCCTAACTGCCCCTATTGCCACTCATGGAAATCATCCTGGGAACAAAATATGCAAGATAGAACATGAACCCACAAACATTGGGATGATAACATTATCACTTAGTTAACTAACAACTAAGGACAACTAATATCTATTGACATAAGTTTAAAGTATTTAATTAAATACTTTAACTTATTACATTTATTCAAATATCAACTAATGATGAATTAAGCTAAGTTTTATTCACAACACTCATCACCATGACCTCAACCATACATTTATGGAAATCTAAGAGAGTTTTCTGTATCATACAATCATTACTTTTGATTAAACAATAAAAAGTGGGTCACTATGCCTCTCTTTTTGTAAATTGTTCCTAGCTAGGGTTTAACTAGGGTTTTAGATGACTTTATCTTCTTAACATTTGTTCATAAAAACCTGATGATAAAATGACCTCATTATTTTTTTGAAACATTCTAGACTCACCATAGAAACATACCTGAAATCCAAAATTTCCCATGCAAAGCACACACTTTAGGGTGAATATCAGAAGATCAAATTCGAGATGGAAAAACACTTGTTCTTGAACCTATCTCACATAAACTATCATATCTTGCAAAATTCACACCCTAGCAACCTTAATTTTTTCTAAAAAAACCATGACACATAACACTAACATCTGCAATCATCAAAATTTCATCACCATACCTCAAAATCTCCAAACACTGAGACTTGCATAACAACACCTTAAGGATTCTCACTGTAGAAGCTAGGTTCAACTGAAAGAATGCTATAATTCATCATAAAATCATTGGAAATGACCCAAACATACCTAATATACCATGATACACCTGAAAACATGCATCCATGAGCTCATGTAGCTCCAAAACTCAATCTCGCACCTCCTAACAACCATAACTACTTAAGACGAGCACTTGTAACATAGCCAATCACCTGTATTTGCACCATGTCACTACTGTGAGTTCCTAAGCACTCTTCAAACATGTTATCCATCATGCCAACATGATTCTTAAGCATCCAAAAATCTCATACCATCATGAAACATCACATAGGCATCTGAATAGGCTTGCAAGAGTAAGAAATCCTCACTGAATCTCATTGTGCTAGTATAAAACACATCTGAACCAATATGTCAACATCATGTACATCATCATATGAAACTAACACATCATCCAATTTATCATTAATTTGGTTTTGCATAAATGACAACAAATAATAGGACCATATGCCAACACCTTATTGACGTGATGTAAATGTTCCTCCCATATTTTTTATATAGATTAATATATCATCAAAGATTACCAAGATTTTTTTTTGTAAAAATGGTTGAAAGATTGAATTCATCATACTCTGGAAAGTAGATGGTGCATTTTAAAGGCCAAAAGGCATTACTGTAAATTCATAGTGGCCCTTATGTGTTCTAAACGTTGTTTTTGTGAATATCTTGATCACACATTCTAATTTGATGATATCCCAATAAAATATCTATTTTTGTCAGAGTCAAGCAATTCCTGTCGCTAGTCAACTATGGAAATCCCTGTCACAACAGAATATGAAACTTATCTTTCACTATGCATTTTTTGAGATCCCTGTAGTCTAAGAACATGTGCCAATCTTCATCCTTATTTCGCACCATCACCATTGAAGAAGAGTAAGAACTCTGACTATGTAGAAAAATACCTACTTCCATCATCTCCTATACCATCTTTTCAATCTCACTCTTTTGTAGATAAGGGTATGGATAAGTTCTAGTATTGGGTGGTTGGTTTCTTAGTACTAACTAAATGACATGATCATGATATCTTTTGGGAGGTAACCCTTTTGGCATATCCCCCAAAAAAATTGCTTTCTTATTAATAATTATTTGTAGATCTGATGGTATAGACATTTTGATGGTTGAGCTTCTAGAAAAAATAGTTTTGCCGCAAACCCATCTGCACCCTTATTAACAATTTTCTACATTTTATGTGAATTGTACCAATTTCTTAACCTTGTGCCTTCACGTGTCATAACTCCAAAGTACCTCCCTTCAGCACGCAACTTCATGAATAAATACCTATAATTGTCATCGTAAGAGTGCAACAAGGTAGTACCCCATTGGACACGCGTCAACACAATATCTTATCCCCCGTTGAAATGACATACATGGGGCCCTCTAATAGGTAATCTCCCATGTATAGATTAATATTGTGACACTTTCCTGAACAACTAACTTTACCTCCATCTGCAACCATGACTTGAAACTATGGGGCTCAATAAACAAAGCAATATTAGTGTAAGGCCAACTTATGATTGATGAAGTTGTGAGTATTGCTAGAGTCAATTAGTATAGTCACCCTTTGTTTCTTTATGAACCCAACAATCTTGAGGGTTTTTAGGGTGCTAATCGCTGAACTTTCATGGCAAGAGATAATTGAGATTCTTTAGCTTCGATCTCAAGAACATCTTCCTCCTCATCAGTTGCTTATTCCTTATTAAGACCCTCAATGTATAATAATTTCTTCTCGGGACACTTATGTCCCTTGCTCCACTTGTTATCAAAACTATAACATATGCATTTTTTCTCTCTTATCTTCAATATGTTGAGGATTCAATTGTGTCGATTAGGAAAATGATGGTGTTGGCATCAGGTGTTCCTTGTGAGTATTGAGACCCCTTTCTTTTTATCATATCTCTTTCCTCCATATGACGAAAAACTATCACAAATTTCGATATTAAACCCATATTAAGAAGGTGAACCTCAATTTGGTTGCTATCCTTGAGTCCACCTAATAAGAGATCATTTAGATGGTCATATGAGATGTCATCCACTCATAAGGATAGATGTTGGAACTGTTTGATGTAGTTGGGTTATCCATTTTCCATGCATTCATTCTATGAAGAGGATTTGATCAACAATTTGTTCAAAAATCTGCAAAAAGAGCATTTCACCTAAGCCTATAATGACTCATTTCTTGCTATAACTGACAAAGTCACATTTGAGGGCTCACTAGGTCACTCACTCTTATTCTTTAAGCTTTAAATCAAATCAATTTTAGTGGCAAAAAATTTCATGAATTAAAAGATGACCAACTTAGTCTTGTTCCTCAAAGAGGCATTCTTTTGACTCCACTAGTTCCTTGTTCCAAACATGTACTTTGAGGTTTTAGGCCTTAATGAAGCTTCTTAATATTTATCCCTTGTTCAATTCTCATAACAATGTTAGTTCCATCATAAAAATGCCTTCAAACTAATCTAGATGCTTATATTTGTCTCTTTTTCCAAACTGTCCCTAGAAGCCTCTTGAGACTATATTTCTTGGATTAGCCCTGTATCCCCTCTTCTAAGAGTACCCAAAAGGAATTGTAATTTTCATTAGCCTTCTTAACTAATCTCTAAGGTGTATACCAAAACTTAGGTTCCAACTCTCCTTAAAACTCCTTACACTACATTCTTTGTATCCTTGCTCCATTCTTGTTCTCAAGAACTCATCCCTTGCTCTTACCTAGGGTATGATATTTCATAGTTTCTCTAAATGAACTATCACATCACATAGTTTTATTTCCATTCCCCTAGCATGCTCACAAATTCTCAAGGCTCAATTCTTTGTACAACTCCATGTATATCTCTTTTGTAAGTTGGCTTCCAAACCCTCTCTAGGTTTTCCTTTATAAAGTGTCATACATAATTTTATTTTTAGGATGTATCAAGTCATGAAACCATGATTTATAGACACCCTTTATTGTATTTATCCTCCCTCTAGAAATTCAGGCCCTAATTCAAAATAACAAGGTGTTTCCTTTGTAAAATCCTCCTTCACCATTAAGCCTAGAATGTGTATACATATCCTTCTTATACTCTGTCATGAAAATATCCCTTTTTAACTAATGTAATTTCAAGATTCGTCTTCCAAATCTTTAATAGTTCCTTATAGATTGTTCCTACCAAATTTTAGGGCTATAATAGGGGTATACAGGTTTTTAGTTCGCCTTCTTTCTTGAAACCCTAACTGTGTTATTCACATACCCAAGAGGCTAGAACTTGTCATAATTTTTGTGAATCGATGACTCAAGGTTCTAAATTTCGTCCCAAGAGTTGTATCCACCTTCTCCATGATCTGACCTTACCAGTAGGCAATGACACTAAGTTTGAATTCTCTTTCATGGGTGTTTGTCTTGAAAATACATGGTGAAAACAAGGTATAAACTCTTGTTGGCCACAATGAAGCAATTCAAGACCTTACCTCCTTATATAGGCTTTTATAAAGTTTGAATGCAATCATACTAGAAATAATTGAAACCTTTCTTACTCCAAGCTCTGTCTTCATTCCAAAGAACTCAGTGTTGAGTGGGAGAAAGGCTATCACAGTCTAGTTTCAACAAGTTCATGCCCTGCACTTAGAATGTTTGAAGTACTCAAACCTTTAAATTATACAAGAAGCAAGGGGTAGCATTTAGAATTTTCTTCAACACATGTATCAACTGTCAACACAAACAAGATGCTTAACAAAAATTCATTCACAGTCACCACAGCTATTTATCAACTAAGGTTTTAAGACACCATCAAGTAGATCATTTGCTCTTTCAACTATGCACACAGACTTTCATACACTTTTATCATGATATTTCCACAAGGTTATTCTTTTGAACAACTATACAATAGGAATACAAGCAAATTGCTACAAAAGATCAGTATTATAAGCATCTATAATTTTATGCCTTTATGGATTGCTAAAATAGAGTGTTCACAAATTAGATTCTTATCAACCCCTTCATAAATCTTTAAAAGCTTGTTTACATACTTCAAGGAGTGCATTCATCTTCACCAATGGATCTTTTTCAAAAGGAAAATGCACAAACTTCAACAATACAGTCCTTACAAAGCAAAATAGAGATCATTATTAAGGAAATATCAGTTTATATACAAAAATTGTGATTCTTTGCATTATTTATCTCCTCCTCTTGAGGTATTCCACCCTCCCCTTTCTCTACACCTCCTCTTGGAGGATAACCAACCCCCTAGACTCAAATACCACTTTCTTTTTTAATCTCATTCCCTTCACATTTTTTCCCTAACTAACTTTAGTGACTCACACAAAACCTTTCATATGCTTCTTGAGTTTACAACCTCTCAATATAGGTCACCAAGGACTAGGTAACCTTATAATAATGTGTGAGTATCTTTGTTTAACCCTTATACCTCCTAACAACTAATTTAACAATTCAAATATTCAAATTACATGTTTTGGAGGGACAACTCCCATTTCCACTTTGGAAGATCTTAACACTCAAAATGCCTTAGAAACTTAGCTAGACATCTAATTTGGAACTCCTAGACCCTAAACACACCCAAAATTTTGACTAAACAAAAATTAACATTTACAAATGTACAAATATCTGATGCTCCTGCATCACTGTTGGATATAATGCTTAATTATCCCTATCTTTCATAGTTTGACTATTTGGGTAAAATAATTCTCTATAACACTATTACTATAGTACGTATGGAGCTCATCAATGAACATAAGCTAGGTAATAGGGAGGCCCTTATTTTTAGTTTTCTCATTAAACTTACACATTTATACTTTTGGAATCATGTTTCCCCACTTATTACAAGGTATATCGATTTGTGCAGAAGATCCCCCTTGGTTGGTGTGATTTGAATCTAAGTGTGCATTACTTGAGTAAACCATGTGACTTGAATGGGGATTCATGCCAGTATTCATGATTGAAATAGTGAACATCAATTCCTTCCTCATTGATTTGAATCTCATCTTCATTTCAGCCTTCATGACTTGAATATGATGGTTGAGGTCACCTTCCAGTGCTTGAATGTTATCTCCCAAAGGTTACCTTCCAATGCTTGAAGATCGTGGTTGAGGTCATCCTTACTCACCATATTATTAACCTTTTCTTGAAGTTGGTTGAATACCTCTGATACCACATAAGCTGAAGATTCAAAATCCATATTTTCCTTATTTGGAGTCATTCATAGAGTGGTTTGACCCTTCACTTTTCCTCTAGTTGATTGCCTTGTCATGATGGTAAGGTTTGGGTCTTGGGATGCAAGGATTAGGGTAGGAGTTTAGGGTTTGGAGTTTTGTATGGTTATTAGTCAAATAGAGACAAACACAAAAATCAAGATTTTACAAATTTTTGGCAAGATTTTTGAAAATATAAGAAACTTAGAAAAATTCCAAAAATAGTATCTTATGGAGCAAATTTATGAAAAACCCTAAAATGGATATAACTTGTGCAAAATAAGTTAAATAATATTCAATATTGGAGATAACCTTACTTGATTGATTTCTCCACTTCAGTAAAAACATTGTAGAAAATGTTTCCAACATTTTGGAGATATAGTTGAATCATTAAAATTAGGTTTTTGACTTAATTCTAGTCCATATTGAAGCTCTGATACCACTTATAATGAAATTACTTAGATATATTTGAATATAAACATCAACATAACTCAAAGGAACACAAAAATATAAAGAAATTATCATAATATGCAAGTATAGTGACTTAGCCACTTCGAGGGCGCAACGTCCAAACCATACAATAAGACTCAAAAGTTCAATATGATGATGTTTTACTAGCTACAAACTCCTATACACACCCTACTATCTTATGCAAAGTTCCAAGGACGACCTACTAAGTATATGTAATAATAAATGAATGTGATATGACATGATAAAATATAATGTTAGTCACAAGTCGACCACCCATATCCTGATATATGACCAAGGTTAAAGGTGTAGCAATAGTTGAACATAATTTTTTGAGCTATTCAAATAATTTTCTAAATCATTCAACATCCAAATGTATAATTTCTTGAGTGAAGATTTTTTGGGGAGTTTCCTAAATATTCTTAACTTAATAATAAACAAAAAGATGTCTTTCACTCAACTTACTAGAGATGGATGCAAAATGTACAAGCTAATAGGTAATAAAAGATCAAGGATAATAACCTTTAATACATGAGTTAACATTACTTTATTATTGAGGGAAATGGGTATTTGAGATCCAATAATTTTAGGAGGTTTTCATCAATGTTATTGTAATGTGGGATTAAGAAAATGTTGTGTAACAACCAAAAAAAATAAGGGGAGTATATTAGGGTGTGAAATCTCACATTCAAAGGTAATATTACCTATTTTTGATATGGGTTAAATGCAATTTGATGATACATTTACTTGATAAAGTTATTCTCGAATGCTTTTTTTTTTTTTGCATAAAGGCATGTCTAAAGTTAAGAGAACCACATGGTCCTTGTTTGTCATGATCAAAACATAGTGCATTGTAAGTTGAGGCATCTTGAAAACAAAGCATGCATAATTTTGGGAAGGAAGAGACTTGAGATAGATGAAGAAGAAGAAGAAGAAGAAGAAGAAGAAGAAGAAAGACTTAGGATTATTTATGGTGTACAATCATGGGCCCAACTTGTTTTAGAAGATGATTCTTTTATTTGACAAAAAGGAAATGTTTCCTTTCATACATCCATGATATTTAGTGAAACTTTAAACCTAGATCTTACTTGATTCTCATGATTTCCTATTCGTTTATGAAGGGTGAAATTATTCTCATTTTGCTGAAGAGCTATTTTTTTCATTTATTTTTTGATTGCAAATGTTTTCTTCCATGACACATCTTCTTTTAAGTGAAATGATAATGTTTGTTTAAACAATTTTTTTTGAGTAATGCATTATGTGTGTCAATTTTCATAGAGTTTTTGGGCCTCCATTAGAGACTTATCATTGTTGAGAGTTGCAAGGTTTAGAGTCATGTTTTTAAATCACAAGTAGATGATGTGGTTGTCTTACCCTGTGTGAGTTTTCATAGTTGCATTGTCTATTTCGAATTTGTTTCTTTTGTTGAAATACATTTGGATTTCAAATCCCTTCTCTTTCATGAATTTGTTATGGATTTCCTATTTTTGTGGGTTGGTTGTTAATTTATTATGTTCATGTGTGTATCCCTAGGTCTACCATCAATCCAATTTGTCCATAAATGTAACATGTAGTAGGTTATTTGTGAGCATATGCCTCAAAATTATAATTTTCTAGCACAACAAAGACATGTTGCTTTTGCTCTTCTCATCTGGCTCAAAAAATTTACTTTGAGCTCAATAATGATAAGTGTAATATTGATCACTGACATATCTTTGATGGAATGTACTTGCACTACTACATTTCCAAAATTTTAAATTAGGTTTAAGATGCCTCGTTAAGTCATTTTAAAGTCAATTTTTGGGGGGTGTTGGTGCTCAAAATAGTCTCGCCCCATTCTGCCATTAAACTCTATCAATTTATGACCTCTACCATTTTTCATCCCCCCGTGTTGTGCCAGAGAAGTCTCTGCCTTCCTTTTGTTTCCATAACCAGTCCTTCCTGGGCCAAGGATCACGTATGGATCCATAGTTGTTTCCTTGTTTCTCTGTTTATCTGGAAAGGGTATGTAATTTGGGTCCCCCATTCTCTGTTCATCTAAAAACTTAGGCTCTCCCATTCTTTTCATTTTCCACAGTCAGGATTTGTTGTCCTTGTCATTTTTTTCTCTAAATAATTGAAGAAAAATGAATGGATGTAGATTGGAGGAATGTGTTTGAGCCTTGTAACATTTCTAAATTCTCTGTCCTTGGAGAAAATTTCATCTCCAGGCTCAAATAGTCATTTTTCCGCATTTTACAGTTTGACGGGTGTTTTTCTCTGTCAAATTTACATCTTTTTATCAACAGGGACACGTGGTGAGCCCGCGCTCATTCAAGATCTCAGAAAAGGGGACCCATTTCTCAAATTGTTTTCCCGCCCATTTGTACGGATTTGATACAAACTATGAAGGGGCATATCTTTCACCTCAGGGCTCAAAATATTACAAATCTGACACCGTTGGAAATCTCTGGACCTCCACTACACCATGGAAGCATAAAATATTACTTTCAATAGGCCTTGATGGGCGAAAAACTAAAAAATGGCTTTCACGCCATTAAATTGGATCTGGTTGCTTCCACTACCCATTTTTTGATATTATGTGCCATTCTTTCTCCTCTAATACACCAAAGCAAGCATGGAGGATATAAAAAAGAAAATTTTCAGATTGTGGACAGATTTGCAGGAGCATTAATGACTAGTGGTCGAGCTGTCATAAGATTTTCCTTTTTCCTTGGTTTTGTTCGCTCCTAATATAAATACAAGAGCTCTGCTCTTGGTAAGGGGTAGGAGGTTGATTGTTGGAGTGTTAGAGGTTAGAACTGATTTTCTAAAAATCTTGATAGAGCACATCCTTTTGAGGGACTGTTTGAGAAACCTATAGATCTCTTTTGTGTTAAACTTGATCGTGTCAAGGTGGTTACGAGTGTACAACCATTGACAATCTCTGAGACTATTCTAGAAAATTTCCCATGTTGATAAATTTAATCAAATTTGAGTTATTCTGTGTTGACTCTTAGCAATTAGTGTCTTCTTTGTTCAGACTGTATGCAAATAGTTTTATTCATTCCTATTGCAATCTTATACTAAATGTTTTCTGAAATCACGCAGGATCTCATCCTTGTGACAATTTAATGGTATTTGCAATTTCATCTCAAGAAGAGCCTTCATCTTGGATGAGATAAATGAATCTAAAATCAATTCACTGTCATTTGTTGATAAATATTGTCTATACGTCTTTGAGTGTACCTTAGGCATGGTTAATTAGAAACTATAGTGTTTAATTGAGTCTTCTAAACTCAAGCCTTTGTATTGGAGTCTTAAATATTATGTGAAAACGTGCTGATTTGGGCCTCCATTGAAGCACACCTTCTAGTTGAAGGAATGTCTTGACTATTCTAAAGCTTTCTGTTGTGAAGTTGCTCATTATTGTAAAGTCCCTCCAAAGATCTGGTGTAATCAACTTTATCCTTCTTCACCTCCCACCAAAAATTAACTTAAAAAACAATTAATCATACCCATACTATCCCTGTTTGTCATGTATGTAAACAAATGCATAATTTTTACCATCAAAACATGCAGAAACAATCAGGTTTTCATTGTCTTTAGTGGCCTGAACCTTGCTTAGAAAATATCTCCATTATCTAGAGTGACAACTCGTGAGAGTTAGGTTTTGTTGCATTGATCATATTTTCTTCAAGGTCTTCTTAATAATCTCACAAAGAAGGATATCTCCATCTCCTCCACAAACAGCAGGCTACAAAAAGGGTCCTTTCACCCTGGTTAAAAGGCACAACCATAAAGTAGTGAGGATAGGTCAAATCCTCTTGAGGGTGCTACCTGTTTCTCCACATCTAAGTGACAAAGAGCAAGCTGCATTTCATCCCTAACTACTAAATGACACACTATATGCTTTGCTTGTCTTTAAGCTTCCTGCCATACCTGTGATGCTGCTCAGCTTCTGAGGGAGATGTAAGTGCAGGTAAGTGCAGCAACAGACTAACACACAATAATAATTTTCTGATTCAATTTCATGCAGAGCAGGTTACACATATATAGGAATATGTATTCCTAAAAACAAGGAGGCTGTTCAACAACACTCCCTCAAATCTCTCTCTCAACACCTATATACGTGATATTGTTTTAACTCACAACAATATCACAACTATCAAATAATACAGCCAATTATGTGAATAATTACTCACATAATTATTCTCTTTACAATAATAATAATGGAGCACTAATAAATTATATTTCCTAAAATTCCCCCCCTTAGTCCGAACATGGGGAAAACCTGCCTTTGTACTTGCACCTGCTCATGATCTGGTGATTTTCACAGGATGATCACAAACCTCAGGGATGGTTTTGCAAACGGTTGACCACAAACCGTAAATGGTGGTTTTGCAATTGGTTTACCACAAACCACAAAGTGATGGTTTTGCAAATGGATTACCAACAACCAAGAATGGTGGTTTTGCTATTGGTTTACCACAAACCACAAATGAAGGTTTTCAAGTGGTTTACCTACAACCACATCATGATGTGCCAAGTACTATAATTGGCCCTCATCACATTTCACTGTAGGGAATAACATAGGAAATTCTACTGACATCTGTTGCTCATACATACATAGAAAAAGCTGACATACTAGAAATGGAACATTAGAATGATGTTCCCCCCTCAATGTGAAATTTCCACTTATTGAAAACAAGATCACTGCAAACTGAAGCAAACACACAACTGAAAACAAATGCCACCAAATCTGATATGCGGCCCCGTCGTTGGCAACTGACGAGAGGTCGCTGAATGACCTCCAACCTCCGATGCCTCCTGCCTCTGGTTTCATGCTCAGAACAAGAAGTCTTCAGAGCCACTGTCTTCATTTACTTGTTCTTCCTCATTCTCTGATCTTTCATCAGTAATAAAGTTGGCCTCAATTCCTTTGATTTTTCCACTAAGTATATCTTGAGCTCGAGCTCTACAAAATGAAGCTGTATGCCCTGTCGACACTAAAATTTTCCTCCAAAATTTTCATTTCATTAATATATGTATTAGGAATAGGATGTTGTTAAGTGTAATTAGTAGTAGCGTCCGATAGAAGATAACGGCGCCGTCAGTACGGTGCCGCCAATAATGTGGAGTACGGTAATAGTCAAAGTACAATAGGAATGTTGTAAAAAGTAAATATTTGTCGTAAGTGGTCCGGTAATGTTAAAATGTCAAAGTTTGGGTAATTAGAGAAGTAGGGTCTACATGATTAGGAATTAGAAATATTATATTGGTAATAAGGACAAGGAGTGAGGTCATAAATATTTTGTGTATTTTATTTGTAAAAAGTCTAAAAATGTGGAACCCATGTAAAATGATAAGGTTTATCTTATCTTAACAGATAAGCTTACATGTACAGATAAGAGTTAAGGTATGGAATATGATTCGTCAGAGTGGATTTCTTATCCTATTTTAGAGATAGGATGGATAAGCCTGGAAGTTCTATAAATAGAGAGGCCACCCCCCTCATTTAGCATAGAAAGAAGTAGTGAGAAATATTGTAGGAAGTGTGCGAAGGAAGCCATCAGTTAAAGGTGTGTTGAAGAAGCCATCGAGAGGTGTAATTGTAAAGTTTCTCCCATATTCTTGTTGAAGAATCTCATGGGTGAGATTGTAACAGTTTCATGTTAATATTATAATTTATTTTGATATTTCAGATTTGTCGTCATTCTGTCTTATCATAGTCAATGGTATTCTTGTGTTATGTTGTTGTTTTGTTTCCAGATTACGTCCACCAAACTAAAGGCTGTGCATTAGTAAATAATCATAGCACGAGGAATTCCCGGTGAAGAATTATCATAGTGCCGGATTGCTGATGACAGCCCCTTTTTCTTACAGTAGAAACATTCTCTTTCCTCTTTATATTTAGAAAATTTTTTGTACTTCCTTTTTACATACATTGCTGTTTCTTCTTCTATATCTTCTTTGGTCCGTTTTTCCTCAGCTAGGAGAGCTGATATCATATCTTCCAATGAGTTAGAAGGTATCTGACCAAGAGTGAAAACAACATTACTGTATTTGGGTGGTAAAATATTCAGCAGAATAGCTTTTGCATCCTCGTCATCTACTGGAGCTTTTACTTCTGCAAGTTGTCTCAGAAGAGATCGTAAATTGTTGATGTGACTAGACATTGTATCTCCATCACTCATTTTTAGCTTGAACAGCTAAAGTTTCAGGGAAAACTTTGCATTAACTGCTTTTGAACCAAATAATTTGCTCAGATTATCCCATATGTCCTTCGAGTTTTTATCTAGATCAACATAATGTAATTCAAAGTCTGAAAGGGCAAGGCCAATAATGGCTTTGGCTTTATCATCCCGTGTTTCCCATTCTGCCAATCTAGTCAGATCTGAAGGTGTTGGTTCTTTTCCATCTACTATCCTCCAAAGATTTTTGTTCATCAACTGCATCTGGATCTTGACTTTCCATGTGTGAAAGTTGAGACCATTGAATTTTTCTAGTGGAATGTCCATTATACCTTAGAGCGTCAGTTTCAACCGAAAATGCACTCTTTAGGGGAGTCGGCTTCAACCGATATTGCTCCCAATTTACACTATATATTTAAAAAGTAATAAAAACAAATTACTTTTTAAATTTTACATGGATATTTACTAAAAAACTTAAACTCGAAAAGTAATATTTAATTACTTTCTATATTTAATATTTTGATACACAAATTAAACTAAAAGACACATGATTATAGACCACCCACTACTATTACACAGTACGAGATTTGATACTTAATAATATTTGACTTTAAACCATCAACTAAATCTATTGCTAAAAGCATCTATAAATACCACATCCTAAATAAGAGAAATTTTAAACCTAACATACCTATTCTTAATAACAAATAGGTGAGATCTGATGTGGAGCTCAATGTGTATGTATTTGCTGCCGCCAATTAAGTCAAAGCCAATGCAAGATTTTTTGGATGTCGAGCAGTCTTGAAGGAGCATATAAATGCAGAGGTTGAATTGATAAGTGTCTATCCTCGAAGACCACAAATTCCATTACTTTGCATGCCCAATGAAAATAAAACTAAATCACAAATACTACAGGTCAGATCTCACTCCCATTTTAAGTGCGTTACAGCTTTTGGCTTGAATCATATATTAATGCTGTCTGCAACAACATTTCTCAGTCAATATCGATGGCGATTTCCTTTAGATTTTGAATAGATGATACCGATTTAATTCTGTTCACTGCAAAGGTAATGAAGGATCAAATATAGCATGTAATGCAGCCAAACTAGAAAACACGTCCTCTTTCTCTGCAAACGTCCTTTAGAAATTTTGCAGCCTTCATATATTTTTGGAGGGCAGCGTATTGAGTGCCAAGAAAAATACAATTGATACTTAAATCAAAACAGATGAATATGGTTGCGAGGAGTCCTAGGATCAACCGAACACTAAAAAAATCTTCTCTATTGAATGTTGATGGCATGTGTACAACTATTGACTACACAGCCGCATAATATGATAAATGACATCCGAGTTTAATATATCTTTTACTATTGTGATGTCATCACTGCCCTTTGGCTCACCATGCTGTATACACTAATTACACAGAAACAAACACACATCTCCAATTGAATACCAAACCTTCAATTTCCACGTTTAAAATTGAAATGTGGAAGATCTGGTGTAATATATGCAGGAAATAAATAAAAAAATTGTGGGTAAATGGTGCTATACAGTCTACGATACAGGAAAAGACTCAGTTACCATTGAAGATATCACCAAGGATTCAACGCTGCCACAAGCTGTAAATGACTCTCATGCATCCTTGCTCAAAGAATGGAGATCGTACTTATGGAAGAGGCATTTCTGGATCTCAAGCGCTCTGACACCAAATGTAAGTGCAGGTAAGTGCAGCAATAGACTAACACACAATAATAATTTTCTGATTCAATTTCATGCAGAGCAGGTTACACATATATAGGAATATGTATTCCTAAAAACAAGGAGGCTATTCAACAACACTCCCTCAAATCTCTCTCTCAACACCTATATACGTGATATTGTTTTAACTCACAACAATATCACAACTATCAAATAATACAGCCAAATATGTGAATAATTACTCACGCAATTATTCTCTTTACAATAATAATAATGGAGCACTAATAAATTATATATCCTAACAGGAGAATCAATCTGGGTACCAACACTTTACTGGTGCTATTGCCGGGGATGATTTGAAGAATTTAAAGTTTTCTAGACCCTGATAATGTTTCTTGTAGTTATGTGTGCAAATACGTTTTGAAAACATCATTCTATGACTAGATATGTAAGTATTGAATAAATTTATAGGTTTTCCATGCCATTTGTCCAATTTTTCCAGAAATTTTTGTACTAGGTTTGCCTCACCATTGATAAATTTGGGTGAAGGAAGGTCTGATTTGTAAAGCTTTGCATGATCTTTAGTGCTGACAGATATTTGAAAGATTATTTTAGTGCATTTCCACAACTAGGGTGAAAATCCCTAGTGGCAACTCTGACTTGATTTGATTTTGATAAATGCTAGTGTTTTAACCTTTGTCAACTAAAAATTTGTTACTAATCTTTGCAAATATGGAAGGAAGAAGATCTTTCTTTGTTGCGGACCCTAGTAGAAGGTTGTTTCCAGAGTTTGGAAAGTCTAATTCAGAAGGAGGAAGAATTTAGAAGGTTGTTGGAGATCAAACCTCAAGAAAAGAGGTCTCTATTGGTGAAAATGATCTGCATGTGATTAAAGATTGCAATGCTTCCTCAACTGCTTCTAAATCAGGTAGTCTCTTTGTAAATTTGAATTCTCCATCTAGAGAGGGGCCTTCTCATTCCACCCCTATATTTGAAAGATTTGCATCTCATTCTACCCTTATATTTTTTAAATCTGATAGTGCCTAACGTGAAAAAAGAGCCATTAGGGGATCATCATTCTAAAAATTATATCCCTGTACCACATAGACCCCTCACTTCTCATCACTTTGTTTCTCCTGTAAGATCACCTACTCAAAATAATATGGCTCAGCCTCCACCCATACCTCCATTTTTCGTTAATAATTTTGGTCCCATTAGTTTTAGAGGTATGGCTGGCCATCCAAATGTTGTGCCATAGGATGTAAGAAATAGATTACGAAAGTTTCAAGGAAATAATGCAATAATTGGTGATCAACACTTAGAACTCTTTGTCAATATGATGGAGGATTTTGAAATAGAGTTTGAAGATGTGTACATTAAATTGTTTATTCATACGTTAGAGGAGGATGCAAGGGATTGGTATAAAGCTATGCCTGATGACTCTATTGATTCTTGGAATGAAATGAAGAATGCATTTAGATTGCAGTATGGTGATAAAACAGACCCTAGGTTTCTTTTGTCAGAATTTGAGAATATTAAAAATAATCCTAATGAATCAGTGCATGATTTTAATACAAGATTCAATAAGACATTAAGAATATTTCCTGTGAATTTGAGGCCATGTGATGAATCTTGTCTTATAAAGTATGCTGATGCATTTGACAAGAAGGCTACCTACTATTTGAGGGATACAAACCCTGACACTTTGAGGTAGGCCTTTAACATGGCTCTGTAAATTGAGAACAACATCAAAACAGTTGGAAAACCTCCTAAGAGGGAGGGTGTCAAACTGATAAACCCAAAAAATCCTCAAGCAAACAAGAGTGTGTATCTTGAGGAGGTTGTTAGGACTTTGGCCGGAGTTGTCAAAGAAATATCTTACAAACTAGCCTGGGCAGAGAAATGAATTGGGTAGAATTCACAAGGTCAGCAGAAGGCACAAAATCATGATAGATTTGGCAATCATCCTAGGGGTGATCAGAGGTTAGATGACAGAGGTAAAGGACCCATGGGATCTACAAATAGACATCCCTAAGCACATGAAATTAGAATGGTGCCTGATCCTCTGACTGCCCGGGTTGTTGCTGTTGATGAAGCAAATGAGATTGATTGGAGTGATAGATGTTTTCTGCCCCATCCTCTATGTGAAATAAATTAGTAAGAAGAGGAAGTTGATGATGATGTTTGCATGATGGGTTGCTCTTCAAGCTCACAACAAGGAGCAACTTCAACTGAAGTGATCAGTGCTCGAACTGCTGCAACTTTTTGGGATTTCATTCACTAGGTACCACTTCTTCCTCCTTCTCATACTTTTGAAATAGATGTAGTGCAAGATTTTGAAATACCTAATAATGAATTTGAATATTTAAGAGCACTGATGATAAATAAGTATGATGGAGGAATCCCATCTGAGGAGGACATGCAATTGTTGATGAACATTGTTGTTGCCCAAGAGGAGGAGTACAACACAAGAAGTAGGGTTGTCAAAGGTACAAGGCCTCAGGCCAAGCCAAAAACTCCATTGCTTATAAATATTCCTAAAGAGGCCCCTAAGAAAGATGCATCTGCCAAGGGCCTTGCTGTCCCAAAAAAACCCATACCCCTCCTCATGCCCAAGCTATCAAAAATATTGTGCCATCTAATGAGTGTGTCAGCTTTCCTTCCAATGCTACCTAGCCAAAGTATTTCCCTTATGATATTGCCCAAGTCTTGAGTCAAATCAAGATCTCAGTTCCAATTATTGAGTTGCTTAGGATTCTTGAGCACAAGTGGAGGGCATTGGAGTATTTTGGATTGAAAGAAGAGAAGAGTGCCCCAGGAAGAAACATAAATATTGTGGAAACTCCTCCAATCATCGAAGAACTAGAAGCACCACCAACATCATAAGAGTTAGATGAACCACCTAAGGTTTATTTGGGGACATCATTGGTAGATTCCCAGGTAAATACGGATCCATTCTTCACCACTCTAATAATTAAGGAAATACTGATGCACAACTGTATGTTTGATTCGGGGGCATCAAGCAATGTTATGCCTTTGGAAGTTATGAATGAACTGAACATCAAGGTGACAACAACATATGAGAAGTTCACTACCATGGATTGTAGAGAGGTGCTAGTGGTAGGATGTGTGAAAGGTCTGATGGTACAACTTGCAGCCTATCCTGGCAGAAACTTGAAGCTTGATGTAGTTATTGTTGACTATCCAGCCAAGTGGGATATGGTTTTATCTAGAAAATGGGCTGCAAGTGTTGGTGGGAGTGTTCAAATGGATATGTCCTATGCCACCATCCCAATTGAGGGAAACCTTGTCAATTTGTAGGGGGAAAATAAGATGTTACATCTTATTAAAGATCCCAACAATGCATCTTATGAAGTTTTGTACACAAGTGTTGATGTTGATAACTTTGTAGGATTCGCTGATGGAAAAGAGAAAAAGATTGAAGAATGCAAGTGTCTTGAACAGGTAGGCTCTCCATGGACTTTATTGTTTGATGGAACTTGCTCCAAGTTCAGAAATGGTGCTGGTGTTGTTCTGATCTCTCTAGGCCAGGAAGAGTTTGTCTTTTCCTTCAAACTCAACTTTGAGTGCACTAATAACATTACTGAGTATGAGGAATTGTTGTTAGGTCTGAGGATTGTGTAGACACCTAAAATATGCTTACACTTAGCATTTAATCCAATTCAACTAATTAACGACACTTCGTTAATCAATCCTTCTTTGCCCCACTCTCGGATTCCCATTTACGACACCTTCTTGGTCATATTCCTCCTAAAATCGACTTATTGGGCTAATATCTCTCTTATTATCTAAAAATTCCTCCTTTTGACCATTCAGAATCTCCCTAGTTCTCTCTAGACCACTTCTATTGGCTTCCTAGGCTATCTATCAGCCATAATTGGTTATCCAGTCTCAACTCTCAATGAGTCTCTAATCACTTGCTAATCAAGTTTAACTAGCCTAATCCTAGATTAACTAAGTCTAAAGCATGTTTATCAACTCCTAATCATAAAGTGATTTTTGAGCTTTAGTCCCACATGCACAAGAATTCCAAACTCTCCAAATTGGAAAACTATAAATGCAAGGCCAAGCCTACCTATTCAACTTACCACTTTACAGACAACTTTACTCACAAGTCCTCTCTCAAGAATTTTGGAAAGGCATTAGAAACCATTTGTGATAGCTTTAAGCTATAGAATATTTGGATCTTGGCCATACTCCATTGTTAAGAGCTCCCCCATCTTGCATCCATCCACTCCTAAGGAAAACAACTAATCACACAATTTGATTGCTTAGGATCTATACTAGGTTCACTTTCATTAAGCTTTCATAGATTAGAGAGTAGTATGCACGTTAGTTTTTGATGTTTTTGTCAAATTTGTAATGCTTTCATGTTAGTTTCTCTTGTTTAGCTCTAATCTTATGGTGCATGGATGAGTTAGCAAAGCTTTGAGGTTGTTTAACCTCATTCCATAGCTTGTGCAACTTTCCATTGCACACATTTAGCACACCCGGTGGGACACTTATGTCCATCCTCCATTAATGGAGTCACTTTGAAGCTTTTTGTTTTAGTTTCTAATTATTTCTTAGTTTTAATCTTTCTAGGATAGTTTCAAAGCTTTCTATATTAGTTTCAAAGCTTTCTAGATTAGTTTCAAAGTTTTTAGATTGGTTCAAGTTTTTAGTTTCGCTAATATTTTTGTTCTAAATGGAAAAAAATCATGTTTCTTAACTATTTTAGCTAGGTTTGTCTTGTTTTTTTGCTCTTTGTAGGATCAAAGGAGGTGAAGTGCTGCCAAAAATTGAACCAAATTGATAAATTTTTGATATTTTTGAAAAATCACGTGTTTTTTAGCCACCTACAGGAAAGGGGGCACACACGCCATTCTGTGCATGCAGGTGCAACTCTCACTATGTTTTTTGTACACAGGGGCGTGAATGCACTAAAAAAGGGGCGCATGTACACTAACAGTGGCACAAGCGTCATTAGCAATCTTCCGGAGGCCATAACGTTTGCTCCCGAACTCGAAACGAATCCATTTTTGTTGCGTTGGAAAGGTATTAAAGTGAACTAAACAATGGAAACATAAATTTGGGATTTTAAGTTACCAAAAATTTAAGGCTTTCATTTTTATTAAACTACTCATTTCTAACATGTCTAAATGCTTTGGAAAATTTGGTCTTTGATGTTCTAACACCTTGTAAGTTTTATTTTGAATCTAACTTCTGTTTTGTAGGGTGTTTTTACATGTTTGATGGTGATTTGACTTGTTTAAAAGGTTAATAAATATTTCATGTTTAATCATGAGATTAAAGTCATGTATGCTCTTCCCTAGTACCTTTTAGGTGATCTTGGGAATCAGAAACGATTCTTAAGTCCTTTGATGTTTTGAGGTTGTTAGGAATATTTGAGTGGAAATTAGCTAAAATTGGTATAGTTGAATTAAATTTTTTTTTCCATTTTGATATTTTTTTGGATTTTTGAAGACAATCACGTATGCTCTTCTCTTGTGTCCTTGGACGAGCTGGAGAATCAGAAATGATGCCTTCTATTTTGATGGAAAACTACTAAAAATCGTCATACAAGACCAAAACTCCATCACTTGTCAAAGAATGGAGGAATCAAAACAAAATTCAAAAAACTACTAATACAATTGTTATACAAGTTGCCAAATGGTGTTCGAGCGAACCACATCTAATTAAAAAAGATAAAACAAACAACATATTCAAAACACTGTATTACAGGTTTCGGAAAAGGGTACGTCCCTCTCCCTTCAAATGGAACATAATCCCTTTGGCATAACGCCTTAAGCTACAACAATGGGGGTGGTTCCAGGAACCCCAAAGTAGTCCACACAAGAGGGAACCTTGTGGACGAAACGGGAAGTGCTCCGCACTACCTATCTGACTAGTAATTCCTTTGTGAGATAGAGTTACAAGTTGTCCCTATGCGACCCTTTTAAGTACACAATTGGATGCATGTGATGCCCATTGTGCTTGAAGGGGGCAAAGTTGAGATACTCCCAAACTAGTCAGTGTGAATTTTTGGGTAAATCATCCCGCTCGTGGATAATCTTTGTAGCACCTAGGATGAGAGAACCACCTAGGAAAATATACTTTGGCCAGGAGCCCACTTTGACCATTCTAAAAACTGTGTTGAGTTGTGAACCATCATTTTCATCACGAAATGTGTGACACGGTACTTTGGCCTAGTTCTTCACTTACCTTAAGGTAAGGCGAAACTCTGCCAAAGTAAAGCCAACATTTTTCACCCCCATTTTGATCTTCCTCCTTCACCTTCTTTTGACCCTTTGTTGATCAAAGGAAGGGTGACTACCTTTGTGTTACCAATCGATTGCTTTTGCCACTTTTTTGTCCATTTACGCCCATCCATGTTTGCGGCTGGGTAAGTTAAACATCTAAATTGTGCGGAGATGTATTTATATCATTGGTAGCCTTTGTGATCTTGATACCCATGTCAGGATCATCATCATAGTTAGGATCGATTCATCATTTTATCTCCCTTTGACATGTTACCTTGTTTGCATTGTCTCGACATAATTAAGATACATATGTCATGTTTCTCGTAAACATGATCTAAGTTTCTGCATTGTGGCGTTATGCTGCCCACGTTTTAACACATCCTTAGTATACTTTGACTTAGTTTGATTTCAAACATTGTCATAAACATTGAAAGGTGTCACTTACTTTGTTTGCGTTGTTTCGATACCAATTTAACACTAATATCTCACTTCTTCGCGAAGCTTGATAGACATGTCCAATTGGTGTGGTTACCTGACTTACATTTGTAAACCCCACCCTTTAACATTTAGGTCTTGTTGGTTGTTGAACTTGTCATGGTATCCTTTGATTGGGAGTCGCATATACCCTTTGTTAATATTTACGCCTTGTTCATTTCAATCTTGACGTAAATATTTACATTGTGTTGATCACCTTTGCATCGAAATTTGCACACACATTTTCATATGGTGTATTTCCTTGTTGATTGGCTTTGTGTTTCACACTTGCATGATTGTTCCTTATGATTATTCATTCATAAAACTTATTTACTAGGACAATCCCTTTTTATCTCATCGATATTGCATCATCACGCTATCTATTTTCTTTAGACCTTCTTTAGAAAATCACGCACGCATATCAATACTTACGAAATGTCTAGCTGGTTGTCCTTATGCTACCAAAATCAACATGTCACTTCCTTCCCTTTGAAGGAGTTCCATCACACTATCTAGATCTAGACAATTTTGCTTAAAATAGCACCAAAATGACTGACTATCGCACGGTTCCCCATACTTACAAAAATACAGAACCTAGGTTTAGCAATTCAAATCAAAAGATTCCCATTACAACTAAACCTCATTTTGTTCTTCGTGGTAGAGAGACCATATGGGTAACTCGTTCGCCACCTTCATCTCATAGTCGGTGGTATGATTTGGACACTTCTGATCCAAATTATTATTCGAGTTCCCCCCACTCTTCTTCTAATTCTAATCCAAACATTTCCTCTTCTTTTGAGGATTCCAATCTAAATATTTCCTCTGAATCTTCTAAGGATTTATATCCAAACTACTATTCGGATTCATCCAATTAGACACCTAAGTCATCTAATGTGACTCATATGTCATGGTCCTCCTTATCTTCCTAGGAACCTCTTCATCATACATTTAATATGAATCCTACGTTGTGGTCCTCCCTTTCTTTGCAGGACCCCTTTTATCAGTCACCTCAAAAATGTCTTCTTCCTTTAAAGATACGTGTGACTCTAAATCCCTCCAAGCAAACATCTAATACAATTTTGGAATCGCGGTCCTCTCTTTCTTTGCAGGACCCTTGTTATTATTCATCCGATGTGATTCTTGAATCACAATCCTCCCCTTCTTTGTAGGACCTTCTTCATCAATCACCCCAAATAAATCTTCCTTCTTTGAAGATTCATGTGACTCAAAGACCTTCGAGTCAAACGTATGAATCAACCCATGTGTCGCAATCTATAGACTTTGGACTTAATCCTACTAGTTTACAGATGATATACCATCATATAGGTAGGTCCACACCACCTTCTTCTACTCTTGAGACATCTAGCTACACATCTTATTCATCCCCCACATCATTTTCTTTTATCAATCATCATCAAACATCTTCTAAGTCTTCCACACCAATTGGATATCTTTCTTCCAATCAACCCCTCGTGGTTAATCAACAACTCATACCAATTGATCTCTTTCAGAATGAAGAAACAATCAGGGAATTTATAGGGGCACATGAAGATATTCCTTTAGAAGATTATGAGAAAGGATTCTCTTTAGACTTCGATGTGCCCGCATATTCTGAGAAAAATGATGATTCCTTTTATCAAGAAATAGAGGAAGAGCCTCAAATCATGCAACTTGATCATCCTCTTATTCTTCCATCTTCACATTATTCATTAAGTGAGGAAACTCCTAGGTTTTACATTGATCCATGGCATATCTTCTCATCACCTAATCACTCCTTGTTTATCATAATTCCTCAATCACAATCTCTTATGGGGTCAACACCAAGTAGCCCTTCATCTCGTCTAGGTGTGGGTCACCTTCTAGTAGCCATTCCTCTACTATTTGTGGGACATTTTTGAGTAGTCCATTATCTTCTATTCTTGGGGCATCCCCAACTAGCCCCTTGTCTTCTAGGTATGGATCACCCCGGGGTAGTCTATCATCTTCTATTCTTGGGCCACATCCTAGTAGCCCATTATCTTACATCTATGGGTCACATCCGAGTAGCCCTTCGTCTTCTATCTATGGGTCATGTCCTAGTAGCCCTTCTTCTTCTATTCTTGGGCCACATCCTAGAAGCCCTTCATCATCTTCTATCAGTAGCTCGCCTCCCGGTAGCCCCTCTTCTTCAATCCTTGGACCGTATCCTTTTCATCCATCACATTATTCTTCTACCAAAGACGATGGAAAGCCCATGGTCATTTCTCACATCATTTCTAAACGTCCACATTCACTTTCTTCTCCATCTGGGTATTAGAAAAGTCACACGTTAGCTTATAAGAAACCCAAACAGTTTCTTAATCAAGCTCAAATCAAAACTGCAAAGAGCTCTATAGCTTCCAACAAATCAAACAATCTCAAAATTCTAAATCAATTGCTATTCAAGAATGCACACCAACGTAACCATCAAGTATGGCACAAAGTGCATAAACATATGGATGGGGAATTAAATCTCCCAAATAAGAAATCCATGTTTCAGAACAAATCACAGTCATTTATTGAGTATGAAATCATCTCAATCATCGAGATCAGGGATAATATCACTCTCGATAAACAAATGTGCCTAGTATCCCTTATTAAGGAAGTCGTAAAAATTGTTGTTGTTGGATATTACCACACAGAGTGACTTTGTTAGTCCCAACCTCTTAAAACTATCAAAAATCTAAAAATAAAAAACAATTCAAAAATACAAAAAACAGTGAGAAAGCATAACAAAAATCAAAGGTACAAAGATCAAACATTGCAATCAGGTATTGTGTGCACATGGATGTTTATTTCTTCCCTTACTATTTTTCTGCAAGTCTCCTTACCATTTTCATCCCTTTGGTGATGTTTTGGTTAGATTATTCACACGCATTTTGTGACATTTATCTCTATGGTATCTGTTTGACTCTGGTCTTTTATCACCTTGGTAAATTAAAGAACGACTAACCTCTTAGAGATCCTATCACAATCAACATCTAATAAACTTGTTGTAAAGAACTTTTTGACATATTTGTTTACACTAGCTAATATCATTATCGTAATCACTTCCACCTCCTTCCATCAAGCCATTAGTGGTTCTTAAACCCCTTGTCAAACAAGAGAGCTGAAATAAGTTTTCAGAAATCAAAAGAAAAAAAATCAATCAAATCAAAAGCTAAAAGCTACAAAGCAAAAGCAAATTGATATATTACTCTCTCTTGGGGTATTTCCAATAAACTCTACCGGGGCTATAAATGTCTGACTGGCAGTAGAGAAATTTTGTGATTAGAATCAAATATATCTCCGTTGGGGCTATGAACGTCTAGCTGGTAGCGGAGTAATGTAAGGCTATACTTTCACCCTTCACTCATCACAAAATTGCCTTTCAAAATCAATCATCCCTAGACATTGGCTAGGTTGTGTATTCATTTGTTGTCCTTATTAAATATTCCCTTCAAGAGGTAATTAAACTCCATGTGCACACACTGGATCTCTATGAGTAAGTAGGATTAGTATGTTACCAAGTGTCTTTTGTTGGACCTTGTTCAGACTCTTACTTTAGTCCTTATCTTGTCTCACAATTTGTGCCTTTCGTTAATCAATTCTTCACCGCAAAGCTTCTAAGCTACATTCATATCATTCACATAATTCTTCTACTTTGTTTCAGAACATCCATGTGTATAAGATTAATTTTTTGCCATGTTTTCAGAAACCTTTGTCCTCTTTCACAAAAACAATCTTCTCCTTCCATTTCTATCATGTGCTTTTAGGCCAACTTACGCTGGGGGCATCCTTGCTTCTTCCTAGCACTTCATTGGTTTACGTTCACCATCATGTTGAACCTATCCATAATGGCCTTGGGTCCCGCTTCTACCTATGAAGAGTTTTCCTTTGAATACTCCCACCTAATCATTGGGGAATTTTTGCATCTTCACCTCTCTCATACGCACATGGCCTTATGCCCCTATACATCCCATCTATTGCTAGGGGCATCCACGCTTCCTTGTCTTCATGTACATAGTTTCAGAAAATTTTCTAAAAAATCAAAAACATTAAAATATGTTAGAAAAATAACAAAAACATTCAAATATGTTAAAAGAAAAAAAAAAACATTCAAATATGTTAGAAAAATAACAAAAACATTCAAATATGTTAAAAGAAAAAAAAAAACATTCAAAAATGTTAGAAAAATCAAAACGTTCAAATATGTTTAAGAAAACTTCTAAAAATTAAAAATCATCCTACAAAACATCGCTCTTTGGTTCTCACCTATCCATGTGCGCGACTCGCGGATCATCTTGATCTACCTCCATCAACAAAAGTTAGGCTGCTTACTTTGTCTATACTCTGGGGCACAACGAGTTGCTTGGTATTGTTTCGTAGTGCACATTGTATGTATCTTTTTCATTTTCAACCTTGGACCCGGCATTCAAGTGTCCTCCATTATTCCATCCTCACCTGTGTGCGCGACTCATGTATCCTTTCTTGGGGCACCGTTTTCAACCCTTTTCGTTGATTCACATAGATCGGCATTCAAATATGTTAGAAAAATCTTTCTAAAAATTAAAAATCTTGATATTTGGTTCTCACCTGTCCATGTGCGCGACTCGGGATCACCATTTACTTTGTTTGTACTTAATAGTGCACATTGCTTTTTCATTGGCCCTAAGTGTCCTCCATTATTTCCCCTCGTATGTATCCTTTCTTGGGGCACCGTTTTCAACCCTTTTCGTTGATTCACATAGGTCGGAACTGAAGCTTGATAACAAAAACATTACATTATGTTTCTTTGTTAGGTTTGGCTTGTTTACTTTCTCGTATTGCATTTCATTATGTATGTTGCATGGAGTTAGGAATCTTTTACTTTCTCGTATTGCATTGCATTTTGTATGTTGCATGGAGTTGGTGTTTTTAGAAATGGACATTTGTTTGTATATGGCTTTTCATGTCATACTACACTTTTTTTCATTCTTTTTAATAAGGACCGATGATGAAGATGTATAGCAATATGATGAAAAATAAAGTTGTTTAAAAGGACATTTGATGGATGTTAGCTCATTCCCCCTTCCTCATACTCCTTTTTTTCTATATCCCCTTTCTTTTCTTCTTCTTCACATTATCATTTCTTCTATTATCTTTCTGTCATCTTTTCGATCGTCGATCGAGTTCTTCTATCACCCCATCGACCAATCGAGGGGGCATCCTTCATTATTCTCATTTTTCTTCTATCCCTTAAAGATTTTCTACTTGTTTATACTTGTCTACTTTCTTTGAAGTGACATCACTTACGCCACCCCAAAGAGGGGAAAATGTAGACACATAAAATATGCTTACACTTAGCATTTCATCCAATTCAACTAATTGACGACACTTCATTAATCAAACCTTCTTCATCCCACTCTCGGATTCCCATTTACGACACATTCTTGGTCATATTCCTCCTAAAATCAACTTATTGGGCTAATATCTCTCTTATTAGCTAAACATTCCTCCTTTTGACTATTCAGAATCCTCCCTAGTTCTCTCTAGACCACTTCTATTGGCTTCCTAGGCTATCTATCAGCCACAATTGGTTATCTAGACTCCTCTCAAATCTCAATGAGTCTCTAATCACTTGCTAATCAAGTTTGACTAGCCTAATCCTAGATTAACTAAGTCTAAAGCATGTTTATCAACTCCTAATCATAAAAGTGCTTTTTGAGCTTTAATCCTAAAGTGATTTTAGACAGTGCACAAGAATTCCAAACTCTCCCAATTGGAAAACTATAAATGCAAGGCCAAGCCTACCTATTCAACTTACCACTTTATATACAACTTTACTCACAAGTCCTCTCTCAAGCATTTTGGAAAGGCATTAGAAACCGTTTGTGATAGCTTTAAGCTATAGAACATTTGGATCTTGGCCATACTCCATTGTTAAAAGGCTCCCCCATCTTGCATCCATCCACTCCTAAGGAAAACAACTAATCTCACAATTTGATTGCTTAGGATCTATACTAGGTTCACTTTCATTAAGCTTTCATGGAGTAGAGAGTAGTATGCATGTTAGTTTTTGATGTTTTTGTCAAAGTTGTAATGCTTTCATGTTAGTTTCTCATGTTTAGCTCTAATCCTATGGTGCATGGATGAGTTAGCAAAGCTTTGAGGTTATTTAACCTCATTCCATAGCTTGTGAAAATTTCCATTGCACACAAATTGCTTGGAAATATGGTGTTAAAGACATCATTATCAAGGGAGATTCAGAATTAATTGTAAAGCAAGTCAAAAAACTGTATGCCACAAAAACCAGCGAATGAAACAATACAAGCATGTAGTTTGGGATTTCATTGAGATGTTTGTTTCATTCAATCCTCTTGTGCATCATGATAAGAAGTTCAATGATTATGGTAGACAAGTTTGCAGTATTCACAAAATCTCGGTTTGATGATTCTGTAAAATATCCCCATATTGTGAATATGATCTTGAGGTGTTAACCGGGTCATCTATACTTGAACTAACATTAAACATTGGAAAGTTTTTGACGATGATGCTTAAGGGTTCAGAAGATTTTTGCAGAATAATGGAGAGTTTGCTAATCAAAATATTGATTGGGAGCCAATTTTGTACATAATCTCAGAGGTGTAAAGAAACATTGTTTGGCAAAGGCATCATTTCAACTTTTGGAAGACTAATACCATCCCTAGAGGGTTTGGTTGCTCTTGAATCCAACTTTGATAATGTTGATCACATTAATAAATAGATGCATGACAACCCAAGGGATCATTGAGGAGCATGAACTTGGCAGAAAGGAAAAATTCAAGGAAGATCTAGTTGGGAAGCAATCTCATCAAGGAGGAAAAACAATTTTATGTCCAATTGCTAAAAAAATATCAAGATTGCATGGCTTGTACTTATTCTGAACTAAAGGCATACAGAGAGGATCTATTTCAATCATGAGATTCCTTTGGAATCTAATACAAATCACCAAAGGACTCTCAAGCTATAGAAGCATAGGCCAATAACAATCCACTCTTGTCTCTTAACACCTGCAAGAAGAACTGAAGAAACATAAGGGATGGAGGGATTATTCAGCCCACAAGGTATTCTTCTTGGGTTGCAAACCTACTACCAGTTAGAAAGAAGAATGGTGACATTAGGTTGTGTGTGGACTTCAGAAATTATGAACAGAGCATCCATGAAGGATAATTATCCTTTACCAAACATGGAAAACATGTTGTAGCTAGTGATTGGTTCTTGAGTTACTTTCTAGCCTTGGATTTGTATCTCTGGTTATAACTAAGTTGCATGGTGAAGGAATAAGATCTTTGAATTAAAACAGCCTTTACCAATTGACTCGGGGGACATATGTATCTCTGTCAGGAATGCCCTTTAGGCTGATGAATGCTGGAGCAACCTTTTGACAGAGAGAAATGCATGTTACTTTTGCTGGTTGCATCAATGATTTTCTTGTTGTTTACCAAGATGATGTAACTGTGTTCTCCAGAAAGAGAAGTGAATCACTTGTTGCATTCTTGGAAAAAATGATGATTAAGATTGCATAGATCTATGGTAATTTCACTCAATCGAAAGCTAGTGCAATTTTGGAGTGCAGAAGGCAAAGTTGCTAGGTCACATTGTATCACAAGAGGGGGTGACGATTGATCCAGAAATGGTAGAGGCCATTATTGCAAGGTTCCAATCCCAAGAACTATAGAAAGGAATTCAGTCCTTCTACTGGGCAGATAAACTTCATCGGAAGATTTATATCAAAATTTGCTGAGTTGACCATTCCAATCACTTCCATGTTAAAGAAGGACCAAGTCATCAAGTGGGAGGAGGATGCCATTCAATATTTTAATGGGATTAAAGAGGCATTAAAGCATGTGCTTGTTCTAGCAGCTCCATATTATAAGAAGAAAATTCAACTGTTCTCTTTTGCTTCAGAGAACACTATTGCATTTGTCCTGTTATAGAAAGATGAGGAAGGGGCTGAGCTGAAATATACTATTATAGAGAAACAAGCATTTACCTTGGTAAAAGTAAAAAAGGTTTTCAGGCCTTACATTTTGAGCTCTAAAATTGCTGCTTATAGTTCCCCACACCATGGTCAAACATATCTTATCAGAGATGTAAGTCTCAAGCAGAAGATGCAGATGGGTGAACATAGTTGCAAGAATATGACATGGATATCCAAACCATGAAGTTGGTCATTAGGTTTGGGCTTGGCTAAGCTTATGGCTGAGAGAAACTTGTGAACTATTGAGGTAAATGAAGTAGAAGAAAGTAGGGTAGATGTTTTTGAGAAAATGATGAGTTCCTACAGTGGTACAATGATATGATATTTTATCTCATCCATTTATACTTTCCTCAGTATTTGATTTATAAGAACCACTGTCATGCCTTCTCAAAGGGCCCTTAAGTTTGGCTTCACATAAATATGTCATTACTAATTTTGGGTTTAGCTTAGAAGAACTCTGAGGGAGTCCTCTTAAGGTGCATTAGTCTATGAAGATGAAGCCCCCATAGATAATTGTTGATCTCCATGGAGGAGTATGTGGGGGCCATTGACACCTTATCCAGCTGGAAGGGTCACTTTCACTCAAGATCCTAAGGGCTAGTTATTGGTGGCCAAATCTCTTCAAGGATGCAACTCTTTTGGTTAAAAGATGTGAGAGTTTCCAGTACTTCTCTAGAAGACTGAACGCTTCAGGCACCCTTCCTTTGCAGCCTGAATCAATTGAAGCTCCATTTAAGCAATGGGGAATGGATTTTATTGGTGATATTTCAGACCCTTCAAGTGCTGCCGAACATAAGTGGATTCTTGTTTTGCCACGGATTACTTCAATAAGTTCTGTGGAGGCAATTCCCCATCATGAAAGGGCAACTTTACATTCTCAAATCGTCATGGACTTCATGCTAAACCATATCATGTTGCAAGTTTACTTCAATTGTTGCTAACAATGCCATGAGCTTTAGAGCTAAACAAATACTTGGTGGCTATGTTATGTGAAGAATATGGGATAGAATTTGACATCACTAAGAAGCATTCTAATTACAATCCCCAAGGAAATGGACAGGTCGAGTCTAAGTAATAAAAATCTCCCCTGCTGAAGATTATCAGAAGAACCTTGGAGTTGAACAAGACTAAAATGGGGTGAGCAGTTGAAGTTTGTTGTCTGGGCAGACTGAATTACTGTTAAGAGAGCCACTGGAAAGAGTCCATTTGAGTTGGTCTATGGAACTCAGGCCCTGTTGCCCCTGCATATGCAATCATCCTCATTGATCAATTCATGCAACAACTGGAAGATCAAGAAGTAAGTCCATATGATGCCTCAGCATTAATCAAATTGTTGAACTTGATGAAGAAAGGAGGGTATCCCACCAAAGGCATGTAAAGTTTAGAAGAGAAGTTTGAAGAAGTTGTTCGATAAGAAGGCCACCCCTAGATCTTTCAATGCTGGAGATCTCGTGCTGCTCATGGGATAACAGGGATGAAGATAAGGGAAAGCATGGAAAATTTTGACGCTTTATGGATGGGCCCTTACTCCATAGACATTCAGATTGGTGAGCATAACTTTTTCTTGAAGAATTTGGATGGAGAATTGCTCGAATTTCATGTTAATGGCAGGCATTTGAATCAATTTCTTGGATTAATTCCCCAGAACCAAGGTGAACATCATCTGTACAGATGTATAGTTTGTTGGTTTGTTTTCTATTTTTTGTGTTTTTTGTTAGTTCTGGCCAAGATACTGGTGAACTTGTTTTTGCTGGTCTCTCAATTCGTTTTGGGGGTAAATCAGTCCTAGTTTTGTGCTCTAAAAGCTGACTCCTTTGCCCAATGGATATTTTGACACTTGGTCTACCTTGATTATAGAACTACCTAGTATGCACTCGCAGGGAAGACCTTCTCCATCCCCGACTTTTCTTAGCCGATGTTGGTGCTCAAAATAGTCTCACTCCATTCTACCATTAAAATCTCTCAATTTACAGCCTCTACCATTTTTCATCCCCCTGTGTTGTGCCTAAGAAGTCTCTGCCTTCCTTTTGTTACCATAACCAGTCCTTCCTGGGTCAAGGATCATATATGGATCCATAGTTATTTCCTTGTTTTTCTATTTATCTGGAAGGATCTGTAATTTGGGTCCCCCTTCTCTGTTCATCTAAAAACTCGGGCTCTCCCGTTCTTTCCATTTTCCACAGTCGGGATTTGTTGTCTTTGTCATTTTTTTGTCCTAAATACTTGAAGAAAAATGAATGGATGTAGCTCGGAGGAATGTGTTTGAGCCTTGTAACATTTCTAAATTCTCTGTCCTTGGAGAAAATTTCATCTCCAGGCTCAAATGGTCATTTTTCTGCATTTTACGGTTTGACGGTCATTTTTCTTGGTCAAATTTACATCTTTTCATCAACAGGGACACATGGTGAGCCCACGCTCATTCAAGATCTTAGAAAAGGGGACCCATTTCTCAAACTGTTTTCTTGCCCATTTGTACGGATTCGATACAAATTGCGAAGGGGCATATCTTTCGACTAAGGGCTCAAAATATTGCAAATTTGACACCGTTGGAAAGCTATGGACCTCCACTACACTATGGAAGCATAAAATATTACTTTCAATAGGCCTTGATGGGTGAAAAACTAAAAAACGGCTTTCATGCCATTAAAGTGGATCTGGTTGTTTCCACTACCTGTTTTTTGATATTATTTGCCATTCTTCCTCCTCTAATATGCCAAAGCAAGCATGGAGGATATAAAAAAGAATTTTTTTAGATTGTGGTAGATTTGCAGGAGCATTAACGACTAGTGGTCGAGCTGTCATCAGATTTTCCTTTTTCCTCTGTTTTGGTCACTTCTGATATAAATACAAGAGCTCTGCTCTTGGTAAGGGGTAGGAGGTTGAATGTTGGAGTGTTAGAGGTCAAAATTGATTTTTTGAAAAGATTGACAGAGCTCGTCCTTTTGAGGGACTGTTTGAGAAACCTGTAGGTATCTTTTGTGTTAACCTTGATCGTGTCAAGGTGGTTACGAGTGTACAACCATTGACAAGCTTTGAGACTGTTCTAGGAACTTTCCCCTGCTGATAAGTTTAATCAAATTTGAGTTATTCTGTGTTGACTCTTAGCAATTAGTGTCTGCTTTGTTCGTAATGTATGCAAATAGTTTTATTTGTTCCTATTGCAATCTTATACTAATTTTTTTGGAAAATCACACAAGATCTCGTCTTTGTGACAGTTTAATGGTATTTGCAATTTCATCTCAAGAAGAGCCTTCATCTTGGATGAGATAAACGAATCTAAAATCAATTCACTGTCATTTGTTGATAAAGATTGTCTGTAAGTCTTTGGGTGTACCTTAGGCATGGTTAATCATAAACTATAGTGTTTAATTGAGTCTTCTAAATTTGAGTCTTAAAGATTATGTGAAAACGCGCTGATCTGGGCCTCCATTGAAGCACACCTTCTGGTTGAAGGAACGTCTTGACTATTCTGAAGCTTTCTGTTGTGAAGTTGCTCATTATTGTAAAGTCCCTCCAAAGATTTGGTATAATCAACTTTATCCTGCTTCACCTCCCACCAAAAATTCACTTAAAAATAATTAATCATACCCATACTACCCCTATTTGTCATGTATGTAAACAAATGCATAATTTTTACCATCAAAACATGCAGAAACAATCAGGTTTTCATTGTATTTAGTGGCCTGAACCTTGTTTAGAAAATATCTCCATTATCTAGAGTGATCTTGTGAGAGTTAGGTTTTGTTGCATTGATCATATTTTCTTCAAGGTCTTCTTAATAATCTCACAAGGAAGGATATCTTCATCTCCTCCACAAACAACAGGCTACAAAAGGGTCCTCTCACCCTAGTTAAAAGGCACAACCATAAAGTAGTGAGGATAGGTCAAATTCTCTTGAGGGTGCTACCCGTTTCTCCACATCTGAGTGACAAAGAGCAAGCTGCATTTCATCCCCGGATACTAAACGATACACTATATGCTTTGCTTGTCTTTAAGCTTCCTGCCGGACCTGTGATGCTGCTCAACTTCTGAGGGAGAATCAATTTGGGTACCAATAGGGGGTTTCTTGTATAAGTGATATAAATTTTGGATTGTAACATACATCCATTATCCTATCAAAAATTATGTGACATAATTGTCTCTCTCATATGCCACTAAAGACTGTCGTAAATATTTTGTTCAATTGTCATTATGACAATGTGAAGTATGGACATGAATCAATCATAAGTATGCCATACATAAAGACATTAATATAATATACAAGTGACGTGTTGATAGATATTACGTATGAACCAAAGTAACTAATATGAATGTTTCCCAATTTGGGCTCGATTGGCCCCACTCACCCACATGGTTAACCAAGTTCTTATTCATGCGGTGTGCCAATTTCAACACATGGATCTAATAATATGAGAAATGCAATGTTTGTTTTCTTTTGACATTAGTCATATTTTCTTCAAAAATGTTTTTGCCTTTATTTTCCCCTTCTTTTAAAATCTAGTAGGGGTGCATGTGGTGAACCAATTTTATAATTGGTGAAATTTCTTTAGTGGGTTTGCAATGGGGTCTAATTGAGTTTTGAATGTTTGATGTCAAACAATTGAGGCTTGATTGGCCCTAGGTGTGCGCTAAGTGAATCACAATTTCCGTAGTTGGTACTTGTTAGACCTATATTGTCATGGTACAAGAAAAGTAATAAAACTATGCCGATTTTTAGATATGCTTTGTCTTACTTTCTTAACTTATGTTGAATAGTTTATTTCTTCCAATTACATACAAAATGTAAACAAAATTAATAGTTTTGTAAAACCCCCTATTTTCAATTATATTTACTTCAAAAATATTAGATTTTATACATTTAAGTCTAATTTTACTATTTTATCTCTTTAAACTTAAATTGTAACATTTATAAATAAGTATATTACATTTTGACCACTTTCCTATAAAATAAATAAATTTAATTGATAAATTAATTTAAAATTAACTATATACTAAATTACATTTACAACCGTAAAACAAATAAAACCAACAAATAGGTGAGTGCCTTCATAAAATCACCAAATTAAATCAAGTGAATACAAAGTCAATTGGCAAGAACATCAAAGGCGTTTTATAATGGGAACTTTCAATGAATTTAATATTTTAAAATATATTTTAATTGTTTGGTTGAGAAGATTTAATGTGAGTTTGACTATTTGGTATTTATTCTTATATTAATAAAAGTTAATAAGAAATAGTTGTAAAAAATTAAATTTATGTGTTATGTATAATTAATAATTTTAATTTTTTAAATTTAAATTTATAAATTTAAATATTATATATTTTATTGTAATAAAAATATCATTCTATAGTTTTAAGGTTTGATTATTAGGATTTCATTTATATTAATCTTTTTAAAAATAAATCAATTATTAAAAATATTGTTTCACATTTTTGTATTAATTTAAATCATATATATTTAATATTTTTACAATTTTTTAAACACTTCTTAAAATATTGGAAATCACATTAATAAATAAATATAAAATATTTAATAAAATGATTCAAACTAATTATATTTACTTAAAATATAATTAATGTTAAAGAGTAGTTAATTTAGTAGTTAGTGTGGAAGGTGGATAATATCCACCATTCATATATTGAAGCTGAGTTGTTCCCCCTATGGTAGAGGACTTCTGAATGTTTCTAAGACTGTGCTAAATTTGGCATCCTTTTAGACGTTTTTCAAACGGGATTAAATTTGACAGCTGTTTGCAAGTCGTTTTTACTTTGCATGCGTTTCTATTTTTAAGATTCTATTTTTAACTATGAATCAGCCCTAATTTAGAAGACGCGGCCATATAAATAAGAGATTGTAGAGATCTTATAACCCAATCGACCCACAGTCAAGGCGATCGGAAGTTTTGGTATTCATAATATTCAAAAGCATAATTTTCTGTGTGTTTTTTTTGCATTCACTGCTAAGAAATCGTCGGTGTTTCAGCTGAAGACGGTGCTGTTCCTGTTTTTCATGTGAAAGGCAGCTACTTCGACAGATCTTGCACAATTTATCAAGGCGATCGGATCCTTGCTGAGGTTGGTGTTCATAATATTCAAAAGCACACACAAGTTAGACGTTTGATTTTTGTGAATTTTCTGTGTGTTTTGTTTATTTACGAGATTCATTGTGTGTGAAATTTGAATGATCAGATGAAAGCGAAAACACACGGTGGCGAACGTATCATGACGAGATCAACAAAGAGGGTACCGAGGAAGACTAGAAAACGAGTTGTTGTGGTGGTGCTTGATGTGTTCCTGGCGGGTAATAAGGATCCGAAAAAGTGTGCGAATGTGAAAGGCAGCTACTGACAGATCCTACACAGTTTGTTGATCCTTGCTGAGGTTGGTGTTCTAATATTCAAAAGCACACACAAGTTAGACTTTGACTTGGGTATTGCTTATGTTACGAGATTCATTGTGTGTGAAATTTGAATGATCTTGGCGAACGTTGTGTTGGGGAAGGACACGTAGGCAGGTGTTATGCCTTCTTGTTGCTCTCACCTAATTCTTGACGAGATCAACAAAGAGGGTACCGAGGAAGACTAGAAAACGAGTTGCTTGGCTTGGATATAATAATAAAAATGTGTTTGTAATTTTCAATATGAGATATGCATATGTTTTCCATTTGATAGCTTAAATTTTAACTATAGAAATATCCTGAATGCATACTTTTGGTCTCTCTGCATTCTTAATCAAATCTATTAATATCTATCTGGGTTCTTACCCTATCAATTAAAAAATTGGATATGTTTATGTTATAATTGTATATATACTTTCTTCCGCAACTTCCCAAGTTTCTATAGGAATTCCAGGCTTTTAAATTTTCCCATCCCATATGAATTCATACTTCTGAACTACGGTTCGAGACTATAATATGATGTGATATTGAGTCTTAAATCCAATGGCATCAATCCAATTTCCTGATTTTCCAACACCAAAAATGGTTAGTAACTAGATGGACAAGAATTCAAAGAGGTAAATGGTTGGAACTTATTAAATAAGAGATTGTATAGATCTTATAATCCAATCAACCCACAACCTGGAAATCTGCTTGCATTTCTCTTTCCAAAAATCCAGAAAACCAATCCAAATAAAAGAGCTTGCAGGGTGAAGTCACCATGAAAATCTTTCAGAATGACTTGACGGGAAAAGGTTGGAAGTAACTCCGGCTTAAAAAGAGCTCTCCTAGACCACCATGCTTTATGTCTTTCCTAATACACAACAAAATCTTAACTTGCAATGAGTAATTTAAACAAAATCTGTATTGACAATTTGAATGAGCTTTGTGTGATTGGAAGCCCAAGAGACAGTCAGGGCAACACACTTGGAATCTACATTTGGTAAGCACATTGACGGAAGCAATTTTAAACAGTACATCAGATGATAAACAACGTTCAAAAAATGAAATATGGAGAAGATATTAGAACTGGGACATGAAACTTTATAATTTGTGTTATGTACATGTCACTCTCCAAGGACATGTATGGTTGTCCACCTTCTACTATTTGGTGCTTTAATAATGCATATATGTTTATATAATATTACAACACCATGAAGGCTAAAAAGTAGTTATTAGAACAGTTGCACTTCCATGTGTGATTCTTCACCTTCTAACAGTTGAGCAATTCAACGTATTCAGGAGTTCCTTTGTCTAGAATTAAGCATCTTGTCATCTCTCAGCTTAATTTCCTTTGTCTGGAGTTTCTTTCATCTCTCAGCTTATACCAGTTTCCTATATCTCATTTTCTTATTTTTGATTGCTTAATTTATGTCAAGTGAGATATAGAGGTTCCACTTCAGGGAACAGATGATGGTTTTGTTGATTAATAAGACACTAGATTAAAATTGGCACTTCCATCTTCCCTTTACTACACTTTAAGGTAGTCTAAAAATCAAAGTTTTGGCTGGAAAAAGGCATTTGAAATGATGGGTCAGGTGATTATTAATCCTTTCTTTAGTATCTCATTTGACTTCACTTAAGAATTAGATGTTTCCGAAGGGTGGGTATTTCCTTATACCTTGAAGTAGGAGATTCCATGCATTTAGAGGATTGCATGATTGCATCAGGCTACAGATTATTCTTAGCATGGTTGCTGAGTAAAAACATAAGCATAAAAGAAAAAGAGTTCTTAACAAATTTCCCCCATCGCTTTTCTCTTGCTTCTTCTAGAGTTGAAATGTAGAACTCATGTTTTACTTGGAATCCTCTGAGCTATAGCTTTTTAGGTCATGGCTTATACCTGATCCATGTCCAATGTCTGTAAATGATTCTACTTTTAAGTAGTTTTTAATGTGGTAGCATATTGCTAGCATCCCATGGATGATCATACGTACTGGGATTTAATTACCTATAATGCACGCCAGTAAGCATCCTGAAAATAGCTGTTATTTTTCAGAGAAGTTATTTTGTCTTTGCCTGCTTTCTCTTTCATCTCTGAATTTCATGTCCACTCAAGATAACACACCTCATCTACATCTCCTGTATCTTACTCCTAAATATCTATTGGATTTCATTTTGTCTATTAAATTGCTGATAAAGGAATGGAAGCACTGCTCTTTTTGCATAGTAGACTAACGAGTTTTGCTTTATTACTACTTTATGAGCTTCTCTTAACATTTTTCTACACGTAACCATGGTACCATTCTACTTGGAATGCACTATCCAGTCTTTTCCTCAATGATCATCTACTCCACAGTCCTACTATTGATCATATGTCCACGGTATCTTTTCTTTGTGCATGTTAGAGAGTGAGAAATGTTTCCCCCACACATTCAAATCTTACATAATTTAATTGAATTCACAATATCTGGATCCTATTTACTAATTTCCTATGGACCAGTTACCATTATTCATCATGATCCTATTATAAATCTGAGAGAATGTTCACATTAATGCTTGCACTATTAAAACAACCTCCAAATTTTCCCTTTTAGACAAAAATCGGTGAACAAGTTAATTTTCCTAACAATTCATGTTTAATACTAATCCTGATACATTTTACAAGTGTGAGCATTTTGTACTTGGATCATATGAAGCTGATTTGATCTATGACAATGGAACGAAGAAGCAGTCATTACTTCCCCACATGACAATCATTTAGACAACATTTGGTGATTGGGTGATTTGTTTTAGAGGGATAGTTATTACTTTTGTAGTTGATGTTTTAATAAGGGGTGTGATTGGTTTTATAAGTGTAGAAATATAGATGAACCACTTCATATAAATGTTCTATCTCTACATTTATAACTTGTTACAAATTCGTACATATACATTTACCAATTTTATATCATGAGTGGTAACGTTTTGTAGATTTGTTTATTTGAACTAAACATGAATACATGAAGATTTCTATACATGTGCATATTTAATATCATGAGTGGTAGCCTTATGTAGTGAATATGACATTGACAGTGTAGATATATTTAATTTTATTAACTTATTTTTTCACTTTTTTGTAGGGTATTTGTGATTCTCATTCTCCTGTGGTAAAGAAGAGAGCGTCATCTCTAAACAAACTTGAGGTGGGTTTCAATATTGATTCAAGTATTTATTCATTTGTTTTGTTTATTGCATGCTATGGTTTAAAAATTTATCGTAGAGTGCTTTCATGTTATTTTCTTTTGATTGTTACATTTATATTTAGATTCCAATCCTTTTTCTAAAGTGACATGTGGGGGCAAATGCCTTCGTCAATGACATGATTCGTTATGTGCTGAGGGGCTCGTTCCCTAATGAGGCCATTTCGAAGCGTCCCAAGTTGGACGGTAGACTGATCAGAGATAAGGCTTTTAAAGCTACCCGTCATACCTAAGAACATCTTGGTGGACTAACATACTTATTTTCCCTCTCCAGTTTAATATAATGCAGACTAGAAACACAATTCCCCTCCCCACAACGAAATTGACATTAACTACGCCTCACTTGCAGAAGGAGGAAAAGTTTAAGCGTATTCAATGTGTTGTTAATGTTTTGCATTGTAGGCAACTGAAACCACCTAAAATAGTGATAGCTGAAATGATCAGAGATCGCCTCCACCTGATGCCAACATCCCCAACAGGCCTCAATACAAGAAGGCTCCATTGTGTACTTACACAAATCCCTCATTAGAATGATCAAAAGTGAACTGTAAGCTTCATCTCCTGCTCAATTGTCAATGTACATAAACTCCCTATATTAATTATAATTTCTTTCTGTTTGTTTTTTCCATCCGTTGCTCAATTCTAATTCTATCTTGATTTTCTTTTCCATTGCACGATTGTTCTTATCATTGAAATGGATTTTGTTGTTGAAACACATTTGGTAATCAGTGTTCCAATATGACTACCAACAAATTCTCTCAAACACAGCCAGTTGTCCCGAACAGATGCAAGTACAAATCAGGTTAACAAATATTTTGCGAGAACACCAAATAAAATAAGTGCTTTGAATACATCTATGCGCATGTGGCCTATAGAGGGTCATGCCCTAGCAAAAACAACCCTTCGTGAATATCACAATGCAAGGGGAGATGGTTCTGTGTTTGGGTTTGATATTGTAGATCAGGAAAGAGGGGAAATTCACATCACCTGTTTCAATGAGTCCGCCGAAGCATTCTATGAGCATATTGAAAATGGGAAGCTATATACAATTTCCCACGGGAGGATTGTAAGGATTCCTGATGCAAAGCTATGTTACAGCCATTTAAACAATACTTTGAATATTTTCCTATAAGTGTCCTCAACCATAACTCTACTCATAGTAAATGAGGATACAATACCTTCCTATCACTTTCACTTCAAAAAAATTAAGGACATACCTGCAAGCGTTGACCATTCTATAGTTGATTTGATTGGCATTGTTCTTGCGATGTCACCATGCTCAACGATTCGTAGGCATGACAAGTCAGAGACAAAGAGAAGAACTCTGTAATTAAAGGACATGTCGGGATTTAGTGTAAGTGTCACATTGTGGGGACAACAATTATATGAGATAAGCAAAGAACTTGAAGACATGTTTTCTATACCGCCTCTTCTGGTCCATGCCTTAAAAGCTGCTCGCATATCCAGTTTCAATGGGAGCTCAACAAACATTGTTTCAAGTACCAAATGTTACGTCAACCCTCTAATTTTAGAAACCAATACACTTTATAACTGGGTAGATTTTGATGACTACTCTCTTCCGACGCCCTCTATCACAAGCCAATTTATGGGCCCTATAACAGTTGTCTTTTGAAGCAGGAAAAAAAGTGAAACATAGATATGAAATAAGAAACATAACGGTGATAGTTCAAAGTATAGAATGGGATGGGTGAGGGTGTAAGTTTGTTAACACTCACACTCCTTATTAACATCAACTACAGAAGTAATAACTATCTATCCTTATCAACATCAACTACAAAAGTAACAAGTATCCCTCTAAATCAAATAATATATACAGTTCGGAGTTCAAATTGCATGAAACACATGCGATTGCTAGTTAGTAAATCAATTTAAAATTAAATATATACTAAATTACAATTACAACCGTAAAACAAATAAAACCAACAAATAGGTGAGTGCCTTCATAAAATCACCAAATTAAATCAAGTGAATACAAAGTCAATTGGCAAGAACATCAAAGGCGTTTTATAATGGGAACTTTCAATGAATTTAATATTTTAAAATATATTTTAATTGTTTGGTTGAGAAGATTTAATGTGAGTTTGACTATTTGGTATTTATTCTTATATTAATAAAAGTTAATAAGAAATAGTTGTAAAAAATTAAATTTATGTGTTATGTATAATTAATAATTTTAATTTTTTAAATTTAAATTTATAAATTTAAATATTATATATTTTATTGTAATAAAAATATCATTCTATAGTTTTAAGGTTTGATTATTAGGATTTCATTTATACTAATATATCTTAAAAATAAATCAATAAAATATCAAAAATATTGTTTCACATTTTTGTATTAATTTAAATCATATATATTTAATATTTTTACAATCTTTTAAACACTTCTTAAAATATTGGAAATCACATTAATAAATAAATATAAAATATTTAATAAAATGATTCAAACTAATTATATTTACTTAAAATATAATTAATGTTAAAGAGTAGTTAATTTAGTAGTTAGTGTGGAAGGTGGATAATATCCACCATTCATATATTGAAGCCACTCTAATTACTTAAAGAGTAGTTAATTTAGTCATTGTGTGAAAGGTGGATAATAACCGAGTCCCATTATATGTCATTTTAATTATGAAAAGTAATATCACCAAAGGTGATATTGCTAGTGATTATTAATTCTAGAGGTTATTTTTAATGATTTAAATTTACACGAGTAAAAAATAATGAAAAAAAATTAATAAATTAATTTAATAGAGATAATTTTGAATTTCGAGGTGTTATTGGTAACCAAAAAAATTAAATGTTTGAAACCCAAAAATGCTAAATATTAAATATGATTGGATGGGTAATGTTTCAAATCATGAACAAATAAGTGAAATGATAAATAGACCTACAATACAAAGCTGTTGATTTAGTTTTTGTTGCAGGAAGCAAATCGAAATGGGAGAATCAAGGAGGCCCATAACAGTAGTATTGAGAAGAAGTAGTCAAGAGAGGAATGAGACTGCCACGTCCCCGTCCACGTCAGCACCCGACCCTGCCATTGTGGCGCAGCTGGTGACAGTGAGAATATCTGAAGTTCATCCGGAGAAAAGCTGTGCAATATGTCAGGAGGGATTTCAGTTGGAGGAGGAGACACGTCAGCTGCCATGTCAACACATGTTCCACTCTGCATGTATTTTACGATCGCTGGCCTTCAATACTCGCTGCCCACTTTGCAGACGTGACGTTCACAATGAATGATTCCAATTAAAACAGATTTCAATAGTAGCTATTTTATTTTTCCCTGAATGTTTTGTTATGAAGTTGCTGAACTGCTAACCATTTGCATTTCCTTAGATTTGATAATCATAGAACCAGGCTTTCTTTGGCATTCACTTACCTAGAGATTCAATGATGTGCAAATCCTTATAACAGTATTTCTGAATCTTGTGTTTAAAGGTTGGTAGGATATGATGATTTGTTTTTGTTAATTCTCTCTTAATTGATGTGTTAAATTTTATGTAAACAAATCTGCATCTTTCTGTGACGATGTGTTCAATTTTATGCAAAAATAATTAACATATATTATGTAATAAAAAACAACAGAAAATAGCTGACGCTATTTCTCCTTCTTGGTGCCTTAGGAAAAGTTTTTAGCGAAAAAGAATATTGTCGCCACCTCTCTTTATTTTATGGGTTTACTTTGTATCTCTTTGTTGATATGTTAAATTTTATGCCAAAAAAAAGGTTAGATTCATCCACCACAATAACCTAACCACCTCAGTTCCAACCTATGGTACAGAGTGTATATGATGATGGTATTTAATTATGTTATGAATTAGTTATGCATAATTTTATAGTATTGAATTAGGTCATGCATATCAAATAAATTGTAGTTCAATGATGAAGATGATGGTGTAATATGTCATCCTCCATCAAGGTACAAATTTAAAAAGAGATTAAAAATGGATTAAGATTAGCTTCGTATGGACCGTGAATTATTCTTGTACAAATTGTATATAATGATAATATTGAATTAGTACATCAATCAGTCATTTACACATTGTATATGATGGTATTATTGACCCTCTTTCTATTCTTCTATCAAAAATATTAATTAGATTATCAATAAGCCATTTACATATTTTATATGATGATAATACTCACCTCTTTCTATTCTTCAATAAAACAAAATAATGTGAGCGTCTTCCAATCTTTCACTCAAAAAGAAAGGTAGGACATAAATTACACACATACAAATTGTACAAGATAATGATATTCAATTAGACAATTAATTAGTCATTTACTAATAATAAATGATGATAGTATTGTGAGACTTCAAAAGTTCTAAAATTGTGTGAGAAATCCAACGTAGTTCTACAGCATATGAAAATTACATCCAATCAAATATCATAAACATGCTAGATAGAAAATGTCATAAATAAGCCCAAGAAAACTCCATAATAGAAATATGTCATCCATATACATGATTTAGAAGAAGGGGATCAAAACCAATAAAAAAATAACTTGTATTACTTCAACAAAAGAATATACAATGACCAATTTGCAACAACTAATGATGGTTACACCAAAACGTCTTCTTAAAGAAGTTACATCTCATCCAACTAAGGATACTATCTATAAGCTTCTTTGTTGACGTAAAGTACTCAATGGTTCTTTATATGTGAAAAGTAAGAGAGTAAATAATATATTATTACTGGTTGAGTGTAAGGTGAAACCATTAATTAAGGACACCTAACCCTTCTCAACATGTGAGAGGATAACTATCCCATTAACTAGTTAATATCTAAAACATAATGTAAATAAATATGTCTCACCTAGATAAAATAAATACCTAAGGTGGACTTCACATCAAATGTTAACATGATACATATCGATGCCCTCCTAAAGATCATTGTAGGTGATTTGATGAAAGAAAATATATTTTAATCTTATTAACGTGGGTCTTGGAACTAAATTTTGATGTGGTACCCATTTACAAAGAAAGAGAAAGATAATAATGAAGTTAATGTAATAAATCCAAGTGATCCATCACTAAAGGATAAAAAAATCAAACTACACAAGTGGAATGAATCCACTACTCAAACATACTAGACAACAAAATGACATTGTATACACAAGAATCACTACATACAAGGAGATTGTTAAACTACTAGGAAGTGTCAAAATAAAGAAGATTTTACCATAAGTGTGAATGGATTAATGAAGAATTGCACGAGTGGAATAAATCTAACAAAAAGAGATTGTATGCATTAGAATTGCTCCATATAAGGAAAGTGACAATTTATTAAAATGTGTCAAAAGAATAAGAAATATCCATATAGCTATCATAAACCACTAATTTTTTTTTCTTGAATATGATGAATCTCCAATGGAATGAAATTGATGCTAAGGAATAAAAAACACAAAAATTGATAATCAATGTGGCTACGAGAAATTTGCATAACATAGTACTAATATAAGACCCCATTTGCATACTCAGTGAACAACCAAAGAAGAATTATTCTCAGAATGCAAAAAAGTAGAAAAACCTATATAATGCTACTTTTAATTAGGCAGTGAAGAAAGAAAACTCCAAAAAAATGTGTGAAATTGTGGTAGGTTTGCCTCACATCAATAAGGTCTATAAAGGCAATTAAGGCCATGAATTGCAAAAAAATACCAGCATATACATTTAATTTTTTAAATAAAAAACTAAAGAGTGATCCCATCTAAACATGAGGCACCAAATATACTCAATGCAAAATCAATATGAATTTTATAGTTTACAAATAATCCTTTATACTGAAAACTACAATATAATGCAAATTTAGAATAAATGGATTTCAAATTTGTAAAGAGTGTTAAAAATTAGCCAATTTAAAAAAAGTATGTGAACCAAGTTATGTATTACCATTTTCTAGTGGAATCAGGTGACTTCCATTTCCACACCCACGCCCATGCCCATGGCTACGTTAATACTTGTTGTGTGACTGTGGCTTACCTCTATTGTAAAAAATAAGAGAGCGAGGATGGATATGTAAAATAAAATGAAGATAAAATCACAAAACATAGATGTTGCTTTGTGCACAATAGTATACATAAGATAAATAAGTATATTCACAATAATATGGATCATAAAAACTCATACAAAACATACATAACAACAACTACTATGTTTTTCCTTCTCTATTTTTACTTAGCTATGCCAATTTTGTTTTTTTATTCATAACTATTTTTTCCTCTTCTTCCTAAATGTTGTGTTCTCCTCAATACATTTGTTTTTCTAGACTATCGTTGGTTCATTTATCACAGATTTTCCTTCCTCTTTTCTTACTTCCACTCGATCTATCTAGAAATTTTGTTCTCTTTTTGGTTCAACTACTACAAATATAAAAAATTTGGGCGTACACAATTTCCCATCTACTTTGTCTTCTTCCAAAAAACCAACCTCCAAAGAACACTCAACATTAATTATGTAGTTCAAAATTTAGGTGCTAGAATTTTTGGGATCTTGCAAATTAAATTGTTTAATTTTGGGATCTGCATATGAAAGACTTAACTATTGGATTTTGGGAATAATTTCTCAAACACTTCCCCTTAATCATATCTAACACTTTCTTTCATTTTCAAATGTGAAAATAGTATTTTGAATTATTGATAGTCTGAAGTTCGGTGCTTATAATCTGAATTTTGTTGTTGATAGTTTGAAGTTTACTACATATAGTCTGAAGTTGATTGTGCTAGCCTAGACCTGACTATATGAGTATGAATCTAGTTTAGAGCTCACTTCCATTACATATATGACACCTAAGATTTCTCTTAGGAATTCAAAACATTACTTTGACAATGGTTAGTTGAAATATCCACAAACTGCAATTCTAATATGAGATACTAAAGTTCTATCTATCCCTACCCTACCAACTCCCTGATAAAATGATCAAGGATCTCAATATGATCGCTTCAACCATGGAATAATAAATTAGTTATCAAGGATATTAGGGATATATTGTCAAAAAATATGGTTGTTCATATCCTTATTCCTCGTTCAAATATGCAAATACTCTCCTAAGCCAAATAACCTGACATGCCACTACATTTTCAGCAATAAACTCAACTTTAGCTATGGAGAGAGAAACTATGAGATACTTCTTAGATGAGAATTAAATGGATTCTGAACCAATGTGACACATATCCGCATGTTTTATTCTTATCCCCTACAATACCTTTCCAATTACTATTAGTATAACCAACCAACTCAAAATCATTCGTTGCAGTATACAAAATGTCATGGCCTTTTTTTGTCATTGACATACCTCATGATTCTCTTCCCTACACGCTAATGTGTCTCCATAGGTGTATCCATAAATTTATAACTCAATCTTAGTGCATGCATAAAATTATTCCTAGTTGTTATCAAATACATTGAAATTCTAACCATGCTCTTGTATAAATATGGATTTACCTCATTGTTGCAATCTTCCTTGCTTAATTTTGGACTTGTAGTTATTGGTATTGTAGCAATCTTCCTTGTTCAACATTATAAACCTATTTACAAAAATACGGTATACTTGGTTTAGTTTTAAAGCATTCTCACATCCATATACCCTTGTTTCAACATCTAGATCACCCAGATTTTCAGAGAATCATCTATAATCAAGTACGTGCACTTAATATCATGTATTTGTGAGTTTGTATTATATTTTGTACATTTGTTACAAGTATTAATTTGTTATTTTGATACTCGATGGTTAATTTTGAAATTTAATTAATCAGAATAATCCCATGTAGCTCCTATTTCATTCGTTATTTGATTATAGTATAAAAACCCTAATCAAACTTAAAAAGAACATTGTTCCTTTTTTTCCCTAAGGTTTCTATTTTTATGCTATTCTCAAATTTTAATACATGTATTTTATTTCAATTTGTATGTTCCTTCCTACCACGACCTTGGGATGTAGTTCTCATTTCACAAATCAACCTATTGATCATATTGAGCTATCTCCTCCTACTCGTAAGCCTCATACCTTCATGGCCTCGTCATTTATTCTTACTGATATCAATCCATATATCCTCAACATTTATCATAGTCATAAGGTCCCACTACATGAGATAGGTCCCACTACAGGACATTGAAACCCATAGTCATCCATAGTGAGCATTCTTATGATGATAATGACAATGTTGTGGACCAAGACTAAGTTACAATTATATTTAATTTCTATTCTCAACTTCATGAGAATCCTCATCGCATTGATCATATTATCAATAATTTTCTTTCTGCTAATCTTTCTCGTGACCATCCATCTAATGAAGCTTCTATTTTGGGCATGTCTCAACCTTCTCTCATCATACCAACATATACTATTCCTACATCTACGATGACCACATTGTCAGGGGAACCAAGCATGTTAATGTGTTTCTATGTGGGTAAGTGCACGGAAATGGGGGGAAAAAAAGTGGAAAAAATACGGGAGAAATGAAAAAAGAATAAGGATGGGAAATATTTTGGTTTGGATAATGCATATGCATGTCTTAAAAATTTAAATAAAAAACCAAGCCCATTCTCCATTTTTATCTACCCCAAACGTGAATTCCACTGCAAACCCTGCAGTCGCGGTTCCTCTTCAACCCTTTTTCTCCCAAAAAAGTCTACAAATCAAGTAGAAGGTTGCATCAGGGCGGATTCAACGATTCCAAGACAAAGAAAATATAGGGATAATTGTTTTATTTCAATTGTGATGAAATTTGGTAATTGTTTGATATTCGTAATGTACATTTTTTATGATTCTTATTATTCCTCCACAACCAGAAAAACCCTACAAATCCTCGTAGCCCTCTTACAATTGTTATAGATCCTCCAGGTAGTCAGGAGGATGTATCTTCCCATATAGTAGATAATAAGCTTCAAATTGAGGAATAGATTAAATTAATGAGGGATGCCCATTCCACAAACCCCCATTGTGCCTCGCTTGCAAACACATTGGAGGCATTATTGGATTAGGTTGACATGAAAACGAGCCAAATTGATTGGTGGACAGACTATAGAGTCTTGTAGTGCTTATTATGCTAATAAATTATCATATGCTGATGTTAACAATTTTTTTTACAAAAGACCTCATCTGTGCCAAGGAAAAGGCTCTACATAGAATGAATCAGGTGTACAACGTGCTCATATTCAACATGCTAGAGTCCCCATAAAAAAATCCCTCATATTGAGATGGTCCCTGCAATAGTGAAGGAGACAATAGATATTAACACATTACACATGCTTTGGGTGCTCTCTGATACCATTTTCCAACATATGAGAGAGGTTTCTGAAACCATTGTTGGTGGACGTGGATAGAGGATTCCTCCAGGAAGTAGTAGCATGAGGCCACATATTTGCACATCTTATGGTAGCATATGTATTGGACTCACTGAGGATGATAGTTTCATACAGAATAGTGTTGGTGGAGTTTTTTTATGGTAAACATGATGATGTCTACATGTCCGACATTTTTTTGAGTGATACATTTGGATTGTAGACATTGACGACACCTTCACAAGTATTTTTATTATTTATTACATGTTACAAAAAGATATGAGTATTATGTACATACATACATTCATACATGTTAAATTTTAAAAATATTTGTATTTGAAATTAGTCAAATATATATTAATTTACACATATATGTACATGTATGTATTAATATTATAGCACACAATAGGGAAGTCATCATCCCAATAGGGAAGATGCGAGAACTATGCCAATGTATACATTCACAAAGGTAACTTAGAATGTTAAATTTGTAAATTAACAGATGTAAATATATATAAAACTTGAATATATGTCTATACATGTTCTTGTGTGTGTGTGTGTGTGTGTGTGTGTGTGTGTGTGTGTGTGTGTGTGTGTGTGTGTGTGTGTGTATGCTCAACTAACTTGACATGATATATTATTTATAAATTTGATGACCACACAAGACACTCTACCTTCTTTGTGAGGAGTAGACAAAGGTGTTTCCACTACGATTTCATCTACATAGATACTCATTGAGGTATTAAATTTTTGTATTTTCATGAACTAGAGTGTAAGTAATATTATGTCCAATTATTTTAACAATTTCCCTCATTGTAGCATCATTTAGATAATCAAATTGAGTGTATTGTGTATATGCAAGATTTTCCTATGACTTGTAGCATCTCTTTACATATGATTCATAAGCGTGGTGTGGTAAAAATAATAATTTTAAATCGATAAACTTAGTTAAAATATTGTCATTATTTACTCAATTAGCGTAAATGTTTAGATCTGCATTCAAATATTTTATTGTTAATATAGTAGATACAAGCTAATCTCAATGTTTGATTTTGTAATTTTATATGTATGTAGGGTTCAACCCTTTCCATTTTCCCTTTAAGGGCAAAAACTCATCAATCTCATCATTTTGACACCCCGGTTTGCGATCGAGTAGGTACCATTGAATTTGTTGAGCGTGAGATGCAGATTCATCATGACCAAGAGATTTCAGTAAGTGCGTGTACATGTAAACATTTTCATTAGCATGCTATTATGCATGTTGAAAACTTATACACAATTTTTACAAAAAGGGTATGCATTTACATGTTTAACTACAGTCGAGTTTTGAGCGTAAGAGGACTCGTAGTCAAAGTGTGGAGGATCCCAAGTCATCTCACAGATCTCCATCTATGTCACATCTATGTATAAGGGAGAGCCTTCTTCAAGTAAGGAAAAGAGAGGGATACATTTTGATGAATATATATATATATATATATATATATATATATATATATATATATATATATATATATATATATACATATACATACATACATACATACATACATACATACATACATACATACATACATACACCAAGTCAATGCCATATAGGCGTACATACATTGTCAAACATGCATACATTTCCATGTACATATGCATACAAAATAAATGTCATATATACATATATATGTATATATGTATATATGACATTTATTTTGTATGCATATGTACATGGAAATGTATGCATGTTTGACAATGTATGTACGCCTATATGGCATTGACTTGGTATTATATAACCTATTCACATATTTGTATTTATTGCATGTTAATAGTATTTGGAACTCAATATTTCTATTATCTTACATTTATGAGATTACAATTATATCCACACTAATAGGATGTGCACGTGACAATATATGACATTATGGATATTTTTACATCTATTGGTGTTGTATACTAGCATTTTCAATGTCTTATGACCTTTTGTGTGTTAGTAGTTTGCATATATAATATGTATGAAAATTTGGAAACTAGGCCATAATTTGGTTAAAGCAATATTTATATAACGTATAAAGAGTTATCTATTCAAGTAATTATTCGTATAATTTATCAATGTGTACATGTGCATATATATTTGTGTTCATATGTTCGCCAAAATCTTAACTCTCATAATATGGGGGTGAAAAATATATGTTTAGATAACCTTTTATAGAGGATATTCAAAATTTTAATTCAAATTACATATATTATTGATTTTTTTAATGTTTTTTATGGTTTCGTAAGAGTGGTTTCATAATAATAATGACTAACAATCCACATTCATTATTTAATTCATTTTATCTCTTTCAATCAAAGATGATAAATAGGATATTTACCAAAAGTACAAATGTATCACCAAGAGAGAGAGAGAGAGAGAGAGAGAGAGAGAGAGAGAGAGATGCAAGATATACAATTTATTTTGGTTGTATGATCAATTTTTTTGAATGAAAGTGTTAATTTTTCTCTAAGGAAGATGGCTAGATACAATTCCTCATCCATTTACTCGTGTATTTGAGAAGTTACTGGAGGTTTCAAGTAATGTAAACTCTCTTTGGATCATGATTATGACTGGAGGCAGGGTTTAAGAGAAGTTTTAGGATTTGAGGGAATTACACTCATGCTATAGACACCAAATTGCTACGGCAACATCTTATTATTGTTATCATTCAGATTTTAGGGGTTTTAAGTTTGTATGAAATAGTTTGATGGTTATTTTCTCTGACATTCAGATTCGGAGAACAAGACCTAATTGGCCAAGGGAGGTTAGAAAATTTGGAGGTTTCACTTGGAGTTTGGAATTGAGATTTTTACTAAAGCTTAAAAATCCAAAATGGTATCCAAAACTAGTTTTTTTATGTCAAGATCCTATTTGCAATGTTTGGAACAATAATATTTATAGTTAAGAAGGGATAATAGGAGCAAGTAGTCAGTGGAAGTAAATAACTTATTAGAATTTGAGAAAATATAATCTTCTCTCTCTATGAATCAGAGAGACATATATGGAGAGAATGAGAGACAGAGAGAGAGATAGATATGGAGAGAGAGAGAGAGAGAGAGAGAGAGAGAGCGAGTGAGAGGGAGAAAGAGAGACCTGTACCTTGAAATCCCTTAAGCCCCCAGAGAGAAAAATAGGAGCTCATGGAAAAAAATGGAATGTGCCCATACATTGGGGTGTCTTATTAAACCCTTGGTACGACTTCATTTCAGCGCCCTAACATCTTGATGCTTCGCAACAACATCAGTAGGGCATAGTCGCTTAAGAGCCCTGAGAACAAAATAGGTTATAAATTTGACGGGTGATTTCTTAGTCTCTTTCAAACCTTAAAATGCCTTATCTAAACCTACACCTCCACATTGATAACCTATAAAAATTCATGTCTAAGTTTTCCACTGTTTAATTTAGTTTTCTCGTTATCCCATTGTTTGCAATGGTGCCAAATAATCCAGTTTGAGTCAATGTAAGGCTTCATAATGCAATATTTTGTAAACAGAAGCTCATGGAAACAAACGAAATGAAATAATATGTTGGGGTGGCCTTGTAAATTTTGGGTGAGGATTATTTTTGGTGCCCAATGATATCGGTGCTTCCCAACAACATCATTCTGGTGTAGTCCCTTAAGAGCTCTGAGAAAAAAATAAGCTGTAAATTTGATAGATGATTTATTGGTCTCTGTGAGACCTTGAAATGTAGCATCTAAACCTATAACTCCACATTGAGACCCTCTACAAATACATGTCTCAGTTTTCCCTGGTTTAATTTAGTTTTCTCGATGTGCCATTGTTTGCAATGGTGTGAAATACTCCAGTTTGAGTAAGTGTAAGGCTTCCCAATGAAATGTTTTACAAATACAAGCTCATGGCACTAAACAGAATACACCCATACATTGGGTTGCCATAGTAAACATTTGGGGAGGCTTTATTTTAGTTCCCAATGATCTATGCTTCCCAAAAAACATCAGTCAGAAGTAGTCCCTTAAGAGCCCTAAGAGTAAAATAAGATATAAATATTTATACATACAAAATGGGTTGTACAGGTACAACCGTGAACCAATACAAACAATAATATTGTTAAAACAATACAACAACTCCCGTATGTTGAATAAAAAAATAAATGGTTATAATTAAATATAACCATATACCAATTAATAAATTAAAAAACTAACTAAGCAATGCATAATTAATTAAGGTAATAATATATTTACCATAACAACCTCAATATTTGATCAACTGAATATTTTTTGCAAGAACCAAATGTGAATAGTGAAGTATCTTTATATGTATTTCATAGTCTTCAAACAACCAAGTATTTTATTTTTTGATAGGATATCGTTGAATCCAAGTTCCAGTGACTACAATTGACCCAATGGGATACTCAAGGTTTTCATCATTAATGATTGTGGAAGTCAATTTCTATTTTCTCTCTACACAATGAGACAAAAAGTAGTATGTTCCCTCTTCGTTAATTTTTTTCACAATAAATTTAAAAACATGCCCAACATCACAAAGTATAACTTAGGTCAAATTTAAAATACAATAAGAGATTATCATTTAATAATTTATAAATTTATAAAATGACATGTATGTACCTTGTTACACTAAATATGAGACTTGGTCAAAGTCGGGTGATGTTGTCATATGACATTAAGACACTATACGTTGTAATGCTAGTTGAATTTGATATGTGTCGAGTGGAATTAGAGGTTTACAAGTCCATTGATTCACTCACTCTTATGACTCATTCATTCCACACAAAATCAATGCATGATATTCAAAAACATGCCATGCACCTAGTATGAATAGTGTAAGAACTTGCATTTGAACCTTGGAATGAGTGCATATCACTTGATCATTTAATTGTCATACAATCTTCATAGCTTGCCAAATGTTGTTACTTTATCAACCAAAAATATATATGAAATTTTGAGCTCTCTTGTGATTCATGGACCATGTTGTTGCTACACCAATCAATAATGTTTTCTGCACTTGTAAATTTAGCACTTTTCTTTGAACTTTAATCTTTCTTTTTTCACACATACTCTTGCACCATAATGCTCTCCTTTCCCACGTATTGCCTGAGTAAAAATCCAAATATGTTGTACACTTATTTTCATGTGTATCCTTCTTAGCCAATAAAACATCCATTCATTTTTAAATTATGATGTGCAGTTATTTAACCAAATGTAATGTTGATTGAAAATAATCTTCCTCTTAGCAAACTTTGCATAAAATAATTGGAAACACCCTTGCACATATTATATAAAATGTTTTTGATTAGCACTGAGGTATAAATAATACTTTCTTAATATTTTTCAATATTTCTCAGTGATTTTGGGAGAGTGCATGAATGCCATATGTACAAAAATAACAACTTGCACTGAGTTATAATATTGTGACTAAACCTCCATTTGTGACTGCAATGAGTAATTTTTGTGAAGTAAACTACTGAAACAATAATACCAAGTAGGAACATTTATTTTCTTAACTTAAATTGTTCATCCAACCATTGAGCTTTATGTGTGTGCCTTTCATATTCATAAACAATTTCCTCTCTGAATTTGACCATATATTTTGATATAGGTAATTTTCTGTAACAAGCTCACACCTCTTAGATTCTTTCCATATTTTAATTGATATGCCATATATTTATATTTTTTAAAACCAACTAATTATTTTCCTATTTCATGTGCATTTTCCTCATGGATAAAACTTTTCAATTTCAGAAAGACACCACATATGTTGCACATTCCATCCAAACATTCTTTGTTATAAAAACAATTTTCCAATTGATCTTTCACAAAATATGGTAGGAATAATTTCCCTTACAAATTTTAGTGGGACATTTAATCCACCCTCATATAACATGATGTCAGTATGGAAAACACAACGTACTTGACCAAAAAAAATCATAATGCATTGCAAATTCAACATGATACTTACAACAACAAGTGGTACATGAGTGATTGATTTTCACATAAAAGGGTTTATTCATTTTAAAAATTATTTGGATAATGCTAAATTAAGGATTTTTATTCTTAAACATAGAGAGAAATTTTGTTTGATTCATATCCAAGAAATGTTATACATGTGCTTCATATTACGAGAATTTATTCTTCTTTTTACCGTATCTCTTCTATTTGGTGAAACCCTTGTTTTTGGAATCACAATGACTAAGAGGGGGGAATTGGTCATACATATTTTTTTACTTCATTTACCATGATTTAAATTCATCATTCAAATCAATCATTCAACATACATAATCAATGTGATCTTATTAAGTGTGTACAAAAATCTACAACTACATGAGACAAGAGAGAAAACATGAACACTAGATATAAAGTGTGAAACCCTAAAGGGGAAGAAAATCAACTAAACCTTTGCATATATTACACAATAAAAAGGTATTTAGTGAAGTACCAACTTCAAAAGGAGCACAAAACCATAGTTTAGTAGGGCACCAACCCTACAAGGAACACTAACCCCTAGTTTAGTGAGGCATCAACCCCACAAGGAGGATATAACCCCTAAGATGACCAAACAACAACTCATACACCTGAAAATGAATATCACCTAAGTAATTTTTTCTCCAACAACTGATTGTGAGCACTTTTTTATCTCCATCCACCCAAAAAATCTCTCTTTCCTTCCTCGCTCATGAATGCACCTTCATATGTTGATTAGGTCTAATGAACTTGAACACTTGCCCCTCTACTCTTCTAAAATTTTCATGCCTCTTTTCAGATTTTCCCTAGATCCCTCATACCTCTCTCATACTCTCATTTAGCTCGCTCCAAAATCCATCATCAATACCATCCAGAATGAGCTAACACACTTCACTTTTATACATGAATCTTCTCATAAACAACCAAAGGTTGGATTAAACCATTAAGGTCATTCATAAAAGCATGAAAACAAATTCCAAAACATCATATAAATAACTTATAAGGACTTGGTAGGTTGGCATAGTCCTAGCATACTCAAACTTGCACAAGAATTCTAAAATAGGCCTAAAACACATTCTTCATTCCACCGGTTAGAATTTGAACTTCAAATGCAAGAGACAGATCCACCAAGGCTCCATCAACTTAGAACACACTAGTAACATCCTCCTAACATCATCAACATGTTTAAAAAACTCTACAACATCAATATTCTCCATGACACGCTCCAAGAATCAACAACAATCAACTATGTCTCTAACACCTAAAATCATCCTCCATAAGTGAATTACTTCCCATACCAAACCACTTCTTCATGATACACGCAACATATCACTGGAAATGTATAATCATCACGAACCTCGAATAACTCATGAAAATCACCAAATTATGGCGTAAGGCATTGAAATAACTCCATCTTTCAAATAGTGCAAACATGTTTATTGGACTCAAGAACCAATCTTGAGCACAACCACTTCTAACACCTCAAGCATCTCTTCCAGGATCAACCGTAAAATGGAAGACATCAAGGGCATCATGACACACATCTCCACACAAAAATAATAATTAGGAACATGAATTAATCTACACTAGAACACATGTTCCAACTGACCTTCTTGGCAAGCCTAATAGGGATGAATAGGCCATTAGGAATTAAACTTAAAAACATCTTACCAGATGAAACTAAGACCTCAACCACATAATATGGAACCGTTTCATGATATTCATGACCATTAGGCATAACTACAACATGCAAAACATCAAGACTCATCTCAAACCTCCATGACTGGTTTTAGCTCTTTAGGCCAAAAGTGGTAGGATACATTGGAGGGCATGTTTCACCAATTTTCTCCACACAACTTGTACAAATATTTTCATGGATATTTAACACACATCCCAAGATTTCTGTTTCACCTTGGTTTTTTTCATGAAACCTTCAACTCAACTCTAAAGAAACAATTATTCTCAAAATATAGATTTTTATGTACCTTGCCACATCACTTGGAGCATGAAACCACCACCAAAATGACCTTTGATGAATTCTATACATGTATGAGTTATCACATGATCTTTCACAATCCATTGTATGGCAATAAACATATTATTTTACATATCGTTGTAGAACTACCTGGTTTTGAGGAGGGTTTTGACCAACTCTTCTTCTTACCAAGTGTTCATAAATGATAAGACATCATTTAACCTCATTATAATTGTAAAACACTCTTAAATCCATACCTCAACTATGTTAAAATTATTTGGTTCCCATGCAAATATTTAACATGTAATTGATCACTCCAAACTTGACCTTCGAGCTAGGAATTTCATTTTTAAGAGCTCAGTAGAGCTAAAAATGACTTATATTTCTTAAATTTCTTCATCCTCCTAACCTGAAACTTGGCACATAGCACTATAAAAACCTATTTCATCTATCCCAATGCCCATTCATTTTTGCACACAATTGATACTCTCTAAAAACCATGACTTTCCCATGCCTACATGTCTTGTCTACATGACCTTGTTTCCAAAGGACCTTCATCATGTGCTAAACATCTGAAACTTGACCTTATTCACCTTCTACACATGTTATGTAACCTTAACATACACCTCCATCTGATACATATTCTTGGATATGCTAGACACTGTAACCATATTTTACCATATTCGGAGTTCAAGCATTAGACCATAAATGCTTGAAGCCCTAAACCATGCATATTACACCAAGGCACCATGCTAAGAACACATCATGACACCTCATTAATTCACTACCAATCAACCTCCATCATTATTGTTGAATGACACATGTGACCTTATGAAATCTCCTATGACACCAAGACTCTATTTGACATAAATGTGACTCGAAATCAATGAAAACAACACTAAGGCAATCCCCAACACTTGTGTTCTCACTCCAAAACTTTACAAGTTATTGTTTTAGAATATCATATATCCTTGTTTTTCCATCGGATTCTACTAGAGAATGCCTACTATTCAATTTTATTGGATGACTCAAGACTTTTTTGTCTCCCTATTACTTTCATTAATATCTTTTTTTATTTTCCTTCAAAGCTCTGCTTTTTTTTCTAATCAAGTATCTGTTCACTGTTTTATCACTTATTATACAATACAATAGTTGAGTTATGGAGCTCAATTACTTCAGATTAGCATGTAATATAAAATTTGCTAGAAAACATAGTAGTCATCATCGGTTAGAAGGGACCGACATTGGTCACCTAGGACCAACATTGGTAAGGAAAGGAGGAATTGACATCGGTTAGGGAGAATCGAAATCGGTTACCTGTGCGTGAGTGTTTTAATTAAATCTTGGGAATTAGATATATTTTAGCATTAAAGTATATCTATTGATTGTAATTGCATGGCTAAGTGCCCTTAGTTTATAAATTCCTATATAAGCATGAAAGCTAGGGTTTAGAAGTAAGAGCATAGAAGCAGAACTTGATTATTGTGAGAATAATTGAGAGAGAGAGAGAGAATTCTTGGAGGAGAAACAAAATATTGAGAGAAAGAAATTATTGTACATCTCAGAGGTGTGGAAGATTGTAAATATTCAATTGTATATCTTGTCAAAGCTTTGGATAATATATTGGATTGTTTCTTGGTGGATGTAGCCCACACTGGGTGAAGCACGTTAAATATGACATTGATTTATATCTCTTGTTTTGTATATTTCTTCTTATAGAATATCCATTTTTTATTGTATGTATGCTTAAATTTGATATATTATCTATACAACATCTCAGAGGTGTGGAAGATTGTAAATATTCAATTGTATATCTTGTCAAAGCTTTGGATAATATATTGAATTGTTTCTTGGTGGATGTAGCCCACACTGTGTGAAGCACGTTAAATCTAGTGTTGATTTATATCTCTTGTTTTATATATTTCTTCTGGTAGAATATCTGCTTTTATTTGCATGTATGCTTAGATTTGATATATTATCTGTACAACCGGTGTGCTAACCTCAATAAATGATATCAGAGTTTTGTTTGAGGGTTTTGTGTGTTGACATATTTATTCATAAAGGGTTTTCTAATTGAGTGGGAGCTACAACAATGACAAAATAAAATAAATACAAGGTAGAGAAATTTGACGGCCGAAATTATCAATTATGGAAGATGCAGATTGAGTATTATCTGTATCAAAGAGATTTGTATTTACCGTTGGATGATAAGTCTAGACCTACGAAGATGACTAATAAAGAATGGAAGATTCTTGACAGAAAATCTTTGGGATCTATAATATTGAGCCTGACAGCATCCGTGGCTTACAATATTACAAAAGTGACTTCTACTGTAGGGTTAATGAAATCTCTAGCTAATTTATATGAAAAACCTAGTGCTTGAAATAAATTTTATTTGATGAAGAAACTATTTAACTCCAAGATGCATAAAGGTGGATCTGCATCTAGTCATTTGAATGATTTCATATCTATTGTAAATAAGTTAAAATCGGCTGATATACCATTTGATGATGAAGTGAAAGAAATTTTATTCTTATGTTCTTTGCCTGATAGCTGGGATAACTTGGTAATGGTTGTTAGTAATACAACATTTGATAATAATATTTTTAAGTTTGATAATGTGGTTAGTATAATTTGGAATGAAGAAATTCGCAGGAAGAGTACAGAGGAATCATCATCTGGGAATGCTTTGAATGTAGAAAGCATGGGCATGCAAAGGAGATATCCAAGAATAAGAGTAATGAGAAATCAAAATCAAGGGATAACAAATCAAAATCTATAAGTAAGGGAATTACTTGCTGGAAATGTGGAAAGAAAGGACATGCAAAGAAATATTGTTGGTCAAAGGACAAAGAGAACCAAAAACGAGACAAAGGTAAAGAAGTAAATATTTCTACATCAGAGGTAATGCAAAATGCTCTTATTCTTTCATTAGATAATAGAATTGAATGCTCTTATGTAACCCCCAGTAAGGGTTAGTTCAGAAATTATGTCCGGGGAAATTTTGGGCATGTTTATTTGGGTAATGATGAACCTCGTAGTATTATTGGTAAAGGGGAAGTTCATCTAAAATTGTAGAATAGAAATACATGGGTGTTGAAAGATGTGAGGCATGTGCCAAGCCTCATGAGGAATATTATTTCTACAGGGAAACTAGGTGAATTTGGTTGCATGGTTAATTTTACGGGAGACTCTTGGAAATTCACCAAGGGTGCTTTTGTTGTGGTAAGAGGTAAGAAGGTAGGAACATTATATTTATCTACCTGTGTTACTGATTCCTTTTCTGCATTATCTACTTCAGATTCAGATGCATACATGTGGCATAATCGGTTGGGCCATATGAGTCAAAAAGTAATGTAGATCTTAAAGGCTAAGGGTAAGTTATCAGATTTGAAAGATTTAGATATCTTGTTTTCTGTGAGCATTGTGTCTTTGGAAAGCAAAAGAGAGTGAGATTTCTCAAATTTGGGGCAACTAATAAGGAGCAAAAATTGGAGCTTGTACACTCAGATGTGTGGGGAAAAAATTAGGTAGCTTCTCATGGAGGATCCCAATATTATGTTACTTTTATTAATTATGATACAAGAAAGGTATGGGTTTATTGTATTAAACTTAAATTTGATGTTTTTAAAACATTTAAAAGATGGAAATCCCTTGTTGAGAATGAATCAAATTCTAAGTTAAAGTGCCTTAGATCTGAAAATGGTGGTGAATATTGTAGCAAGGATTTTAATGATTATTGTTCAGTGAATGAGATACGTAGAGAAAGAACAGTTCCAAGAACACCATAGGAAAATGGTGTTGTAGAAAGAATGAATAAGACAATCATGGACGGTTCCAAGAACACCACAGGAGAATGGTGTTGTAGAAATAGAACAAGTTGGATGCAAAATCCAAGAGATGCACTTTCATTGATTATGGATCTAGTGATTTTGGATTCTATTTTTGGGATTTAGAGAATTCTAAAATTATTAGGAGTCGTGATGTTGAGTGGAATGAAAAGAGAATGTACAAGGATTAAATTTTGGTACCCAAGGATGAACCGGTTGAGAAGTTTGTGCATGAAAATGAAATATCAGATTTAAAAATAATACCTACAAGGTTACACAGTAACCGATGTTGGTTCACCCCTGATCGACATCGGTCATCAGAACCGACATCGGTTAGCAGAAAAGACATTGGTTATAGGTGACCGGCATTGGTCACTGTCATATTTGGATACAAATGTCTAGGAGGTCCAGATTGAGCCTTCGGTACCCCAAACTCCTGTGAGAAGGTCACAAAAGGTAAGTAAACCTACAGAAAGATTTAGACCTTCTCTATTTTATTTATTATTGATTGATATTGATGAACTAGAAATTTTTGAAGAAGCTATGCATGATAAGACCCACGTCCAGTGGGAGCATGACATGGATGAGGAGATGGACTCCTTGGAACAGAACCAGACTTGGGATTTGTTTAAGTTGCTAATAGGTAAGAGGACATTGCAAAACAAGTGGGTTTACAGGATTAAGGAAGAAGAGGGTGGACATAAAAGATACAAGGAAAGGCTTGTAGTTAAGGGATTTGCACAGAAAGTAGGTATTGACTTTGGTGAAATATTTTCTCCTATTTTTAAGATGACTTCTATTCATACTGTATTGAGTTTAGTTACAGTAGAAGATTTACATTTAGAACAACTAGATGTGAAGGTGGATTTTCTTCATGGTGATTTAGATGAAGAGATTTATATGCAGCAACCACTTGGGTATGAAGTAAATGGTAAGGAGAAATTAGTGTGCAGGTTGAAAAAGATCTTGTATGGCCTCAAGAAAGCTCCAAGGCAATGGTACATGAGTTTGATAGTTTTATGCATGATCATGGTTACTTGAGATGTGAATTTGACCATTGTGTTTATTTCAAGAAACTTGAAAATGAGAGCTATATCATTTTGTTATTGTATGTGGATAATATGCTTATTGAAGGATCTAGTATGTAGGACATTGGTGAGCTTAAGGGAAAGCTAGCTCACACATTTTCTATGAAGGATTTATGAGCTGCAAAAAACATCCTTGACATGCAAACACAGAGACAGGAAAAATAAGAAATTTTATTTTCCTTAGGAAGATTATATTTACAAGGTGTTAGAAAGGTTCAACATGCAAAATATAAAACATGTTAGTACACCTATGACTGGACACTTCAAATTGAACAAAAATCAGTGTCCTTCATCACATGAGGAGGTTAAATACATGACACGAGTGCCATATGCTTCAACAGTTGGGAGTATCATGTATGCTATGGTTTGTACTAGACCAGTCATTGCCTAGGTAGTGGGAGTTGTGAGTAGATATATGGCCAATCCAGGTAAAGAGCATTGGAAATCAGTCCAATGAATAATCAACTATTTGAAAGGGACATAAAACATGCAGTTATGCTATGGAGGTTCAGATATTTCATTATGTGGCTATGTTGATTCGGATATGGTTGGAGATCTGGATGGTAGAAGGAGCACTACTGGATATATTTTCACAATAGGTGGGACGAAAGTTAGTTGGATTTCAAGATTGCAGAAGGTTATGGATTTGTCTACTATAGAGGAAGAGTATGTTGCAGCTACAGAAGATAGCAAGGATATGCTATGGATGAGTAGGTTCATAGAAGAGTTGGGAAAGGAGCAAGATGATTTTCAACTATTAAGTGACAGTCATAGTGTAATTCATTTGGCAAAGAACTTAGTATTTAATTTGAGAACGAAACACATTCAGCTGAGGTATCACTTCATATGGTAGGTATTGGAGGATGGAAAGTTGAATTTAGAAAAGATTCATACGAGTGAGAACCCTGCGGATATGCTAACGAAGCCATTATCTAAGGAGAAGTTGGAGCTAAACTCAACTTCTATTAGTATTCGAGTTTGAGACTTGAAGAGGAAGAAAAAAAGCTAAGAAAGGATACAAGAATGATGTTGTATAGGTATGGTGTAGTAATTAATATCCAAGTGGGAGATTGTTGAGTTGTGGAACTCAATTACTTTAGATTAGCATGTAATATAAAACTTGTTAGAAAGCACAGTAACTGTCATTAGTTAGGAGGGACTGGCATCGGTCACCTAGGATTGACATCGGTCAGGAAAGGAGGAACTGACATCGATTAGGGTGAACCGACATCAATTACCTGTGCGTGAGTTTTTTAACTAACTCTCAGGAATTATATTTATTTTTAGCATTAAAGTATATCTATTGATTATAATTACATGGCTAAGTGACCTGAGTTTATAAACTCCTATATAAGTATGAAAGCTATGGTTTATAAGTAAGAGAATAGAAGAAGAACTTGATTATCGTGAGAATAATTGAGAGAGAGAGAATTCTTGGAGGAGAAGCAAAAGCTTGAGAGAAAGAAAATATTGTACATCTGAGAGGCGTGGAAGATTGTAAATCTTCAATTGTATATCTTGTCAAAGATTTGGATAATAGATTGGTTTGTTTCTTGGTGGACGTAGCCCACACTAGGTGAACCACATTAAATCTAGTGTTGATTTATATCTCTTGTTTTGTACATTTCTTCTGGTATAATATCCTCTTTTATTTGCATGTATGCTTAGATATGATATATTATCTGTACAATCGGTGTGCTAACCTCAACAACAATATGGTATGCTTTATGTATATTTTCAACAATTTTTGTATTTCGATCATCAATATTAGATGTTCTTAGCCCTAAGGTCTTCATTGTAGGTCTCATCCTAATTAATTTCATCAAAATAAGAAATAATTGACATCTTTGTATATCATTTAATTTCTGAAAGTAATTATCCAAAATTCCCATAGCTTTTCTTCTCACATTTCTTTCATACATTTTATCAGGCATTGGTTTTATAATGTTTTCATCAATTTTTATTTATTGAATGGGTTTTCTATGCAAAATGGAAGCATGTGTTCTTAGAGGTAAATATTCATTAGCAAGGTTACTTTATTCATTTTCTGTTTGTAGACACAAAATCACGCACTTGGGTACATTTCTAGGTCTTAAAAGCATGCTAGCATTTATATGATTCATAAGCAAGAAAACTAGTGGTTGATAACTATCTTTGGCCTCTTTTCTTTGTCTCTTGTTTTCTATTTGGTCATACCCACCCTACATCCCAACCAAAACTTAACTCATTTATCTTTCATGGTTTCAGACACTAGTGCTTAGCTGGAGAGCAGGCCAGGAAAGTAGCTCCTAGGCGCTCTTGTCCCTCCTGGAAGCCCCTGACCCTTTCTTCCCCTGCTCACTTCTTTTGGGTCTCTTTTATTTTTTGGGAATATTTTTCACTTGTGGGTCGGCCTTCTAGTTTTCAATTACGAAATTGAAATAAGGGAATCATATAAATACATAGTTATGTTTTAAAAATAAGGGACAAAGCACTAAGCAATACTATTATCAACTAATCTTGCATTCAAAAGACACTAAAAGCACTTCAAGGCATCCATCTAGCATCCATTCAAGGGACACAAGATTGCATATTCTTTATACAAAACATAAGAAGGGGAATATTATTCTATTCCATCCACACATTTGCATCTTAGACTAAATCTAGCCCACTGTCAAGTGTAACTTACACAAGGGAATTTTAGGGAATCATTTATACACACACACAAGAACTACATGGAGTTTGAGATGTAGTGTAGCACTCAGTCATAAGTCACTTTCGGGATGACTACCAGTGTTAGTCCTACTCCCCATTCTAAATTTTCTTTTTTAGGTTTGATGTGGTTTGTGGGCTTGCATAGGTGAAATTTTATTTTGTAGGTCATAGGTATCATCAAAAATCTTGGAGAAAATATCATGTGATCAACAAAGAATAATTATGAAACTTTGGAAACATAGAAGAAACTAAATTTCAAGCATCTACAGAGTCACCAATGCCTAGTTCCGGTCTCTAGTGCCTAGGCACTCCTGTCCTGCTACAAGTGCCCATTTCTAACTTTGTTCCTTTATCCCAAAACTTATATCAAGAATTTACGACACCCTTCACATCCTATTCAACAATTTTCCTTGACCAGATTAGTTCCATATTGCACAGATATCAGTTAAGCCCTTCTATCCCCTATCTTGCTTAGGGTTTCATATTGCACATGCTTCTTTACTTGTGTTAATATTGTATTTTAACATTTTTTCATCATTTATTACAATAGTTACCCTACAATCATATAAATAATTAATTCAAATTAAATTAAATAAGTGTTTCCATGTAAATTTTAGGATTAAAATTAGGATTCTCAGGTAAAGGTTTAATATTTTATTGTTAATATCAAATTCTTTATCCTTAACAATGTTATCATTCAATTCATTATCAACACTCATTGAAAAATAATTATTCACCTCATTTTTATTATGTATTTCATCATCATTTTTAAAACATCAGGTGCATTTGAGATAGTAGATGTACCTTGCCCTCCATGAAGTTTTTGCATCTACTTTGCCTTATTTATTATGATCTCTTCTCATTTCTCTGGTGTCTTGTTCTTGACCTTATTCATGTCCTTATGTAATTTTTTATCTACCGTGATTAGTAAAATATAGATAGTGGGGAAGGGGATAGCCTCGACTACTAAAATTTCACATGAGAATGTATAGGAATGTGCAGAATAGATAGAGTGGGGAGATGAATCTCGTGAAAGAGGCATAAAATGATGTTGGAGGGTAGGGAATATATAAAGGAAACATGTATGTGTTATAATGTGTGTGTGTTTCCCTTTTTCCATTTTCCAAGGAAAATATATTTGCATGGATTGTGTTTGGAACCTCAATCCTGAGGCATGGACGTGTTAAAACACATCAAACATCGTGTTTTTGATAGAAAATGCTAAAGCACGTCTTCCTTCATGATAAATCCCACAAAAGGGATCAAAAAATTTATTAAAAAATATGACTTCGACCTGTCAAATAAACTTTCTTTCTAAATATGTGATTTTTCAATTTTTTCGACTAGTATAAGGTTTCCATCCTTATTATTTTCTAATTGTCTTTTACTAGCTCTTTTTTGAATTTATACATGTCTATCTTTCATCGTGTATCTTTTTTTCAGGGAAACATTTAAGCCCCCCTCCAAAATAATTGTAGAAATTGGTTGGTGAATCTGGGAAAATTGACTTTCGCGGGGATGGTGAATATGAAGAAAAGTTAAATATATTGTTGACCGGTAGCATTTTTTTATACTATCAACCGACAACATATATTATGTTGTCGGATGATAGTATATGATGTTGGCAAAAAATATATGTAATTTTTTGAAAAATCATTTTTTGACAATCACAATTATAAGGACCGGCTCAACGAGAAATTTTTCCTCACAAAATATGGTGCAAATAAAAAAATAAAAAAAATGATTTTTTGTGAAAAAAATACAGATTTTGCTAATTTTGTATGTGATTTTTTTTTTTTGATGTTAGCAATTAAAATGATTGTCTCAATGAGAAATATGTCCTCCCAAAATATGGCGCAAGAAAAAAAAATCCCATGTTTTTTTTTTCGCTACCCATCGGTAGCATAAAATATGCTACCGACTAGTAACATTATCTATGTTACCAGTCAACAACATAATTTTATGGTACCATCCGTTAGCATTTTTTATGCTACTGGTTGGTACCAAAAATTATGCCACCAATTGGTAACATAAAAAAATGCTATTGATCGATAGCATAATTTTTGCTACCTGGTGATAGCATAAAAAAATGCTACCAGTCGGTAGCATAATTTATGTTATCGTTTGACAACATAAAATATGTTGTCGGTCGGTAGAATAAAAAAATGTTACTGACCGAAAATATTAAGGAGAATATCGTGAATTTCTATTTCGCGGGAATGGCGAATTGACCCTTAAAATTAATTTTACCCAGAAAATTTTGGTGATTTGGTTCTACTTCTTACCCTAAAAATTGGCCAAATTCAAATTTAAAAACTGGAATATTCGTGAATTAACAAATATTCACCACTAAAATTTTACCTGTTTTTGTTTCATTTATCCAAATTGAATAAAAATTATACAATCCCAAACCAGGACTAATTCTATACATATTAAAAAAATTCTAATTTTTGATATTTTTAAAGTAGTTAGGGGGGACACGGTTGGCTATCCCTTATTTTACAAAATTTGAAATATTTTTTACTTATAAAATCATTAAAAAAATAAATATTGACTAAAAAAACCTAAAAAAATTATATCCCAAACTAGATGCTCATATCTATCTTTCTACTAAAGGGTTTTAAAAAATACTAAATAGTGCTCAAAAAATGGGGGAGGGGCACCACCGACTATCTATTATGTTTTCTTACATAAACAGGAGCACCTATTGACATTTTAGATCTTTAACCTACTTACACTTAACCATTTAAAAAAAAGTAGTTTAGGAACTAGATGAAATGCTACAATTCATGTTCTTCTAACATCTTTAACTTTTGAGTGTAAGTATCTCAAATAATACAAGTTGAAGTTTTTAATTTTTTAGAGAAAACTATCCACTTAAAACCCCCTTTTGGCCCCCCATTTCCATGCACTTACCCATACTTATTCATGCAACCACTATAACTACTACACTTCCCATCTCTAATGGTTCACATATATCTTCATCTAACACACAATCTCTTGAAACCTTTGTTCACATGTTAGAAGCCCAAATCTTACAATTATAAAAATGTATGTCCACTTCTCTTCATGTTATAGAATCAACCCAATTATTACACAATCCACTATTTCTTGAGTTGGCCTCTTACTCTTTGTCTTTTGGTTTTATTGCACCTAATCTTCTTATATATGATGGAAAAGGTGATCTTGTGAAACATCTTAAAACTTTTCATCGGTCTTGCATCAATTATGCCTCTCATGACATCTTGCTTACTAAGTTATTCCGTAGGATTCTTAAGGACTTTACTTTACAATGGTTTTATGATCTCCCCACACATTCTATGTGCTCTTTCACTACATTGGCCAATCAATTTTTAGCCCACTTTTCTATCAACATTGGAGATAAGGTTTCTTATGCACAAATTTCCAAGATACACTAAGGATCTCATGAACATATCAATTATTATATTTTACATTATTAGACCATGCTTACTAAGATGAATAATCTCCTAGTTGATAATGACTTGTAGGATCTTTTTACATAAAGCCTACATCCTCCTTTGTGAGAATTGGTAATTTTTGACAAATTTAGATCATTTGACAATCTATGACATACACTAAAAGAGCATGAAGCTAAGTTATTACATATGAATAAGTTCAAGTATGGTGTTAACACTCCTAATCCATCTCATGCTAAAGCTCAAAGTAAATTCACATTTAAGGGAAAGACCAATGATGTTAAGGATCCTCCTAAAGACATTGTCAATGCTATTAATAAACCTCCTAAGCTATAATTACAAATTTTTCAATGATATTTTGCATGTTTATCATGTCCTCCTAATTTTTTCCTAAAACAATTACTTGATTACAATCTTGTGTCTCTTCCTTCACCATTTGAGGTTGACATGAGCAAGCCTCAAAGTAAGAGTTTTAATTTCAAATCCTATTGTGATTATCACAGATTTGGTGGTCATTCAATAAAAAAATGCATCAAGCTTCACTATGTTATCTAAGATTTTATTGACTCTAATTCCATTGAATGAGATGAGCGCACTGAATCTTCCAAGCTAACTAACAACAATTCTAAATTGAAAATCTTCATGGATCCACTCCCTAATCATACAAATGATACATCTACTTTTAAAGTGCATAATATTCATCATGTGATACCGCCACCACCCTATTATGATCATCACTTATATGTTATGATAGGTACTATTACTCGTGTACCTCCTTCTACACAATGCATTACTTTCCATGACTCTGATATAGATGACACATTTATTTCTAATACGTTTTATATTCATGTCTCTATTCATTAGTACCTATCCATAATGTATTGGTTGAGCACACAGAAAGATAATTCATATTCTTTGTTATTACTACAATCTCTTGGTATCTCTTCTTGGAAGCTTACAATCGACTCTAATCCTCACTATTGTTGGATCAAAATACCTATCAGTGTTACTGATGCACTAAGCAGAAGGGTATTGGTGTTTCAAAGGAAATATGCAATGAGGTCATCGGTATTAAGGAAATGAAAGAATTATATGCACGAGATGAGGATTTTATGGAAGCCCATGAAGTATACACAAAACCAACAAACATAGATAAAACACCATGGTTTAGTTACTTCATCCACGAAGGAATGTTATTTAGGGGAGCACAATTATGTATACCCAAAGGATTGATATGTGGAAATTTAATTAGGGAGAAGCACATTAGGGTTCTATGAGGTCACCTTAGTGGTGACAAAACCATGGTACAATTGCAGGAGTGTTATTATTGTCCAAGGATGAGCATGGATGTGCATAAATATGTTCAAAGGTGCATAATTTTCCAAATAACCAAGGGGTGCAAGAAAAATATGGGGTTGTATTAGCCATTTCCCATATTGAGTAAGTTGTGAGAGGATATCATTATGGATTTTGTGTTTTGACTGCCAAGGGCACAAAGAGGGAATTAATCCATTTTTTAGTGGTCAACAAGTTTCACAAGATGACACACTTTATTGTGTACAACAAACCAGTGATACATCAAGCATCAAAAATTTATTTTTCAAGGAAGTAGTGCAATTGTATGGGTTATTATTGAGTATATTATTATATAGAGATACTAAGTTCCTAGGTAATTTTTGGAGGACCTTGTGGAAGAAAATGGGAAAAAGGTTGACTTTTAGTTAGGAATATTATCCACAGATTGATATAAAAAAAGGTGGCTAATCAAATTTTAGGTAATTAATTGTGTAGATTAGTAGGAGACAAACCAAAGTAATGGGATATGGTACTAGCGCAAGTTGAATTATCCTAAAATGACTTTGTGAACATGAGCACGATAAAAACTCCTTTTAAAATTATCTATGGGACAAGTCCAAGAGGAGTGATAGAATTGCATGAAATAATGGAAAACATAAGCACAAAAGAGGAATACTATGTATAGTGTATGTACGAGATTCAAACCATTTAGAGTGAATGCACGAGAATCAAACTATGCAGAGTGTATGCATGAGATTCATGAGGAAGTAAGTGAAAAATTATAAATTAGTAAGCAAGGTTATAATGAGTATGTGGATTCAAGGCACAGAGAAAAAAAATTTGAAGTTGGAGATTAGGTGTTGGCACATTTGCATAAGGAGAGGTTTCCTAAAGGGACCTAAAATAAGCCGAAGCTGAAGAATATCGGATCATGCAAGGTGTTGTGTATAATGAGACCGAATGCCTATAGTATGGATATGTACCAAAAAAAATAGATATCTCACTAATATTCAATGTTGCAGATATTTATGAGTTCCATGAAGGAAAGAACAATGCACAAATGGAAGGGGTAGAGTGCAATGAGGAAAGTGATGAAGACATGGAATGGAAACTAACATATATTGGAAGAGGCATATTATAGATAAAGAAATAGAATAAAATTTGATCGTACTAGACTCAAGAGTGGTCAAGAAGAAACGTGGGACGGCATACAAATAATATTTAGAAAAATAGAAAAATTTCATAGATGAGGATGTGACATGAATAAATTTGAAGGAGATAAGTGAATTGGACCATAATCTGAAATAATTAAATCCATGAGACAAATCTCACTTATGTTTAACTAGGGGTGTTTGATGTAAGAGCATTGGAGGAGAAGTATGAATAAAAAGACGTCTAATTTCGGTTAATGTTAGAGTGTGCACAATGTTTATAGTCAGCAAGGTAAATGATGCACCATAGAATGTATGGACGATTGCACAAGCTTACACGAGAGTTCTACACAATTTTAGGAATTGGGAAGTGTGCAACTGTGATGGTACATGATAATACTGTAAGAAAAGAGTGCTTTGTTTTTTTTCAGAGTATTATTATGTAGGTGTTTTGTGGAAATGTAGAGGTTGTGCTTGAGAATTTCGTAACAAGAAAAATAAGAATTACATGGATATTCTTAGGATGTAATTTTACAATAATTAAATAAGGTAGCCATTAAGGAATTGCATTGAAAGGGAAAAAAGAGGTAGTTAGAGACATACAGACAACATACATGGTAGAAAAAGGGGACAAGTTGTCGATCAATCAAGTGGTGCATACATTCTAGAAGATATTTTCAACTACTGGATTGAGGTGGTTGGATGAAATTAATATAGTATGAGTGGGAAGGTTTTAGAGGAAATTTTCAAATGTGAAAATGGTGAGAACTAGAGTCTACAAGAAGTAGATCACACTTTACATTAAAGGATGGTGTGAGAGGATATAGATTGAAAATTAAACTAAGTACAACATTGAGCACAAATTCTAAGTCACAGTCAGAGAAAGGACTTAGAATAGATATAGACATCAACCCTGTAGTAGATATATACATTTAAGGGTTTGTAATAGTCTCGTTAGTGGGAATTCATTGTAAATGTCGTTAAAGCTATCAAGAAAATAGAATAAAAATCATTTGAATCCATTTTATCTATAGGTTTTTAATATACAAATGATGTAAGATCATTTCATTTCAACCAGCTCATCATCATGTTGTCATTTCTAACCATTCTAAAATGTAGAAATCGTTCTTAAAACAAGATAAAATTAGGACCCTAGCTTTGATACTAGTTTGTTGGAAAAAATTAAGAGAGGGGGATGTTTAAATGCAAAATGAAATGAACCAAACAAGAGAGGAGGGATGTTTTTTGGTTCATTTCTCTGTGCACAAACAAGAGAATTTTCATAATAATATGGATTACAAAAACTCATATAAAGCATATGTAACAACTAATTTTGTATTTTTCATTATCTACTTTTACTTAGCTCTGTCAACTATTTTATGTTCTTCATAATTTTCATTTTCTTCTTCGTAAATATTGTGTTCTCCTCTAATACATCTATTGATCCATACTTATGATCGTTCAATTTTGGTAGAATTTCTTTCCCCTTTTCTTTATTCCACTTACTATATTTGGAACTGTTCTCTTTTTGGTTCAACTACTATGAAATTTAAAATCTAGCTGTATATATTTTCCCTCCTCTTTTGTCTTCTTCCAAAGAATCCAACCACCAAATAAAAATCAACATTAACTGTGAAATTCAAAATTTTGGTGCCATAATTTCTTGGAATCTTGCAAACCAGGTTATTAAATTTTAGGGGTTACACAAGATAGATTTAACTGCTAGTTTTTCCAACAAGCTCGTGATTTTGACAACATATGAAGATCATCTTTAGAAAAACTATGTGCTTTTCTAGGATGGAATTCAATTGGTGTAGGAGACATCATGCTAATAACAATTGATCCCCATCAAAAATTTCTACATAAATATATATCTATATCATATTTTATAAAATATATTTTCTAGGGTATTTTTATTATGAAGTTGTTGTACTACTAGCAATTTTTATTTCCTTTGATTTTAATAATCAAAGGCATAGGATTTCTTTGGTAGTCATTTAGCTCGAAATAAAATGTTGTGAAAATCGATATAAGAAATCATCAATTCTGCAAGATCAAATAAAAATTAAATTGACCATCTTTGAGGCGTGCTATGCTCAGTTTGTGACTCATTAAGAGCAAGTTTTTTCTTATTTTATAAAATGATGAAGAACTAAAAATATTAAAATAAGAATGAATTAGTATCTGGTATACTATGAATTAGAAAATGATTCTTTGTTAAAAAAACTTTACACTCTTATTAACAATATCTCTTTTATGATGTGTTAAATTCTATGCCAAATATGTTTCCTTTTCCTTAGCTAATGTAAATATCTTAAATTTAAATACTTGAAAAAAATCCAATAAAAACCAATTTCAAAGTTATCATCTTAGATTTTATGCATATCATATTAATTAATAATTTTATTATATTTCTTACTTGGTGGTGACAAAAACAATTTTTTGGATTAAAAAGAATGGTCAAAATATTACCATTTTTATTGGTATCTAAAATATTAGTAAATAAATAAATATTAAGTTATGATCACACGAGGTTCAAATCAATAGACTAAAATTTTACATGATCACAATATTAGCTCCACCCCTTGATGTCATAGTAGAATGTTTATTGATGTAATTATGGATGTGTTGAATTTCATATATTTTTGGTACATTTGTTACATAGAAATAGATGGCTCCATCTCTCTTCATTGACATGTTAAATTTTATATTAAATAAAGTATATTTTTCTATCTCTCTTCATTCACATGTTAAATTTTATGTATTAAATATTTGAATGTGTGTGTGTGTGTGTGTTATGAAAAATATGGAGTATTATGCCTAATACGATGCTATAGTAACAGTAAATGAATGCAATAATGAAATACAGAAATACACCAAAGAAAAATAAGTAATAAATATTGAAATCCTAATGTGAAAAGAAGGGTAAAATGCCTTAGCTGATTTGCCAAGTCCCGGAAAGTGCACATAGATGGAATATAGAGAAATTTGGAGCATTGACCGTCACACTGGAGCTCAAAAAATTACAGAACTCGAGGATCAAGCTAGATAGGGGCGCTTGGAGAGGGACAAGGGCACCCACAAGCACCTGGGTACTGATTCTAAGCGCCTAGGTTTGCAAAAATGCTCATTAACCGAATTCATAGGCTCACAAGATGTTCGTTGATTCTCACCTCTTGTCTCTACCAATTCACACAATGATCGTCGAGGTCACAATAAACCAAAAATGAAGAATGAACCTGCAAAACCCTCAAATAGACATAAAATCCTAAAAATAAAGATTCAAAATGAGGGTTTAGACTATCCTCGGCAGCCACAATGGTGGAATTACAATTGAGCAATACACTACATCTTAGACCCAATGTAGTTATCTATGTGTGTGTGAATTGTGCCCTAGGTTTCTCTTGTGCTAGTTGTACATGGATAACAAGCAAGTAACTATATGTAGAATGCAATAAATGTTATGCATGGAATATAATGAACCCTTCCCTCCTATGAAGTGTATGGATGTAAAAAACTAACCCTTGTGTCCCTTGTGATGGAGTTATATGGATGCAATGGAGCTCTTAGATGCCTTGATGGATGCAACCTTAGGTGGTGATAGTAGATGCTTAGTGTTTGGTCCTTTATTATGATCACATAACTTTATATTTATATGATTCCCTTGCTTGAATTTCATAATTAACCCTAGGAAAGGATGACTATGAAAAAGATAATATGCTCATACAGCTAGAAAGGACCCAAAAAGTGTGAATAAAGTAAAAGAGGACAGGGGTGCCAGATTGGATGAGGGTACCTAGCACTGGCGTCCTGGTCTGGGCACGTAGGTGTCCAAGATGACAAATGCTAAAGATTGAAGAGATAGACTGAGCAACTAAGGGTGTAAGACTTAAAGTAACAATATAAGAAAAATAAAGGTGGCCAAAAACATGAGTTAAGTAGTATCATTCTTACTTAGGGATCATATGAATAATAATATGTAATCAAGACTAGATAATTACCCAAAGTGTGTGATTTTTTGTCTACATTTTCCCCCACTTTATGTTGGTGAGCGGAAAGCTCAATAACATAAAGTAGATAGAGATGTATACCTAATAACCATGTAGATTGATGATGCAAGTGTGCCGAGGGACTAGACAAAGATTTGAATGATAAAAATGTGAAGCGTGGATGTTAAGAAGGAGAAAGTTCAGAAAGTGATGAAAATGGACCTAGGGAATAAACCCATGTGTAGATGTCGCGATGTACCTGTTGTTTATGTTGATGTGAATGACGTCGATGATGTTGACTGCCACTTCCCATATGGATGGACCTGAAAAAGAGAAGTCAAAAAGTAGTCAAATATGCATGTATATATGTAAAAGTGTGTAAACAGTGTGTAAGGAAAGTATGTAAAAATGAAAAAGTGTGAAAAAGGAACATGTGCACCTGATCGTGATGAGGAAAAACAGTGTAGAGAGGATCCTGTAAATGATGTCAACGCATAAGTTTTTTGAGCAATCTCACGCCAATGTAATGGAAGAAGTGTAGGAAGAATTATCTGGTGTCTGTCCGCCAACCTTTAACTACTTCCCACTATGTAAAACACCACTGCAGATGGTGTGCATGTGCTAAGGAATATCTGCCCTGTAAAAGTCGTTGTGTAAAGGCACAGTGCTAAAGGACTCTCTGTGCCTGTCAAAATCCTCTATGACATGTCAAGGATACTATGTAATTGTCCCTTGGTTACTGACATTCAGGAAAGATCGTTGTATTTCCCCCTGGTTTCAAGCATCAAGAAAGATCCATTGTGGTAAGGAACTCAAGTTTAACTCTAAGCCCTGTCTGAAACTGAAAATTGTGATGTATCGGTATTGTTTTGTGTGTATATATGTATGGGGTGACTAATTCACCAATATGATGCCCCCCTTGTTTGGGGTGCATGTGACGTCGCTAAAGGAGTGTATGACACAAAAGAGGATTGAGCATTTTTTTGAAACTGTGCCTTGCAGGGGGAAGGGAATGTGCTTGGTAAAAACCAAGGTACACGCAAACAAGTGGCTAGGAAACAAGTGTTAGTACAAGAAAAAACAAACATTCATGTAAAAGACACAATGTAAGCTAAGGAGATAAATGTGTAAGCTAAGATGCAAGTAAACATACAATAAGACAATGTAGACTTCAAAAAGTGGGTTGCAAACATGGGACATCACTCACAATGTCGCAAGACAATCAAGGCCACAATGGTCAAAAGTAGACAAGTGTGCACACAAGACAAAGGGAAAATCTCGAAAACAATGACAACAACAATGCAATGAAAACAATGTAACAAACAACCATGAAAGCAAATAGTCCTACATAAAAAAATGTTGCACATGAAGCACCCGTTAGCATGTTAGAAAGATAAAAAGTATGTCAAAGCATGTATAATATGATAATGTAAATTGTTATGAAACCAAGTAAAACAATATCATCTGTAGTGTACTAAAGTGGATGCCACTAGGAGCCACTGTGGGACTGGTACTAGGTACTACACCAAACATCCATGTTGCATGTAATGGACCTGTATAATTTGTGATCACAACTAGAAAGGGAAGTGAATGCGCATGTGTGTATGATAAAGATAATGACATACAAGATATCTATCTAGCATGTGTAATAAGATGAACATGTAACAAGTAAATGTGAGTAATAGTAAATGTAACCAAGATATGCAGTATGTTGTGGATGCGATGGAATGGAATGCATTGTGAATGGTAGGAGCAGTGTGCCCCCCAAGTGGATGAAAATCTATGAAAGTGAGGTTCATTTATTTATGACCCCTCAGTAGTCAAGAATGAACCGTAAATGAGAGTGCGTCATCGGGAAATGTTTTGAATTATGTTTTGACATGTGTTTGGGAAGATTTGATGAATGAAGTGTTGATTGTAGAATGATGGAGGTGTAAAATATTGAATGCGATTAGATGGATGAGGGTTGTGTGATGATTTTAACCTAAATATGTATATCAGTTATGGGTGGTGAGTAGGATGTGATGATTTAGTCTAAAGCGTATATCACTAAATGTATAGGTAGAGTAATGATAAAAGTGTGATGATGTAGCACAAAAGTGTATATCCCGAGATGTGTGAAGAAGATATAGTTAGGAATGATCGCATTTAGCATAGAGTGATTGATGATTGAAATATGTGAGTGTAATGAGGTCCATTTGATATTGAAATGGTATAGATGAATTTGCACAATAATAATACTTTCTTGATATGTCAAACGTATAAGGTGGATATTACTAATAAATAGTTAAATTGATCCTATTTTCTAGGAGGTTGTTCTATGATTGACATTCCTGACATGTCTTATTTCCATTTGAATTTGGTTTAACAACCAAATCACATTCAAATGGACTATATGAGTTGTTATTACAACTCATTTACTAAGACATTATTATATTCACCAATATGTAAATATAATAAACACATCTAAATAAAGTGAGCACTAAACAAGTAGGTCCTAACAGATATGGTGATGCCATAAAATAGTCATGAGTATGGATCGTGAGACTAGTGTGCAATCGGGTAATGATGTAAGTGTGTAAAAGTAGATGAGTAAAATCTATGATGTGTGTAACAAGTGGAGAACATGTCATTGGTACGTGTGATGTGTGAAACATGTAATATGGAATGTAGGATTGTGTATAAGTATAATAGTATAATGTGTAATGCAAGGTGTGTAGATTGTAGAATGCGTACTATGTATATGTGTATAAAGCACAAAGTGTGGATGATGTAAAAATATATGGAAGATTGTATATGTAGAAAGGCGCATGGTGTATGAAGATGTTTGTGTGGTTATGTGTAACATGACTAAGAAATTCTAGGGATATGTGTGGTGAATGTGTCTTGTGTAAAATGTGTGAAGATGTGTGTGGTGTGTATAGTATGCAATGTGTGAGGTTCATGTGTATAGTATGCCCTCAATAGTCAAGTGTGAACCATAGCACAAGAGTGCATCATAGGGAAATGGTGATGCAAATGTATGGGGATGTATATGATGAATGTAAAAGACTAGATACGATGTGTGTAAAATGAAAGATGGTTAATAATTGGTGATGCTATAAGGGGGGGAGTAAGTACAATGCCCCCCAAGTGTATGGTGACGAGTGTGTTATTTGATAAATGATGTTTGGCAATAAATAGAGAAGTGATGTATGAAGGTGGTGAAGTATAATAGATAATGTAAGTTTGATTGAGTGATGAGATAAACAATGATAGATTGTATTGTATGAGTCACGAGTGATAGATGGTTGTAGATGTATGTATGTATGAGTGATTATATAATAGATAGATATGTTAATGAATATGCAATACGATAATGAAATGGGGTTCTTATTCTAGAGAATATCCTCAACACAAAGTCATATAAGAACCGTAAGAACATGAGTGTGACATCAGGGGTAAGGTAATAAGATTCACCTACCAAAGACCAAGTTGGCGTGAAGCGTTGGAAGCATGTGTGGATATAAGCAACAGTAGGACCATGCGATGGTGGCAGAAAGTATGTGTCTTGGCCATCAGTAAAGGAGTAGTTTCTTGGACAAAATGATTTGGAAATGGAAGTGGAGCAAGATGGGGAGGAATAATGAATGGTGGTAACTTAGGTGGGATTGATGATGTTGCAGAAGACTTGAGAGAGGAAGGTGGACTGATTTTGAGAGGTAGGTTGCTGTAGTTTTACTTGGTAATGGCATAGATGAACTTGAGAGGAGCTGAGGTGTTATATTGATTTTGAGAGGCAATTGCTTAGGCAGGTCTCCACTTTCCGTAGAAGGAAACTTAGAAATGATGACATGATGTTCATTAGACATAGAAAAATCAGATTTAGGAACCCATTGGATGTAACAATTATGTAGATGGGCATGTAACATAATGTTGTGCAATGAATGAGATAAATCCTTGACACTCAAGATGTTTTGATTCTTTGTCGTAAAGCATAACATTCATTTTCATTATGTCCATTGATTCGATGATAATTACAATATGGACGACCCTGATATTTTGCAAGTCGATAAGGAGGATAGCCTTTGAGTAAATGGAAAAAGTGATCAATTGATGACTAAGGAGCTCAGTAAGAATGACATGTTGTTTAACATTGTGATGAAACGTGAGAGGCTCCAGTAATGGCAATACTTGAGGCCGACTGATATAAGCACATGTAGAAGACATAGAATGAAGATGGGATGTAGAAGGAGAAAAAACATGAGCCTGAGAAGCATCCTTAAGATGTTGGATTTCAGATTTGAGAGATGTAATCATGGATTCCATAGCCTGAAATTTTTCATGAAATAAAGAATGCAAATCTTGAATTGAATCCAACATGGAATGACTAGATGTAGGATCATGAAGATTAGGGTCATCACATAGACGATATAAAATAAAACTCACTTGATGCGGCGGCATATCGCTAGGGAGATACATGGCGTTTAGGGATTTTTCAGAACAACTTGGCAATTAGGATGTATTTGAATTAAATCATACAAAGAAATTTGAGGAATTTTAGGAGCCATGACGTAATGAAATTACTTATATAAATCAGATTATAAGAAGCAATAGAACACCAAAGAACATAATAATTCAGATAAATGATCTCAATATGCAAGTATAATAGATTAGCCACTTCGAGGGGGAAACCTCCAAACCATATAATAAGACTCAAATGCTCAATATGATGATAAAATACTACCTATTAACCCCTATATATACTATTCATATGTTATGACCATCACCAAGGCCACCCCACCAATGATAATATAACATATACGAAAGAGATACATCATGATAAGAAGTTACGATAGCCACAAGTCGTTTATATGCATCCAATGTAAGCTATATGATTAAGGGTGTAACATTCCCCTCCCCTTCAAAGCAACATTGTCCTAAATGTTGGGAAGCCCTAGATGCTGTTGTAAAAATGCTGCATCCTCTCATGATGCATCTTCAATATTCATATTATTCCACTTGATCAGGTACTTGGTAATGACTATGGTCATAATTATTTTAGTGCGTGTCTGAAGAATACTTTTAAGTTCCAATATGATCCTTCCTTCCTCATCCAGTTTAGGAAGCACTAATTGGGTGGAAATGTGCTTCCCAATAAGTTTCTTCAAGAAAGAAACATGGAAGACTAGATGTATCTTACTTCTTGGAGGGAGTTCCAACTTATATGCCACACTACCAATTTTCTACAACACTCGGTAAGGACCATAGTATTTAGGAGCAAGCTTATTATCCTTATTTTTTTGTTTTAATGACAACACTCGGTAAGGACCATATTCAAAGTGTCACTCACTATGATGTTGATCAAACTTTTGCTTCATGCGGTTTTTGTGCCCCTTGCCAAATTCTCTCTAATACTAGAGAGTAATTCATGTTGGTAGTGAATGTTATCTTACATTTATATCACCTTTGGTTTGACCTTCAAGCTAGAGATGAGTTATGGAGGATGGTACCCGTAAAGTGTCAAAAATGGAGACATTTTGGAGGAGGCATGAAATGAAGTTTTAAACCACCACTCTACAAGTGGAAACCATTACACCCAACGTTCTTGTTTATCTGAAGTAAAACATCAAATATATCCCTCTAAACATTTATTTACCACCTTGGTTTTCCCATTTGATTGAGGATGATAAGATGAAATATGATCCAGTTGGGTACCCAAACAAGAGAAAAAATCAGTTCAAAATTTTCTTGTAAATATTGGATCACAATCACTTACTATAATTTTGGGTGTGCTATGAATATTTTGAACTGTGTCCATAAATGAGATGGAAACTATACTAGTTGTGAAAGGATGAGCTAGAGAAAAAAAAGAGCATACTCGGTAAGTCTATCCACTATGACCATGATGAAATTTTCCCCTTCTGATTTAGGTAATCCTGTGATGAAATCCATCGATACCTCTTCCCATCTCTCGCTAGGAATAGACAAATTTTGGAGGAGACCTGATGTCTTAATGGTTTCACCCTTATTTTTTTGAAACACCAAACATTCTACCACAAATTTTTTAACATATCCTTTCAACCCCTCCCAAAATAGATCTTGCTTAACTCTAGGATAAGTTTTCAAGAACCCAAAATGGCCACCTAGTGGAGAAGGATGAAGCTCTGAAAGAACATGGTGTTTAAAGTGCAAATTTATTACAAAAATATAACCTATATTTGTACCACAATATATCCAACTTCCATATACATTGTTCTGATATGGTTAGATCTTCCTGGAGATTCTAAATGAGAGTATGAGTCGTTGCATTTTTCTACCATTATTCCCTTGCTTGATCTACCTAATATGCCTTGAGTACAGAGATGACACATAACAATTCTTTCGTGGACTCATCCCTCCTAGATAGAGCATTAACGACCACATTTTCCTTCCATTTCTTATAAATAATCTCAAAGTCATACCCTAGTATCTTAGTGACCCATTTTTGTTCTTCTTCTAAAGATATTCATTGCTCCAAGAAGTATTTCAAACTATCATGATCAGTTTTGACCTTAAAGTGTCTACCCATCAAGTATGGTCTCCATTGTTTGACTGCATGTAATATTTCCATCATTTCCTTCTCATATGTAGATTTTGACAAATTCTTTCCTTTTAGCTGTCGGATCTCAAATTCTATGGGATGTCCTTCTTGCATGAGTACTGCTCCAATCCCATTTCTTGAAGTATCACATTCAACTATGAAGGTCTTAGAGAAATTTAGAGTTTCCAATACTGGAGTGGTGCACATTGCCACCTTCAATTATTCAAATGCCTTAGAAGCTTCCTCATTCCACTAAAAGGAAGATTTCTTTAATAATTTTATAAGTGGTGCTACTATATTGCCATATTTTTTTACAAATATTCTATAATACCTGGTGAGACCTAAGAAACCTCGTAAATTCTTAAGGGTTCTTGGGAATTCCCATTCCACCATGGCCTGGATCTTGTGAGGATCCACCTTAACACCTTCTTGAGAGACAATATGGCCCAAGTATTCCACTTCCTGTACCCCAAAAGAACACTTTGAAGGATTTGGAATATATTCGATGTTTCTTTAAGACTTCTAAGACTGTATCGACATGTTGTACATGTTTCTCCCATGATTTTCGGTAGATGAGGATATCATAAAAAAATACCAAGAAAAAATTATGTAGGAATGGTCTAAATACTAAATTCATTAAACTCTGAAATGTGGAGGGTGCGTTAGTAAGACCAAAAGGCATCACTAGGAATTCATAATTCCATTGATGAGTTCTGAAGGTTGTCTTATGAATATCTTCCTTCTTTACTCTAATTTAATGATACCCAGAACGTGGATTTAGTTTTCAAAAATATATTGCACCATGCAACTCATTTAATAAATCATCAATGATAGGAATATGAAACTTATCTTTTATAGTGTACTTGTTGAGTTATCGATAGTCTGGACACATGCACTATTTTCCATCCTTACAGTACACCATCACCACTAGAGAAGAATAAGCACTTTGAATGTGACGAATGATACCCATTTCCAACATTTCCTCCACCATCTTCTCGATCTCACTCTTTTTTACATATAGGTATCTATAAGGCTTGATGTTGAGGAGTTGGCTTGGACTGGAATCAACTAAATGGCATGATCATGATCTCTTTAAGGAGGCAATCCTCTAGGATCCTTGAAGACAACTGTATGTTGACCAATAACCTTCTGAAGATCATGATGCACTAACGTTGTTGGAGGTTGAAACTTGAACTTCCACGAAGAACAATCATGCTACAAAACCTTCAACCCCAATTTTAAGAACCTTTTATATTTGGTGATAACTAACCACCTGAGGACTTTTCACATGTAGTCCTCAAAGTTTAAACTATTTTCCCTTAGAATGAAAGTGCATGAACAATTCCTAGAACCAAAGTTGTGAGCCACTGAACACCAAAGACAATATCAGCTATGCCCATGGGAATCGAAAACATCATAGATTCCAATGTATATTCACCCATCATAATTCTAATTTTATGACATTTACCTAAATATTGGATTGTGCCACCATCTGTGATCATTACTTGAAATTCAGGTCCTGGGTAGATGAAAAAATTTAATCTTGTTGTGAGCTTATGATTGATGAAATTATGTGTGCTCCATGAATAAATCAATAATGTCACCTTCTACTTCTTAAGATAACCCACGGCCTGAAGGTTTTGTGGAGTACTAATACCTAATAGAGCATGGCATGAGATAGTAGGTTGGGGAGCTTCATATTCTTCCTCTAACTTTTCCACTTCCTCGTTTGATGTTTCCTCATCATCGGTCCTTTCAATGTAGAATAATTTTTTCTTAGAACATTTATGGTTTGGTCCATATTTACTATCACGGTTAAAAAATAACCCTTTTTCTCGTTTTTCTTCAATTTGTTGTGGTGTCAGCCATAACGTCTGAGGGTACGATGGAGGTAAGGTGTTATGATATTTTACATTAGAGAAGGATTGCTTTCTGCTAGAAATAATATTTTCCTCTGCCCTACGCGCTATGATAATAAAATTAGAAACCTTGAGTGGATTAAACATGCACACCTCATGCTCAATGTGGTCCTTAAGAGCCCCAAGAAATAGGTCATTCAAATACTCTTCTGTAATATCCTCCACACGTAAGGAAATATTTTGGAATTGATGGACATACTCCTTAACTAAACTTGTTTGTTGTAACTTTGATAATTAGCTGAATTAATTCTATGAAACACTAAAACTATAGTGTAATTGAAGATCTTCATTGAAAACTTTCCATGTGACATTTAGACTATTCTTCTTCCTTTGAGCATATAACCAACGATACCAAACAAATTGGTCAGGTTCTATATATAAGGATGCCATGGTTACCTTTTGTCCTGATGGGATCTGATGGTGATCAAAGAAATCCTCCATTTGGGTAATCCAATTGAGTGGATCCTTTCCATAAAACTTATGCATTTCCACTTTTGGAATAATGCCCCACCATTGGTGAGGAGATCCACTTGAATGTGTAAAGGATCCTCTTGGATTGAAGTGATTGGGACATGTGTGAGTATTGCTAGAGGAACCCATATGACTGGAATTGGGAGTTGTGTTTGAAAGAGAAAGCAACAATTCATGCTTCATTGCTTGAAAATCCATCTGAAGTTGCCCCCTAAGGCTACCTTTCAGATGAAGAAGTTCATTATTAAGATCATCCTTACTCACCATATTATTTACCCTTTCTTGAAAGTGGATGACCACCTCAGATAATCACAAACCAGAAGAATCTAAGTCCATATCTTCCTTATTTAGGGTCATTCATGGAATTTCTTGACCTTTCCCTTAGCCTCGGGTTGATTGACCGGTCATGATGTAGGGTTTGAGATTTGGGGTAGACAGAATAGGGGAAAAAATTAGGGTTTAGTGTTTCGTAAATTTACTTTCCTTAAAGAGTAAATCATAAAAAAGTGTTAGGTTGTGGAGCCTGTTTTCATGTGTGAAAGTGTTGAAGACTGTACACCAAGAGTACTGTACACTTTTCATGTATCCTCGCCGGGGTTCGGGGCCGGGCCGGGCCCCAAGCGGGGGTCCAGGGGCGGCAGCCCCCCGGTAGCAGGGGTTTGGGGGCGCAGCCCCCGAGAAGCAGGGGTTTGGGGGCGCAGCCCCCGAATTTTTTTTTTTTAGGCGCAAATTTTTTGGCCTCGAAAAATTACACCCGAAATATCGGGAAACGTGCTTTTCTCATATGGGCGTGTTTTTGACCCATTGGTTTATGGGTCGGGTTTTGCCCATGGTTTTGATACCCACGGTTTTGTAAAAACTGCTTAAATAAGTTGTCTATTTATATGGTCTTATGCATATGATAGATGTACAAGCAAATGTATTGCAGATGTGTTTTGAATTCGGCTGTGAATTCTGTAGAGTTTTTTGAGCATAGCTCCAAACGGATCTGGGTATTGTATTGAGAGAGCAGTGGCTTGTAATAAAATCTGAGCAAGTGATTCTTGGTGGACGTAGCCCAAATTGGGTGAAACCACGTTAAATACTGTCTCTTTGTGTTGTGTTATTTTGTTCTGCAATTTTATTTCAGATCTGTAATAATTTCTGCATATTAGTTTCTACTATTGCGATTCTTTGAGGGATTATTCCGCATATTTTATCTATTATTTCCTAACAAAAAGAGACCCTATCTAATTGCTAAAAAGATTTCTGAAAATATAAGAAACTTAGAAAAATTCCAAAAATTGCACCCTTGTTAGCCATATTATGAAAAAAAACATAAAACCTCTATAACTTTTGCAAAAAAGGTCAAAAATACTTAAAATTTAGAGAGGAGCTTACTTGGTTGATTTCACCTCACTAAAAAAATTGTAGAAAGATTCGCTACCAATTTTGAGATATAACCGAACCTTCACAATTAGGGTTTAACGCAATGTCAGCCGAGATCGGGATCTGATACCACTTGTAATGAAGTTACTTGTATAATTCAGATTATGAGTAGCAATAGAATATCAAAGAACACAATATTTTAGATAAATGATATCAATATGCAAGTATAATATATTAGACACTTTGAGGGGGAAACCTCCAAACTATACAATAAGACTCAAATGATCAATATGATGATCAACTACTACCTATTAACCCCTATATATACTATTCCTATGTTATGGCCATCACCAAGGCCAACCCAAAAATGATAATATAACATATATGAAAGAGATACATCATGATAAGAATTTATGATATCCACAAGTCGGCTATATACATCTAATGTAAGCTATGTGATTAAGGGCGTAATACATGATAGAGAAGATGATATGCCACAGAAGGATCCAAAAGACTGATCATGAGTGGGGTTCACCAAAATGATTAAGCTAAAACACAAATACACAAGCCTAATCTGATGCTATAGTAGCAGTAAATGAATGTAATAATGAAATACAAAAATATACCAAAGAAAATGAAGCAATAAATATTGAATCCCTGATGTAAAAAGAAGGGTAAAAGGCCTTAGTTGATTCATCGATTCCTAGAAAGTGCACAGAGTTAGAAGACAGAGAAATGCAGAGCACTGACCACCACACCGGAGCTCAAAAAATTACAGAGCTGGAGGAACATGATAGATAGGGGCATCTAGAGAGGGACAAGAGTGCCTCGGGCACCCAGGTATTGATTATGGGCACTTGGGTATGTGGAAATGATTAGAAACCCTAATTCTCATGGTTGCAAGATGTTTCCTGATGCTCACCTTTTGGCACTATGACTTCGCACAATTATCACCGAGGTTGTAATAAACCTACAATGAAGAATGAACCTACAAAACCCTCAAATAGACATAAAATCCTAAAAAATAAAGATGAAAAATGAGGGATCAGACTGTCCTCAGCAGCCACAATGGTAGACTTGCAACTGAGCGTTGCACTACATCTTAGACCCAATGTAGTTCTGTGTGTGTGCATAATTTTTCCCTAGTTGTTCTTGTGCCAGTCACACATGGATAGCGAGCAAGTAACTAGATGTAGAATGTAATAAATGTGTATAGGGAATAGAGTGAGCTTCCATCCTATGAAGTGTTATGGAAAAAAGCATCCCTTGTGTCCTTTGTGATGGAGCTAGATGGATGCAAACTTAGGTGGTGATAGTAGATGTTTAGTGCTTGGTCCTTTATTATGATCACATAAATTTATATTCATATTATTCCCTCGCTTGAATTTCATAATTAACCCCAAAAATGTCGACTACCAAAAATATAATATGCTCAAATGGCTAGTAAGTACCCAAAAAGTGTGAGTAAAGTACAAAGAGAATAGGGGTTCCTAGATTGGACGAGGGTGCCTGGCGCTAGCATCCTGGTCTAGGCGCTAGTGTTAAGGATGAAAAATGCCAAAGAGTGAAAAGGAAAACTGAGCAAGTAAGGGTGTAAGACTCAAAGTAACAACATAAGAAAAAGAAAGGTGGCCAAATAAATGGGTTAATTAGTACAATTCTTACTTAAGAATCATATGAATAGTAGTATGTAATCAGGACTAGATAATTACCCAAAGTGTATGATTTTGTGTCTACAGCATGGGTGTGTGTGGGTATGTGTATCTCTCTATGTGTGTGTGTGTGTGCATGTGTGTGTGTGTGTGTGTGTGTGTGTGTGTGTGTGTTTGTGCGCACGCGTGTGTGTGGGTGAGCATGTGTGTGTGCATATGTGTGTGTGCATGTGTGTGCATGGGTATGTGTTTGGTTGAGTGTGTGGGTAAGTGCGTGTGTGCATGTGTGTGTGTATGTGTGCATGTGTGTTTGTGTGTGTGTGTGTGTGTGTGTGTGTGTGTGTGTGTGTGTGTGTGTGTGTGTGTGTGTGTGTGTGTGTGTGTGTCGTGTGTGTGTGTGTGTGTGTGTGTGTGTGTGTGCATGTGTGTGTGTGACCACGCGTGTGTGTGCACACGTGTGTGTGTGTGTGTTGTGCGTGCATGCATGTGTGTGTGTGTGCACGTGTGCGCATGCATGTAAATTTTTGTGCTAAAAAAAATGGTCTATCTTTAATGTTAAAAAATTGAATTAAAATCTCAATGGAATGAGGATGTTTAGAGTCGTAGAATCAATTACAAGATGCATTGAAGAGGCATATTTGACTTTGGGTAGGAAGGAATTTACTTAGAGGAAATTGAATGGTTATGTTTTGTATGTTGAATCCACAAAAGAGAAAAGGGGAAGACCGGATGAGTAAACATACTAATATCATGACTGATGAACCATTATGTTAGTAAAAAGGTCAATTCCAATGTTGCATCACCCCTATTGGCATGAGGATAATGATATATTGGGGTTTACATGTCACTGCAATCCAAGCTAATCACAAATGGATTTCATTGATGTGATACTCTTTCTGGATTTTCATTAAATTACAAAGGATATTGATAATAACATTGTCACTAAAGTAAACCATCCACCTCACTTCTAACCTATGTGGTATGACTCTATTTCTCTTCTATCTCATTCTTTATTTTTTTAGATAGGCATTATTAGTTCATGGATTAGTCATGTATGCATATTGTTAATAAGATCATGAATTATAAATGTATAAATCATATTTGATGGTAATATTAAACTTCCAACCTTAATTTTTGAACCTCGACATTATTGTTTTATTGTTGATGTTATTTTTGGATTTTAAAATTTTTATTTCTATAACTTACACTTTGTTTTCATAACCTTCTAATAATTTTATTTTATTGAATTTTATTTATTCTTTCTCTATTTAAATTTTTATTATGCAATTTTATTTTTTTTATTATGTTTTATACCATGTACTATTATCAAAGCATGATATTCAATTTCATTAAGTAAGAAATTTAAAAATTATTAATAATTAAATTTTATTAAACACAACATTTTATTTGATAAATATGGTAGGAATGAGTTGATATATACTTTGTATGACCCTACCTTACATATATATCAAAAGGATGGGGAACCTTATCTTCTCCATATATGGAAATATTTAGTTGGGAGAATCTCTATAGTATAGAGTCAACAATTTCTTGACCTAATCAATGTATGTTACAATGATATACATAGTTAATAAAGTGGCCGATAAATGTGTCGCTCTATTATGCGCTCATCCAACTACCAAGCCTCATCATATAGAGATAATGAAGAGACTATAGATATGGGTATATATATAGGGCTTCAACCCCCCATTAATATATATGGTTATTTTCTCAAGAGGTTGAGCCATATAGAGCATATAGTATACATAGGTCATTGAAAGCATATTTTCCCAAAAGGATCCCTATATACCTAGAGGAGGATGCTAATTTATTAGAGATAAATTATCATCCTACAGAAGGATCCCTATATGCCTTGTCCCTACCCTCTATTTCTATTAAGAGGAGAGAAACGAGGGGGGGGGTACTCACATTTATATCCCTTACGACCTTTACATTTATAGGTGTAGGGGTATGGGGAGAAGGTTGTGCTTGATCAACGACCATATACATTTACTAAGTTAACCTAGAGGCCATTCAATTCCCTATCTAGGTATAGGTGGAAATCACCCACCTACCCAATATATATTATCTTATTTTATCTAACTAGGTGGTTGAGCATATATAGGTAATGGACCATATTCTCACTATCATTTATAACTCTCCCATCCTAATGTAGTACGTTGACATATAAATTGAGGAACACATACTTATGCTGAGAGGGGGGTGAATTAGTATTATACAATCTCTTACGTATTTAAAACTTTAATACTCATAACAAAAGCATTCACACATGATCAAAAAAGTATGAAGCACATGATTTATGTGGAAACCATTTCACAAGGAAAACCACAAAGAAAAGACTGCTTGGATCTATTGTCTAAATCCAGCCCCAAAAATATCAATATGAATTCATAGGCACCGACCTACTAGAAACACTAATCCCCAATTCCAAGCACCAGATTTTCTAGTTCATTAGCACTAACTCACTGAATACACCAATACCCAATGTCGAGCACCAATTCAGCTCATTCGTGAGCACTAACTCACTGGAGAAACCAATACCCAATGTTGAGCACCAACTCACTGAAGACACCAATCCCCAATTGTGTGAGGAATTGACCTCAAAAACACACAATTCCACCTTTTGTATTTTCTTCTTCAAATTTATGAGGATAATTAAATCATACTTCAAATATGAAGACTATTTTGATTTGATTACTCTGTATTCTCCAAAAATATCTCCCCCTTCTTCTCTTCTTTGTTGTTCCATTTTTAGGCAATTTTATTTGAATGATTTCTCTTTAATATCCCACTCTTATTCACTCACTCTTCTCACACATGTTCATACTTCACTCACTTGTCTTGTTTGCTTCATACATATGCATTAATCATATTTCACTTGCTTACCACTAACTTCGCAATTGCTTGCCTCTATACACTTGCACAACTAAGTTCACTTGATCCATATGTTGTTCCCTCTTCCTTCCTCTTCAATAATTTTCCATTCCAGTTAGCTTGAATTTGTTTCTTTTCCTCTCTGGTGAATTCTCTTACCTCGTCATCCGCTCAGAAGCTCACTATCATTTCTCACTTGAGCATTCTTTCACACACTACTCCATGCACAAATCCTTTCACATTTCCTCCTCCTCATCTAATTCTCAATTTTCTCCACTAAGGCACATTTCCTTAGCTTTATCAATTATCCATTTTCTCCTCCATTTCTCTTATCCTAGGTGCATCATCTTACTTCACCCTCATCATATTGTATACCTATTTATGCCTCTTAAACATTGGGTGTCAAGACTAGATGAAGGTGAACCAAAACAATTCAAATATTAATGCCAAGACAGAGTCAGACATAACTTGAATAAAAACATGAAAACATATCAATTCCAAAATAGGGGAGGTTTGCCAACATTCTTGAAGGTTATAAGCTTGATTTATTTGACACCTTGAAGTGGTACAATCTATTGTATGCCCTTCAAAAAATTGTTTAAGACTAAAATAAATATCTTCATTATTTGTTCCTCCCCTACACTCTACTTTCATTACAACCACATCTCATTTTATACCTCACTTCAACATATATATATATATATATATATATATATATATATATATATATATATATATATATATATATATAGTATATATATATATATATATATATATATATATATATATAGTTTTACACTAAGCATGGTACTTCCATAACAGAAAAATAATCGCTAAGACTGAGCATCAGTTGGGTTTATATAGATGGCTATGAACCAACTCTACTACCAACTCCAAATCAATTCTTCTACTAGCTCCAGACTGAACATGCTTCTAGCAACTAACTGAACATACTTTGATATCCATATGACATGCATGGGGTCAAACAAGATATGCCTAGTTCTAGGTGACCAACACCACTTTGAGCTCTAGAACATTTATACTTTGAGTTCCAAATGACCAACAATTATACGATCTTAGCTCCATATGATAGATGTTATTAGGTGATCTCTAGACCATTACACTTCGAGCTTTAGACCATTTTCACTTCAATATTGGGATGACAAGCATTGTGAATGAGATTCATTGTGAGCTCCAGATGATAGACATTATAACCAAATTGCTAAGAGAGCTCTGAACCATATATAAAAAATATTTGATAGTAATCACAATAGATTCTTCCAAAAATTGTTCTGACTGCTAGCTCCTTCAGCTTCCTTTGACATCAACAAAAATTATTATAACAATATCCCCTTTGCCATTAATGGTAACCTACCACCTTGCATATAATTAATTTGTGAATATAGCTTGCATCCCAATTCTAAAAAACTCTCCTTCTCTTTTATTATGTTGTATTGATCCCCCTTTATTTAACTCTCCCCCTTTGACATCAATGGAAAAGGATTACCTATCCAATCTCTCCCCATTGTAGTACGCATATGTTGATCTCTTTCTACCTTGTCTTGATTATGAAATGATTAAATTCCCCTAAGTTTAATCATTTCAATGTATGGTTCATCCATAGACCTTGTGTGTATCATGACACTGTTATAATGTACCCTGCTTCTATTGTAGATAAAGAAATAAAAATATGCTTCTTGCTTATCCAGAATTCCAAATTGTTTGCCAACAAGAATGCTCCTCTTTTACTCTTTCTAACAAAAACACTATCATCTCAATCTATTTTTTGCATAAAAATCCATGACTTCAAATTCTTCAAATCCATTTCTTTTTATGAGTTTTCCAAGTAACATCTTTCAGTACTCTCAATCATTTTGTCATGTACCTCCACTTCACATCTTGTTAGCTCAAAATAGTTCATTAACTACTTATTACACTACCATTATCACACTAAAATATTTACCTTGAACCTTGCATCTTGTCTTAAAGATATTGTTTCTTTCCCATGGCTCTTTTTACTTCTAGCATACCTTCTTGCATGGGGGGTTCTTTAGCTAGGAAATATCCTAGCACGTGCATTCATATTGAGGTAATTAAAATTGATAAAATCAATGTCAATATACCAGTAGACATTAGGGGGTGAAAGGGTTTAATTTACTAATATTTTGAATTAGGTATTTGGGGTAGGTTAGAGAGGTGGGCCAAAGAAGAGATGGGGTTGATTTTAATATTAAACTAAAATATTTGACCCCTATTTTATAAAACTAAATATCTTAAAATTGCAAAAGGATTATTTGCATGAAGTTAAACTGTAATATCTTTTTGAATAAGGAAATATCAATTAGAAGATTTTTAACCAAGAAATAATAATTTTGTAGAAAACTAGGATTGAGTATGCTTTTTAATGCAAATGATATTATTTCACCATCTTAATTATTTGAGTAACTATTGATAAATGATTAAATTTTAACATTAACATAATTAATAATATGTATTGAATGGCTTCGAACTATTTTTTAGAGAAATGACATATTAAGAAAATAATAATTGAATGGAAAACATGATACATTTTCTATTTGATATATTAGGGTAGAAATAGAAAGGGGTAAATGAAATTGTGATAGAAAAATGGGTAAGTTTAAGGTACATGGAAAAAATAGGGGTTATTTTCATTCTAAGAATATAACGGGATGGGGTATTATCAATTGAATAGTTCCACGTAAAAACTAACATTAAGGGTATTCTTTAATACCCTTAGAACGAATATGTTATACCATACTTTTACTAAGTGAACCCCCTGTGCCTTCTTACTTGTCTACGAACTTCAAATTTTGGTTTCTCTTAGAAATTCTCTACAACTATTGTGTTTACATTCTTTTCATCATTCTTCTCAGTCTACTCTGCCATCTTCCTAGCATCTTTAGTTTGATATTCAGCAACATGTTTCATCTTTGTTCTTATCACTGCCATGCCAGTATCATCAGTTCGACTAATTTCTTTGGTAGATCATCCCCTCTATCATTGACATCCCCGAATTCTTCACAATATGTGTCCGTAATAGTCTTTAGCTTGCCATCTACTTATATTGTCTCTGTTTTCAACAAATCCATATCTTCAAAAAATATTTCACAATCCCTTGAATTTCCTGTGATAACATTTTGCTTTCTACTAATTTTCACCATCATCATTACAAGTGGAATTCACTTTAAATTCATAGACAATACAACTAATTTTTTTTCTTGTTCTTATACTAAAACTGTGAGGTTTTGCAACAACAGATCATGAATGTGGTCACGAGGAACCAAAACATCAGGATCAACACCAAATGTTTCTCGGGAGCGACCTGCAGCAGCTGTCACACTTAACTCTCTTTAGAGACCACTAATTTTTTGATACAAGTTTACTTCTCTACCCTGTAACTTCTTCATATATGCTAATTACTTTTGGAACTCCCCTGTAAGCATTGAGTAGAAACATATACCTATTCTTCTAGATTTTATTTTCTACAACTCCATTCATCAACATTTTTTTATGATTTCCTATTGAGGTATTTGTTTTAATCTCATTTTTATTCTCTAAAATGATCATATAATTATTCTTTCCTATATTTTAGTTGATAAATCTTTTGCAACATTATTGGCACCACAACCCAATAATTTACACACATCTTGTGCAAGCATAATTTAATATTTCTTTAGATTTACTCACTTTTGCTTCTTCTTTCAAACTTTTATGAATTCACCTTTGTGTTTAGCACAAACATCCAATTTATTGTTTAGATCTACAAGATTACTTATACATTGCCTTGCTATATGTCCATACTTATTGCAATTATAACATATAATAACATCTGATAAAGGATAAAATGAATCATATATTTTACCCAAGAAACCATGCACAAATATGTTTTCGTTCCATCCATACTCATTCTTATTCTTTCTGGGAGATTACACACTTCTAAAAAACGTGTTATATTCCCATATTTTTGGAATTTATAGCATATAGTACCATTCTCTGTGTATTGTGATAATGGAGAAAATGAATTGGTGTTTCCATTTGAAACCCCATAAGAACTTTTGTTCTTGATCCATCAAGAATTCCTTACATGAGTTCTACAATGTATTTATTTATGACCAAAATGATTGCATGAAAAACAATAACCCTATAAAGGATTTTTAAACCTCATCATATGATGTTGCCTTGGGAAAAAGGATATTCTTCGTTTTTCTAAGTTATCTTTGTTAGGTATGCTCGTATTCTCAGGAGCATGAATCAATTTATTCTTTATGATTTTATTTGGTGTGCTTGTACTTCGAGGAACATGAGTCTCTGTCTTCTTGTTACTTTCATTTTTATATGAATTTTAAGAGCATCTGCATAGGTCTTTGACTTGTCTATGTTTTCCTTCTTTCGCAACATGTTGATATCCTCTTTGGCGGTCCTCTGATCTTATTTGTACCTAAGACCATTCTTGATAAGTGGTGATCTCTGATTATTGAGTATATCAGCTAGGATTTCAGTATTCTTCTCAAACTTGAAGCATTTGTTTAACTTAGTATTTGTCTTTTCCAATTCCTTCTTTAGGATCACAACCTCTTATTATAGCTTAGCATAGTTATCTTTTTTTTCTTCAATTGGATTCTCACATCCTCATTCATCTTCTTCATCTCTTAAAATTGAATCTTCAGGCCAATGATGATCTTATTAGATTCTTAAATATCTTGTGACAACTTTTTCTTTGAGGCACCATACTTTTCTTTAAATATATGAAGATGTTATTTTTGTTTCTGATTCTTCTTCTTCTGTATCTTGATCTCCTCTAGGGAAAAAAAATCTCTTCTTCAAGATCCAATTCAATATATTTTTCATCTTCTAAAAACATCTCTCCTAAACTTTCTTCTATTGTCATGAATAATGATTCTTCTTGACCTACCATGTGTGCTTCTGAGATATACCTTATAGTTGTTAAACTATTTTTGAAGGAACCCACTTTGATACCAATTAAGGAGGACACACTTATACTGAGAGGGGGTGAATTAGTATTTTACAATATTTTACTTATTTAAAACTTTAATTTACTCGTAACAACAACATTCACACAAGATAAAACAATTATGAAATACATGATTTATGTGGAAGCCCTTTCGAGATAAAATATTGCTTGAATCTATTTTCCAAATCCAACCCCAAAATATCTCAATATGAATTCATAGGCACCAACCTACCAGAGACGCCAATCCCCAATGTTGAGCAACAAATCACTAGAGACACCAATCCCCAATGTTGAGCAACAAATCACTAGAGACACCAATCCGCAATCATGTGAGGCACTCACATCGACAATACATAGTTCCACATTTTGTAGTTACTTCTTCAACCTGATGATGGTAATTAAATAATACTTCAAACATGAACATTGTTATGATTTGATTACTCTGTATACTGCAAAAATCTCTCTCCCCTTATTCTCTTCTTTTTTGTTCCCTTTTTAGGTAATTTACTTTCAGTGATATCTCTTTAACATCCCACTCTTATCCACTCACTTTGCTTGCACCTGTTCACACCTCACTTTCTTTTCTTATTGGCTTCATACACCGGCACTATTTATACTTCACTTTCTTGCCACTGACTACATAGTTGTCTTCCTCTACGAATTTTCAAACCTTAGCACACTTACTTCATATGATGATCACTCTTCCTTCCTCTTCAACAATTTTCTATTCCACTCAGCTTGAGTTTGTTGTTTCTCCTATCTGACGCATCCTCTTACCTCATCATCCTCTCAACATCTCACTATCTATGCTCGCATGTGCATTCTTTCACAAACTAATCCATATGCACAACCTTTCACATTTCCTCCTCCTTCTCTAATTCACTATTTTCTCCACTTAGGAACACTACCTTAGCTTTAACAATGATCCATTTTATCCTTCATTTTTCTTCTTGCAGGCGCATCATCTAACTTCATCTTCATCCTCTTATATACCTATTTATGCCTCTTAAACATTGGGCACCAAGACTAGATGAAGGTCGTCCAAAACAATTTGAATATTAACGCTAAGATAAAGTCGGCCATAGCTTGATTCAAAACATGAAAAAATATATCAATGAAAAATCAAGGGAGGTCGACCAACATCCTTTAAGGTTATAAGCTTGATTTATTTGATTCATTGGAGTGGTGGAATCTACTATATCTCCTTCATAAAACTATTTGTTCCTCTCCTACACTTTTCTTTCATTACTATTGCATCTCACTTTAACCTGTATATCTTCTTTTGTGCTGAGTATGGTTCTACTAGAACAAAAAGCTAATTTCCAAGACTAAGCAAGAGTTGGCTTAATATAGATGGTTCTGAACCAAATCTACTACTAGATCTAAACTAATTCTTCTACTAGCTCCAGACCGAACATGCTTGTAACAAAAAACCAAACATAATTCGAGCTCCAGATGACACACATTAGGTCAAATGAGCTATGCTTAGCTCCGAATGACCAACACTACTTTGAGCTTGGGACCATTTATACTCTGAGATCTGGATGACCAATAATGCTACGAGATTAGCTCCGGAAAATCGACATTCTTAGGTGAGCTCCAAACCATTACACTTCAAGCTCTAGATGACAAGTGTTTTGACTGAGCTCCAATTGAGCTTCACTGCGAGCTCCAAACCATCTAACAATAACCATTAACAATAATGACAACAGATTCTTTCAATAATTTGTTCTGTCTGCTAGCTCCTTCAGCTTCCTTTTACATCAACGACAATTATTCCAACATATATGTATAGGGTGTTGATGGTATCCTATTTTTTCATTCAAGAATATACAAATATTTTATAGAGTCAATAATCATGGTGTCCTTTGCCTCTTAGATAGATAGATTGGCATCTCGTCATATCTATGATTATATATATATGAAGTGGGGTGCTTTGATCCCATTGGGACATGACATAAGTATTCAATCATATGGGATCAAGGAATCAAATCTTGGATGGAAGAAATGAAATCACTTTGACATAAAATATAGAATTACCCACAACATGAATGATCCCTAGAACCCACCTCTCCCCTCTATATAAATATATATTCTATCTATATGAAATTTATGTATCTATATATGGGTTGAGTGAGCAATAGCTCTAGGAATCCAATATTTTTTGAGCTTCAACCCCAATCTATACATATATCTAACCCAAACCCATTCGCCTATGATATGATGTGACTAAATGCAATCCCTTTTTGAACCATATTGTCATCCACATTGTGTTCAATGTTCTCATTATTATATTTTATGAGATGGTTGATCATTTCTATTATTGAGAATTATGGACACATCTATGTATGTTTTTTTGTATGAATTATGTTATTAGCCATGTGATTTTTGATATTGTGTATTTTACTCTTATATTTTTCTTGATTTAATTGTTCTAGTCTTACAAGAAATTAAGAAATGAAAACATGATTATGATACCTTTGTTAAGATATATGATGATTTTGTTAGAGGAATATTTATATACTTGATTATATTCCACTCGAGTTATGTTAACACATGTTATGGATGGTGTTCTTGCTAATCCATTTATTATTCAAACTCATATATTTCTAAATATCATAATTATATCATGTACTATGATAATAGATGCATGCTTTCCTTACCTTGTTTATGGTGGTAACCAAATGTTACATCTTGGAGAGGGTATCACCATGAGATGGCCTAAAAGTTTGATTGTGAATATGGTCATATCAACTATCTTCTCCATATTGTACATTGTGATAAAAATAAAAAATCGATAGTTATATCAAATCTTCATTGGATTCGACATCATTATAGGAATCACAAATTAAGTAACTACATCGACAAACAAATTAAGCATACTCGGGGCTCTCCAATGGATTGTGTGCCATAAAAGAGTCGAGGATACTATATGGTTATCTCTTAGAAATGATGCATTTAATGATTCAATTAAATACATAATTATTGGATGAATAATGTTCTCTAGATAGGGAACCAAGCCTCTATGAATTAAGACTCCCTTTTTGCATACTAGTTTATCCCACCTAGAAACATGTCATTATCGACACCCTATACATAATATATATATGGAAATTGCCCAAATTTGCAAATATTAATCCAATAATACATATAAAAAACAATTCCCATTGATTACTAATTCTTATGTGTACAACATCTTCCAAAAACCTTGGAACTCAAATTTGTATTTCTAGCCGAAATTAGAAAATTTTAAATCTTCCAAATCTTATTTTTGATTGGTTAAAACAAAGGTCTGATGAAGTATGTGGACCATTGGAACTTCCAAAGGCTCACTTGCTTATGATGTATTTTTCCAACACCATTGATATTTCCACTTAGGGATCTATTTTTTAAAATAGAGACCTCCTTGTGCACTCTAGAATTATTAAAGGGGACCATTTTTTTTGGTGTATCTTGAAAGCATTTTGAGAAGGGATGAGAGAGGTCCTTTCCTTAAATACATGTAGACGGGTATCCATTTTGAAGATTTGGATCCTTGTAAAGGAGGGACCCTCCTCTTTATTCCCATTTGGAATCTAGGTAACAACCAAATGTTTGTTTTAGTTGAGATCCACTTAATCAGATAATCTAAGCATTCGTCCAAATATTTTTTCCAGCAATATATGGTCCCAATATAGATATCGATAATAAATTTTATTAAATAAACACACATATCCCAACGAATTTTAAGAGCATTAATTTAATATTACATTTATTGCTTGCTTTTCCTTAAATGTTTTTGGCATCAGCCTCTTTCGGAATTTGGAATCTATCTCCTATAAATTAATTAGAACCTCACAACAAAATAACACACCAAATAAATTTGTATCTGTTAAAAAGAGTTAACAGTTGAGCTTATCATCCTAATTAGTAATGGCCATTGCATTCCCATTCATTTACTTGGTGGTGGGAGGGATTTTTATATGCAATTTTCTTGGCAATGCCAATGCTAATGCTAATACTGAAGTTCGTGCATTGATGGATGTGAAGAACAGGTTGAATGATCCTCTAAATTACATGCACAGTTGGGATTCATCCTGGTCCACTCCCTGCACATGGTTTTATGTCACTTGTGATGGCGACGACCATGTTATCGAACTGTATGCGTATTTTTTTTCTTTATTTTTAAAGAAATTTACAAAGAATAATATTTTTCTGAATTCATTTGTTAAAATTGTTTATATTTATGATCTTATTATTAAATCTATCTTTATTAACGGAAAAGTTAAGGTTTTTGTCATAAATCCATTTTGAAGGAGAGAAGAGAGCGCTCTCTTCTCTATCTAAAATGGATCCAGTGTTAGGATTCAAATATGACAAAATGTTTTAACTCTTCTCATCCTTAAAAAGATAGATAATAAGATCTCAAAATATTACACAAATGAATCCAGAATTTTTTTTTTTTTGAAGAAACACAATTGAAACTGACTTGTACAGATTTCACAGGACGTTGCAACGTGCCAACCTTTCTGGTTCTCTCTCCCCAATGATTGGCGATCTTCCTAACTTACAACGCCTGTAAGCTCATTAACATAAGCTTTAATATTTTTTTGCTTAATTAAGGTCAAGGATTGCTAAAAGTTATCTGGATTATATATATTTATAGGTATATATACGGAAATTCTTTGAGTGGGAATTTGCCAACAAGTTTGGGGAAGTTAAAAAATCTGATAGTTCTTCGGCTTTCTGATAACAATTTCACTGGCACAATACCCGCCTCACTTGGCCAAATCTCCAACTTGAAAATCCTGTAAGTTCCCTGTTTTCATATGAAGTTATACTCCAAAAATATTATATTTAATGAAAGCTTTCAGATAGAAATTCTATTAAAAAAATGGATTGATTTTTTTAGATCAAAATCTATAATTCGTAACACTGATCTAAAAATTGCTACCCAATTTTTATTTTTTTTAAAAAAAGCTTGAACTCTAATCTTCCTATGTTCATATTTTATTTTTGGTTATTATTTTGTCAGGGATGTTTCGAACAATCGACTCACTGGGCCTGTTCCCGCATCGCTCTCCAAATTTGGATTTCATAGGTAAGTAATTTTTTAATGTTATGATATAAATATAATTATATACATGTCAAGGATTTTCCGTATTAACTGTTATTTTGTTAATATTATATGGGTGGATGCAGATTTAAAGGCAATCCAAGGCTTTGCGGTGCTATTGTGGAAAAGAAGTGTCCAAGGAAATTCAAATAAATAAAGAGAGATACTTACATTATGTACTAAATAAATCTTATGGAATATGATGAAATAAGACTTCACTTTTCTTCCATGTCATGCGCATTGGTCTAGCTTTTTGAAAATGGGATCAAATTTTTAAAGGTTTTTAAATTTATTTAAAAGTTAAAGTAAACATAAAAGTAGGTTTATAATAACAAATTTTATTTTTTTAATTGGTAGTAATTGGAAAGGCTCCGAGGGCTGATACAAGAAATATATTACAATGAAACTCACAGAGAATTAAAAAATAGACAACAAAAAGTTAAATAGTCTTGACTCCAACATTAGATAGAAAAGGGAAAACCCAAAGGATACTATAAACTTAGTCTAGAGAAGAGGAATGAGATCTGAAAGTCATATGTGTTGGAACTGAAAACTGCTTTGAAGAGGTTCTTTTCATGTTCTGGACCACCATCCATTCTTCCTTATTAGAATCATCAACATTAGGTCCACGTGGAAGAAGAGCATCAATAGAAGAAATAGATCGAAACAACAACTTAGAAGGAGAAGGAAGAGAATCCCTCTCCTTAACCAACCCCGTAGAGACCTGGAGGATTTGCTCCAAATTAGAAACATGTAGAGGCACTTGAGAAGAATTCTCAGCCACAGGAGTTGATTCTACCCTAGAGGTGCACTTTTTAGAATACGGATCATCAACATGAACTAAAGGGGTTTCGATGATAAAGTGAGAAGGGAGAGAATCCTTCCACCAAGCTGAATTATCTCTCTGTTTGCGCTTGGATTTCCCACATTCCTCTATCAAATGTCTCATTTGGAAATATCTATGACAAGGAAAAGACAATCTTTCATAATCCAATCTTTGAGTCCATACCCTTTCTCCTATTTACAAATAAATCTTATCAGCGAGATCAAGGGGAACGTCTAAATCCACCAAGATTCAAGCATAAGAGGGATGCAACAACTAAGTAGTTGCATCATCTGATTTTTCATAAACTCCCAAAGTGTTACCAATGGCTTTGAGGCAAGATTCAGTCCATAGTTGTAAGGGTAGACCCGAAAGCCTAACCCAAATAGGCATCAAATCGAAAGAATCTTGCAATGGGTCGAATGAAGAATATCAGGGTTTTGTCATGAGACCATGGAACACTTATTTCACTAAATCTAGACTTATTCCAATCCGAGCAGCTAAAAAATATAGGAAATATTAGAATTATCTGTAATCCAATATCACACATATTGGAATCTAAAATCACATATATTGGAATCCAAAATCACATATATTGGAATTTACTGCACTCCAAAATCCTATATATTGGAATCTGAGAATCAAAATATTAGAATCCAAAAATTCAAATATTGGAGACCGTTATTTGGGATAGCGCGTGCCAGACATTATTTATGCTTTCGAATAAATAAAACATGTTTATATTTTATACGCGTTGGCGGGCGCTAAGCATTATTTTTAGTTTCTTATAAACTGAACATGTTTCTATTTTATACATGCTAGCGGCCGCTAGGCATTATTTAGGCTTTAGAATAAGGTTCGTATAAGTTTTAAAATGTCTTTAAGATTAAATTATCTTTATTGAAATTTTTGTTCTAAAGATTCGTCTATAAACATTGTATTTTTACAATGGTGCGATGTATTAAACTACCACCAAACAGAGTTAATATTTTTGAGATATATTTTGGATTCCAAGAACCTTCATAATTGGTGCATTTGGACTCAACGCAATCTTCCTGTGTGAACATGAACTCAAAGCTTCCAACCTCTAAGCCAATGTTTCAAAGGAATGAAGGCATCATGTCATCAACATTTGACTTTCTCACCGATGTCCATATTGCTATTTTAAAATGTTTTTTGCAATGTTACAAGAACTCTTTCACATTTGGTCTGAGAAAATAAATTTTTGTTTTTAGCTCGACGCCGCCAAGCTATTTTGACTTCTTGTGTGACGAATCAACCTTGTGGATGGTGCTTGCCAAAACACCATTTATATGAAATATTATTAGTTTCATGTTGCATGTGTTCTTATCTCCAAATTTGAAAGAAAAAAAAACAAAATCAAATGGTTGAGGGTAGTGAATTAATTCCAAAATAAAAACACGTCACTTTTATTATTGGTATATCAAAATGGTTGTGGGTGGTGAATTAGGTAAAAAATCAAAGGGTGTTCCTCATTTCTTATTTTACTAGGATTTATTTTGTAGAAATAGTTTGAATTGAATGTAATGTTTCAGGGTGATGAATATTTACAAACCTTATTGTAGTTATTTCATTTCGTTTGACTATGTTATACATTTGTAACTTTGAAAGCAAAATATAGTATTTATGCATGCACATAATTAATTTAGGAATACATATTCAATTAGTAATAACTGATCAGGGTAAGTGCACGAAGTTGGGGGGCCAAAAAGTGGACAAACCCTGAAAACATACGAAACCTATACGCATTTTTCTAAAACGCGTTTGCATTTCAATTTTTTTGGCTTGGTAATTACCAAACCTATAATACGCACGCGTTATAAGGAAGGAAAAATGCGTATAAGATTTTTTTATTATTTCTTATACTTTAAATTTATTTTACTAAATATAAGAAATTAGGGTCACTCTGCACCTGATGGAAGTGGTCCCATAACTCCAACAGTTATAATCTAGAAGATAGTTTTTCAAAATCTAATCTAGTCAGTACTTACTCATTTTCAGGATTTCAACAAACGACCTAAAACTTTCAGGGCATATATATTGTAGTCAGTCTTTGTTTTGGGAAAGCATATAGTTATTTTTTAGGTTTTTTGACCTTCTAAAATGGATTTTGGCCCTACAACTGATTGAATTGGTACTAATTTTTAAATTTGGTCCATAATTCACTTTAGTGACCATGAATCAACTCTATGATGCTTGTCTACTTCTTAATAAAAAGAGATCGTCACTTTGTAGATAGATGATTGTTCCCTGAATGGGATTCCTGTCCTATGGTCAAAATGAGGTGATTGTAATGTGCCTCCTCCTTAAGGTGTGATAACACTACTAGGTGTTGAATGAGTTGTTATGAATAGTACCAAGTGAATTACATCAAGTGAACTCAGATGATTGCTCATTCTTAGAAACATGGTGCTGCATATAAAGATCATCCCCTCGCCTTTCCTAGCTCTATAAGAATACTTTCATGGAATCAAATTCATGGTTCTCATACATATTTTTGCTGATATGTCTCTTATGGAGACAAATGATGCCTTAATACTTCACAAATAATGGTCCTTGATAGCTCGGTGACATGAATAACTCATTTTAGCTTGTTCTGAAGGGTGTTCAATTAGTTACATAATGGCCAAAAATGCCTTTTAGGCCTTCAAAGGAAGTAGTCTCTCATTAAAACTAAATGATTCAATTAATCACCTTAAACACTATTCCCTACACACTGAAACATGCTAAATGATCTTTTTAGGACTTTCCTTTGGGTGAGGGTTTATGATTTAGGGTTTAGGGTTTAGGGCTCAGGGTTTAGGACTCAAGTTTTAGAGTTTAGGGTTTAAGGTTTCGTGTTTAAGGCTCATAGTTCAGATTTTAGGTTTTAGGGTTTAGGACTCATGGCTTAGGGTTCATGGTTTAGGGTTTATGGTTTCGGGTTTAGAGTTTAGGGTTTATGGTTAAGGTTTAAGGGTTTATGGTTTAGGGGTCAAGATTTAGGGTTTAGGGTTTAGGGGTCAAGGTTGAGGGTTTATGGTTTATGGCTCAAGGTTCAGGGTTTAGGGTTTAGGGATCGGGGTTTAGGGTTCACGGTTTAGGGCTCAGGGTTTAGTTTTTAGGGTTTAGGGTTGAGGGTTCAAGGTTTATGGTTTTTCCTTAGGGCTTATGGCTTACGGCCTAGGGTTTAGGGCTTAGGGTTTAGGGTTTAGGGCTCAGGGGTTAGGTTTTAGGGTTTAGGGTTTAGAGATTAGGGTTTAGGGGTTAGGGGTTAGGGTTTATGGTATAGGGTTTAGGGTTTAGGGCTCAGGGTTTAAGGTTTAGGGTTGAGAATTTAGGGTTTACGGTCTAGGGTTTAGGAGTTAGGGTTTAAGGTTTAAAGGTCAGGGTTCAGGGTTTAGAGAAAAGGGTTCAGGGTTTAGGGTTTCAGGCTCAAGGTTTAGGTTTTAGGGTTTAGGGTTTAGGGTTTAGGGTTTAAGGCTCAAGGTTTAGGTTTTAGGGTTTAGGGTTTAGGATTTAAGGCTCATGGATTAGGCACACCCATTCAATTATAGTAATGTTCTATGTCTTACCCATTCTTATAAGTATTGACAAAGAGTATTCAACTAAAAAGGGTTCATCTACTTCGTAGGTAGAAAATTAAAGGGAGTCATCACAATTTGATGCCTTTCATCTACTGGTATTTTAAAGGAGGGAAATGCCCATTGCATGTGAACTATTTCACTCACTATAATGTTTTGTGTCTTACCCGTTCTTATTAGTATTGACATAGATTATTCAACTGAAAAAGGGTTCATCGACTTCGTAGGAACAAAATTCAAAGAGATTTGTCAAATTTTGATGTCTTTCATATGTTGATATTTTAAAGGAGGGAAATGCCCACCTCTCATAAACAAGGTAGTTGTAAAAGCAGACTTAATGAGGGTTCTAGGAACAAGACTAGGAAATATGGTCCTAAGATATTCAAAAAATGAACTCACTCATGAGACCTACTGGAAATATATGCAGTTTAGGGGTTAGAGCTTAGGGTTATGGATTTAGTGTTTAGGGTTTATGGCTTAGGGCTCAGGGCTCAGGGTTTAAGGTTTAGGGTTAAGGGTTAAGGGTTAAGGGTTAAGGGTTTAGGGTTTAGGGTTTAGGTTTTAGTGTTCAAAGTTTAAGGTTTATTATCTTTGTTTAGGTTTTAGGGTTTATAATTTAGGGTTTAGGTCTCAGGGTTAAGTTTTGAGGGTTAACGGTTTAGGGTTTAGGGTTTAGTGCTTAGGGTTTAGGGGTCAGGGTTTAGGGTTTATGATTTAGTTTTTTGGGTTTAGGGTTTAGGGTTTAGAGACCTTTAGGATTTAACATTTAGAGCTTAAGGTTTAGGATTTAGGGGTTAAGGTGCATGGTTTAGAGTTTACAACTCAGGGTTAGGGGTTCAAAGTTACGGGTTTAAGGTTTGGGGGTTACTTACGGGTTTAAGGTTTAGGGGTTAGAGCTTAGGGCTCTAGATTTAGGGTTTAGGGCTCAAGGTTTAAGGTTTATGGTTTAGGGCTCAAGGATTAGGGTTTAGGGTTCAAGGCTAAAGGTTTAGGGTTTGTGGTTTAGGGATTAGGGTTTAGGGTTCATGGTTCATGGTTTATGGCTTAAGGTTCGGGGTTCAAAGTTATGGGTTTAAGGTTTGGGGGTTAGAGCTTGTGGATCTGGATTTAGTATTTAGGGTTTAGGGCTTAGGGTCTAGGATCAAGGGTTTAGGGTTTAGGGTTAAGGGTTTAGGATTTAGGATTTATTATTTTGGTCTTAGGGTTTAGGTCTCATGGTTGAGGGTTAAGGGTTTAGGTCACAGAGTTCAGGGTTTAGGGTTTAGTGTTTAGGATTTAGGGCTTATGGTTTAGGGTTTAGGGCTCAGGCTTTAGGGTTTAGGATTCAGTGTTTAGGGTTTAGGGTTTATGGGTTAGGGTTTAGGATTTAGGATTTAGTTTTCAGGGTTTAGGGCTCATGGGTTTGATGGTTTAAGTGTTTATGGCTTAGTGCTCATGGTTTAGGGCTTAAGGACTCAGGGTTTAAGGTTTAGGGCTCACGGGTAAGGGATGAATGTTTAAGGTTTAGGGGTTATGGTTTAAGATTTAGGGTTTAAGGTTTATGGTTTAGGTTTTAGGATTTAGGGATCATGGTTTAGGGTTTAGGGTTTAGGTTTAGGGCCTCATGTCTAAGGTTTAGGGCCTCGATGTTTAGGGTTTAAGGTTTAGGGTTTAGGGTTTCGATTGTAGAATTTAAACGCTAAAACTTTAGGCTAAATGCTGAAATCCTTAAATTTACCTATGCACTAACCAGATTATACTATAAAAAACTATATCTTAAACTGTGACTAATGGAGTTGTGAGACTAGTTCCATAAGGTGCAGAGTGACTCTAATTTCTTATATTTACATAAATAAATTTATTGTATAATAAATAATAAAATAGAAGCAATGCCATAAATCAAAAAATTATAATTTTCAATAGAAGCTATGTCAAAAGCATATACAATGTTCATATGTATATAGTGCACATACGCATTATAACGACGTACGCATGTTTTGTGTTTTCTAATTTTTCCAAGCCATGCCTCAAGGCTTGGGAACCGGTTCGGATCCCCAAGCCTAAGGCATGGGCCTACACAAACACATCAAACCGCGTGTTTTTGTAGTAAAATGTAAAAAACTCTCTTCTACCATGATAAATAGACATAAAACGATCGATTCATTTTAAAAAAATTCTACCACGACGTAGATCAGACTATCTACTTTCTAAAAATATAATTTTTCAAATTTTCTGACTAATATATGGTTTCCATATTATTTATTTTCTAACAATGCCTTTTATAGCTTTTTTTTGAAGTTTAAACACGTTTATCTTTCGTCCTGTATTTTTTTTTTGGCACATCGAAATTGAAAAAAATGTATACTATCCCAAACTATATAATTTTTGATATTTTTTGAGGTAGTTAGGGTGGGCACGATCGGATCTCCATTATGTTTGTACTAGAAAAATCATAAAAAAATAAAGACTACCTAAAAAAATCTTTAAAAAATGTTGCCCAAACTAGATTCTCCTAGCTATCTTTCTACCAAAGGGTTTTCGAAAATACTAATTTTTTCTCAAAAAATGGTGGGGGGAACAAAAGTCACTCTATTATGTTTTTTTAACAAAAACAAAAGCACTTGTTGGTATTCTAATTATTTGACCCACTTAAACTTATCCGTTTTCAATAAAATTTAGTATCTTAGGAAACTAGACTCAAAATGCTCTGATTCATGTTTATACAACACCTTCCAATTTTGAGTGTAAATATTTAAAAAAATCTTACAAGTTGAAGTTTTTTATTTTTCAGAAAAATGCGTCCACTTCAGACCCCTTTTTGGCCCCCCAACTTGGTGCACTTTCCTGTACCTTGTAATTGATGCAACAACTAGATCTGAGATTTCTTATCTCATTTCCTTCTTATCTTTTTTTCTATAAATTAGAGTGTGGTCTCATTATTGAAAATGATGATTTGAGTAGCAAAACTCTACCCATTTTGTTTTGTGAAGTTACATGTGTTGTAGGCCTTTTTAGTGGACTCCTTGCATGGTGATCTAGGCCCGTGCTTTATAATTTTTTGAACTGTGCATACTCATGAAAAAATAGATGCAAGTTGTGGATGTATCTTCTTTTGTTGTGTTTGTTACATTCTTCTTTCCTCTTCAATCTTATTGAAGGTATAATGTGTCTATTCTATGGACTTGTAGGGATTCATTATTATTTTGTTTATATGGAGATGTTGTTGGATTGTGGGGAACTATCATCACCCTTTATAATATACATTTTTCTCTCATTTTCACACATTGGATAATTATTCTCATACCCTTCTTTTGGTGCATCACCTCTGTAGTGTAGTTTCCCCTTTACTTGCATGTTATTTCTTTCTCCCTAGTCCCTTGGAAATTTTAGGATAGAGATAGTTAGTAGTTTACTTTCATTAGGGTTAGTTTGCACTAGGAGTAGGAAGAAGAAACAAATTTCTCTTGAGGTCTATCTCAAGCAACAAGTCCCACACTTGGAGATAGTACCCATGTTACCCTTCCTAGTCACACTACTTGCCTTAACACATCCACATGCTAGGAAATCAGAGAGTGTTGTGATTCGGTGATAATAGTAGTAACACGCTTATGCGGAATTACAGAAACAAACCACTCATGAGAGAGAGAATAAAAAATAATGACACCCTTGTCCTCTAATTGTTTTAGTTTTTCAGGAAGAGCTCAACAATCATTGTCACGATGGCCATTGATGTGATGATAATTGTAATAAGGATGATCGTGTTGGTGATGCAAGTGATGCTGATGATGATGTTGATTATAAGGAAAGAATATTAATTTCTTATCAACCAAAGTATGCAACACATCATGATGCCTAGAAAAATTTGAGAAAGGCAACATCTCCCGAGTAGGAGATGGCGAAGACTTAGGCAGAGAATGACCTGGTGGTGTTGAAGAAGGAAGTGCTTATGTAGCAGAGGAGATGGAACGTGATTTCAAGGTGGAGGAGATGGAGATCTTGCAGGACGTTTAACATATGGATGGTGTGAAGAAGTAGAAAATGATGCCATAGTAGAAGAAATAGCAAGAGAATCTATAACATGTGTAGTAATTAAATATTGTTCTAGATCAATGACCTTGTAGCATAAGAGGGTAAATGATTAAGAAAATATTGAATAAATAAATGCCTAACTCTAAATATGTAACAAATTTGAATGTAAACAATTAAGTATATATTCGACCCAATCAAGATAAGCCAGAAAGTATAAAATCCTAGTTGAAAGTAGAAGGAGAAAACACTTAGTTTATTTTGATGTGATGCCAATGTTATGCCGATCTGGAAAATAGTTGGAAAAAAAACTCGAGGTGTCATAATAAACCAAGAAAAATTAAGGAGTGGTGGAATTAACAGGACCAAGACACCTATATTGGGTCAAGGGTGTATGGGGCTATGAGAGACCTATTTTAGGCACCCATGACTGCTCAAAAGGTGTGAAATCAATTTCATAGGGTCGCAATATGTTCACTGCTTGTCACCTTTGATTTCTTGTATGTTGTTAGAATTTATTGTTGTTCACTTGAAACCTACAATAAGAAAGAAACACTTCTAAAAGTCTCAAACCACATCAAATCCTCAAAATAAAGATGCAAAATGAGGGGATAAACTATCAACAAAATAAACTTACTACTGAGCGTTGCACTAAATCTCAGACCCAATGTAGTTCTCTGTGTGTGTGTGTGCGTGTGTGTGTGTGTGTGTGTGTGTGTGTGTGTGTGTGTGTTAAGGTTGTGCTCTAGGTGGCTCTTGTGCATGTCACACTGGATAGTTAGCAAGTAACTAGATGTAAAAAATGTAAGATATATGTGTACATGGAATAGAATGAAATTACCCTCATATGAAGTGTATGTAGAAGACTGGAATTCCCTTGTTCTTTGTGTGGATGCTAGAATGGATGCTTGAATGCTCTATTAGAATAACCTCTTGGATACAACCATTAGGTGGTGATAGCTAATGTTTAGTGTTCTGCTCCTTAATTATGGTCACATAACTTTATATTTATATGATTCCTTTGCTTGAATTTCGTAATTAACCCTAGAAAAGTACCAACCACCATAAATATAAGATGCCCAAAAAGCTAGAAAGGACCCAAAAGATGTGAATAAAGTACAAAGAGGTTAGGGGTGCCCAGGGGGGACAGGGGTACCTAGTGCTAGCGTCTTGGCTGGGCACTGGTGTCCAAAATCAGAGAAACTAAATGTCGAGGTATGAAAAGATAGACTAGGCAAGGAGTGTAAGACCAAGCAAAAAAAAAGAAAAAGAAAAAATGGCCAAAGATAGAGATCATTTAGTACTTTTCTTTCTTAGGAATCATATAAATAATAGTATGTGATCATGACTCCATAGATGCCCAAAGTGCATGATTTTGTGTCTACATTTGCCCCCACTTTATGTTGTTGAACGAATGCTTGATAAAATAAAGTAAATAAGAGATGTGTACCTAATAACCATGTAAATCAATGGTGATGTTAGAGATTTGTGCTGAGAGAGATAGGAACAAGTGTGGAGTGATGAAAAAAAGTGAAGTGTGGAAGTTAAAGAAGAGGAAGTGAAAAATGATGATGATGACCGTAGGGTGAGAGCGTATGTGTAGATGTCACGTTGTACCTATTATTGATGTTGATAATTGTGTGCTTGATGATGTGATTTATATGACTACTCCTTCCTATAAGGATGGACCTGCAAAAGAGAAGAACAAACAAGTAGTAAAATACACATGTATATGATCAAAATAGTAACAAAGTGTGTAAGAGTATGTAAAAAAATGAAAAAGGAACATGTGCACTTGATCCGTGATGATTGAAAAAAAATAGAAAGTATCCTGAAGATGTTGTAGAAGATCAATTTTTTTGGCGATATCACGCCAAGTGCAGAAGAAGTGTAAGGAGAAAGGTCTAGTGTGTCATTATCCAACCTTTGACTATTTCCTAAAGTGTAAACACCAGTGTAGATGGTGTGTAAAAATCTGATCATGTTCAAACAATTCCGATCCAACGCGGAAGTAGAAAAGAAGGTGTAACACATGCATGCTGAGTGCTAAAAGATTGTGTGCCCTGTAAAAGTCGTTATGTGAACTGCTAAAAAATGTGTTGGATTGAAAAATGTTGTGTAGTTTCCCCTAATCACAGGCATCCAACAAGGGTAAGGGGCACCCAAACATTACTGTCTGGGTCTAGGCGTTGGTGATTGTGTTGTGCTGAGGACCCAATTCAGGATCTGGGTCGTTGTTGATACTGAAGACTGTGTCGGTTGTGTATTGAATTGTGTTGAATTGTGTTTGTAGACTTCTATATGGCCCAAAGGAGGACTAATTGATGTGCTGATACTGATGTCATGTAAGGGGGAGGGAGTGTGCTTGGTAGAAACCAAAGCACATACAAACAAAGTGGATGGAAACAAGTGTTAGTGTAAACAAGATAAAACACTACACACACAAGAAATCAAGTAGTAATCTAAGCAGAAAAAGTGGACCGTGAAAAGTGGGTTTCAAACATGGTACATTAATCACGATCTCGCAAGACAATAAAGTCCAACTAGGCAAAAAGAAGACAAGTGTCCACACAAAACAAAGGGAAAATCCTGCAAATAGTGGTAAATAATGGCAAGCAATGTAACTAACAAACATGGAAGAAAATAGACCTGTAATAAAAAGGTTGCACATGACGTACCCATTAGCATGTTAGAAAGATAAAAAATTATGTCAAGGCGTATATAATCCGATGAAGTAATTGTTATGGAAAAAAAATAGCACCCTGATATTTTTGGTTATGAATCCCTACTTTTTGCTAGCATGGGACCATCTCTCAAGTTGTGGAACTTTTGGACTTGAGATGGACCTCTAGATAAGGCTAGCTTCCTCATCCTAATCCTAGCACTACACTATACAAAATGTAAGAAAAAAACACATAACTACACATAAATATTTCTAAGGAGACAGTGAGAGAGAGAGAGAGAGTTCTTAAAAGAGAAATACTACATTACGGGGTGGTTATAGCACCAAGAAAAGGGGGTGTCAAACACTTTTCCCAACCTACAAAATATTGAAGGAATGAACTTGGAGAGGGTGGTAATGCACCATAGACCAAAACACATACATCCACCATTCCTGTATAAGCACAAAACACCCAAATCTTGTAATGAAAAAGAAATATGCACAGAACACCTATTTGCAATGAGAGGCAAGATGAAAACAATAAACCATAAGAGGCTAGAAATATTAACACAAAAACATATTTATTAATCCATAAGATTTACACAATACATCACATGTAGGGAGAGAAAAGATGCCATTACAGTTTTTAGGAGGAATGCTTAAAGCCCCAAATCTACCTGAGAGAAGAAAAGGGGTGCATGGGGAGGAAAAATGACCAACTCCTTAAAATGTGCAACCCCATTACAATTTATAGAATAAATGTGAGAAAGAGGAGAAGAAATTTAGATTCCTAGATGTATGAGGCTTCATCTCTACTTTCATCATCCTCTAGAGTCTTTTGATATTGCCCATACCTCCAGTACTTGGCTCCGATGCTGAGAAATGGGTGCCCATGTATTCATTTATGACCCATACAAACCTCAACATTGTTTACTATTTTGAAATTTAAGAGATCCGAAACCTCCGAAATTCAATGTTTGATGGTGTGATGTTGTAGATCTCCTCTCCATGATTCCAACGACTGCAGTTTATGCAAATCAGGCTTGTGGATCTCAAGTTATGCCATTTCAGGTTTTGGGGGATCTCTGTAATTTTAGGGTTTCAAAACCTCCAAAATTCCTCTTTTACGTGTCCTCATTATGTATATCTCATTCTCAGTTTCTCATCGACTATGATTTTTTATAAATTGGGCATATGGGGCAGAAGTTATGTTTGTTTTTGTGAAGGGCTTTTTTCCTTATTTTGGACTTTGCATGGTGTTGGTGGCTGGCTCACCAAGAAGCTCCCTAAGCTGCTCAGAGAAGCTCTGCATCAAGTTGTTTGGTTTTTGTTCATGGTGGGTTATCATCATCTCCTCGCTGTTTTACATGGCTCCCCTCCTATGAAATTTCCAACTCCCCGCTTTGGGTGAGCTCTTGCATCAACGTTTCCACTGAGCTCCAATCCATTTACCTTCATTGACCCCCGTGTTGGATTCCACGTGCATGGTTCCCACTTTTCCCTAAAATCTCACCCTGTATCTTTATCTCTACCGAGCCCCCCGGGACCTCCCTAATTTCCATGCATCAATTCATGAAACTTTCTGATTTGACTCAGCATACCCATTCAACTACTCTCGGCTTGTTCTCCAACACCACTTGACCGAGTCAAATTAGACATCTCCATTTCAGAGATTAAGATATCAGCTTGACCAAGCTGAGCACTGTTCATTGGGCTTGTGAAAAACCTCAAACCTTTGAAATCTTGAAGTTTGAAATTTTGACTTTAGGTTTTGGACCCTCAACTTGCCACTTTTGTGAAAATTTTCTCCCACTCCCCGAAACCCCAATGCCACACTTCTCCAAGGTTGACCTTCGATGTCAACTTTGACCTCTGAAAACATTAATGCCTCACCACATTCAAATCTCCAAGATTTTGAATAGGCCATTGTTTCTCTGATTGCTTGAGCTGGGTTCCAAGCTCTCTGACTGCTTCGAATCCCTCCAACATCGAATTATGTAAACACCTAGCGAGCTATATTTGAATGGCTGACTCACCTCGAAGCTTGACCTGAATTGACCATCTCACTCACAATATTTCGAATTATAACTTTTTGTGAGAGTGAAAAGTTGTCTTAAATTTGGAATTTTCACCTTTTCTCTGTGCAATCCTGATCTTGGGAGTGAAAATAGACTTCTAAACCTGTCCTGAAACTTGATTTTGCCAAGTATGAAGCACACTGAAACCACTGATTTCTTGGCATGCATGACACGTTGTATAGTTTTAAGTAAAACATTTTCTGAGTTGGGACATCATAGAACTCTATTAAAATATGATTTTCTCCCTTCTGAATGGCTGCTTGTGACACTATTGAAGATTGAGGCTCCCTATAAACGCATAACATTTGCAATCTGAAACAAACTCTAGAAGGATTTAAGGTTGTTCTTATGCTTTCAATCATGGGGAATTTTGAATGATCTCAGGGCTGATTTTCCAATCTAGAAAGGATGTTAGAAGCTTAATGATTGATCTGAATGAACTATCAAAACATGTCCCTTATCAAATTTAGTTTCTCTATATTTAGTATTCTTTGAAAATGGCAATTTTTTCCTATAAATATGAGCTTTTGTCTATTATGGGACCATTGTGGGAAGCCTATTGAAACATGGTGCACTATGCACGAGAAAACATGAAAAAAACTATATACAAAATGACAAATCATACATGCCTAAATGAGACATCTAGATTGTGTAAGAGTACTTATTATGCTGAAAAAAAACCACACCTACCCTACACTAACCAGAGAAAAATAAGGCTTCAAATAAACCCTGACACTGGTAGGGAAAAGTAGCTTCCCTTTCTCAAAAATTGCAGCAATGCAGATGATTTTGCATTGAACATGGACCCAACTTTCCACCCACACCATCAAGAAATCAACTAAAAACAAAACAAATACCTCCTCGAAATGATTTTCATGGGGTTCCTAGAGGTTTTGTAGTTGATCCTTGGTACGTTGAGAGTCATGCTCATGTTTGGAAGTGAACATGACCAGTGGAAACCATGATTCTTTCTCTAATGAAGCTAGGTGTCCAATGGGGCATGGTCTAATCTGCTGGATTTTCCCACTACTCTAAATTCCAACCCCAATAAGAAAGTATTATTGCATAATTTCCTAGAAAAGGTGACTTTCTGTAAGTTGATTCTCTTTTTTTTGGTCATATACAGACAACTAATCTTCCACCTTCGTGACTGGTATGGAATTAGAGACATCCTTGTTCCCTTCCTCTCCCTCATTCGGTGTGAAACATGTAAGATTTGATTCCTCCAATCCTAATCCAAGAGGAATCTTATGAGAAACAAGTTTCTCCTGCATGTTCTCCTATATGGAAATAGGCTCTTGGTGTTGGAAGATGTATAATGGGGCAGAAAAATTGACAAGTTTCATGGGCTCTTCCCCGTGAAAACAATCTTCCAAATCTGAAAAATAAGCATCTCCTTCATTGTCTACATGTGTTGAAATTTATCATCCTTCCATGATGACCTTCAAAACTGTAACTTGTTCATAATGTGTAACTTCATCCTCAAACATAAAGTTTGATGACTCAAACTCATCCAAAAAATCAGAATTCGAAGAGGATGAAGTGGGAGAAGGGCTTGAAGTTTCTTGCATGGCCTACTCTGCATCTAAGACCTTTGAAATTGTTTTGTTTCCCTCCTAGGTAGGATTATGCTCCTCTTCTTTTGGATTTGGAGTTGTTTTCCCTTCCTTTTTGACTGATTCTACAGCGAATGATGGATCTACAACCTCCAAAAAAAAGAGTGCCCATATGAACACAGCATTCCGAACACACTAATTGTTGATCCTCTTCTTGTTGTTCATGCTTTTCTACTATTACAGACATAGTTTTCACCACTTGATCTCAAACCTTACCTTCCACCGGAGGTTTTACCAATAAGGTGATTTTGTCCATTCCATACTTTGAAGCCCAATGCCTTATAAACTTCATTATTAATTCTCTGTTGGGATCTTCTTTTTGCTATTCCTCTTGATTGGCCTTTTGAGTTTCCTCTCGGCATGAATTAGGGAATGCAAGAGGAGGGATGGGTTGGGCCTCAACTGGTACCGCTATTGCTTGAGGTGGTGGATGGGGTTTTATATTCTTCTCTTTTGTATGGGACTTAAGTTTGGAAGGGAAAAGGGTGGAAAAGTTGAGATGAGATGTGAGGCTAGGAGATGTAGAAGTGGATTCCACAATAGGGTCATCAGGTGAGAAAATCTGAAGTTGAAGTTACTGCAGAGATGGTGCTGCTTGGGGAATGGATAGAAAATTGTGAGATGGTTGTGTGGGAATTACCCATTGACAAGGTTACCTGACACCAAGCTCAAAAGACTCTATCTCGTTGATCCATCCTGCCACTCGAGGAAACATTTCAATCATGAAGTCTAAATTTTTTTTAGGGCTAAAGTGTCTCGACATAGGGCCACCCCATGGAAAAGGTTCCCTAAAACCGATCTTGAATGCCTTCATTTGAGATGAAGCTCTAGATTGTACCATACTTTCCTCCATTTTTTGAATTTTCAGCTGCAACTCATCATCTCCATATATGGGATGGCCTCCGAAATCTGCATACTTCTAACCTTGCACTGTTGCATAGTTTAGTGGATAGCCAAACTGACATGTCTTCTAGTCATAGGAATATGCATGCATCTTATTTTCATCATAGAATGATTCTAAAGGGGTGTGAAATTATCCTAGAGATGAATCTTGAAATTTTGGAGGTGGGTTGTACCGGTATGGCTATTGCTGCAAGTGTGAATTCCAAGTGGGAAATGAAGCCATGGTTGCAAAAATTCATGAGTGGAAGAAAATGGAAAGGTGTGAAAAGAAAGATGAGAGAAAAAAATTGATGGAAAAGAAATGGAAAGTCTGCAACTTAGAGATTGGGTTTTTGACCAAATGGAGTTGTCAGTTATGCTTTGCATGTGCCTCCAAAGGCAGTGATTGTATCAAAAGCACAACCAACTTGATGAAATGAGATGAACACCTAGATTCACACCTTGATAGGATCAAAACTGGTTGTGGGGTTGGATTTTGTTTATCAACAATTGATCTCTGAAATCCAAAATTTTAGAACTTTTCTCCGCATAGCAACCTCCGAATTCTGAAATGTAAGACACAGTAGAACCTCTGAAATCCTGAAATGCATGCGAACTCCGAAACCTGAAATGAGAGATCTCTGAAATCTGAAGTGCCAAACAACCTCTGAATTTCGAAGTGTAAAACCTCTGAAATCTATATTTTGAAATGCAACAAGACCCCGAAATCTAAATTCCAACATTCTAAAACTCTGAAATTTTCGAGTCCCCAAAAAAGTCTGAAATCCCAAAATTGAAATTTGAGACCTGTTTTGGAATCTCCAAACCCTGATCTATCTTATATGAAACTTTGAGCCCATTTTTCACATGCTAAACCCTCAAAAAATGATTTCAGAACTTTGACCCTGTAGTAGAACCTTTGAAATCCAAAATCTACAACTTTCAAAATCTGAAGTGTGAGGGAACCTCCGAAATTTGAACTTTCAAAAGGGTGGTTCAGATCTTGTAATAAAACAACTATAAAAATGAAACCCTGAATTCAATTTCATCCCACTTTGCATGCCAAAACTGTTATGGCAAAAAAGTAGCACCCTGGGATTTTTTGTTATGGATCCCTACTTTTTGCTAACAAGGGACCATCTCTCAAGCTGTGGGACTTGCAGGCTTGATATGGACCTCTAGAGAAGGTAGGATTACTCTTCCTAATCCTATCACTAAACTACACAAAATGCAAGAAAAAACACCTAACTACACCTATCCTAAAGCTTTCCTAGGAGACATGGAGAGAGAGAGCATAAAAGGGAAATCATACACTACGGAGTGGTGATAATACCAAGAAAAGGGGGTGTTAGACACTTTTACCAACCTAAAAAAATGTAAAGGAATGAAATTGGAGAGGGTGGTCATTCACCACAGACCAAAACACATACATCGACCATTCATGTATAAGCACAAAACACCAAAATCCTACAATGAAAAAGAAATATGCACAAAACACCTGATTTGCAATGAGAGGCTAGAAAGATTGACACAGACATTATGTTATTTCTCCACAAAATTTTCATAGTACATCACATGTAGGGAGAGGTAAGATGTCATTACAACTTTTATGAGGAAGGCTTAAATCCCCAGATCTTCCTGAGAGAAGAAAAGGGGTGCATGTGGAGGTAAAATGACCAAATCCTTAAAATGTGCAACCCCATTACAGTTTATGGAAGAAATTTGAGCATGAGGAGAAGAAATTCAGATTCCTAGGTGTATGGGGCTCCATCCTTGCTTGCATCATCCTCTGGAGTCCTTTGATATTACCCATACCTCTAGTACTTGGCCCCCACACTAAGAAATGGGTGCCCATATCTTCATTTATGACCCCTACCAACCTCAAAATTGTTTACTTTTCTATAATTTTGGAGGTCCATAACCTCTGAAATTCAACATTTTATGGTTTAATGTTGTATATCTCCTCTCCATGATTCCAATGACTATAATTTTATGCAAATCAGGCTTGTAGAGATCAAGTTATGCCATTTCAAGTTTTGGGGGATCTCTGTAATTTCGGGGCTTCAAAAACTCCAAAAATCCTCTTTTCATGTCCCTATTATGTAGATTTTATTCTCATCTTCTCATTAACTTTTATTTTTTGTAAATTGGGCATATGGGGCTGAATTTATGCCCGTTTCTATGAAGTGGTTTTTCCCCTGTTTTGGCATTTGCATGGTATATCAAGTCACTCTATTTATGTTCATGGTGGGTTATCATCATCTCCTCATTGTTTTACATGGCTCCTTACATGTGAAATTTCTAATTCCCCACTTCGAGTGAGCTCCCGCATCAATGTTTTTGCCGAGCTCCAATCCATTTACCTTCACTGACCCCCGCGTTGGATTCCATGTGCATGGTTCCTACATACCCCCGAAATCTCACCCTACTTCTTTGGCTCCACCAAGCCCCCTGAGACCTCCCCAATGTCCACCTATCAACTCACTTCTTTCGTGAAAATCTTCTCACACTCCTTGAAACCCCAACGCCACACTTCTTCTAAGTTGACCTGCAAAAACATTAATGTCTCACTGCATTCACATCTCCAAGCTTTTGAAAGGGCCATTTTTTCCCCGACATCTCAAGCTAGGTGTCAAACTCTCTGACTAGTTAAAATCCCTTTGGCCTCGAAGTCCACAAACACCTCTATGAGCTATTTTTTCATAGTCGACTCACCTCTAGTTCCCCATATTTAACAGTCAAAATTCTATGTGTACCTCACCTTTTTCACCTACACCAACTTGGCTTCATTTAATCACTGAGTACCCCCAGTCACGCGATTGATTTAGCCTGCATGTCAACGTTTGGACTTTCCTGAAATTCATCCTCGCACCAAAACGGCCTTGGCCATGACCGAGGTTTCCCCCCACGTTGCTTCGTGAAACCCCTGAGCTAACATGTTTAGCTTCCGCAATGAGTATTCAATACATTGTGAGCTTGAATCATTGGTCTCTCCTCTTGGCTCGGTCGACGATGTCCACCAATCCTCACCATCTTGTTTCCTTCTATACTCGACATGCCTCTGCAATGGCTCCACCCCCGGTCAAGTTGGATTTTTTTCGAGCTGAGCCTTTCTCCATACACCCTCGAGCTATCGAGTTAGTGCCTTTTGTGATCTTTCTCAAGTAATGATGATGTAACCTAAAATTTACCAAAAATAACCCAGGTGCGCTAGCACATCACCTAGGTTAAGATGAGTGCTCACTTGAAGCACGTAAAGGCACCAAGCCCCTACTTAGAGTTACTTGTGCAGGATGTGAACATGATGAAGATATAATGCATTCAGATCCACAAATAGCATAAACATTCTACATAGCATATTCCAGATCTAGATCTTTAAAGAATCATGAATTAAGTGATAAACATAATGAAGTAAACCATGTAAGAACCAATTGTAGTCATGTTTAACACCATTATTCACCCAATACACTCCATTATATTAAATACAGTAAATACAAAAGTTTCTTACAATAAGTAATATCATAAGTTTATGCGAGCATCAGATATGGCAGCATAACTCCACAATAACTCATACATAGTGTCTCTCTAACTACACAGATTAATACATATTTATAAGGGTGGGGACTTTCCCTTCACCACTTACACACTTCCCAAAATAGGTCACATGTTGAAAATAGTCATGCGCCTTTACAATAACATGCACACATGTAAGTGCGCTAATAATAGATCTCTTATAGTTAACTAGCAGTAGTATTCCTATTATTAACGTGAACTCATACATGGCGCTTAGTAGACGTTCTTCAAAAAATAGTATTTGCATGTCACGCAAGTCTCCATCCCATTGTGTGCTCTGTATGTTATCTCTGAAAATAGCCCGTAACCATGAAAATGGCTAAGTCTCGAATCAATCTATCTTTCACTCGTGTTTCCTTCCCTATCCTTCCATGCCTTCAAATGTACCTTGCTCCCATGCGTGAATCTTATGTGTGCCCTCTCCTTAGTGTCATATTCTATCTACTCAACATTACCCCACACTAAACTACATTACCATCCTAATAATGGGGTTCCTCCTGATGTTCCCAAAGAATAAAGAATAATAATGGAAAGAATGTAAATAATTACTTTACAAAGAATGGACTTCTATTCTACAACACCCTCTACTTCAACTGGGAGGATCAACTCTGGATATTCTTCTTTAATCACAACCTCCAAGGCTTTCCAATCATCCAGTGCTTTTCTGGTCTTCTCTGGAATGTATGTGGCGATGGATTCCAACTCATCCTAGGTCATCTCTCCCTTTTCATTATGCAATACTAGGACAATGTTAGCCATAACAGACGTCCTTCCCTCCTGAAGATCCATCTTTTGTGCTATGAGCTTTCCAAGATCATCCAACATCTCTTTATGTGGATGTTGTGTTGTTGCAAGGGCTTCATGCTTTTGGTTTACTACTGCCAATCTCTCAACACACCCTAAATTATCATCCTTCATTTCCTTCAGGACTTCATTATCTTCTAATATAGTTTTGATCCTAATCACTGCTTCTGGAGCTGCGCATATGTTCAAAGCTTGATCTGATTTCTTTAGCTCATCTTGTAAAGTTTGTAGTAATGCCTTGTCTGATGAAATATTTCTAACCATAGAGGCCCTTTCTCTCTCTACTTCTTTTTCATGTTCCTTTGGCATGGGCATGCAAATTAGTCCATCCTCAAGCACCAAATCAACTAATGTATGCATATAATGCATAGCTGAAAAAAAAAATTCAGGTACCTTATACTCTACGTGTGGTCTTGCTTTCAGGACATAATTGCCAATTTCTTATGCCATGATGATGAAGGCTTCATTATTTTTCTGATCTAAGTCTTTCTCCCCTTTTAGATTTTCTATTTTTGTAACTTTTGCCTTGTTATCTTCTTGTAGTGCTCTAGTAGTGACAACCTTATCTATGTTCCTCCAAGCCACTTATGTAGATACCTTAGCCAAGGCATTACTTACCTACTCATCAGACATGAGGGTGGGCTTTATAGTCATGTGCCTACTCTGTGGTGCCTTCTTCATTCTTCTTGACACACATGACTCCTCACACACATCAAAATCCAAATTGTTCATGTGACTTTGCATGGACCAGGTCAGTTGTTTCCTCGTGCACGTAGTGGCCATGTATGGGTCCATCAACTCCCATCCATACAACCCCTTAAGACTCATTATGCTCTGGAAATGGGTGCAGATAATTTTACTTGTGTCCTCATCATAGCCCATATTTGGTCCAACATACTCCCCACTGGTTCTCCTTATTCTTGGCCCCTTAGGAACTTGAGCGCCAAGGTTTGGAGTTGGATCTTAGATGTTTTGAGGTATATCATGCTCTATTTCTTATGCCTACTTCGCACCTTCCTCTTCATCCTTCATATCCTCATTTGTGGGTTCTTCCACATCTTTTAGCTATATATGGGTTGCAGGCGTGCTCTCTGCAGTATCCTCTGCCTCCTCATTCATCTTTAGTTTTCTCCTCTTCTTATCAGTTGTCTCTTTCTAAGGATAGAGTCGTGGTGATCTCCTCATAGGCTGTGGTCTTCCCACACCTTAGGTCATTATTATTCTGAATACCCTTTTAAAATGGTGCTCTCCATGGAATTTTACCACGTCCAAGTCTTCATCCTCTTCTTGTACCTGAGGTGGAGTACCTGCATGCTCAGTCTCTACTTTGTCTATGGGTTGCTTTTTCCCTCTATGATCTTAGCCACCACTATCTTCATGCCCTTTGTCCTCCTCATCTATAGCTATAGTTTCTGAAGGATGTGGGGCTGACACGTTCTCCACTATATGTTTTCCTTTAGGCAGCCCTGGGAGTGCAAACTCATTTTCTACATACTTGATATTCTCCAGCTTAGGCATAAGTTGAAGGTATACAAGCGTGGCTCCACTGTCCCCAATAGCCAAGATTACTAGCTTCATACTTATGACATATGAGATGAGCCTCTCAATGTAGGAAGTCTGGCCTGGATACACATATGCCTTCCTCTGAGTGTGGTATTCATAATCTAACTTGTCTGCATTAAATTTCAGGTGACACACATCTGTAAATCGGTGGACTGATGCCTGGAAGTAGGGCACTGTGAAGGCATACAAAAATTTACACCATGGGATCCATGCCCCATCCCTCATAGAAAAGTGCATGATGTAGACGTGTTGGTACACCACAAACTATACTACCTTTCCCACCACCGAAGGCAGTTCCTTTGGAATGTGTCACTCCTCCTCAAATTTCATGTGATGTCATTCATACCACATCTCCGCCCTCTTCTTAAACTTCCCAATCATTGATCCTTCACATAAATACTTTTCAAACCTCTCTGTGAGGGACTTTTTCCATGGGATACTCCCAAATATTATTCTTTGGGCCATCGGGCACTCCAATTTCTACAAACACAAGGGAAAGGAGGATAGCACCAAAACTTATCTTCTCTCATGTGCATGCTTCCTCAACAATGGTGTCTGTAATGTATCTTGTTAGGTTGTAGAATACTCCCTGAGAATTTTTTTTGCAACATGCAGCCACATGGTATTCACCTGTGACCATCTCTCTTGATCATTCAACTTGGTTATCAGATGCACGGTTTCCTTAACCAATAGATACTTCTTTAATTTATCAATGTCCATTCTGTGTAGACCCTTATTATACCCCAACTCCTTTCTTGTCTATATGATTGCTACTTTATCAGTCAGATCACTAGAAAGAGCTACCTTTGTTCCCTTTAATCCCTTTAGTGTCAAAATCGGGGCTGCTGTGATTCTAACCCTTCATCCGGTGAAATAGAAGAAGTCATCATGGACCCTACTCATCAACCATTGGTATAATGGTTCATACCTGTGAAAATACGGGAGCTCATACAACTGATAGACTCCTACCTGCTTCAACAATTTCTCCCCAACATCGTCATATACTGGCATATCCTCCATCGTGCGCTTGTTGGTCCTCGTATTCAACAATGCATCTAACTCTTTCTTGTTGTCAGATGTACGATGGTTGTAGTTTCTTATTTTACACTTATGGATGTGGGAATCCCACTCTTGTCTGATTATTACACCTTCTGGGTACTCCATCTATAAAAAATTATTCTCAGGAGTGATTTCAACTTCATCTTCTACCTTCTTCTTTCCTTTTGTGCATGTTATAGGTGCTTTATTTGGTGCCATCATAAAAATACCAATTTTTCGTTGTCTGTAACGAGAAAAGTTAAACCCTAGCTTGAATCTATGTGCCCTAGCTTGAAACAGTGTGCCCTATATTATTTTTAACACATCTTCTTTGCTCAAACCCTTCACCAATGTGGACACAAGCCTCTTCCACACAATAATCCACTCTCCACGTCTGGTTTCACACTCTCGGCACCTCAATATGACTTGTTCAGCTTGATCGCACTTAGCTCGCTCAAATACTTGTGATCACAAAGGTAAAAATGAACCCGCATCATGTCCTTATATAGATTTTCAATAATTTAGTGCATTTATTACTCCACCAACCAACAATCCTCTCATTAATTAACTATTTTCACAATCTTGGCACAGTACATCTGCACGTCCCAGTTATAACCTTCTAGCTTACCTTCCTACCTTATGACTACAGGATCCTCTTCAGCGCACTTCCATGCGTTAGAGTATCTCACTACTACACCTTCCCCTAGTAGTCTCCACGGCCACTGCTTACCTCGCGTTATATTGTTCCCTCATTTATCTCCATCTACTGTCATATTTTTAAAGAAATCTTCTTTCTAACAACTCTTCTCCAAACTTAAATAGCACATGTATCAGTTTGTTCTTTTATGTGTACCCAAATTTGTAAATAGACATGCCACACCAATGGTATGTATAGTCCTATGTGCATAAAATTTCTTCAAATGGTAATTAGCTTCCAACACTCAAACACACTTAATACACAAAACACCAACTAAATTGACAAATCATAGCGACAAAGAAGGAAATACAAAAATGAAAACCTATTCTAAATGGAAACACTACCTTATTACAAACACCAATAACACTTATTTATAGTAGGGATTCAGCCTACTCCCGTTGAAGTAACTGGGTAACCATATTTCATCAAGTGTCTCTAACTGACAAGTGCCGCATTCAAGTATATGAGTGATAATATACGGTCCCAACCAATGCACTTTAAGCTTGCCTAGATGGCGCAGAAGCGTAAATTCATAAAGAAGAATCATTTGTCCCATCTCAATCTTTTTATCCCTGATGTGCCTGTCATGCCATGCCTTCTATTTGGCCTTTTCTTGCTTCTAACTCTAACGTGGTATTGCTCGTCTCTCATCCAGCTTTATCAACTTTTCAATACTTTCTTTTAGGGCTTGCTCATCAGCTAGACCTCCAGCTCACGCAATACGCAAAGAACATAACATGAATTCCATAGGAATAACTACTTATGCATCAAACACCAACTGAAAGGGTGTGACCTTATTCAACCTCTTATATGTTGTTCTATATGCCCAAAGTATGGCATAAACTTTATCATCCCAATCTTTCCTTTCAATGTCACAAATTTTTCTCAATGTCTGGCTCAAAATCTTGTTGAAGGCCTCAACAGTCTCATTTTCTTGAGGATGATAGGGGTTTAGTCTTATGGTGTGCAATCATAAATTCATCCAATAATATCCTGATCATCTCATTTAGAAAGTGTGTACCCCAATAACTTGTCAAGCTCAACGGGCATCCATACCTTGTAAGAACATTTTCCCATAAGAACCCAGTTGTTGTACAATCCTTAGTAGGTGTTGCTTCTACCCACCTTGTGAGATAATATGTGCAAGTGATGATTTAGTGTGATCCATTTCTACGTATGGATGGTGAAATAATACCCACAAATTCTATAGCTCATTTCTCAAATGGTTCTACACTAGGAATAGGTCTTAAAGGCATTTCATCTCTTTGCCTAGGTTTACCAATGGGTTGATAGTGATCACATGCCTTATAATATACTTAAAAATCTTTGTAGAGGGTATGCCACCATAATCCAACGAGTATAATCTTGCGCGAAGTGGTGTCACTTACATAGTGCCCACCTGAAATACCACCATGAGCCTCTTCCATGATGTCCATGCACTCATGCTCTAGTACACACTGCCGCAATACTTCATCTCGACCTAACTTGTATAGGTCACCACTAATCAACATAAAAGGAGCCACACGAATTACAAGTTGTTTCTTCTCTAAGGATTTCATTCCTTCTAGCATCATACTTGTATGTTACAAACAACAATATCCTCCAATTCTGAAGGCGTGCATTGTAACATGTACAACTGTGCATCCAGAATTGTATCTTTAATTGTCTATGAATCCTTTCCTAACTGAATTCTTGATAAGTGGTATGGGCCATAATTATTTTTCCCTAGTTTTACCACAGTTGTGAAATCAAATTCCTAGAATAAGAGCACCCATCGACATATGTGCCCCTATAAAATGGGCTTGTTTACCAAGTATTTCAATGCCCTGTTATCGGTATAAAATACAAATAGTGTTGCTAGAAGGTATTGTCTAAATTTATGCAATGTGTAGATCATTGACAAGGCTTCACTCTCAATAATTGTATAATTATTCTCTACAAGAGTCAACTTTTTGCTAGCAAAATAGATAGGATGATCTATAAAACCTTCTCTAGGCTGAGCCAACACCATGCCAATGGTCATGCCAGAGGCATCCACATGTAGTTATTCCCAATCAAATATCCCTTTTCCTTTTAGTAACTCTTCTAAGGGTACATGAAACAGTTGGTCCCATGATGGAAAATGCATAATAGGTGGTGTAGTAAGTCTCTCCTTCAATAAATCAAATGTGTGTTGCTGCAGTTCTTCCCAATCAAATATCCCTTTTCGTTTTAATAACTCTTCCAAGCGTATGATAATCTTAGCATATCCTTTGATAAATTTTCTATAATACCCAGTGTGACCCAAGAATACATGCACCTCACTTTGACTGGTAGGCTCTTTTAGGCCTAAAATAACTGCAACCTTAGCTGGATATACTAACAAACCTTCCTTGCAGATGATGTGGCCTAACAGAGTGCCAAAATGTATAGCGAACATGAACTTCTTAATATTCAAAGAGATGCCTAACTTTCTAGATCTTTCAAACATTGAGCACAAATTTTCACAATGATCCGTAACAAGCCCATATACCATCCAATCATCCAAGTAAACTTGTCAAAAAGTGTGAATAAAATCTTGGAATGCTTGAAAAACTATTCAAAAAAATATATCAACCGTGTTTTTCAAACCAAAGGTCATCACAATATATGCATAACTTCCCCATTATATGGTGAAAGTTGTTTTTTCTTGATCCTCCAGTGTAATCCAAACCTAATGATACCCAGAGAATCCATCTGTACAAGAATAGATTTCACGCCCTACAACGCCTTCTAATATCTCCTATGTGAAAGGTGTAGGAAAGGGATCAATCACACATGCAGCATTGAATTCTCTATAATCCACATAAATCCTAATCTGACCATATTTTTTTATACTGATAACTATGGGGCTGACCCACTCCGATTCTTCTAGAGGCTTGATGATGCCAAACTTCATAATCTTGTCAAATTTTTCTTTAATTTTTATGCACATGTTAGGGTTCATCCTATAGGGTCTCTTCCTGACCGGGTGTGTACCTTCCTTAAGCTTGATATTCATCTCTCCTAATGATTCATGCACTCCTTTTAATTCTTGGTATCCTCTAGGAAATAATTTCATAAAATCATGGAGAAACTCAACTATCTTTGCCACTTCAGAGTCAGACCTATAATCTCTAATTATTGCCTCTTTAGGTTCAGTATCCGTACCAATATTCACTTTATTTTTCCTCAAAGGTTCATGATAGGCACGCACGTTTTTATCCGCACTATCCACTATGTAGACCACCTTTTCTTTTTCTTTCTCAAAGAAAGCGCACTCAAGTAGCATGGCATCTATCTCTTCTTCTTCATCAAAGTGCGCTCTTGAGTCGTTCTCATCAAAAATATTCTAAATGCATTCTTTCAAATTTGCACTTTCTCCCATAGTTAAACACTTTATAACCCTTAATGTCTCTTCTACTAGAGGTAGAGAAGTATTCAAAAGTCTGGACCATTCCTACAATCAAATCCTACCAATTCCCAATTTATCTATGTAGCTCCGCATATACATACCAAGCATGTGTGTAGCCTTGTAAAGTGGAATAAATATTGTGCACCCATAGCGAAGGCGGAAAATCTTCTTGCCCCTCTATCCAGAGTGTCTCAAACTATTGAATGTGGTGATAAATAGGTTGATTAACATGATATGTGTAGATTTGAGTAGGTGCATTGCTCCTAGAAAACTGAGTTGTTAGAGAAATATTGACTTCATTCCATTCTACAAAATTATCCCTACGAACCACCCACCAGCGCGCACTGTCGCGTGCAAGGTATGTGATAGTATATTTCTTTTTTTAAATTGGTTTATCCATTGTTTCTCCATGGCGCATAGGAATATTGTAGGGTCTCCTTCTCTAGTGTACCGAGGTACAAAGATGTTACCTATCCTCCTGATGCAACAAGGTTTGCTTTTCTACGTAAATGTGCTCCTTACTTCGCCCAACCATCTCATAAGTACCATGAGCCCAATTATCAAAAGCAATAGTTGTAGTATCACTAATAGACTACACATCTTCCCACTAAAGGATTCCTTCCTTATATGGCTTGAGTACTTCTAGGTCCCAAATGGCATGTACATAAATCCTATTCAGATCTTCCTTTCTCAAAGGCTCAACATAGCGGGTAGATTTCCCATTTGTTACAGGGATAATAACTCTTTCCTCCTTGTTCTCAAAACTTATATATCCCTTGTTGAACCACAAATCAACATTATTCATATAACACTAAGGGCACCCAAGCAGAACTGGGAAACTGTCTACTTATGCAAGCGCTAAAACTTCAAAATCCCCAGTGAACTTGGCACCTTGTATAATAATGGATGCATTTTTTAAAACTATGATAGGAGTGGTCTAAGTTCTATTAGCCATAAAAATTACATTAGAAGATGGATGTAATGAAGGTCTCCCCATCTATACCCATGCATCTAAAGTAAGCACATTTACTTCAGCGCCTGTGTCAATCAATATTTTACTCAAAATCCATCCATCGACAACAACATAAAGAGTGATCTCCTTATCGTAATCTAAGCTATGGGGGGAAGTTTTGCATGCAAGATCTGACACCCATTCTCAATATTCACGCGTGGAGTTTTTCCCTTTAGCCAACTCCCTAGTAATAAAATGATATTTTCCCAGAGAAACATTTTGCATACCTCCTTCAAGCCATCAATATCTGACTGGACCGTCTCTGTTGCCTTCTTTTGTTCCATATTCTGTGATTGCTCCTCTAAAAAATGTATTTCCCCTTCAAGGTTTCTGAGTACCTCCATAGTCTCCTAATAAAACTCCTTCTGGTGCACAGGATCTGGATACCTTGCATGTAAAATTTCCTCCTTAGTTATGGTATGCTTCTGCAGTAATGCTTCTCTAGCGAGCACAAATTTAGCGCGTGTACTGATTTTCACAGGTAATACCTCAGGTTCCGGTGCCAACTTTGACATCCACTGATTTTCCACAGTGCGTTATATACTAACCATCCATGTGCCTTTGTTCTCATGTTTATGCTACTTGATAAGATGCTCATATAGATCCAAGCATTCCTCATAGCTATGGTTCTTCCCACATAAAGAACATGTATTATTATGAGGAAATTTTTGCTTGTGGTGGTAAGGTGATCCACATGTAAAACATGTTTCACGAGGGAATTCTCTTCATCCACCACCACAACCTCAACCTCTAAATCCACCATGGAATCCTTGATATCTTCCATATCCTTCTTCATAGCACCCCTCATTCCGATCATAATGTGCTTAATTGTGATTCTGATCCTAGTGCTCACCTTTACCCTTAGAGTTATCTGATACTCTTGTCTATCATAAACCAATATCTATAGCATCATAGATATGACCAATCAACTTGAATTCTTATGTATCATGAGTTGTGGACCAGAAAATATTATAATAGTAGGATACATTCTTCCTTATCACGCATTGTAATAATGTGCAACGATTGGCATCATGGTTCAAATGACATATCTCATAGTCTAGTAATACTGAACATACTCTTCTGCGGGGACAACTATCTTTGGTGTGCCCTTTCACTTTACAATTTGTCAACCAAATCCCAGTGTGTGTCTCATGTGCCAAATTTTTTGATAGTTTCTCCAATTGCTTTGCCATAGCTGTAATTTTTGCTTCTAAGAATGTACTCACTCCATATTCTGTACTTCTAATTGGCTCAGCATTTAAAGCTACTTCAAGTGGTTCACGTGGATCAATGTATGTCTTATGTGGCAATGCCCTTATAAAAGGTGTGATTAGACATCCAACGAACCATTGTGCATGTTGGCTTGCGTGAATGTCTTAAGAAATATTAGATAAAAGTGTTTTGAAATGGGCATCACACTCCCAGACACTCTCAATAGTTTCTTGTTTAATATCCTTGAGTTTTCTTATACTCTTCTTCTAAAATTCATGGATATAGAACTCTTTAAGGAATGCATATTTAAATGCTGCATAATCTAGGCAAGTTTGATTAGGGTCAAACTTCCTGTACCAACTATGTGTGCGTCCCAATAATGTAGTTACAAATTGAATTTTATTATGCTCATAAGTTGTGATCCATTTTGCAAGTCGTAGTATCTCACACATGTACACATATTCAACAACATCTTCTATGCCCCTATACTCTGGAAGATGAAGAGACATCTCCATGTAAATATTATGGGGTTGCTGCAGACCCTGTCCACCTGATCCAAAACCTCATGTGTTACCTCTTCCTCCAGAACCACCAAATCCACCAGAACTAGAGCCACCTATACCAGTTGACCCTCCACTAGTAGCCGGAAGTGGACCAGAGGATGTACTTCCCTATTTCCCAATAGTAGTATTATATTGAATTCCTATAGTCTGCGTGGTGGTACTACTCCTAGAAGTGAGCCCCAAATTCTACGTGCTTGAATTTTGTGCAGATGATGCACCTGAGAAGGTACCTCCAAAAAACAACAAATATATTTTCCCTACCATAGATGTACTTGCTATGTGACTTACTCTTTCTTCCCTACTTCCCAAATTAGCTTGATGAATATTGGATGTACTAGATATTGGAAAACTAAGCACAAGGGCTAGGTTGCCAGGTAGATTTAGATGTGTGCCTGTGGCTCAGGTCATCTTTTTTGGCACACTCCTGTGTGAGGCTGAGGAGGGTTCCCTGTTATGATTTCCCAAATGGGGGATTTATTGATGCACTGGCTCCACACCTTCTTCGTGAGCTCCAAATCCTTCACAAGTCATCTCTCTCCTCAACGCCATCTGATTTTTAATGTCACGCTACTTCTCTATCTCCCTCTCATACACCACATTGTACTTAATCCACCTTTCTTCTCTCTACCTCTCTGCCGCTAGGTCCACCATATTTCACCAAACTTGCTCATGCCCCCACATGTGGTGGGGTTTAGCTAGCCATCATATTTTTATCTAAGTTCAAGGTTACCATCAAGATCTTGATCGAAAATGGAATGCCTTGCAAGTAAGTTCCAATGGGATACCATAAAAATTGAAACTCAGCTACCTATGGGAAAGAATAAGTGGAAATTGAGTACTCAAGAATATAGTTGTTCAAAACACCATGAAACCAAGTATCCATAGCGTGTGTCTAAATCAGATCAACATCATACAGGGCTTGAAATTCTTCATGTGTCTAGAAAAGTTTTTGATACCTCTAATTCCGATTAGATGCATAAGCAACCAACCACTTGTACATTTCTACTAGGAAAATAACAAAGAAGCTCTCATAAAAATAGTCACACAGATTCTTCTCCACCCACGCACATGCATCAAACTTAGATCCAGTGTTAAACCTCCATGCGTACTCTTCTTCTACATATTTTATCCACTCGTCAACACTTATTAGGGTCAACCAATACTTCTTCACTGCGAACCATCCTAAAAACAACTGAAAAAGAGGTCCTGGCAATGAAACCAATGATGCAGCCTAGAATTTACCATGAATAACCTAGGCACATAGGCACATCACCCAGTCTGAGTTGAGTGCTTACCCGAAGGATGAAAAGGTACCAGGCCCCTCCTTAGAGTTGTTTGTACAGGATGTGAACATGATGAAGATATAATGCATTTGGATCCACAAATAGTATAAACATTCCACAGAGCATATTCCAAATCTAGATATTTAAAGAATCATGAATTAAGTGATAAACATAATGAAACCAACCATGTAAGAACTAATTACAGTTATGTTTAACACCATTATTCACCCAATACACTCCATTATATTAAACATAGTAAATACAGAAGCTTCTTACAATAAGTAGTATCATAATTTTATGAGCGCATCAGATCTGACAACATAACTCCACAATAGATCATACACAGTGTCTCTCTAACTACACATATTAATACATATTTATAAGGGTGGGGACTTTCCCTTCACCGCTTACGCACTTCCAAAAATAGGTCGCATGCTGAAAATAGCCATGTACGTTTACAATAGCAAGCACACATACAAGTGCACTAATAATAGATCTCTTACAGTTAACTGGCAGAAGTAATCCCATTGTTAACTAGAACTCATACATGGTTCTTAACAGATGCTCTTCCCAAAATAGAATTTGCGTGCTCCATACTTTATCTCCAAAAATAGCCCGTAACCATGAAAAGGGCTAAGTCCTGAATAAATCTATCTTTCACGCGTGTTTCCTTCCCTATCCTTTTGTGCCTTCAAATATGCCTTGCTCCAGTGCGTGAATATTTTGTGTGCCCTCTCCTTAGTGTCATATTTTTTCTGCTCAACAAATGAAATTCCATCATGCTCGTTGCTTTGGCTGAGTGGGACTTCTAACTCCCACCATGACCTTGTTTCACTATAAATCCATTTGGCTTGATAACTCATCTCGCCGAATAGCTCACCGAGCCCCCCTACATTCCCGACATGCCTCCTTCTGCATCATTATTGAGCTCCAAAGAACAGCTTGGTCGATCCTTTCACTACCACGTCAAGATTTTACCTGTCGAGCTTGCTGAGTTACTTAACAAGCTATTTTTTAGCTTGGCCCCAAATTGGCCATTTTTCACAATTTTTCCCAGCCTTGGAGATTTTTCAAATTTTCCCGCACTTTCTCACATTAATTGGCGAAGAGAAAATGGGAGAATACCATAGATCTTGTTTTGCAATTTTTTTGCCATTTTCCTTTTTTGCCGAATGCGGGCCTTTCGGGGCCCAATTTCACCTGTAGGCCAATCTGATCCCCTTCAAATCCTAGAAGTAGAAAAAAATCATCAATTGATTTTCAACTCCCAAGATGCTCTCAAATGTTCCATAAATGTGAAATTTGACACGTAACCTCGAGTGTTAAGGTGAGGTCTTGTTCTGGTGCCTGGGTCCTATACTCCCTATTATCCATTTTACCCAAGGGAGCAAAATGGATAAAATTTTTGGTGACTCACAAGGATATCTATCTACTAGATGTTCTAGACCAATAGCATAGGTATGTCCATTGGACTTGGAGTTGATGTTGATAGCCCGAACTAGTTTGAACCTTAAAATCAATCCAAAAAACCACTTGAAACACTGCTAAACCCGAAGCTTGACCTGAATTGACCATCTCACTTACAAGATTTTGAATTACAACTTTTTGTGAGAGTGGAAAATTGTCTTAAATTTTTAATTTTCACCCTTTTCTCTGTGCAATCCTAATCTACGGGACTGAAAAAAAACTTTTGAACTTGAAACTTGATTTTCCCAAGTATGAAGCACACCGAAACCACTGATTGCTTGACATGCATGACACGTTACAAATTTTTGAGTAAATCATTTACTGAGTTGGGACATCATAGAAATCTATTAAATTTTTATTTTCTCCCTTCCGAATGGCTGCTTGGGACAATGTTGAAGATTGAGACTCCCTACAAACCCATATCATTAGCAATCTGAAACAAACTCAAGATTGATTTGAGGTTGGTCTTCTGCTTTCAATCATGGGGAATTTTGAATGATCTAAGGGTTGATTTTATGATCTGACAAGGATGTTAAAATCTTAATTATTTATTTGAAGTAATTATTAAAACTTGTCCCTTATCAAATTTATGTGTTCCTTATTTGGGATTCTTTGAAAATTGAAACCATAATTAACTAAACTAGAAGAAGTATAATGATAGTTAATATAGTCTAAGAGGACATAAACATTGTAAATAAATGCGCTAAAACACTATAAGGATATTAAATAATTAAACTAATAGAAATGAAATCCTAATATATAAGAAGAAGCTAGGGAAGAAACTCAGCTGCTTATGGATTGTTATTGTTGAGTGTCGCAGGTTTGAATGGAAATTATAAAAGTGGGAATACCTACACAAAGGTCCCGAAAAGAGTGGATCTAGGTTTTTTTATCAAACTGGAGCACCCAGAAGGTTATTGGGGCATCATGGGCCACCCTTGTATGTAGAAATATGTGCCCGGGTATCTGAAAAATATCGTAACTTGATTCTTTCAGGGTTAGAAGATGACATGTGTTGTTCGTTCTCTGTCGCACTACATTTGCTGTACTACACTGAATGTATCAAATATTCCAAGAGAAATAATGACTTGTAAAATACCCAAAAGGAAGCATCAAAACCCTAAAAAATAAAAGATGCAAATGAATGGGTTTGACAGACCTCAGCTGCCACAACAATGGGCTTACTAAACTAAGCGATGTACTACATTTCAGATCCAAATGTAGCTCTGGTGTGTGTAATCATGTCGTACCCTAGGTGACCATGTGTTAGTCACATTATGTAAAATAGCGAGCAATAAATAAATGTAGAAAATGTAATAGCATGTGTGCATGGAATAAAATAGAATCCCTTCCCCTATGAAGTGTGTGTTGATGCAGATATCCTAGCCTTTATGCATGGAACTATGTGGATGCAAGTGATGCAATGGATATAACTCTATATGGAGTGATAATAGTAAGTGACGCTAGGACCCTCATTATGGTCTCATAAATTTATATTTATAGGGTTCTCTTGATCTAATTTATGAATTTAACCCTAACATGTTCGACTAGGAAAAAGATAAGGATGAAAAATGGCTAGAAAGATCCCAAAAAGTGGTGGGAAAGTAGAAAAAGGATTGGGGTTCCCCATTACAGGCCTGGGTGCCCCGGTTTAGGATAAAATGATAGAAAAGTGCCGAAACAGACTGGGCATGTAAATAAAAATGTGTCGAAATGATGAAATAGAAGCTAAAATAAGATGGCCAAAAATATGGGATTAATTAGTACTTTATTCACTCAAGAACCTTCTAAATAGTAGTATGAGACCGGGAAAAATAATGCCTAAAGTGCATGATTTTGTGACTACATTTTTCTCCCACTTTATTTTGGTCAGCTGAAAGATTGGTAACATAAAGTAGATAGAAGTGCATACCTGATATCCATGGAGAGTGTACTAAAAATGTGCCGAAGGACTAGACTCAAACATGGAATGACAAAAAGAACATAGAGGAGCATGGAATCTAAAGATGAAAAATGTACAATTAAAAAGTGATGAGAGTGAATCTAGGGCAGAACGTGTGTATATCTATTGCATTGTATAGCGTACCTGCATGGTTTGTAAAGCATGTGCTATCATGGAAAGTTGTTGACATTTTTGTTGTTTTTGTTGTCTCAAATTTGACAGTTTGTTTCTCATACACTCAGACCTGCAAGGAGAAAACGATGAAGTATTCAAATATGTATGTATGTAAAAATGCTATGTAACATACACATGTGCATAGGAATGTGTAAAATACATAAATGTAAAATACGCTGAATAAAAATGTAAATAGAACATGTGCACTTGATCCATGTTGAGAGAAAGGGTGTAGAAGGAAATCCTATATTGTTGCGAGTTTTTAGGCTATCTCACACCACCTTGGCTAAAGAAGTGTAGGGCGGAAATGCTCTATGTCCTCCAAGCTCTAACCACTTTTGTTGAAATGTGTGAAGAGATCTTTGTAGCATCCTAGTTTTTTAGGCAATCTGATGCCACTGGACGAAGTAGTGTAGAGAGGAACACCCACTGTAACCCCTAAGCCTGTAACTGCTTCCCAGAAATGCTATGGACACCATGTCCTATAAAATTTGTTCTGTATGGGGTTCATAAACTGGTTTGAACCCACTCGTTGTATGTAAACCCACCATGTCAAGGGAGGAAAGTGCATTGTGATGAACCGATGTAGTTGTGTTGTGTTAGTATGTAAACCATCAAATGATGCCCCCTCTTTGGGGGTGCATGCAACGTCACTAATAGGATAATGCGGCCCCAAAAGAGGACTAATTTCACTCTAAACTATGTACCCTAGAAATTTCTTGATAGAAACTAAGGCATGTACACACAAGAAGGCTGACCAAAGACAAGTATAAAGAAAACAATGCATGCATATAGAAAACATGTGTAAGCTACGCAAACAATGTAGTAAATGTAAACATGCAAGAAAACAAGAAAGCTGCATAAAGAGGGTTAAAAAAATGGTACATCACTCACAATGTCACAAAACATGCAAGGCCATCATGGACGCAAAAAACAAACAAGTGTGCACACAAACATAGGGAAAATCTTGCAACAATGGAAATAAATAAGCATACAAGTATGGAAAAACAAACCAATAGTCATGGAAATATGTAATCCTGAAAAACAAGTGTTGCACATGGAACACCTACTAGCATGTTATAGTAATAACCAATATGTCAAAGTGTGTATGACCAAGTAATGTAATATTCTAAGCACAAAATGAAACAATAACACCTGTATGAGATGAATTTGCATGCCCCAAACAACTAATAATGGAAGGGTAGAAGGCGAGCATCCATGTTGCGTGTAGGATTCCTATATCTACGATCACACTAAACAAAGGCATGAACACACATGTGTGGATGATATAGATAATGACATATAAGAAATCAATCTAACATGTGTAGTAAATTCAACATGCAAAACACTAGTAAACAAGAGTAAATGCACCAAGAAAATGCAAAATGGAGTGATATAAGAAACATTTCCCTCGAGTGGATGAAATTGTATACAATGAGGTTCATTTTGTTTTCCCCCTCAGCAGTCAATAATGGAGCGTAAACGAGAGTGCATCATTGGGAAAGGGTCAAGTAGTGTTTGTTGTTTGTCAAGCACATTGTGATGAGTGTGTATGTGGTGTTGATAAAGTGCAACATATAGAAAGGATGTGCGTGAATCCTATAGCCAAATAATATATCACGACTTGATGAATGGATGAGTGATGATTTAGCCTAAGCATATATCACTATATGATGAAAGGATGAGTGATGATTTAGCCCTTAGCATATATCACTAAAAGATGAAAAGACGAGTGATGATTTAGCCCTAAGCGTATATCACTATAAGATGAAAGGATGAGTGATGATTTATCCCTAAGTGTATATCACTATAAGATGAAAGGATGATTGATGATTTATCCCTAAGAGTATATCTCTATAAGATGAAAGGATTAGGATGAGTGATGATTTAGCACTAAGCGTATATCACTATATGATGAATTGTAAAGAGTGGTGATGTAACCTAAGACATATACCACTACAAGATTATATAATGAGGGTGGTGATCTAGCCTAAGGTGTATACCACTACGAGATATAAAAAAGTGAATGATGATTTAGCCTAAAGCGTATGTCACTAGCCTATGAATGCCATAGGATGAAATGCCACATTGTGAATGTAAGGTCCATTTAATTTGTAAACTTTTAGAAGTTGAGTATGGACCGAGGAAGTAAATCGCATCATAGGGTAGTGAATGCAGAGTTTAGAAGACAACGTAGTATAAATGACCAAGTGATGAATAGGATATGTAAATACATGGTGTGGGAAATGCAATGTAGGATGTGTAAGGTGTGTAGGATATATACAATGTATTGTGTAAAATGTGATGACATGTGTAGATATAAATGGAATATGTAATGATAAAATGTAAATATGGACTCATATTTAATGTAACCTAGCATAGTATGTACAAATGTGCAGTGTATGATGTGACTAAGTATGTACATACCCTAATGGATGTAATGTGTAAATCAGGACTAGTATAATGTAGGATAAATGTAGAACAAATGGTTTATGATGCTCAATGTATAATGAAATGTAATGTGGAATGCCTAAGGTGTGGTACGTGAGGTTCATTGTTATGGTAATCCCTCAACATTCAAGCATGAAATGAAGCACAAGAGTGTGTCATCAAGTAATAATGATGCTAGAACGTGAAATGTAAATTCCTATGTGAGAATGCAAAGATGATATATGCATGAGTGAGTGAAAAGGGGTGTATTAGATGCTCTTCCCCCAAGTATGTATGAGATGAAGGTAGTTAAGAGACATTGTCAAAGAGATCATCATTTTCATGATCGAAACCTAATGGAGCCGCATTAAAAACCTGATAAGTTATAGAATGGGGAGGGTCATATAGGGACCCATTGTGGCGGAGTTTATAAATAGTCATCGTGTATTCTTCCTCAGTAAAGGCAATCGACAGAAAACCATGAGCATGCCAACGAGAGATATTTGGAGCATAAGTGGGAGAAGAATCATTAGAAATAGAGATAGCACCAAAGGGCATAAGAAACATGAGTGAAGAGTGTAGCGGATCTATTTTACCCCCAATAGAGTTGAGTCAAGACTGTAAAAGTGTGAGTGGGTAGGAACGAGTGATACGCACAAAAAATATTGTTAAATGAAAAACACGCAAGCCATAATCCATTGTAATGTGAAATTAGCCATGATAAAGATGTGATGAGTAAAGAGGAGGTAATATGTCATTAAGTTTCATACCAAACCTAGACAAACTGTACGTGTACAAATAGTGTCTAAACAAGTGGAATCAATAGGTATGTGTTGCCAAAATGACTTGTTGAAAAATAAGGTGTATGTAAAAGAAGGTCGTGGAGTTGCTACCGAAAGAGGAGTAGATTAAATAGCGTCAACACTGTAGACTGATCCTTTATGCAATATCATGACATTAATAGAGGGAGGAATTTTGAACCGATATTCTCCTAGACCGTCAACCACAAAGGTTTCCTCAAAATAAATATCGTCTACACGAAGAGGAGTAAAATCAAGTTACTACAATGATTCATTTGTAAGTTTGATAATATCCACCTCATCAAAAGAGTCTTCAGAAGTGTTAGTGTGAGAATCATCATGTTGTGTGGCACTATCAAGTGCGTTAGTAGGAAGTTTTGTAGTCAGCGGAGTAGAAGGTGTCACAACAGGTGGAGATGAGACACTAGTAGGGGTGAATATTGTAGGTGAAATAATAGTCGTAGTGTGAGTGGAGATAACAAGAGCGCTGATTGTTACAGTAGGTGATTGTGAGATACTATACTACCTGATGTCATATGTGTCAAGACTAGCATATGGAATACATTACGGAGATGATATGGGCATAGCAATAATAGGATCTATACGAAAATACTTTAATGGCTCGGGATCATCAATAATAGTATGTTCGTATCCATCATGTAAAAATTTGACACATTGGTGGATAGTAGATGGAATCGCTTGCATTGCATTAATCCAAGGTCTTTCCAACAAGAGATTTAATTGAAAGGAGCTATCGATGATGTAAAATTTAGTGAGAATAGTTTTAGGCCTAACTTGAACATGTAATTAAATGGTTCCTAAGCATGTGCGAGTGGTAGAATCATAACCGCGAATTAGAGTATAATTCTAGGAAATAAGGGTATCGCTTATACCTAATTGCTATAAGATTGAATGAGCACAAAGATTAACAACTTATCCATTATCAATTAGAACTCACTTGACACAAGTGGTGCTAACAATGATGGTAATGAGCAAAGGGGCACTTTGATTGATTTTAGCAAAGGGTGACATATCCTCATCAGTGAAAGAGATATCTCGTGGTAGATTACAAAGAGATTAGATGAGATGTGCAAAGGCATTAATGGAGTTATCATGTTCAATATGAATAGCGTGAAGGGAATCCTCTAATGTGTTCCAACAATCTGGCACATTACACAATAAATCATAGAGAGAGATCTTAGCAGGCATATTTTTAAGTTGGTCAATAATGGCATAGCCATTAGATGTGGTAATAGGAGTTGCTGGTGTAATGGGTAGTGGAATAAATGTGGGTGGAGCCATTGGTGGAGTATGATGAGTGTGACGAGTAACAACAACATTAATGGTTGGATCAGCCTTAAGTTTGATAAAGTGAGGAGGATGTTGGGTGGACACATGCATGAAATCAGTAGCGGTGGTTACTATACCTGATACCTTAGTAGGTGCGTAAGTAGGATAAGGAGATTGAGTCGTTGCTTGATAAGGGGATGGCATGATCGAAAAAGGAGGTATTGAGTGTAAGGTTCACCAAAATGATTAACTAAGATTTTCTAAAGTAGGATAAGTATAGTCAGAGTTAATCTAATCTAAGAGGACATAAACACTATAAATAAATGCACTAAAATAGTATAAGGAAATTAAATAATTAAACTAATAGAAATGAAACCCTAATATGTAAGAAGAAGGTAGGGAAGGAACTCAGCTGATTATGGATGGTTTTTGTTGAGTGTCCCAGGTCTAACTGGAAATTCTAGAAGCAGGAATGGCTGTATAGATGTCCCAAAAAGAGTGGATATGAAAGTTCAGAGAAAATTGGAGCACCCAAAAGGGTACTAGGGTGCCCTGGTATGCAGAAATAGGTGCCCTGGTCTCTAAAAAAGGTCATAAATTTATTCTTTAGGGGTCAGAAGATGACATGTTCCCTTCCATGTCTGTTGCATTGGATTTTTTGAATTACGCAAAATGTATCAAATATTCCAAGAGAAATAATGCCCTACAAAAGACCAAAAGGAAGTATTAAAACCATAAAAAATAAAAGATGCAAATGAATGGGTCAGACTGACCTCAGTTGCCATAACATTAGGCTTACTAAACTGAGTGTTGCGCTACATTTCAAACCCAAATGTAGTTCTCGTGTGTGTGTGTGTGTGCATATCATGCCCTAGGTGATCTTGTGCTAGTCACACTATGTGAAATAGTGAGCAATAACTAAATGTAGAAAATGTAATAGCATGTGTGCATGGAATAGAATAGAATCCCTCCCTCTATGAAGTGTGTGTTGATGCAGATCTCCTAACCTTGATGCATGGAAATATGTGGATGCAAGTGATGCAATGGATGCAACTCTAGATGGAGTGATAGTAATAACTGACGTTAGGACCCTCATTATGGTCTGATAACTTTATATTTATAGGGTGATCTTGATCTAATTTCATAATAAACCTCAACATGGCCGACTAGGAAAAAGATAAGGATGAAAAATGGTTAGAAAGAGCCCAAAACGTGGTGGGAAAGTAGAAAAAGGATCGAGGTGCCCCGGGTGGAACTGGGGCGTCACAAGGCACCCTAGTACAGGCCTGGGTGCCCCGATTTAGGATAAAATGACGGAAAAGTGTTGAAATAGACTGTGCATGTATATAAAAATATACGGGAATGATGAAATAAAAGGTAAAATAATATGGCCAAAAATATGGGATTAATTAGTACTTTATTCACTAAAGAACCTTCTAAATAGTAGTATGATGTTGGGTTAAATAATGCCTAAAGTGCATTAGTTTTTTAATATAAATTGTTTCTTGTAAATATGATATTCTTTCTATTATGGGACCATTCCGGTAAGAATACTGAGACATGATGCTTTGTGCACGAGAAAACACAAATAAAACTATATAAAAAATGACAAATCATACATTCGCAAATGAGACATGCAGAATGTGCAAGAGTACTTGTTATGGTGAAAAAAAACATACACCTACCCTACACTAACCGAAGAGAAAGAAGGATTAAAAAAAACCCTGACACTGATAGGGAAAAATAGTTTCCCTTTCTCAAAACTTACAGCCATGTAGATGATTTTTCATTGAACATGGTTTTGTACCTGAGTGAAAAACTGACATGGACCCAAATTTCCACCCACACCATCAAGGAAACAACTAAAAACAAAATAAATACCTACTCAGAATGATTTTCATGGGGCTCCTAGAGGTATTGTAGCTGATCCTTGGTACTTTGAGACTCATAATCATGTTCGGAAGTGAACATGACCAATGTCAACCCTAATTCTCGTTCCAATGAAGTTAGGTATCCAATGGGGTATGGCCTAATCTTTTGGATTTTCCCACTGCTATGAATTCCAACCCCAATAAGAAAGTCTTGTTGCAGGATTTCCTGGAAAAGGTGATTGTCTGTAAGATTATTCTCTTCTTGTTACTCATCTAGAGACAACTGATGTTCCACCTTAGTGACTAGCATGAAATCGAAGACAACATTGTTACCTTCCTCTCCCTCGTTCAATGTGAAACTTTGAAGATTAAATTACTTCAATCTAATCCAAGAGGACTCTTATGAGAAAAAGGCTACTCCTATGTGTTCTCCTCTATGGAAATAGGATCTTGGTGTTGGAAGATGAATAATGGGGTAGAAAAATTGACAAGTTTCATGGTCTCTTCCCCATAAAAATAATCTTCAAAATCTAACAAATAAGCATCTCCTTCATTGTCTTCATATGCTGAAAGTTCTCCTCCTTCCATGATTTATCCATTAAACTCTATGTTCGAGGATGAAGTGGGAGAAGGGCTTGAAGTTTCTTGCATGGCCTGCTCTACATCTAAGACCTCTGAAACTATTTTTTTCCCTCCTTGGCATGAACATGCTCCTCTTATTTTTGATTTGGAGTTGTTTTCCCTTCCTTTTGAATGATTCTATAGCACATTATGGATCTAAAAACTACTAAAAAAGAGTGCCCATATGAACACTGCATCCTGAACACAGTGATTCTTTATCCTCTCTGTATTTTTGTTTTTTTGCTATTGTTATAGACTCATTTTTCACCACTTGTTCTCCAACCTTGGCCTCCTCGGAGGTTTGACCAATAAGGGGATTCTTTCCATTCCATAGTTTGAATCCAAATTCCTTAAAAATTTCATTATTTCTTCTCTGTTGGTCTCTTCTTTTTGTTGTTCCTCTTGCCATTCCACAATTTGAAGCCGAATTCCTTAATAAATTCATTATTTTTTCTCTGTTGGGCTCTTATTTTTGTTGTTCATCTTGACTAGCCTTTTGATTTTCCTCTCGCTATGAATTAGGGAATGTAAGAGGAGGTATGGATTGGGCCTCAAATGGTAGAACCATTGCTTGAGGTGGTGGATGCGGTTTTACATTCCTCTCTTGTGGAGGGGACTTGGGTTTGGAAGGAAAAAGGGTGGAAAAGTTGAGATGAGATGGGAGTCTAGGGGATGGAGAAGTGGATTCCTCAATAAGGGAAACAAGTGAGAAACTTGGAAATTTAAGCTACGGTGGAGATGGTGCTACTTGGGGAATGACAAGAAAATTGTGAGATGGTGGTATGGGATCTACTGATTGACAAGGTTCCCTGGAACCAAGCTCAAAAGAATCTATCTCCTTGATCCATCCCGTCAGTCGGGGCAACATTTCAATCATGAAGTACATATTCTTTTAAGGGCTAATATTTCTCAGCCTAAGACCACCCTATGGACAAGGTTCTCTAAAACCGATATTGAATGCCTTTGTTTGATCTGAAGCACTGGAATGCACCATACTTGCCTCCATTTTTTGAATTTTTAGTTGCAACTCATCATCTCCATATATGTGATGGCCTCCAAAATTTTAATACACCTAACCTTGCATTATTACATAGTTTGGTGGATATCCAAAATGACATGTCTCCTACTCATAGGAATATGCATGCAGCTTATTTTCATCGTAGAATGATTTTAAAGGGGTGTGAAAATAGCCTAGAGATGAATCTTTAAAATTTGGAGGTGGGTTGTACCAATATGGCTGATACTGCAAGTGTGTATTCCATGCAGGAAATGAAGCCATGGTTGCACAACTTCATAAATGGAAGAACATGGAAAGGTGTGAAAAGAAAGATGAGAGAAAAAATGATGGAAATGATTGGAAAATAAATGGAAATTCTACAACTCAGAGAGTGGGTTTTTGACCAAATGGATTCACCAAATATGCTCTGCATGTGCCTCCAAAGGTAGTGTTTCTACCAAAAGCACAACCAACTTGATGAAATGAGATGAACACCTGAATGTACACCATGAAGGGATCAAAACTGAATGTGGGGTTGGATTTTGTTTAGCAGAAATTGATCTCCAAAATATGAAATTTCAAAACTTTTCTCTACACAGTAATCTTCAAAGTCCGAAATGCAAAACACAGCGAAACCTCAGAAATCCCAAAATGCACGTGAACTCCGAAACCCGAAATGAGATATCTATAAAATCTGAATTTCCAAACAACCTCCGAATCGGAATTCTTAAATGCAACAAGACCCCGTAAGTCTGATTCCAAAATTTTTAAATGTCCTAAAATTGAAATATTCTAAAATATCAAAATTGAAATTTGAGACTTGCTTTGGAATCTCCGAACCTCGATCTATCTTCTTTGAAACTTTGAGCCCATTTTTCACATGTTAAACCCTCAAAAAATTATTTCAGAACTTTGATTCTACAGCAAAACCTTCAAAATCCAAAATCTGTAACTTTTGCAATCTAAAATGTGAGGGAACCTCAAAACATTGAACTTTGAAAATGGTGGTTCAAATATTGTAATGAAACAACTATAAAAATGAACCCTTGACTTCAATGTTGTCCCACCAAGCATGCCTAAACTATTATTGCTAAAAAGTAACACCCTGGGATTTTTGGTTATGGATCCCTACTTTTTGCTAACATGGGACCTAACTATACTTATGCTAAAGCTTTCCAAGGAGACATGGAGAGAGTGCATAAAAGGGAAATCTTACACTATGAGTTGGTGATAATACCAAGAAAAGGGGGTGTCACACACTTTTCCCATCCTTCAAAATAGTGAAGGAATAAACTTGGAGAGGTTGATCATGCACCATAGACCAAAACACATACATCCGCCATTCTTGTATAAGCACAAAACACTCAAATCCTCCAATGAAAAATAAATATGCATAGAACGCTTAATTTGTAATGAGAGGAAAGATGAAAATAATAAACCATGGGAGGCTAGAAATATTAACACAGACACATTTTAATTGCTCCATAATATTTGCACAGTGCATCACATGTAGGGAGAGGTGAGATGTCATTACAATTTTTAAGAGGAAGGCTTAAAGCCCTAGATCTACTTGAGAGAAGAAAATGGGTGCATGGAGAAGAAAAATGACAAACTTCTTCAAATGTGCAACCCCATTACAATTTATAGAAGAAATGTGAGCAAGAGGATAAGAAATTCATATTCTTAGGTATATGGGGCCCCATCCCTACTTGCATCGTCCTCTGGAGTCCTTTGATGTTTCACATACCTCCAGTACTTGGCCCTCATGTTGAGAAATTGTGCCTATGTCTTCATTTATGACCCCTACCAACCTTAGTGCTATTCTATAATTTCAGAGGTTTAAAACCTCTTAAATTCAACTTTTAATGGTTCCATGTTGTAGGTCTCCTCTTCACAATTCCAAATATTGCAATTTTATGCAAATTGGGCTTGCTGAGCTTTAGTTATGCCATTTCGGGTTTTGGGGGATCTTTAAAATTTTGGGGTTTCAAAACCTCTAAAATTTCTCTTTTCATGTCCCCATTATGTAGCTCTCATTCTAATATTCTCATCAACTATAATTTTGTGTAAATCGGGCATATGGGGCAGAAGTTATACCTGTTTCTATGAAGGGATATTTCCCTTGTTTTGGCCTTTGCATGGTGTTGATAGTTGGCTCGCCAAGCTTCTCATTGAGCTCTACATCAAGTCACTTTGTTTGTGTTTGTGACGGGTTACCATCATCTCCTCACTATTTTACATGGCTCCCCACCTGTGAAATTTCCAAATCCCCACTTCGGGTGAGCTCCCACATCAACATTTCCACTTAACTCCAAATTATTTACCTTTGCCAACGACCACATTAGATTCAATCGAGCCCCCAGGACATCCCTAATCTTCACGCATCAATGCACCAAACTCTTCAATCAAATCGGACATCTCCATTTTAGAGATTCGGAGATTGGCTCGACCAAGCCGAGCACTATTCATTGGGCTTGCAAAAAACCTCAAACCTCCAAAATATTGAAGTCTGAAATTCAAACTTTGAGTTTCGGACCCACTTTCGTGAAAATCTTCTTGCAATCCCTGATGCCAAACTTCTCCGAAGTTGACCTCCAAAAACATTAACGCCTTTGCACCATTCACATCTCTGATATTTTGAACAGGCCATTGTTTCTTCGGTCACTCAAGCTGGGCGTCGAGCTCTCTGACTGGTTCGACTTCCTCCGGCCTCAAATTCTACAAACACCTCTACAATTTATCTTTGCATGGAAAAATTTCCTCGGGTTCCCCATATTTAATGGCCAAAATTCTATGTGTAGCTCGCCATTATCGCCTGCGCCAACTTAAATCCATTCAATCACCGAGTAACTTGATTGAGTTGGCATACGTGTCGGCCTTCGGGCTCACATGACATTCCTCCTCGCACCAAAATGGCCTTTTCCATGACCAAGTTTTTCCCCCACATTACTTTGTGAAACCCTTGAGCTAACATGTTTAGCTCCCGCAGCAAGTCTTCAATGCATTTTGAGTTTGACTCGCTGGTCTCTCCTCCTGGCTCATCCAATGACATCTGCTAATCCTCACTATCGTTCTTCCTTCTATGCTTGACATGCCTCTGCGATGCCTCCACCCTCGGTTGAGTTGGATTTTTCTGAGCTGAGCCTTTCTCCATTCCCCCTCAAGCCATCAAGCTAGTGCCTTTTGCGAGCTTTCCCTAGTGATGACATTCCATCAAGCTCACTACTTTGGTCGAGTAGGCCTTCTACCTCCCACCATGACCTTGTTTCGTTGCGAATCCATTTGGCTTGAAAACCTGGCTCTCCGAGTAGCTCTCTGAGTTACTCAGTGAGCTCCCCTACATGCCCAACATACCTCCTTCTACCTCATGATCAAGCTCTAAAGAATGGCTTAGTTGATCCCTTCGTCTTTTACTTTCTGAGCTTTCTGAGCTACTCTGCGAGCTATTTTTAGCTTGGCCACAATATGGCCATTTTTCACAATTTTTCCCAGCCTTGGAGATTTTTTTGAATTTTCCCACACTTTCTCACATTAATGGGCCAAGAGGAAATGAGAGAATACCACGGAGCTTGTTTTTCCCAGTGCGGGCCCATCGAGGCCCAATTTCAACTGTAGGCCAATCTCAGTGCCATCAAAACCTTGAAGAGGAAAAAAAATCTCATTTGTTTTGTAGACACCTAAATTTTATATCTATGCCCTTGATCTCCCGTGTGCACATATTTATTTTATCCATCCCCCTTATTTAATTAAATTCCCATCCAATTCTCATTAATAAATTAAGCCACATTAATTAATTAATCATTGAATATCTTACATGCCCAATTACACCATTTTTGATCATTTTTTCTTCATCCCTGTCCAGATTAGTGAGCTAGATAACAAAGAAATCAAACAACCTCAAAGATTCAAGGGTTTAAGGTACCTTGAGAGAATATGGTGAAAAATGGACGGGCACAGAGTGAATGTCCTTGTTGTGAGCTAAATAGAACTGTGAAACATAGGAAAATAAGAGAAAAATGGATTAGATGGTATATGTGGGGGCTTCCTGATGAAGTCAGTTCCAAGAAGTGTTACCTTCCTTTCACGGATGTCACCCCCCATTAGATAAGATAAAATGATAAAAATGAAAGATGGATAGATAACATGCAGAAACTAATAAATAATAGAACCTAAATATGTTGATGTATAAATGAGCTACTGATCTAATTGAAATAAATGTAAAGAAAACTAAACTGAGAGAACCATAAGGGCATGAGGATGATATTATGGTGATACAAGTGGCATCATAAGGGCATTGTGATGATATGATGATAAGTGAGGAGCTATAATGTCAAAGGTTTACTATCACTTTTAACTTATCTGAAAGAGGGGGGAAGGATTATATTTATAGCTTGAAGATGAGGTTAATTAAGGGGTTATCAGGTAATCATAGTTTGAAAAATTATCCCTGATTACGTGATTGGGGGACATGATTTGAATTATTAGGTGTAATAATGTATTTCATGTGTATTATTTTAGATTATTTAATTCATGAGTGGGGTGCATGATTTGAATGATTTTGGAGTATTTAATTATTAGGTGGGGTGATATGAATTAGTTTGGAATATTTAATTAGCAAGTGGATTTATATGGAGAACATTAACATATAATGAGGATTATGATTTAAAGGGGATCAATTAACCAATTAATATCGATTAATTGAATATGTAGTTTTGGTGGGAAATGGTATTTATTCAAATTTAGGGAGGAAAAGGGATTCATATGGGTAAGCCTAATGAAGGAGATAAAACGTGGGGTGAAGGGGAGGAATGATACTAAAAAATGGTGTCTATATTTTCCCCCTTTTCAATGAGTGGTTTGTGTTGGGAAAGCTGCGTTATGAAAATGAAGAAGTATTGAAAATATGATTGATTGAGTGTCCCCCCTCAAAATAGAGATTGAAAACATAAGGGAAGTCAATCACAAGTTTGAAAGAGATAGATGTTAAGGGTTAGGTGGGTAAAGTGAAATGATTAAAATTATAAGGCAAGGCAAGATGCTCCAAGCAAAAAGGATCGTAATAACAGTAAAAAACTATGACAATGACTCCAATATCTTGTGGGTAAAGGAAAAAGGGTAGTCTCAATGGAGATGGTGAAAATGTTCTACAGGCTAATGAGTGGGCCAAAATCACTAGAAAATGGAGGGAATCCAATGAGAAACCACTCAAATGGATGCTAGCTATGATGACCAATGGGTCATAGGAAAAAATCAAAGTATGCACAACCAAATGTGAAATCCTTCGTATGCGAGGAATTGAGTGAAAAATTATGCATCCATAAAAGGGATGAGGATGAAAATAATGATTCCCTAGCAAAGGGCATGAAAATGGCCAAGAAGATAAAGAGGAAAATGGGTGGTGAAATAATATTCCCCAAAGGGGAATGAGTATGGTCATAAAGGTAAACATTGAGAGCAAATTGGATAGAATTGTGAGATAAAATGCCCCAAGGGGGGGTAAATATGATTTTGAGTACATGTTTCATAAGAAATGTTCTTTGTTAACGGTAGATGATTAGACAAAGAAAAGAGAAAACAATCCTTATTCTTCAACGAATAGGGGAAGAATTCAATCTACTTTTTCTAAGAAAAAAGTAGAGTAGACATTGGTGAGGCAGAACAAAATGTGATAGGTGATGACTGTTATGGTATCCTCCAAGACAAAAATGTCATGGGAATATGTGATGAGGGATATATGTAATGATTCCCCCTTGAGAGGGCTGCTGAGAATGGAAGAGATGACATTGCTCCTGAAAGAACAAGAGGGAAAATTTATAGAGATGAGGATGAGAAGGGTGAAAACGGGAGAGAAATATGTAAAATGAAAGCAGTGGAAATGAAAAAAGACAACATGGAGAATGTGTAGAAGATGAAGGAGAGAAATGATGAAAAAAGGAGGGAGATGAGTTAGAGAATGAATGTTAGGAAGACAAAATATATGATAGAGATGAGAAAATAAGGAAATTATGGTAGAGGAGGGAGAGGTGGAGAAGAGTATACAAAGGAAGGTAAAATGGGACATAATGAATGAAATGGGTGAAGATGTGGTGAAGGACGTAACTATTAAGAGTGGAAAGATAAGAAAAAGGAATGGACATGAATAGTGGTTTATTATGAGAAGGGAAAGAAAAGTCAAAAGTGAAGGAGACAAGGGTGTGAAATTTGACGTAGATGGAGGAGGAGAAAAAGGGGATAAAAGAGGGAGAAGAGAATAAGAGAGAGGGATGAAAGGGGAATAAGGAAATGATGAAGTAAACACAGTAAGAAGACAAGAAAATGAAAGAGTAGAGGGTGAAATTATAAAAAAGGTAGAGAGAGATCCAAAATGAAGGGAGTGAAGAAGGGTGAAGGGGATGAAGGGAGAAAAATGATGGACACATTAGGAAAAGGGGAAAGAAGGGTGGAAGAATGAAGGAGATGATGACAATGAAGAATTTAAAGAAGACAAAAGAGGAGTTAGAATGGAGAAAATAAAGAAATGATGAGGGACTAGGAATATGTGGAGATGATTAGAGAAGAGAAGAGAAACTAGTATAAAATGATTGAAAAGGTGGAGGTGAGAGAAAAAGGAAGGGGATGGTAGTGGGAAGGTGAAAATAATAGGGGAAGAATAGATGAAAGAGTAGATATAGGGAGAATATTAAAGGAATGTAGTACTCATGAGGAATAAAAAGGAAAAGAATATGGAATAGACCACATGGAAATGCATGTGGAGGGTGAGATGATAAAAAATATGGGACAATGCTGAAGAGCTAGGTTGTAAATGGGGAAGTAAGAAGGAAACACAAAGTAAAAAGGGGAATAATATGATATAGAGGAAGTGAAATAAGATGAGGAGTATAAAGGAGGGGAGGACAACAAGAAAAATGATGCAGAACGAAGGAACCAAGAATGGAGATATGCAGTGAATAGTGAGAAGTATCAGGTATGTAAGGAGAAGAAAGATGAGAGGAATAACATGGATTGGACAAGAGGTGGAGATGCATGAAATTAGGATAAGAGGATGACGAGAAAATATATAGAGGGTACATGTTGAAGATAGTAAATATATTAAAGAGGGATAAGGGAAGATGGAAAGGTGGGGAATAAGTGACAAGAAAGGGCAGAGGTGAGGATAAGGAAGGGGAGGAAAGAGAGAATGGGGGATAAAAGAGGAAATGCTAGTTAAGGGACGTTATGGGAAGTCCAAAAATAATTATTTACAAGGAAGGATGAAGATGAAGAGGTGGTAAAGAAAAAGGAGAATGGATGATGTAGGAAGCAATGCCAATAAATGGAAATTAGGAGGATTCCAACGATAATGATTAGTTTGCACATGGGAAGGAGAGAATGAAGAGAAAATGGAGGAGGTCAAATAGAGTGAAGAGGGCCATAAAGAATGGGGATGAGTGAATTTTAGGAGAATTCCACCAATAATTATTAGTGCGTAGATGGAAGATGATGATGAAAGAATGTTAGGGGAAGACCATCAATAATGGTGGTTAGACATGGGGGTGGATATGTGGGAGACCTCGAGAAGATGGAGTGGAAAGAGTAAATAAAGGAGGGATAATGATTTTTTTCCAAGATGAAGCTGAGGAGAGGATGTAGTGGATGAGGATGAATGAGGTAAAGATGAAGAAACAAGACATGAAAAAATGGTAGGAAGTGGTATGAATGATGATGGATCAAGGAGAGGAAAATGGGGGAAAGGAACATGGTGATAAGTGGAAGATAGGATATGCATTCTGTGATATGATAGGTTGAGAAAGGATAATGGTAGGATAAAAATTTGGTTGGTAAGGAAGACTAGGAGGAAGAAATGATAAATGGAGGGAATGAAGAATGGGGCAAGGGAAAATTCTAGAATGATAAGTCTACCTTAATGGAAATCCTTAAGTAAGATGGTTACACGACGGAACTGGTTAAGTAAGTTTGACAAGTAGAAGATGGAGACATAGGTGGTAAGAGGATGTGATGATGGGGAATGCCAAGAAAAAGTGAAAGGTGAGGATGTGTAGTGATGGGGAAATTCAAGATGTCAGATCATCTTTAAGAGGGAATCTTAAGTAAGTTCTCCATGCCACATGAGTGGTTAAGTAAGATTGCCAAACCGACCATGATGATATGGAATGTGAAATAAAATAAAGTATTGGATAGAGGGGTGGAATAGTTAGTTGGAGTAGATGTTTACAATGAGAGGTGAGAGAGATAGGATGGAGGAAATATGATCGAATGGGGGAGAGACAGATGGAAAATCAACCTTAAGAGGGACTCTTAAGTAAGATCGCCATGATACATGAATGGTTAAGTAGGATTGCCAAGTCGGAGATGAAAAATAATGATGGGAAGAAGGTCCACAAGGTAAACAGTGACCTGAGTGATTGATGGAGATGGGGGAGGAGTGTATGACAAGATGGATAAAAGGGGAACCCTAGAGTGAATTTTCCATACTACAAGCATGTTTAAGTAAGATTACCAAGAAGAATGCATATACTAGGAAGAATGAGAAAAGAAGGAATGGTGTATGCGAGAATGGAACAGGAGGTAAAAGGGGAAGATAACAAGGAAGGAAATAGAGGAGTGTGACATGAATGGATGGAGGAATATATGTTGTGTAGAGTGGAGAGTGTGAGGGGAATCCTTAACTAGGATGCCCATGTTGTGGGAGTGATGATGCAAGAGTTTCAAGTGGAAGAGGAAAAGTAGAAAGATGTTTGTTGTGGTGATTTTTGTTTTATGGAATATGAAATGATGGAGAATTTTCTACAACGGGAAGCTCTTAGGAAGGGGTATACCTCAACTAAGAAACCTGTACTGTATGGATGGTTATGTAAGATTGTCAAGACGAAAGTGGAAGGATGAAAATGGAAAATCGGGAAGAAAGGGAAGGAAGATAGGCATGGTGATGAAAGGGGACATGAATGGTGAGAAAGGTGATGTGGGGATGAGTGGTGATGAGTGGAAATGAGGAGTGAGGATCAATTAATCAAATACATTGTTGATCATGGTGGGGGATAATAATTTGTAGGATAACAAACTCACCTTGAGAGGGATCCTTAAGTAGGATATGTAAAATGCAATGAAGATCAAGTAGAATTCGCAAACCAAAAAGTGTATTAGCGAGAGCATTCATAGATGTTAGAAGAATTCATGGAATTATGGATGGTTGTAAGATATACCATTCATAAAGGTAAACATATGGATATAGGTGGCATAGTTTGAAATTAGATATGCAAGAATGTGATCTTGATAAAAGATAACCTTAATGAGATAATCGACACATAATCATAGCAAGGGGCATACGGGGAAACCATGATTTGACCTGGATTGGAGGTAAATAGGAAATGGTACCACTCAAGGCATTGTACTTGTAGCCAATAGGAGGTGTTAATACATAACCAACAATATTTAGCTATACCAAAAAAACACGAGGGAAATATGGATGAAATATGTTCATAAACCTAATGTCGACATGAAGTAGGGGATTCTATAGGTAACTTGTACACGACAAGAGGGATCTCCATAGGTGGTTGTTCCTAGAACTATGCCCTAGCTCTAGGTAGGGGAAAGAGATCAAATTTATCAATGCGGGAAGTTTGCTAACAGAAATTTGATCAAAGCAAGAAGCTTTCTTATGATTCTAATATAGTAGAAGGCTGATGATCCTCTGGATCATTCCTCCCCACTGAGAAACTTTTGGACCCCAAAATTCAACTTAATTGGTGAATAGGTGAGGGTATTTCTCCCTCACCTTTCCGGTTTCCATCCATTTAGCCTTGTTTGGATGCATGCCTTTGAACCCAACATGAAGATACTCAATATCACCCCTTCACGAAGTTCTTACTTTCCTGTCCAAAATGATGTCTTCCTGCAACTCATCAAGATACTCAGAAGCAAAATCATCAATGGAAGGCATTATGTTAGAATCATCATGATCAACAATCATAGGCGGTTCATACAATCTTAAATTCTCAACATTTACAACTGAGTAGATTTGCATATATGGAGGTAAATCCAACTAGAAAGCGTTGTTACCAAATTTTTCCAATATTTGGAATGGACCATACCGTATAGGTTTCAATTTTTTACCTTCACCTGTCAGTCTTTCCTTGCTGATGTGAAGCCAAACTGAATCACCAACTTTTAACTTGTGATCAGTTCTATTTATATCATGCCTAACTTTGTACTTCACCTGAATTTTCTCCAATTGTTCATGGACATACTGATGAACCTGTTGTATTCTCTGCACAAATCTTTTAGCCTTGTCAGAATCACTTACACCATTAACAACAGTTTCATGTCCATAATATATATCTAATGGAGAATTAGGCAGATATCCATAAGAAGTCTCAAATGGAGACTTCAAAGTATAAGAATGTAAGGCACGATTATAAGCATGTTACACATAATAAAGATGTGCATCCCACAATTTAGGATGTTTGCTACTATAGCCCCTAAGTAATTGTACCACTGTGCGGTTTACAACCTCTGTTTGACCATCGGTCTATGGATGAAAAGTAGTGCTCTTTTTCAATTTTGTGTCCATTAACCCCCACAATGTTGACCAAAATTCCCCAAGAAATCTAGAATCCCGATCAGATATAATTGAAGTAGGTAAACCAAAATGAACCCAAACAAAATAAAAAAACAAATGTGCAGTTCCCTCACAAGTTATTTGTTTAGTACATGGAACCAACACACACATTTTGCTAAATCTGTCCACTACCACATATAAGTAATCATGTTTCTTCTGTGTCATGGGAAAACCTCCTACAAAGTTCATGGAAACACTTTCCCAAGGCCTTGTTGGAACAAGAAGAGGAGTGTAAAGTCCTAATTTCCTGTTACTTGGCTTGCTTGTGGCACAAAGAACACATCCCTTAATATACTTGCTTACATGTTCATGCATTCTAGGCCAATAACAATATTTCTGTAAATGTGCAACTGTCTTACTAATACCAAAATGCCCTGAAATAAGAGAAGTATGTGCTTCCCTAATCATATGCACACGCTCATTTTTTGGAATACAAAGTTTACCAGAATGATATAACAATCCTTCATGCAAATGATAATATTTTTCTCCTACTTATTTCTCACTTACTAGATCCTCATACACTTCTCTAAAATCAACATCATTTACATATTGTTCCTTGTAACTAACATGAGCCAAAGAACTGTGCTGCAAAAGAATAGATGCTACTACCACTGGTGGTCTAGATAACATATCGGCAACCTTGTTTTGAATACCTTTTTTATACCTAATTACAAGATGAAATTGTTGCAAAAATCCCATCCACCTGAAATGTCTAGACTGTTGTAATTTGGTTTGTGTTTGTAAGTATTGAAGTGGTTGATGGTCAGTACGTATAATTGTTTCTTTTCCCATTAAATAATTCTTCCACTTTTTAACACTTTGAACCAAAGCATACAACTCTTTATCATAAGTTGGATAGTTTCTTACCGCACTTGTAAAGGTTTATGAAAGGTAACAAATTGGTCGTTTGTTCTGCATCAAAACTACCCCCATTGCGTAGTCACTAGCATCTGTCTCAATCTCAAATGAATGTTGTAAATCCGGAAGTGCCAAGATCGGAGTAGTACTTATCTTCTCTTTCAGTGTATCAAAGGCTTTTTGTTGTTTTCCTCCCCACTGAAAGACTTGTTTAATACTTGTCAAAGCATGCAAAGGATATGCAATATATGAGAAGTTAGCAATAAATTTTCTCCAGTACTGAACTGCACCTAGAAAAATTCTAACTTCCGTCACATTAGTGGGTCTAGGCCATTTCACAATAACCTCTATTTTTGCAGGATCAATTCTCAATTCTCCATTTCCTACAATATAACCCAAGTAAATTAAAGATTTTTTCCAAATTCACATTTTGACATCTTCAAATACAATTTCTCTTTCCTTAGTGCATCTAAGACTTTCTGGATGTGTTTAACATATTCATCCCATGACTTACTGAAAATAAGAATATCATCTAAGTAGACAATAATGAAATTATCAATAAATGGTCTAAAAATTTCATTCATAACTCTCATGAATGTTGTTGTTACATTGCACAAACCAAAAGGCATCACTAACCATTCAAACAATCCCTGTTTCATTTTAAAAGCAATTTTCCAAACATCACCTTCTGCAATTCTTACTTGGTGATAACCACTTCTTAAGTCTAACTTAGTGAAATAAATTGCATTCTTTAATTGATCCAGTAAATCATCTATTCTAGGAAGAGGGTAATGATTCTTTATAGTAATATTGTTTAAAGCACATAAATCAAAACACATTCGCCAAGCGCCATCCTTCTTAGGAACCAATATAATTGGCGAACCACACGGGGATGTACTTGGATGAATTATACCTTGAGCCAAAATTTCCATTACCTGTCTCTTGATTTCCTCATTCTCTACTATTGACAACCTGTACATTCCGATATTGGGAAGAGGTGCATCCTGAAGCAACTGTATCTCATGTTGAACCCCTCTTTTGGGAGGTAGACCTTGTGGATCCTGAAAAACATCATCAAAATGAGAAACATTTTTTACCAATTCATCCTTATGTTTCAGATCAAAAGTCTCAAAAGTCATCTCATGTTCTTTTTCTTTGGCTTTGACCACCATGAGCACAAAATTTTTTCTTGAGTTTACAAGCCTTTTCATTTGACCTGCAGTTACCAAGGATAGATTATAAGAAAATATTTATTTTCATCCTTATAGAAGATTGCTTTACGATCATACAAATAAGGACTTCCCAAAACCACCCCACAAATATCCAAAGGAACTACATCCAATTCAACCTCATCTATAAACTTGTCTGTAATGGTAAATCTGAAAGTACAAGTTTTAGTTACCTGCAGTTTTGCATCATCACAAACCCAGCCCAAAGGATAAGGCTTAGGATGTGGTTTAGTTTTGAGTCCTAGTTTCTTAACAACCTCCTCAGAAATTAGATTAGCTTGAGATACACTATCAAAAAGAGTATTAATTTTCATATGCTTTGAAATTACTCTAATGTGGAAAAGCTCATTTCTTTTCTTATCATCAGGTATAGTTTGTTTACTAGAAGAAGATGAAACATTTGTATTGCTATTGTTGGAAATTGAAATAGTTGATTTACCTTGAAAACTCATAGCTGTGATTTTGGTTTCATCACCTGAATCAGAACCAAGATCATGCACTACAATGTTTGTTTTCTTTTCTTTTCCTTTCTTAACCATCCATTTAGGATTCTTTTCGGGATGTAATTTCCAACATTTAGACTCATCATGGTTCTTTTTACAATGATTACAAAATGGTTTTTCATCTTCCTTCTTAACAGTAGAGTTTGTTCTATGCTTACCCTTTCCTTTTCCTTGTTCTTTCGAACCTTTTCCTTCAGATTGCTTGTTCTTTTGATTAAAAGAAGAGAAAGAGGACTCCTTTTTCATTTTCCCTCGTGCTTCCAAATGGGTTGCTTGAACACATACTGCATCAAGATTAGTAGGACCTAAAACAAGTATCATATGCCTTAGATAACTATGTAATCCACCAATATATTTGAGCAGTGTTTCTTCTGTGTTTAGAGAAATTCCCAGAATTAGAGCCCTTTTCATAAATTCCTGTGTATTCTTGAACACTTTGTCCCTTATTTTGTCTTAATGTTTGCCAATCCATCATAGCTTGTTGCTTATAACCAAGAGGATAAAATTGTTGCCTAAGATTTGAAACAAATTCAAACCAAGAAGTGATTTCTTTACCTTTGGTTTCTTCCACTTCCTGAAGCTTACTCTCCCACCAAATGAGTGTTGTGTCACCCATCCAAAGAGTGGCCAAATGAATCTTTGCTTCATCATCAACAATTCTCTGAACCCTACAATATACTTCTATCTGCTTGACCCAGTTATCCAACTTCTCTGCATTTAGCTCTCCAGTATACATAGGCAATTCAAACTTGATATCTAACTTTAATAAAGGAAAATCATATTTTAAAGAGTCTCTTTTTGGAATATCAGAACTAGAGCTTTCTTCTTTCTTACCTTCTCTAGTTCCCTTTTCCATTTTTCTATCTTGGTACATTTCTTCCACCATTTCCTTCATCTGTAGGAATGATTGACGAAATTTTTCTTCCTCTCGATCCGCCATTGTAGGACTTCGAGATCATCTGGTACCAATTTTGGGATCTCCTTCAACTAAATCTCCTTCACCCTTCTTAGATCGAAACCTTATTAACATCCAACACACAACTTTCAATCCAAAAATAGTTAATCTGAAATAAAAATTAGTCAAAACCAGCTCTGATACCAATTATCTGAAAATCAATTTTAACTAGCAATTGTGCTCACACATTTCTTTACTTTGTAATGATTTTCGATGTAAAAATTGAGCATTATATCCTTTTGTATTTTTAATAAAATAATTAAAATTGAAAGTACTATGTAAAAATAGAAGATAAAGAGATGAATCACCAACAATTTAACACAAGAAATAATAACGGAGTTTGGCACTTGTGGCCTACGTCTCCGGGTCTGGTTGAATGGAACCAATCTATTAAAATCTTGAAAATAAATCTTTACAAATATTTCTACAACAATATCGATCTTCTCATCACATTCCTCTGCCAAAAATAATAGTAGTCACTTTTTACTTCATCTCAAAATTCCCTCCCTAGCTCAAGTTATGAGCATTTCAATATTTTACACAGACCCGAATGCTATTCAAATAAAATAACACTCCTTTTATAATGTTTCTAAGCCCCCTAGCATACCGGCTGGGTGCTTATCCTTTTACACGGCCCACCCGGGTTCCATTCTCCTACTCATGCATTTTCCTTATCTCTTAGGGAACAATATCCCACATTTGGCGCAGATTAAAGTGGAGGAGGTTTTAAAAGGTGGGGTGGTGTAAGTTCTAAGTGGCTTAAAGGCCACCTAAACCGCTTGAGATGTGGACGCTTTGTTGGAGGATAAGGATGGATATGTATGGACATATTTTTTAGGTGCCTTGAATAATGCTTATGGAGGTTAAGCCAAATATAATGCGTGGAATATGGTTTCAATTAAAAGGTGTGGAATATGGATATTTAAATAAAATGAGTGGAATATGGTAATTGCATAGTTTAAAATGGCATATCAATTAGTCCCACATGCATAGCACAAATGCAATTAGAGGCATATATATACACAAGTTGGTATAGTGATAAAATGAGAAGGAGGCCAAGACACCCCTCCATAATCGAGTGTGTCGAACCTGGCTGAGGGCCCCCAGCCAGTAAATAGTGGGGTGCATTTGTCCAAGAATGAGTGTCCAAGACCGGCATTCCCAAAAACCACTTCCACTTTAATCTGTGCCAAATGTGGGATATTGTTCCCTAAGAGATAAGGCAAATGCATGGGGAGGAGAATGGAACCCGGGTGGGCCGTGTAAAAGGATAAGTGCCCAGCCGGTATGCTAGGGGGCTTAGAAACATTATAAAAGGAGTGTTATTTTATTTGAATAGCATTTGGGTCTGTGTAAAATATTGAAATGCTCATAACTTGAGCTAGGGAGGGAATTTTGAGATGAAGTAAAAAGTGACTACTGTTATTTTTGGCAGAGGAACGTGATGAGAAGATCATATTGTTGTAGAAATATTTTTAAAGATTTATTTTCAAGATTTTAATAGATCAGTCCCATTCAACCGGACCCAGAGACGTAGGCCACAAGCGTCAAACTCCGTTATAAATTCTTGTGTCAAATTTTTGGTGATTCATCTCTTTATCTTATATTTTTACACAGTAATTTCAGTTTTAATTCTTTTATTAAAAATACAAAAGGATATAATGCTCAATTTTTACATCGAAAATCAATACAAAGCAAAGAAATGTGTGTGCACAATTGCTAGTTAAAATTGATTTTCAGATCAGCTGATCAATGTGGGGAGCCTTGTTTGCCATGATAAAAGAGTAGCCATCCTTTGAGGGTATGATCTATTTTTTACTTTTTCTTTGGGATTTTTGACTTTTTTTTTAGATGGTAGGATAATATATGCATGATAGTTGTCCTTTGGGGAGCAAACTATAATTATTATATGCTTTTTATGAACAATTGTCCTTTGATGGATCAATATGTTTTTGGATAAGATAACATGAGACAGGAGCATCCATAATTTTTGCTTTTTTTTATTTTGTATTTCATGGGGAAGTGCTAGGTATAATTAGGTAGACCACTTAGGAGGGGACGATGAACGCACAAGTGACACCCTTGGAACCTTTATGTGGTTTCAATAGGTAGATAGGAGGGTGATGGATGTAATTATCACGGAGTTCTCACAAAAAAGGAAGAACCTATCCATAAGAACAATGCTATGGACAAAGCCATGGTGCCCATATTTAAAATCATGACTAGAAAAGTTATGGCAGACCACATAATTCTAAATCATTATAGTGATAGATGGAAGAGGTTCATGATGGAGAATGATTTAAGGATGTAACTAAGTGCTCATTGGTAGGTATGTTAATAGTATAATGGTCATAAGTTAAATGCATTAAGAGGTTCTGTCATTAGCTTACCATCAAAGGAATCCAAATGAGAGAACCCAGACCCATACTTATGTGTGATAATGTAAGGTCTAATCCAATTGGGAGCAAACTTCCCACGTTGACTCCTTTATAGAGTGTGAGCAAAAGATAGGATAAAGTCTTAGGGAGTAAGATAGGATACGATGATATAAATGAGAGAATATAAAAACCATGCGCTATCATTGAGGAAGTGAAGAAAATATGGCTCCCCAAAGGAAGGGACGCGTATGGCCAAAACAATGGCCTTAAAATGAAAAAAATGGTCCCTCAAGGGAGAGACGAATATGGCCACAAAAGTGGGTTGTAAAAGGAGATGAAGATTTGGACAAGATTAATTTAGATTTAAGATTGGATGATATTAAATAAGGTGATGTCAAAAGTGAATTCCCCCAGCATCAAGGGAGTTGTGTGGACAGATAAGAGATGAATTAAAGTGGAAAGGATGCTAAGGAAGATGGAAGGATGTCCCCTAGCAAGGGAGATTATATTACATGCAAATGAGTTAGTGGATGTCAAAGGAGTCTAGATAGGATTGTTTTGGATTTTGATTGGATAAATGGTCGGAGACCACAAGGGTGATTGGAAAGATGAAAAGTATCGACGAACAATGAAGGACCTTCCATAGGAGATATTTTTAGGGATGATGTGGATGGAGAAATAGTGGGAAACCTGACAGATGGGATATAATTTGGATTAAATGTAGGTAAAGAAGGATGTTCCCCCTGAATGAGGAAATCATCCTTCTCAATAAGGTTATGTATGATTATCTAAAAGGCCTTACGATTTTAAATTTCATGGCCCAGGGTACGATGATAAGTGTAAATGCAATTGGGATTGAACCACGATGGCTTTGGAATATGGGGATTAAAATATTTGATGGGAGGAAGCGTGATGGGAGATATTCGAATTAAATGTTTAAGGATATTTGTGTAGGACCCAATCGAAGTGTCATGGGGAAGGAAACTCTTGTGGGTTTTTATAAAATATTCTGGCTCGAAGTTAGGGGAAGAAATGCACATGGATCGTATGGGTGAATTAGATGTCTTAAAAGATGAATCAACTTTGAGAAGAGGGTTAGATTTTTTGGATAGGGATTTATCATTATGAGGTGTATTAGATGAAGGGACTGGCCTTAAAATAGATTTTGTAATATTGGATTGCTAAAAAGAGGGAAGACCTGACTTCTTACGAGGATGTGCATGAGACTTTTGGGGATGCTTACCAAGATTTGTAGATTTTGATCGAGACGGTTTACTCTTGCTAGGGATGGAAATAATTTCAATTGGAGGATCCGAAGGTGGTGGTGTAGGGGTGGATATCAATGGAGAGAGAGATGTTTGTATGGGGTCTATGGATCGTATTAATGTAAAAATAGTTGATTTTTGAATCCCCTTTGTGTTTGCCTCAGGTGGAGGTGTTTGTTCTATAAAATCTTCAAGGGGTGTCATCAAGAGAGTTGCAAATTGAAAGGATTTGGTCAGTGTGATTGAAGGATTAAGTAAATAATATTTGGATAAAATGAGTGATGTGGCCATGGGCAAGGATATAGGTATAGGTGACGAAGATGTCAAGGTAGGGGTAAGTGGATTTGCTGATATGACAGATATAGGGGTAGTTAGGATGGATAGGGAGGTGGGAATAATTGATATATTTGGAGATGTAAGTGATGTGGTTATGGGTATGTTTGATGTATATGTGGTTAAGGGGTTGAATATGACAAGTTGGGGCATGATATGTGTGGATGAAGTGGTATATATAAACGTAGTTGATGTGGATGTGGTAAAGGTAGTTGGTATGGTTGGTATGGAAAAAAGTAAGGAAGGGGGAATTAGGATTGACTCTAAGGATGCTATAATGGGTAAAGGTGGAAGGGATTTAGGTAAGGTAGTCAAATATAATGAAGGGGTTGTGGAAACTGATGGAGTAGATATGATAGGTAATGTAGTAAATGTAGGAGTAATATCAGTGTAAAAGTAGGTGGGAATGGTTGTTTCATAAATGTTTCAATGGTTAATAATGATATGTTTTTGAATGGAGTTGATGTTCTAGGTGTGGATGTATGGATAGGTTTTTTTGATGTAGATGTGGGTGAAGGAACAAATGTGAGAGATGTAGGGATATGTGTGTATATCAACTGGGTTGAGATAGGTGCTAAGGATGAATCTAATGTGATAGATTGGGGCATGATTGAAGTGAATGAAGTGGGTAGTATAGTCAAATTTTATGTGGATGTGGAAACAATAGGAGCGGGTATAGGTATAGGATAAGTAGTAAAAGTTGATATAGGTGTGATAGTTGTGGATATAATAAGTTCTGAATAAGGAGTGTGAATAATCTCTAAAGTAGGGACATGTAGTTTCTGTGATGAGATGAGATATTGATTGATGGTGTTAATAGTGTAAGCATTTGATAGTTGAGATGTAAAAGGGGCGGCTTGATTTGTTGGTGGTTGATTAGGAAAAGGTTGCGTAATTATGTCAAGGCATTGGATAGGTGAAGTGGTGTAGCTGTCCATTTGGATATCCCCTATATTTATAAGTTGTTGGATACGATATTTGAAGGAACGACATTCTCAATGTTGTGACCTTTGACTTGATTATATTTACAATAGTGGGATTCATGATACCCAATAGGCTTGGGTCATGAGTTGTCCATGGGTCATATGGGAGGAAGTTGGATGGAGTGTACTATCATCAACTTGTCAAATACAAAACTATAGGATTCCCCCAAGGGGGTATAGTTAGGAAATGGTCTAGGGGCTTGTTGAGGCCACGTGCTAGATGTAGGTGCGGATGAGGACTTAACAACCAAGGCATTGGCCGAACCCTTAAATGTGTCGTTATGTACATATGGTTTAGTAAATTCAATTTTAGGTTTGGTCGATCTGATTTTAAGATGACCTTGCTCAATGAAACATGTTTCGAGTTTATGAGCCATGGTGAAGGCTTCGTCAAAGGTTAAAAACAATTTGATTTTAAAGGTAGATGATATATGCTTCACACATGAATGCGAGAATATCTTGATGAGTTCAATTTGTAGAAGAGAGAAGGATAGCTAGTTTATAATGTCACACTATCGTGAGACAAAGTCCACGATGGACTCGTCTTCAAACTGTTAGATGGCATATAGGTTAGTGATAGTGATTTTTTGTGCAATGTTGATCGAAAAGTGTTCTAAGAACAACTGTGTGATTTGGGTTAAGGAAAATATTTAGTATTGAGTTATACTATTATACCAGTGTAACGCAGGACTGACCAAGGACATGGGGAAAGTGTGAAGCATTAGGTATTGATCATGTTCAATAAGATAACATGCATGCTTGAATGCACGAAGATGTTGTTGGGGATCTTCCTTGCTGTTGGAATTAATGAACTTAGGAATCTCCCAATGAGGAGGTTAATGTTTGATAGGAAACGATGGATGAATTGGTTTTTATGATAAAGTAACCTTGGGTGCCAAGGTAATGGCTTCTATACTAGCCATTTTATTTATAAAAGCATGAATAGGATCATTCGATGTAATGATAGGTTGGGATTGGAATTGTTATGTGGCATGAAATGTAGCTTGATAAGGAGGTTGATAAGCTCGTGGGTTTGATGTTTTTAGAATCGTTTGATAAGGTGGTTGATTGATTTTTGGATGTGCGAGCATTTGGGGAATCATTTGATAAGGATTAATATATTTCATGGGTTGAGATTGGGTAAGTTGTTGCATAGGTTGATGTTGAGAAATAGAGATGTGGTTTGATTTTTGAGATTGGGTAGATTGTTGTGGTAAATGATAAGTGGGGATATGAGTGTTAAGAGATTGAGATGGTTAGAGCATATGGTGGGTAAGAATGTAAGTGTGAAGAGGTTGAGATGGTTGGATAGGCATACTAGTAGCGGATGGAATAGAGTTGAAAAAAATAGACATGGGGGGAATATGATCCACCGACTGAGTATATTGATAGGATAGAAGTATTATGGGGGATTTACAGAATAATAAATCATATATGGTTACAAGGAGGTCTAAGAGTTTTGAAAGGAATGGGATACAAACGTGTAGTTGGTCTAGAAAGGTTAGACTGATGAGAGATACGAGGATTGGTTTCAAGATAGGGACAATTTTGGATAACATGTTCCTCATGAAGTGAGACCATGGAGACAAGGGGTTGGGTAACCGAATGTGTGGACTCAAGTGTGGAATCTTGTTGGGAGAGATCATTAGGATAATGGATTTCATTAGATGGAGTAGATTGTTGTTTTGTTTCGATAGTGACAACAGGAATGAAATAGATGAACATTTCTTTATGTAATTTATTAACAAACAAATCAAGCAAAAAGTTTATTATCATCATGATTAATTAGAAGATATGAAAAGAAAAGAATAGTGGATAATGAAGGTATCTAAGGAAAAAAATTCTAAGGTTGGTTTCTAGTAGTTTTGTCTAGGGATAGTCTCAAGTGAATTCCTGTTGGGTGATGAAATCCCAACAGTCAATTGGGTAAGGAGATGTTTTGATGTGTTATTTAGATGCATGAGTTTTAGGTTGTGTGTGATAGGACGTGAGATGCAGAAGGTTAAACCCCTATTTAAGCTATGTGAGCAAGCAAGATGTATGGGGTTCTTTTTAGACAAAATCCCAAATGTGAAGTTTGATGTAGAAAATCACCTAGAAAAGGGAAATCACAATACACAAAGAGAAAATTAGGAAAAATGAGAAATACATGGATAGTGATTTTCCTTTTTATCTAACTGCACATGATAATTACGTGTTTAGAAGTGGTAATCAATGACCAAGAACGTCTGGGTAACCTAAAATTGCACCATGCAAAATGAAAAAAAGATTTGGTGAAAGGGATTTACAGCATGTTATGTTTCAATAATTGATCTTTGATGATGTAATTTTGTGGTCACAACGTTGTGGAGTTCACCTAGTAGTACTGGGTATCACAAAAAGAGTCGTCAGAGAGACTATGATCATACAAAAATCTAGTACTACACAGTGGATGTCGTAATAAGAGTGTTTAGAGTGGTTGATAGCATCCAAGAAACCTACATAATATTGTGCAAATTGTGAGTAAGGATCAACGACACGGAAAAGTTAAACATAAGGAATTTTTTTTGTTTACCGGGGTCTGGGTGGCTTCCAGTGTGCAAAAGATGGCTTAGAACATGAAATATTTGGCTAGCAAGATCGTGTTGGTGAAATGTTTATGAAAAGGTCCTACAAGATAAAGATTATAATTTTTTTGTAAGACTGAATACCTCCGCTGTGATCCACAAATATCTGGATCTAGTGATGGATTTTCTTCTTCTAAACACTTAGCATTGAGGAGGTTAAAGACATGATGATCATTGTAAATTCATTATTACTATAACCTGCATACACACCACAAGACACTACACAACAAAAGCACTTCCCATGGCATAAAGGTTAACCAAATGACGTCATAAGGCACCGAAAAGGAGATAATAATAGTAAACAAAGAATGGATAAAACCACTAATTAGGAAATAAACGGTAACAGGGCATGGGTAAGTCCTATAGGGCATGCCAAAATGTTGATCGATTTTTCTTTGTCCCTGTCTAGATTAGTGAGCTAGATAATAAAGAAATCAAACAACCTTAAAGATGGAAGGGTTTAAGGTACCTTGAGAGAAGATGGTGACAAATGGTCAGGCGCAAAGTGAATGTCCTCGCTGCGAGCTGGATAGACCTGTGAAACAGAGGAAAGTGGGAGAAAAATGGATTAGATGGTATATGCGGGGGTTGTCCAATGAAGTCGGTTCCAAGAAGTGTTAACTCATTTCTCGGATGTCAACCCTCGTTAGATAAGAGAAAATGATATAAATGAAAGATAGATAGAAAACATGCAGAAACTGATACATAACATAACCTGAAAATGATGATGTATAAAGGAGTTACTGATCTAACCAAAATAAAAGCAAACCAAACTAAGAAAACCACAAGGGCATGAGGATGATACTATGGTGATACAAATGGAACCACAAGGGCATTGTGATGATATGATGAAAAGTGGGGAGCTATAATATTATAGGTTTGTTATGACTTCTCACTTGTTTGAAAGAGGGGGCAAGGCCCATATTTATAGCCTAGATATGGGGTTAATTTAGGGGTTATCAGGTAATATGGGTTTGAAAGAGCAACCTTGATTAGGTGAGTGGGGGGGACATGATTTGAGTGATTAGGTGCAATAATGGATTTGATGTGGATTATTTTGCATTATTTAATTTGTGAATGGGGTGCATGATTTGAATGATTTTGGAGTATTTAATTATTAGGTGGGGTGGTATGAGTTAGTTTAGAATAGTTAATTATTAATTGGATATTAGCATATAATTAGATTTAGGGATTTAAAGGGGATCAATTAACCAATTAATATTGATTAATTGAATATGTAGTTTTGATGGGAAATTGGATTTATTCAAATTTAGGGGGGAAAGGGGATTCAAATAGGTAATCCTAATGAAGGAGCAAAACCGCGGGGTGAAGGGGAGAAATGATACCAAAAACTGGTGTCTACACCCATCCATATTGATATTTATTCCTATTAATTAATTAATACCCTTCATCTTTCCCTAACCAACCTGCTATTTAGGATGCTTTTATCCTAAATTCATCTGTTTTCTTTTCTAAGATTTTCTCCCATCTATTTTTACACCCTAACTACCTACAATTCATCCCCAAGAAATCTAATCTCACCTACATGCTTTAAAGCATTCAACCAATCCTGAAAAACACAAAATCACACCAAAATCACAAAATCTTTCCCATTGGGGAAAACTTCTCCACAATTGGTGCCAACCCACCCCAGTCATCGTCGACCCTATAAAACTAAATCCTTCCTTTCTAATTTTTAATCTAAATCAGATGCATGCAAACATCCGAACTCCCTTACGACCTGTGAACTGTCTCTCTCACGTGAACGCTTCTGTAACAATAAAAAAATATCTTAGACATCATTTTAGTGTGCTTACACTGCTTATGATCATCTTTCATGAGACTTATCAGTATCTTTGTGTATATTTATTGAGATTTTTATCAAATTATCTTTGTATCACTCATATCTAATCTTTTGCAGGTTCAGATCATCCTCAGCAACATTCACAGATTCTCCAGCAACCTTCTCTTCTATTATGTTTTCTTGCAAGTTGCCTTTCTCATCCATTCATCCTCGGATTCATCTAATTCTACTACAGTCACCACTGACCTTGTTAGATCACCATAGACCCTGTCCAAGTTTATCAAACATACCTCATCTACTGTTGTTTCCAAACATTTCCTGGATTTTTCTACCCCTGGTCCCTTCTTGCAGACTACTCACAACATACACAGATCCCTAACATCCTCAGTTGGCATTCAAACTCTCCAAGTTTGCATAATTATCCTACAATCTAGATATGCCTTCCAAGGTCGTTGTTGACTTTTCTATGCACAATCTAGGTCATCATCGACCCAAATCAGGTAACAGTCAATTTATAGTTATTGCAATCTAATCTTATTTTAGATCAATCTATGTCATTTTACAAATTCAACAATATTCTTGTTTCTGTAATTTCATCTCTTACATCGCTATTTCTAAACAAATGGGGATTGACATCCATGAAACGAAGCTAAACACTTCTTGGAACCACATTGTTGGTAAACCCCCGCATATATCTATCTAATCCATCTTCGTTCCATTTTTGCGGGTATATCAAGTTACATAAAGAATCACCCCTTATTTTCTCGTATTCATCACATCACATCTAAGGTAACATAAACCCTCCAACATTTCTTAGTTGCTAGTTGCTTTTATCACTAGTTCATTCATTTGATCGGTGAGGAAGTTTATTGTCCAAAATTTTCTGGCACACTTGGTGGGATCACCCTTTAGGTGATCTCTTACATTTATTTCTTTTATATTTGCTTTGTCTATCTTCCACTAACACTACAGTGTGAGGCTCTGCTTTATTGTTTTCTCGTGTTGGGTCCATGGCTTGGATCACTCATTGCTCAAGAAGTGCAGACAAATAGGAAAAGCGTTATCCAGGTATGCCTTGCTTTTTCCCTATTTTCACCTATTTTCATCGTAATGTCCAGTTCTTGTCGGTATCCTCATCGAAGACAACACTTCATTTTGGGTTTAAAAATAAAGTTCTTTTTACATCATGTTTTCTCATATAGCTTAATTAGGGGTCCAACTTACTACATATCACATCTTATCACACAAGACCTAAAACAAATAAATCAAATCACACAACAAAACACTTCCTTTCCCGGTAGACTGACTGGGATTTGATAACTCAATAGGAAGCCACCTCATACATTCCCTAGCCACAGCTTACCCGAAACCAGACATAGTTTTCCTTCTTCTAGGTCCTTTGTTATCCATCCTCCTTTTCTTTTTCACATTCTTAATCAAAACATAAAAGGAATTGTTTTCTTGACTTGTCTATTTAAAATGGAACAAAACTTCTCCTTGAATAGTTCTCAATAGTCCTCCATGACCTCATCCAAATCCTTGGTTTCTTATATACCTTCTTCTATCCCCATCTATGTTACCTTTAACTTAGATATGCTACTTCTCGACCACATCGACCAGTAGCTTCCACCCCATCCCCACCATCTTCTATCATCTATGCTTCATCTAGCATGATCATGCCTATCCATCCTATTAACATTCCTCTTTATCTTGTATCAAACCTTGTCCAATCCCCATTATCCTATCATGATCTTACTTCTCCCCATCATATATCTCCTCAATCAATCCAACCTTCACCATCTGATATCTTCAGATAATCCTTTCCTAACCTACCACTAGTAAATTAATTTTCATCCTCTACACCATATCAATTCAACCCACTTTCAATCAACACCATACATCAGACACCTCCCTCCACATCTATCTCATCTACCTTATCATCCACTCTTATTCTAGATATTGTACCTACGCCTCCTTCAGGATCTATCCTCACATCAACCATACCCACAATCCAGTTACCTACCACCTTAACTTCCACTGCCTCTCTTTCATCTACATCCAGTCCTACTTTGACCACATCTACATTAACCTTGATTGCACCCACCTCTTTATCCATGCCTATCATTCCTAAAATATTGACCACATCTCTTCTGAGAACACCCATCATTACTCTTATATCTGCCACATCCAAAAATCCACCCAGGTATATCTTGACATCCTTATCACATCTTTCGTTACCCATGCCTACATCATCTATTTCATCCCAATCTTCTACATATACCATCCCCATATCTACATCCCCCATCACATATTCTCAATGCACATCTACATCCATAATTCCTTTTGAGACAAACACAAAAGGAATTCATACCTCTACTACAGAGCCCTTCATTTCTACACCAATTCATCCACCATCTATATCACATCCTTCTCACATAGACCTCATTAATCAGATTATCTAAACACTCGTTTCTATTTCTATAACCATGCCTAGTCCCATTATTCATTCCACATCACCATCTACCTCATTTGACTCTACTCCTCCATCCACATCTATTCCACCTTTTTCAGTTATACTATCTCTAGATCCTATACCGGTTCCTCTTTACATGATTTTTTCCTTACCTACCATATCGACCATTATGACCCCATCTCCATTATCTCCTTTTTCATCCACACCACCTACATCATTTGAACGATATTGGAAATCACTTCAACTTGCAGCCACCATAGGTGACCCTCCCATCTCATCCACATTACTATAAATTTCCACATCGAACCAATCCACATCCTCCTTCCAAAAAATCATGCAAAAATTACTCTTGTCATCCGCCACAAAACTACCTTCTTATCCTCCTGTGGAAAACATTATCATCCCTACCAAGGCCACTCCTCAAAAATTTAAATACAAAAACCTTGGCATCCTCCCAAAATGATCTACATTCCTCCTATCAAGACAAAATCTACATCCTCTATATTGGGTTGACATCCATCTATCTTAGGACCCCCTCCTCCATCATGACTAATCAAATAATCCAAATCCAAAATATTTCATTCCCTTGTAGGACCACCACACTTATGAAAGACACCTCCACCTATCAATCATCCAATCCTAAATCATCCACCACTACGTCTTCTATACCTCGATGCAATCCACCTTCATCCTCACCATCCACACAATCTCACAAGACCTCTCCTGGTACATACATTGAATCATATGCGGAGGTCCTCCAGCATCTACTTCAGACTTCTACCATCACGCTCCCACTGATCAGGGCCTTTGACCCAAACCATTTAAATCCCCCATGGTTTGATTCTCATTTTATTTTTTCCTATCATCGTACTCTGAGTCATGACATTGAGCATTGTAAGGCCCTTCAAACTATCATCCATAATCTTATTGAGTGAGAGGATCTCCTTGATAAGTCTCTTTCTCCATCTACCACCGTATCCATAGCCCATCTAAATTCTAATACGTCGCCTCCATCCATTCAGCCTCTTCTTCTACCCACATATTCTATTATCCCTCCTCCACACATCATTTCTCCTCATGAGGGTCCTCCTTTATTCATTGATAATGTTGGCCTTGCTATGCCATCCTCCTGACATCCATTTTGTATCTTCTGAAATCCATTATATTATCCACATCCCTTTCACTGTGGGAACATATTTCCCCCCATTATTGATATTTTAGCATCTTTTTTCTCTTCTTCATCGATTTATCCTCCCACATTAAGGGGACTTATTTCTAGGAATTGTCTGTTTACAGATTAGTTCCTTTCCACATTCGGCATCATCTTATCTCATTTATCTCGGATTATCTGATTGTACTTTTCATTTCCTCCTCTTACAACCAATTTCGTGGCAATACCTATGTTTCCCTTTGGTAGCACCATGGTTTTGTCTAAAATTTTCCATTTAAGGCACATATTTAATGATATTTTATTCATCTCATCTGGTCTTGGTTAATCTTGTCTATCTCTAGGGGGACAATCTATTTGTCTTAAAGGCATATCTTCGCTTCCTTAATGAGAAGTGTTTATCCTTATTCTTTTTTATTCATCTCATACCATATTCCTAACCTGACGCTAAGGTTGGTGGCCTCGTAAATTTATTAGAATGTCACTACTCTAGAAAGGAGTTAACATGGAAATTTTTCCCCTAACTTGATTGGACCATACATTATTACATATAAGTATGGTTTAGGAGCCTATCGTTTGGCCTCCCTTGATGGTAAACTGGAAGTGGAACCACTTAACGTATTACACATGTGACCATTATATTGTTATCACGTTTACCAAATGTGCCCTTAGTCATACCCCTTGATCATTCCTCCACCCCTTCCATCTCTCATTGTGATGATTTGGAACTATGTGGTATTATGTCACTTCCTATATGTGACCTTAAGTATGGGCACCACGACTCTTCCCATAACATATTCCTTATGGATAGGTTCTCCCCTTTTGTTAGAACTCCATGATCATTACATCCATCATCCTCTTATTCACCTATTGGAACCATGCAAAGGGTCTAGGATTGTCTCTTGTACATCTATTTTCCCATTCTAAGTTATCTACTTAGCTAGTCCAAGCTCTCCCCCATGTAAAATCAAATTTCATGGATGCTCTTGTCAAAAATTAAATTTATCAAAAATAGAATAATCCCTCAAAGGATAGTTGTTCATGTAAAAAAAAAAGAAAAAAAGAGAAATCAAAATCATGAAATCAAATAAATAGACTGGTCCCTTGAAGGACAGCTATCATATATTATTCTTGCCATCTATATATTATATAAAGTAGACCATAACTTTGAAGGATGGCTACTCCTTATGGCATTTGAAGGCTTCCTGCATTGATCAGCCTTCCATTTTATTAGCATCCTAAGAAATATTCTCTGATTGATTAGCTTTCTTCTGGCAGACTTCCTGCATTTATCAGTTTGGTCTTTCCCCTTTCCAGAGTTGGGGCATAGTTTTAGGGAACACAACTTTTAGAGAACCCTCTTTCCCCTGTAGAAATACATATTAAAACCCTTTGTCATGTCAACATTAGGTTTATGAGATCATCTCATCCATTTTTTCCTTATGATATTTTAAACAACTATCATTAGTTATTTGCTATCATTTTTTTTGGTTGCATGTGCCTTGCATTACCCGGATCCTCTTTTTATTTACCTCCAATGCATTTGGAGGTGCCTCTTCTTTGTACACTCCTCGTTATAACATAGTGCTAGGTCACCACCATTGCAAGGCATTTTATCCTACTCCTATCACATATGTCTTTCAGCACATCTTTCTTCATCTCAATCACCTATATGCTATTTATCTATCTTACAACACATTTATTCCTACCCACATCCATCATTAATCACATTCATTCCTAATTTGTTTTCATCACATCTTACCCATATACATTTCAATCATCCTGATCAAATTTAAACACAAAACATATATCCCTAATTCTCATCACACATATATAACACCATTCTATTAATACACATACACATTTAAAATAACCATATAATCATACATTTATTTAAATCTGTCGCTTGGGCAGATCTATGGATAAACGAGCCAACAGTGTGCAGGGCATAGCCCTTCTTTGAGTCAGCAAAGCAAAACTAGTTTATTGCTATTCTACTAGTAGGAATCTTATGCAAGTCTCACAGATTCTGCCTTCGGGGGTTTGGGATCTCATCCCAGTAGGGGTGTTTCTGACTGCAAAAATAAAGGAAAGGAAGAGGGGATGAAGAAAGAGCAGGTCCGAAGGAAGAAAAGAAATGAATTCCAAAGCAGAAGGGTCAGAAGGTTTATGTTTTGGGATTGGTAGTAAACAGAGCCAAACCTACTTGCATAAACGAGCAAAGCAATACTGATGATGAATAAATGACAATAAAATAGAAACAGATTCAACAGATTAAACACATAGATCAGACATAAGAAAGATCTAATGCACACAACATAGGTATTCAGCACAAAGTCTAAATATTGTATTACTAATTTCTTCTGTTACAAAAAGCTCAAAGTCTTTTCTCCTCACTTCTACTTCTCATCTGAAAGATATTCACTCATGCATAATACAACAAGTATTGGGGTATTTATAGAAGAAGGAGAGAAAAGAAGGCAAAAAGGAGCCAACAACCTATTTACAAAGATATTTACAAAAGGGCGCACTTTTCATTGTGTCAGCAGGAACTTATCAGCACCTTTTGAAATGGGCGCACATATCAGCATGTCGACACCACATTATCAGCACCTTTGGAAATGGGCACACTTATCAGCATGTCGACATGAACTTATTAGCGCCCTTTGGCGCACCTTTCGGCGTGTCAGCATGAACTTCCTCACACCTTTTCATCGTGTCAGCATGAACTTGTCAGCTCCCTTTAGCGCACCATTCAGCATGTCGACAGGAATTTATCAGCGCCCTTTGGCGCACCTTTCGGTGTGTCGACATGAACTTGTCAGTGCCTTGGCGGACTCTTCATCGTGTTAGCATGAACTTATCAGCGCCGTTTGGCACACCTATCAGCCTGTCGACACCACATTATCAGCGCCTTTGGAAATGGGTACACTTATCAGCATGTCGACATGAACTTATCAGTGCCCTTTGGCGCACCTTTCGGCGTGTCAGCATGAACTTCCTCGCACCTTTTCATCGTGTCAGCATGAACTTGTCAGCGCCCTTTGGCGCACCATTCAGCATGTCGACAAGAATTTATCAGTGCCCTTTGGCGCACCTTTCGGCGTGTTGACATGAACTTGTCAGCGCTTGGCGCACTCTTCATTGTGTCAACATGAACTTATTAGCGCCCTTTGGCACACCTATCATCCTATCGACACCACATTATCAGCGCCTTTGGAAATGGGCGCACATATCAGCATGTCAACACCACATTATCAGCGCCTTTGGAAATGGGCGCACTTATCAGCATGTCGACATGAACTTATCAACGCCCTTTGGCGCACCTTTCAGCGTGTCAGCATGAACTTCCTCGTGCCTTTTCATTGTGTCAGCATGAACTTCTCAGTGCCCTTTGGCGCACCATTCAACATGTCGACAGGAATTTATCAGCACCCTTTGGCGCACTTATCAGCCTGTCGACAACACATTATTAGTGCCCTTTGGCGCAAATTTTTGAATGTCAGCACCTTTGGAAATGGGCGCACTTATCAGCATGTCGACACCACATTATCAGCGCCCTTTGGCACACCATTCATCGTGTCAACACGACAATGTCAGCGCCCTGCTCAAAAAAAATGAAAAATGGCTAAGTCCTTAAAACTTGATTTTCGGAAGAGAATTTTGGACTTCTTTCAAACGTTGTCAAACTTCCTTGGGGCCAAAACAAAATTTTTGGGTATGGTTACCTGCAAATTGCCCTTGAAAATTTTGTAGGATAACAGCTGGCTCTTTCTGGGGACTATCTTTGAGTGAAACTTAAGGGTAGAGAATCCTAGATCTTCGTGTGCCTATCCATTGGGTAACAGAGTCAAAAACAAGGGCGACCAGAGGGCGGACAAAAGGGAACACACAACAAACCAAAAGCAAACACATGACGAAAACAAACACACAACTAAAGCAAACTGTACAAAGAAGAGAGCAAGCTCTACTTCCTGAAGATCTTCAGATGCTGCCCACTATAGGGAAGTGGGAGCTTAGTTCCATCCAGATACTAGAGATAGAAACTATTCTCTCTGTTGAGCTACTTGATCTTGAAGGGCCCTCTCCATAGGGAATCAAACTTTCCGTGCATGCCCTTTGGCTCTCTTCGCTTGTCCCATAGAAGGACGAGGTCTCCCACTTGGAAATTTATTTGCTTAGCTTTTTTATCGAATAATCTCTTGACTTGATTCTGATGTTCGGTGATCCTGTCGATCAATCTTACTATCTTTTCTTCAAGCTCTGTCAGATACATGATTCTCTTTTCAAGAGAATTTTGGAAAGTTTCATCTTCGATAGCTCGTGCCAAGCACAGAGTAGGAAGTTCAGTAGAAATGGGAAGCTTGGCATCAGTGCCATATAACAATTGAAAAGGTGACATACCGAGAGACCTCTTGGGAGTAATACGATAGGCCCACAAAGCGTCGTACAAAGACTTGTGCCACATTCACTGATTCTCATCCACTAACTTCTGCATGATGGTCACCAAGTTCTTGTTACTGGATTCCGCCTGACCATTTCCCTGAGGGTAATAATCTGAGGCGTGAGCCAAAGTTATCCCATATTCATAGCAAAAGCCAATAACTTCCCGTGAGGATAAGTTAGAAGCATTATCAGCAACAATTTTGTTTGGAACGCCAAACCTGACAATGATATTTTCTTTAATGAAATTACAAACAACCTCAGAAGTGGCATGTTTGATAGGTATGGCTTCTACCCACTTGGTGAAGTAATCCGTTGCTGTTAGGACATAACTATGTCTGACACTCGATTGGGGATTAAGTACACCAATAAAATCAATTCCCCATTTCCTGAATGGTTCGTTGACAATGACAGGCCTAAGGGGAAAAGCAGCCAACTTGGGCTTGCTGACGAATTGCTGGCAGGGTTCACACTTTGCCACCCAGGTGGCTGTATCTTGAAAGAGTGTCAGCCAATAGTACCTGGCTCGATTAATCTTGTGTGCAGTTACGGAGGAAGAGAAATGCCCTCCACAGGCTGAATTGTGAAAAATTTCCAGTAGTTTTACTTGTTGGGGTTTGTCAACACATCGCAAAAAGATGCCATCTATCCCACGTTTATATAAACCATCATCCCAGATGACATATTTAGCTACTCTGAGCTTTATAGTGCACTTCTCCTTTGCAGTTAGGTACACTGGGCATTCACCATAGGTGAGGAAGAAAGCGATATTGGAATACCATTCATCACTAGTTGTAACAAATAGGACCAGAGGCAGTGAATTGGGTTCTTCCAGCCGGTCCTGTGCTTCATCGGTGTAGTCACTCCTTTCATCAGGGCTTTCTGAATCTTTGTTTTTGGCCATAAACTGACATAGGCCCTTGCCCCTTACCAGCTTGGTTGGTTTAATATCTAGGTCATACTCCTGGACCTTTGCGATCCAATTTCCTAGCAAGCTTCCTAACTCCTGCTGAGTTAGAATTGATTTGACCGCCGTGTCAGGGACCAGCACCACCGTGTGAGAGTTTAGAATGTAATACCTAAAATTTTTCACTGCTTTGACAATGGCGAAGGCATGCTTTTCTAGTTGAGTCATTTTTAGTTTGTGAGGCTTGAGGGGAGAACTCATGAATGCGATCAGAGATTCAACATCCTCCGAGTTCTTTTGCATTAAGATTGCGGACACAGTATGCTCAGATGCGTAACTGTACATGATGAAGTCCTTAGAGAAATCGGGACATACCAGGACTGGTGCATGAGCAACGGAAGCTTTTATTTCTTCAAATGACCTTTTTCCCTCTTCACTCCATCTGAAAGTTGGTGACCCCTTCATCATGTTCAATATGTGACGGGTCTTCTCAGCAAAGTCAGGAACAAAACGCCTGAGAAAGTTCACCTTTCCGAAGAAAGAATGAACACCAGTCTTGCTTGTAGGTAGAGTAAGGCTTTGAATAGCCTTAACTCTCTCGGTATCTATCTTTGCTCCTTCTTTGCTAACCACATGCCCTAGCAACTTCCCTTCCGTGACTCCAAAAATAGAATTTTTTGGATTTAGGGAAATCCCATGTTCTCGGCACCTGACCAACACTTGCTCCAAATGATCACAATGATCATTTCGTTGTTTAGAGAACATGGTTAAGTCATCTAGATAAACCACAATGACTTTCCCCATCATACCTTTGAATGCAAAATCCATGGCCCACTGAAACGTGGCACCAGCATTAGTTAGGCCAAATGGCATCCTGCTGTAGGCAAATGTACCCCAGGGAGTAGTGAATGCTGTTTTAAATTGATCTTCAGCTGAAACTTCAATCTGATTATAGCCCGAAAAACCATCAAGCATGGACAGCATCTCTGATCCAGTTATTGCTTGCAGAACTTGATCCATTATCGGAAGTGGGTAGTTGTCTTTCAAGGAGGCCTGATTCAAATTGCGAAAGTCTACGCATATGCGGATCTCACCGTTTTTTCTTGCGCACTGGCACAATATTTGCTACCCAAGTACTGTGATGGATAGGAAAGATGATTCTTGCATCCAGCATCTTCTGAATTTCGGCCTGGATGGTACCCGAGATCTTAGGATTATAGTGCCTCTGCTTCTGGCGAAAGGCTTTGACATTGTCTTTCCACGGAATATCATGTTGAACATCCTTTGGCTTAAAAGACTTTAGATCAGCATAGGACCATGCCAACACATCCATATATTTTTTCAGCAACTTGACGAATTTTCATTTCTCCTCAGGTGTGCAACATTTTCCAATGTTCACAAATTGCGGGTGCTCTATCAAACCTATATTGACCAGTTCAGTTTCTGGGGATGAGTCAGGGTCATCTCGCCTCTTCTTTTTCATAAAACAGTCATGCCTGTCAAATAACCGCTCCAGAGAAACTAGGCCCTTTGGAATTTTATTTCCCTTGAGCTGACATATGCCATCATTCCCCTCAGATTCATCTCCTTGATTGGTGACTGATTCACGGCAAGTGGAAGTAGATCCTTCAAAGTGCAATTCTTTAAAATTTTCCACCTTTTCCAGAAAGGCAATGAGTTGATTATCGTCGTTGAACACCTGCCAATGCTGAGAATTTTCTAGCACGCTCGGGCGGAAAACTACCTCAATGGTGTATTTGCTTGTTCTCAAACCTGGGTGAGGAAGCATGAGGGATGCTGAAACAGCAAATGAATCGGCCATGTCATTTTGAGCCCTTGGAATGGATTCTATTGAAAAAGAATCGAATTCTTCAATGCTGTCCCATACCGCATTACGGTAATGCCTGAGCCTTTCATTTTTTACTTGATATATCCTCTTGACTTGGTTTATAACCAACTCTACATCACCTTGCACTTTCAGGTTTTTAATTCCGCTTTCTTTTGCGGCTTGCATGCCAAGTAACAAAGATTCATACTCAGCAGTATTATTTGTGTTGAAAGAACTACAACTTGAAAGAGAGAGGAATGACTTCTTCCTTGGGAGATATTAGCACGGCTCTGGCGCCACATCCACTGGTTGCACAGCTGCCATCAAACTGCAAGGTCTAGATCTCATTAAGATCCTTTTCCTGAATGAGAAAACCCATTTTATCCGGCTCGGTAGACAAGAAGTAGTTCCCCATCCCTGATGATTCAAAAAGGATTTGAGCTTTGGGGTCTTCAGAGTTGGTAGCCAAGTACTTTCTTTTGTGATTCCGGCTCCAAAGTCTGCATTACGCCTTTGACGGGAATTCTAGCTTTAGACCAGTCCATATGAATTTCTCCACCAACTTCACTGCAAAAACTTCTTCCCAACAATATTCCATAGGTTTCTGGAATGTCAGCAATGAGGACTATCATTTTTACTCTTTTATCTAGGAACGCCGCAATTGCAAATTGCGCGTCTTTGATTTGGCCAACAAACAGAACCTGCTTGGTTTCCAATGAATAACATCGGCTGAAAGGCTTGGTAAGAGTGAGGCCTAAAGCATGGGCGAATTTCGCCGGCATGATGTTATCAGAAGCCCCAGAATCAATTATGCAGTTACTCAACTTGTGTCCATTGATCAGGAGAGAGAGATAGAAAGGATCTATCTTTCCTGATGCCGATGTTGAAGTAACATTTATGTGGGATTCAGGGGGAGTGGAAAGGATTCCTTTTGGGGAAACCTGCTTAGATGCAACAGCTTGACTCTGAATATATTTGGTCAATCTTACAAGATGTACAGGGTTTGACTGAAGATACTCGGCTTCAAACATTTGGATCTTGGTCTTTTTTGCATGATCTATGATATCAAACGCAGCCAAGGGTTGCGTTGGTGAAGGAATGAGTCCCTCACCTTGCGATGATGGAATAGGATTACTGGCCTTGGTAGGAATGTGAGAGGATTGATTTCGAGGAGAGATAGGAGGAAAATATTTCTTTGTAAAAGATTTTCCAGGGAGTTGAGTAGGAAGAGGATTACCTCTTTTAACAATGATCGGAGGCGCGTTTGACACGGCCTTCTCCTGCTGGACATGGCAGAAACTTCCGCTTCTTTTCCTTGCGAGTGAGTAAAAACAGCGTATGACTGTCCACTTGCATATCCCTGGGTACCCTCTTCTTCATCAGATTCTTCCTCATCAAATTCCATATACCCGATAGTAGAGTCGCCAGTCAGTTCACCGACATCTTGATCATCTTCACCCTGAGATGAAGGTTCTTCATAATACTGCTCTTCTTCTTCGATTTCAGCCAGAGCGTTAATCGGAGGAGCCTCAAGTGCCAACCGCGGAGCAGCTGTAGGTAAGCGCGGCCTTTGTGAAACATTGTTAGGAATGAAATTCCTCCGTGGAATATCCCGGTATGAGGAACTAGGGGAGGCCTGGGCCAACTGCTTCTTCAGTGCAAGCAAGTCATTCGCCATCTTTTGAAAGGTTCGATCAGACGAAGTAGTGGGCGAAGGGCCCAAAGATTTAGGCTTGGCTGATTCCTTTTTTAATTCGCCAGATATTATCAAATTATCCTCTATTCGAATGGCAGCGGCTTGGGCGAGAATTAAGGTAGCCACTCACTCCTGAAGGAGTAAGAAACTAACTTTCGAACTCATAGCGTTCACGAAGAAACATTTCTGATTTTCTAGTGTTGGAAGCATGGCAACAGGGACACGGTTGATTAATGCATTGAACCTAGCGATAAAATCACACATGGTTTCATTTGCCTCTTTCTTTAGGTGAGTGATCTGTGATAACAAAGCAAATGCATCTTCTAAAGTTTTGTACCTGTCTTCAAAAGCATCCCGCAAGGTGGCCCAACTCGTAATAGATCTAGCCGGTAAATGTTGAAACCATTCGGATGCAGGCCCTTGTAGAGTTTCCAGAAAAAGGTGAACCGACACATCTTCATGAGTTACGTCTAAAATACTACATGACATGATGAATGCAGATATGTGGGAATCCGTGCTTTGATTTCCGCTCCCATCAAATTTGGGAAAATTCTTTCGGTTTCCGTGAGGGAGCGTGTGAACTGGATGTGGTAAAGCCAAGGGACCCATAGCATTTCCCCATGGTACTGCCATTTGAAAATCCGGAAAGAGAACACGAGCTGGAAGTGTGGTTCCGCTGAGTAGCAAGGCACTACAAAGGGATGTGGATGCCCCTTGCAAAAAACTTTTTCTTCGTGAAGGTGAGACACTCCTGGATGACCGGCCAGCCGAGCTTAGCGCTGAAAAATGCACCGGTGTCATGCTGAAATTATGTCTTTGAAGCAGATCGAAAGTAGGATCAGCTTCTCCACGGGCTCTCCTGCTGCGCGTAAAAGGTTCACTTGCCAGTGTACCTTCCAGATCTGTAACGTTATGGCGCAGATTTGAAATTTCTTTTTGGTTGTACTTGCTGATTTTCTGGTTTTTCTGATAAAAACCAGCAGCAAATACTTTTCTAAATATTTAAAACTATCCTCTTCAGAAAACCGATTGCGGTTAATGACAAATAACAGCGAGGATAAGATGGCAGAGAAGATTAGCAGGCTGATTTTCGGATCTGATTTTGACTTTTTTCAGAGGGTTTCAAACTTTTTTAGAAAACAGTTAAAATTTCAGATCTACGGCAAAATACTGATTTTTATAAAAACTCAGCGAACTAAAGATCTCCAACTAGGCCAGATCTATGGATCTCAGAAGAAAATTTTCGATTCAGAGCACTTTTGCAAATTTTTTGGGATTTTTAACAAAAAGTTCAGATTTACAAACAGATAGTGATTCTTCTGATTTTTCTGATTTTCTGTTCTATCACTATCAAAGATCTGATAGATATGTTCGTTCCTCAGTAGATTCGCCAAAAAATGTTGGTCCGAAAATCTGTCGCTTGGGCAGATCTATGGATAAACGAGCCAACAGTGTGCAGGGCATAGCCCCTCTTTGAGTCAGCAAAGCGAAACTGGTTTATTGCTATTCTACCAACAGGAATCTATGCAAGTCTCACAAATTCTGCCTTTGGGGGTGTGGGATCTCATCCCAGTAGGGGTGTTTCCGACTGTGAAAAGAAAGGAAAGGAAGAGGGGATGAAGAAAGAAATAGCAGATCCGAAGGAAGAAAAGAAATGAATTCCAAAGCAGAAAGGTCAGAAGGTTTATGTTTTGGGATTGGTAGTAAACAGAGCCAAACCTACTTGCATAAACGAGCAAAGCAATACTGATGATAAATAAATGACAATAAAACAGAAGAAGATCCAACAGAATAAACACACAGATCTAACGTAAGAAATATCTAATGCACATAACACAGATATCCAGCACAAAGTCTAAATATTGTATTACTAATTTCTTCTATTACAAAAAGCTCAAAGTCTTTTCTCCTTACTCCTATTTTTCATCTAAAAGATATTCACTCATCATCCCAAATACAACAAGTATTGGGGTATTTATAGAAGAAGGAGAGAAAAGAAGGAAAAAAGGAGCCAACAACCTATTTACAAAGATATTTACAAAATATCTCAAAGGGCGCACTTTTCATCGTGTCAGCAGGAACTTATCAGCGCCTTGGTGCACTTATCAGCATGTCGACATCACATTGTCAGCACCTTTGGAAATGGGCACACTTATCAGCATGTCGACAGGAACTTATCAGTGCCCTTGGCGCACCATTTGTCGTGTCAACATGAACTTCCTTGCGCCTTGGCGCACCATTTGTCGTGTTAACATGAACTTCCTTGCGCCTTGGCGCACCATTTGTCGTGTTAACATGAACTTCCTTGCGCCTTGGTGCACCATTTGTCGTGTTAACATGAACTTCCTTGCGCCCTTTGGCGCACCTTTTGTCGTGTCAACATGAACTTCCTTGCGCCTTGGCGCACTCTTCAGCATGTCGACAGGAAATTATCAGTGCCCTTTGGCGCACCGTTCAGCATGTCGACAGGAACTTATCAGTGCCCTTTGGCACACTGTTTAGCATGTCAACAGGGACTTATCAGTGCCCTTGGCGCACCTTTTGTTGTGTCAACATGAACTTCCTTGCGCCCTTGGTGCACTCTTTAGCATGTCGACAGGAACTTATCAGCGCCCTTTGGCGCACCGTTCAGCATGTCAACAGGAACTTGTCAGCACCTTTTCTGAAAAGACTGAAAAATGGTTAAGTCCTTAAAACTTGATTTCGGAAGAGAATTTTGGGCTTCTTTCGAACGTTGTCAAACTTCCTTGGGGCCAAAACAAAATTTTTGGGTATGGTTATCTGCAAATTGCCCTTGACAATTTTACAGGATAACAATATCTGAGGCTATCAATTCCTCATCTCCAGGGGTAGGCACAACACCTTATCCCTGCGTATCTCTTCCACCCTTGTGGCCTCCCTATACTCGATGTGGTTATGCCACACTCATCATGCTCCTAGATGGCCCTGCTCCTCCTGTCCTTATCCTATGTAGGTGCTCCTAGTAGCACGATGTCTTCGGTAGCTTCTCGAACAAGATCCCCTCATAATATATAGCCTCTATGGATAGTGCTTTGTACAAGTCCACGGAAATCATGTCAAGATATTAGGAGCTTGTAGCATATCATGTCAAGATATGCTATGCACCATTCACCATTGTAGAGTTTCCTATATCTTGGAAATCATACTATTTTGGTGACAAAATTGGTGAATGGTGATCTACATACTATATCTTGGAAATCATGTCAAGATATGCTACATGTCTCAACCCCTGTGGAGCTTCCTGGGCACCATTCACCAATTTTCTCACAAAAATAGTGTGTAGATCACCAAAACGGGCCCTTTAGGCCTTGCATTATCACTTGTAGTAGTCTCTCTCCTGAATAACCTGGTCCCTTTCCTAAGTGAATATATCCCGCTATTGTAGAGTTGTGTCTCTCTCCACTCTCATCTAATCTAACTCAGCACGTAAGTGTACTACCTCCATAGAATCCCCTGCTCCACCATCTCTGCCTCCTCCAGGAATTGCCTCTATATAAATCTCCCTCTCCTCAATCTCCTCCTCCTCATCACCTCTCTCCATAGCCACCCTAGTTGCCCAGATAGCAGCCATCCAATCACAAAATCTGATCCCAACTCCAACATCATCATCGTCATCCCATAGAGCCACCTCCTCCTCCACCGAATCAGCCATGATGGGACTCAGTAACTCCCTATCTATATCCTCTCATCTGTACAAAATAGAACCATTTGGTATAATCTGGATGACCCTGAACTATAATCACACTCGATCAAACTGAACGACCTCGATCATATTTGTTCATCTCCCCTAAATCCACCTCATCCTCCTCATCCCTTCTAAATTTATGTCCACACATGGCCACGTAGGGAAATATCAATACAGTCACCACCTAATCTGATCAACATCCAACTCTATGAGTCGGTCCATGTACCAATCCACCCTATTTTCACTCTTGTCGTTGAACACCTGATCAAACCTCCATCTCATAAATCCCACCTCTAACTGAATGTGGTCTCATTTGACCCATGGAATCCCTAGCGGATGAATCACTGCTATATATTTTTATGCCTAGTAGTATAGTAAGAAACCCACATCCAATCCTTACCTCTGCCCTACTTTGTACATGGAAAGCTCATGATAAATCTGATCCAAGAGAGCGATCCCGAATGAAAACACTTTTTAGCGGTCTATAGTGTCTGCCACCACATTGGCTAATGCCCATGGAAGTCGAGCCCCACCAAATTTTGGCATAGTATAACTAGACATGGCCATCATCACCATGCAGATAAAATGGTTACGTTGTATCCTAGACTCATATTTCAACTCATATGGAAAATCCCCTTAAGAAAATATGATATGGGGCACATTGGCTCCAAATATCCACGTTAATAGTAATAATCTCTCATCACTGGTAATGGGAACTATCTTCTCCCCCTGTATCAACAATCTCATAATATGGTACACGCCCTCCAGGGTAACTATCATCTCCCTTGTCCTAAACTAAAATTTCCTTGTCTACAGATCCCATCTCTCCACCAAAGCAATAATGAGCCCCACATCCCATGGGATCCTTTGATAGTACCTGAATCCACCCAACCCCACTATAGCCAAGTGATCCCACTCGATGTTTATAATATCTCCTCTGATCTTCTCATATATAGTAGGCACTTTATCCCTTAAATAAAAGGTCTCTATAGCCTACAATCACAGACAAAATATGCATACATTAGATCGACCATAAAAATCCAATCATGATCCATTAAAATTCATCAAAATCCAAAACCTGATCCTAATCCATTAAGTTTCATCCAATTTTCAATATAAACCCTAATATATCAAATCCAACCCCAATTGACATGTTTTGGGGGTCAATTGACATACCTGAAGATCTAATTAACGTTGACCCACCTGGGTCGCCACCAATCGCCCCTGATGTCATCCTTTTTTACAAAAAATGTAAAAAAATAAATAACACATTAAATTCAATTAAAAACCACTGTAGTTTATCATTATTCACAATCCTCTACACCCTGTGGCGCCTCTTTGCAGCTCTGACAACTTCCATCTCTCAGTTTTCTCTTTAATCACTCTTTTCTTTCTCGTTAACTTTGAACATGAAAATGAGCATCATCATCCACCCCTGGGATTATATAGTCTCCAATTTCAGGTAGCCGTCGACTCCCCTTAACAGTAATTATTTTGGGTTTTCTCCCTCTTTCCTTGCATCCTTTCCTAGGGCATCATCTATTGTTGACCATTTTTGTGGCCATCTCTATTTTTCCTTCGGGAATTTTTGATCCAAGATTCAAATTATTTCTTCCTTCTGGCATACATACTAATTCCACATCCATGGCCATATCTATTGTTCCTTTAGAAATTTTAATTCAAAATCATTTCTAACCCGTGCACAAAGTCCTCCTTTGAGGCCATATACATCTTCCCCTTTTAGCCATTACATTCATCATATCAATTCCACTCTTGTGGCCATATTCGTGCACTTCGATGAGTGCAATGTTTGGCTCATTAATGGGGTAAGTGCACCAAGTTGGGGGACAATTAAGTGGACATCAAATCCTAAATTTTACATTAAAAACAGTTCAAATTTAGTCTTCCACAGTCTTGAACCATGCTGAAAAGTAAAAAATATGTCATAAAAATGGTACCATTGCATAGGGGAGACTATTAGCTTTATAGAAATAATGATTTTAAAGTGAATAGAATAGGATAAATATCATTTTATAATTTTTTACTGATAGTAGGTCTTTAAGACACTTTTTCCCATGAATGTTTATGTCTAAGTTTAAGACTGTAAATTTTGTTTCACTTATCAGAATGTGATAAAACTTATACCATCCCAACCGTGTTCAAAAAAAAAATTATTTGATTTCAATATTTTTTGATGAAGTTATGGTGGGAAAACGGAAAGTGCTCTGTTTTCTTTATGTTTTCTTACCACTTTCACGGAAAAAATCATAAAAAATAAAATATTACTCAAAAAATACAAAATAAAATCCATCCCAAGATATATAGTGGTATCTAACTTCTCACCAAAGGATAAAAATATATATCAATTTTTGGTCATCCAAATCGTGGGCAAACGGGCTATAATTTTATAGGAGTTTTTAAAAAAAAATACCAAGTCATTGAATTTTGAGAGTTTAATATAGCTAATTTTGTCCATTTTTTTAAAAAATTAGTATTTTAGAAACTAGATTCCGGATGCTACGATTCATATTAATATAAGTTTTTCTAATTTTGAGTGTATGTATTGCTAATAATCCCTACAAGTTGATATTATGTTGTTATTTACAATATGACGTCCACTTATGACCCCCTTTTTGTCCCCCAACTTGCTGCACTTACCCAATATCATTTCTTCAGACCGGAAATACTCTTTGTGATATGACTTATTAGTATATGGGGATGTTTTGTGTAGTCATATCTTAGTAGGTTGATGCATTTTCCTTTCTATTATTTATGAAAACCTTTTATCCCATGAACCTCCTACTAACTACCTTTATGAGATCAAATCTGATGATGTGTGCAGGGAATAATGGAAGTTACTGGTGGATAAGAAGCCCGAGTTCGAAGCATGTGGCTGAAGACTGTTTCCATCGAATTGACCTATTAGCTTGGGCTTTACTCTAACGGCCCGTAGGAATCTATGAGTTTTAATTGATATTTGATGAAAAGTGTTTAATGCTGCCTGATATGGTGGATCTTGTAACCGACATTATCTATATGAAGACTTTTTCTTCAGAACTTGAGTACCACTTTTTGATTAATTGAAGAAGATTATCTGCATATTGTTCTGGATTTGTTTTCTGATATGTTATGAACTCATTTCGAAGTTAATGAAAACCAAGACATTTTGAGAATCAGAATTTATTGATCACTCTATCTCGAGGAAGAGAAAGGGATCACTTGACTGAGGAGATATGAGGTTACCTTATGTTTTACATGCATATAGTCCTTCGATTAGTTTTGCTGTAATTGTCATTTGATGAGTTTTTACATGCATGCTTTGATTAACTATTTCTACTTCTCCATTACCACTTTCGCTAAGAATCGATGCTTTTGTTATGTAAATCCAGTTCATGAATAGTCTTGATTTCTGCTAAAAATTCCATTTATTCAGTTGTGATTTAATTTGTTAAGAATAAGTGTGTGTGTATTTTATTTTATAGTAGAAAGATTAGTTGCTAAAATTCCTTACATTGTACATAGTTGAATTCTGGAGACTTGTATTTAATTTCCGTATATTTTAACTACACTTCCATAGAATAGTCACTAAAACTAAGCAGCCCCCCAAAAAACTCAACGTATAATTGGTTCTCCTAGACTCCATTGCATATTGCCTAGGACACAGCCCTAGTTTAGAATGACACTGAAAAAGATTACGTTAGTTAAATGATTGGAAGAATACAACGACCCATCATTTTTGGTGCAGTTGCTGGGGATATAACCATAAGCTCCATTTTTTTATTCCATATGCTATGGGTGTTAATAGAGTTCATATAGGAAACCAGTAGTTCTCTTGGACCTCAATTTAAACCAACCAACATGGATGCATAGGTCACGAGATAACCAAGGGAGATTTATAGCATGCAATATTCAACAAATCTCTGTAGACACTTCACAAGAGAGAAACACTAGAGTGATATAGATTCCAATTCAACGCCTAGACCCCTTTCTAAGCATTATGTATCCTCTTCACATCATTCTACAATGGGGGATCTTGGGAATGCTGAAGACCAACCTTTAGGATGAAAATTTACATAGCCCATTGTCCTCGATGTAGATGAGGATGCATACCCATGAAAAACATCTCACCATCCATCCTCCCCCTCTTTCGAGGAATGACCAAAGAAGACCCTGATTTGTTTATGTTTGAATTTAAAATCTTGTGCAAGACATATGACTACCGAACTGACAATCAAAAACTCAAACTATTTACCTCCACTCTCAAATATTCTCCTATGAGATGGTTTATGGGATTACCATCTAACTCCATTAATTCTTGGGAAGCCATGGAAACAGCCTTCTCAGATAAATACCAAGACTATTGTAGAGGAAGGGATAGGAAGGAAGAGTTCATCCAAATATGGAAAAAGGAAGATGAGAATCTAGAGGATTATCTGGATAGATTCTTCTTTCTCCATAAACGCAGTGGGTATGAGTTACATGTAGACATCACTAAAACAGTCTTTCTGAGAGGGCTGGTTGAGGAAACTAAGGATTCTCTCCATCTCATGGGAGGTGGAGATGTGCATAAGCTTACCATGGGACAAATTAATGAGCTATGTAGAAGATATTCTAGAACACGTGGAGGAATACGAAGGAAACAAACATCCAAGTATTTAGGTACCTCTAAACTTCTAGAAGAAATCGCCAACATGAAAATAGACATTATGTTGCAATTAACATCCACCATAGATGGACTCAAGGAAAAATCCACCCCTGCTAAAGAACCATTGGACATGTATTACCCTAAATGTTGGAAGATACACCCCTAGAGAGAATTTCCTTTGGCTGTCACAGATATGTGCTTAATCTACAACGTTACTGACCATGACACTAAGCATTGCGCACTTCTACTACAGTTGATGGGAGGTTTGAATGCCATCTCTCAAACAAGTGTTGAATTAAATTTTTTCCAAAGACCAAACAATCAGGGTGGGTTCCCATCTAGACCAACTCAGAATCCCTGGAGAATGACATGGCCAAATCAAGCCTCTTAGTCTTCTTGGGGAAAACCTAAGTGGGAAAACTCAAACTGGATGACTTATCCATATCCACCATCTTGGACAAATCCCTACACTCATCCGGGTTGGGCTCTACCACCCATAGCCAATCCTAGGAACAATCAGAAATGGGGTCCTCAACAAAATTTTAGCCAAAATCTGTCCTAGACACCACCACAAAATAGTAATCAACAACGTAGGTTCCAGCAACCACATCAAGCTTTAATGCCTCCACCTCAAGCCTACCAAAATCAAGGACAAGCAACACAAACAAAAATTCTGGCTCAGCCAGTATCCGATCCTAAATATCAATAGACAACTTCAATTGATGACACAGATGCAGGTAACACCATGCAGGTTAACACTATTGGTAATTTACAATTATGATCTGGAAAAATATTAAACCCTCCTGTTGTTATCATAGAATTTATTAACGATGCCGATAAGGAATAAAAACTTGATGGTAGCACTGGTTCTTCACCAATGCCAGATAAATAGGATGATCAAATAACCAAACAGAGTACAGCCTCTTTTCCTAAGTGATTACAGGACACTCGGATTGCAGATGAAACAAAACTAGTTCAGGAATTGAAAAAAGTACATATTGAGGTTCCACTACTGCATGCAATAAAGGACATCCCTGAACTAAACCAAACCATTAGAAATGAATGTATAAAGACACCAGGAATAAAAAAAATACCCAAATACTATCAGAGTCGAAGGGAATTTGGTTGATTTAGTTGCTGGCACCCTCATCTCACCAAAATATGGGGATCATGGGAGCCCTATCATTACTATTCGTATAAACAACCAGTCAATATCTAATGTTTTGGTGGATCTTGGTGTTGCTATTAATGTCATCACAACAAAAATATTTAACCTACTATAATTGATAGGACTTAAACTAACCAAAACTGTTTTGCAGTTAGCAGATCAATCCATTGCTGTACCTAATGGTGTGGTTGAAGATATAATGCTCACTGTTGAATCATGGGAGTACCTAGTTGATTTTATGGTTTTGTAGCCTAAAGCTCAAAAGTTGGGATATCCAGTCATCTTGGGAAGACCTTGGCTAGCTACGGTTTTTGCTTACATTGACTGTAGGTCAAGCAACATGACAATTCTAAATGGGCAAAAATCCAAACACATTTCATTATATCCTCCTGCCCCAGCCTTATACAAACAATTGTGACCAGGTATGGGTGGATTCTTTAGATGCTAACTCTTTGAATTATTCTTTTTTGGCCACTATTGTAGTACACAATCATCTAATGGAAGCTGCAAATTCATATGCGTTGACTAATTCTAAAGACTCTGTAACTACAGAAATCAGCACTACTTCTACGAAATTCAGAATATCGGCAGTAGACATTACCTCTACTGAGTCTAGTAGGAAAATCTATGCTTATAATTCTAAACATTTAGTTCCTAATTTCTATTGTCCTTTAACTAAGGTTCTGTCTTTTGATAACATATCCATCCTACACATGCTTCAGCCCCATGTTTGCCTATTGAATTCTTTTATCACTAGTACAGAACTTGCTCTTGTGAATGATACTAAGCAGGTGCTTGTTAGTATGGGTAGAGAGATGACTATAGGAAGTGACTTAGAGGTCAATCAAGAAGCTAGGGTGCTTGAGGTTCTGAAGAAACATTCTCATGATTTTGCTTGGGATTACAGTGATATGAAAAGAATTCATCCTAGCATATGTACACATCATATTTACACCAACGACGTCAAACCTATAAGGCAGCCGTAACAGAGAATCAATCTAGCATTGAGAGACATAGTCAAAGCTGAGATTGAAAAGATTCTAAACGTAGGTTTCATATATCATATATCTAATAGTCAGTGGGTTTCCCCATTAGTTATTATTCCTAAGAAGAATGGTAAGTGGCGAATATGTGTTGATTACAGGGAACTTAACAAAGCCACCAAGAAAGATTATTTTCCCCTGCCTTTCATTGACCAAGTCCTAGACAATTTGGATAGAAAGAAATATTTCTCTTTCTTGGAAGGGTTTAGTGGGTATAATCAAATTAGTATTTCCCCTGCTGATCAAGATAAGACTATTTTTACGTGCCCTCGGGGTACATTTGCTTACAAAGTCTTACCTTTTGGGCTTTGTAATGTCCCTACCACATTTCAACGGGTAGTCTTGGCCATTTTTGCAGATCTTGCTAACAATTGTGTTAAGGTTTACATGGATGATTTCATTGTCCATGGATCAACTTTTGAAGAATATTTAAATAAAATTGAGAAATTACTCAGTCGATGTGAACAACACCAACAATCTTTGAGTCATGAAAAATGTCTAATGATGGTTGATCAAGGAATTGTATTAGGTCACCATGTTTCAGCCCAAGGTATAAAAGTGGATCCCAAAAAGATATCAGTCATCACCCAATTACCTATACCATCTAATCATATTGACATAAAAAGTTTCCTTCGCCATGTAGGTTATTACCACTGATTCATAAAATATTTTAGCAAAATTGCAGCTCCAATGTTTTCATTGCTAACCAAAGATTGTGTTTTTGAATGGTCTTCTCAGTGTCAACAGACATTTGATTCTATCAAAGAAAAGCTGACAACAACCCCTGTCTTACGTGGCCCTGATTGGGGACAACCTTTCCATATCCACACTGATGCTTCTAATATAGTCATGGGCATTGTCCTTGGACAAAAAGACTTAGAAGATCATATATATGCAATTTATTTTATCAAGAAAAATCTGACTCCTACGGAAAAGAATTACACTACTATGGAAAAAAGAGTTTTTGGCTGTTGTATATACTTTGAATAAATTTCGTCATTACATCACTGGATATAAAAATTTTGTTTACAATGACCACTCTACCATTCAATATTTGATGAACAAAACTAGTAGTTGGCAGAAGGCTCATTCATTGGTTACTCTTGTTGCAAGAATTAAATCTCACTATTATAGATAAGCCTGGGAAATATAATGTTGTTGCTGAATTTCTTTCTAGAATAAATGTTATAGGTGATAACGACGTAGTCCAAGACCAATTTCCTGATGAACACTTGTTTGTTATCTCTACTAAGACTCCCTGGTTTGTTAATCTCACAAATTATTTAACAACAGGGAAGTTTCCTACCTATTTTACTCATAAGGAAAGAAGGCGATTGGTTAGAAATAGTGCAACATATAAATGGTGTGATAGATTTTTATTTAAATTTTGTCCTGACATGGTTCTTCACAGGTGTATTTGAGAGGATGAGGTACATGACATACTACGAGCATGTCATGATGAGCCACGTGGTAGACATTATTCATTGAAATGAACAATTCATAAGATCCTTGGAGTAGGGTACTATTGGCATTCCGTCCATAAGATTGTCAACAAGTATGTGTGGTAGTGTGATGCATGCCAACGAATGGGAAAAACTACACTTTCTACGGAAATGGCTCTAAACCTTCAGTTGGTTCTAGGACCATTTGAGAAATGGGGTATTGATTTTGTTGGACCATTTGATCCTCCATATTTCGGGAAGGAGTATCTCTTGGTATGCACGGAATATGTCACCAAATGGGCTGAAGTTCAAGCATTGGCATCTACCAATGATGATGTTGTTGCTGATTTTCTCTACAACCAGAATATTTCTGCGATTTGGAGCACCAAGGGCCATTGTATCTAATCAAGGTCCGCAATTTGTTTCAAATATGATTGAAGCTTTCTTAGGAATCTACAGAATCAAGCACTGGAAAATCATCACCATATCAGCCCCAATCCAATGGGCAAATGGAGGTAACCAATTGAGAGCTCGAGAATATTCTAACTAAGGTGGTCAATGCCAACAGAAATAATTGGGTACCAAAGCTTCCTGAGGCTGTCTGGGCCTACAACACGACCTGGAAAACAACTACTGGTTTCTCTCCCTATGAGCTGGTCTTTAGGAAGAAGCCACTGTTACCTATGGAGTTTGAATTGCTCACCTGGTGAACATCATTAGAATTTGGGATTGACTTGGATGAAGCACAACGTTAACGAGTGTTGCAGTTGAATGAATTAGATGAAATGCAAATGGAGGCACAACAACAAACCGAAATTCTACAGACTTGGCATGATGCTCACATCAAAAAAAGGATATTTCATGAAGGATAGTGGGTTTTACTCTTTGATTCCCACTATCAGTAGTTTAAAGGAAAGTTGTGTACACATTGGTTAGGTCCCTATTAGGTAAATCAAGTGTTTGATAATGGCTCTGTTCGATTGATACTGATTGATGGAGACAAACAGACTCTTCTGGTGAATGGGCACAGGCTCCAAGTTTATCACCAACCGCTGGATAAGAAGACTTTCACCGACGACATTCTGTTACGAATAGATATGCATGCTGAGGAGGCTCTTTACCTCTCACACATGGAGTAATTAATCTTTTGCAAATTCAATAAAGGAAGATGATCCTTCATTCGATCTTCTTCCCTTAGCAATTTTTATTGTAATTTCCAATAAATGCAGGAATTTTCATTATTTCTACTGCCGTTAATCATGTTTCATCCCAAATTGCAAAGCGTAGGAATCTACGGATATCGGCTGACTAAATGTGGTATGGGTAAGTGCATTTTAACTTGGTAATGATATTTCTATGTGAAACATTTCCTCATGTATTCATTTGTCATTATGACGCCATCATGAAATGATTTCTATGGTCATTCTGGATCTCTTTCAAATCCAGCTCTATAAATGACGGCATAAAAGGAGTAATGGCTCATAAATCACCACATGCTTTGATGTGTTTGCACTCTCCAACATCAGGACAGGTGGCGCTTGCTCCTCAACCATGGGATATGTGCCGCCGCAAAAATCTTAATCTCACACAGGTGGCCGGTCTCATAAATATTTTTTTGTCGTCACCTTCGCTTGATGTTGTGATACCCAAGGAATATGGTGTCATTTGAAATTTAATGCTTCTGCAACTGCTTCTTCCCGTTTTGGTATGCACATCAATCACGACTGGTTTTATCAGACACTATATGGGAAGTGGAAGAGATGCTCTACTCTGGTTTTTCCGCTACCGTGTATTTCTCACTTTTTGGCTCAGCATGGGACTGTGAAAGACATCAAAACCTGCTTCACCTAACGCCTTGCTCCAGAATGCAAGCCTTTTGCAGGTATTTCATGATTTTCGATGGTTGGATTTCATTCAACAATTTGAAGGTTTTGATGAGGGAATTGTGGAAAATTTCTTGAATAATTTTGAGTCCACCTACTCATAAGTTGGTGGATGGAGAGTTGAAATTACCAGTCTGGTCATTTTTGACCTGTCTGACTTGTTAAACTTCGATTTAAAGGTTATGACGAATTCCCCTTTGTGAATTCTAATTGCTCAGTTCCATGACAAAGGAGAGGCACTCTTGGAGGTCATCCTAACTCCATTGGGTGTCTAGAAGGGTGTTAAGTGGACAAGTTTACTTGGAATTTGGGGTGAGATTGCGAAATGGGTCAACCGATATTTCATATGTGACGGCCAAGTCTTTGTTCTGGGTGGTGATGCACTAAAAATGCTCATTCACCTTAAAAAAGGGACATGTCAACCAGGACCTTAGGGTAAATCTACCAGAGTACCTTGTAAACTCCATCATTAAGGTGTGTCAAAAACACTGGTCCAGTGGAGGTAAGTCTATGATTAAGCACCTGGGGTTGATTTATCTATTGTGTTCACACCAAGTTTTCTTTCAACCAAAGTGGAGGCTCGAGGGAAATGTTGGTGGTGAAGGGTCTAGGCTAAAGCATTTAAAATCTGGTCTCTCTTCTACACCTTGGTCTACCCTTACATCGGGCCCTTACCCTTCACATAGCCACACAGAGGCAGCTGATGTTCCTGAGCATGCCGACACAGTTTGTACTCCTGAGGGACCATCCCCATCCATTTCTGATTCAAAAGGAAAGTGTCCCATGGCCCCATATTCCTCCATGCAACTACGATCTTGATGACTTAGCTCATTTTTGTAGACAGGTGGTTTCCAATTGGAAGTCCTTGCCTAATGATGCCACCCACATTTGGGAAGAACTGCATACGGAGGATGACCTGGCCGCTCCATCATCTGTTGTTCCGTCATCTACAGAAATTCACACTGTCACTCCGAAAATTCTTGACACCAAATTGGCACCTTCTTACAACTATTTGAAGGAGATCGCACTACTAAAATCTCAGTTACAAGGTATGGAAGAATCCACCCTTTTATTACAAGTTGAATTTACACAAAAGATAGTAGAAAAATTTTGGGAGATTGCTGCCCTGCAACTTGAAGTAAGTTGTTTAAAGCGACAATGTGATAAGAGTCTTACCCTCTTGAATAATTTCCAACAGTTTTCCCTTTAGGAAAGGGAATTGCGGAAAGCAAATAAAAAATTAAAAAAAGAAAAAGAATCTATAGAAGAGGAAAAATGAAAAGTAACATCTATCTTAGACTATGTTTGTCCTTTTGCCATCAAACTACTGTCTTGTAGGAAACCCTCCTCAGTCTACAACATGTATGTCCAAGAACAATTTTATTCTTGGAATTTATTTCAATTGTGTTCTCAAGCCCATCATGAAAGTCTCGATAGCCCTAGTTTTTTTATCAATTTACAAGTACAACACTCTGGAAATTCAAAATTTTCTCTGTGAATTTTATCTACATAACATGATAGTGACCAATGTCCCTGATTTCTCGATCAACCTATTTGTGGGTGATTTTCAAATTAAAGCCTTTCAGTCTTTATTGCAGAATCAAATAATTTGGAGGCAGCAAACAAACAGTTTCAATAACACTGCTCAGTCCAACATATTTTACATTCACCCAACTCATCATACAGATGTCGCCCTATGGAAAAACTTTTGATCATTTTACTATCTAGCAAGGGTTGGGGTGAATACTTCTCAGATTTTGCTTTAGTGTATTATTGATTTTGAAAATTATAGTCAGGAGAATTTTGGGGCTGCTTGGCAAGCTTTTGATAGGAGATGGGATACTTTAAGCCTACCTTTGAAGCGTAGGGAGGTTCTCTCTCCCCAGAATTTGAGTTGGAGTATGCACAGGGGTGATGTTCTCATCACCATTATCAAACAAATTACAGAGAAAACCAACCAGTAATACACTAATGAATGGGTAGGGATCCAAGTACGGCCACCACTCCTCTTGACCCCTCTCACGACCTAACAAAACAATGCAGCACAGTCCCATGATAGTTTCACTTCCTGGGTGGAAATTACCTCCATTACTCCCAGGTTGCAAGAATACCACAAAGCAATACGCTGATCAATTCAAGGAGTATGACATGGCTGACCAACTTAGAAGGTGAGCAGGGTGCAAGATGAGTTGCATTGGGACATGCAATAGGTAAAGTTAAGGGAAAAATGATGAGTGCATTGTTTTTCTCATTAATATCATTTCTTCAGACTGGAAATATTCTTTGTGATATGACTTATCAGTATATGGGGATATTTTGTGTAGTCATATCTTAGTAGGTTGATGTATTTTCCTTGCTATTATTTATGAAAACCTTTTATCCCATGAAACTCCTACTAACTTCCTTTATGAGATCAAATGTGATGATGTGTGCAGGGAATAATGGAAGTTACTGGTGGATAAGAAGCCCGAGTTCGAAGCATGTGGCTGAAGATTGTTTCCATCGAATTGACCTATTAGCTTGGGCTTTACTCTAATGGCCCATAGGAATCTATGAGTTTTAATTGATATTTGATGAACAGTGTTTAATGCCACCTGATATGGTGGATCTTGTAACCGACATTATCTATATGAAGACTTTTTCTTCAGAACTTGAGTACCACTTTTTGATTAATTGAAGAAGATTATCTACATATTGTTATGTATTTGTTTTCTGATATGTTATGAACTCATTTCGAAGTTATTGAAAACCATGGCATTTTGAGAATCAGAAGTTGTTGATCACTCTATCCTGAAGGAAGAGCAAGGTCCCACTCGACCTGAGGAGATACGAGGTTACTTTGCGTTTTACATGCATATAGTCCTTCGATTAGTTTTACTACAATTGTCATTTGATGAGTTTTTACATGCATGCTTTGATTAACTATCTTTGCTTCTCCATTACCGCTTTCGCTTAGAATAGATGCTTTTGTTATGCAAATCCAGTTCATGAATAGTCTTGCTTTCTGCTAAAAATTCCATTTATTCAGTTGTGATTTAATTTGTTAAGAATAAGTGTGTGCATATTTTATTTTATAGTAGAAGATTAGCTGCTAAAATTCCTTACATTGCACATAGTTGAATTCCATAGACTTGTATTTAATTTCCGTAGATTTTAACTGCACTTCTATAGAATAGTCACTAAAACTAAGCAACCCCCCAACAAACTCAACGTATAATTGGTTCTCCTAGACTCCATTGCATATTGCCTAGGACACAACCCTGGTTTAGAATGACACTGACAAAGATTACGTCAGTTAAATGATTGGAAGAATACAATGACCCATCACCCTTTTTGGGGGCACCATATTCATCATATCAAGTCCACCTTTGTGGCTATACTTTCCCCACTTGGGATTTTTTTTTCCTTTGCGGCCATACATTTCCCCACTTGGGGCATATTTTATTTTCTCCTTCTTTGCCATACTTCTCCTTTAGAGCATATTATTTCATCACTTGTTTTTTTTATTTTTCCTTCTTGGCCATTTTTCGTGTCCCATTGGGCAACATATATTTTTATCCTCATCTCTTGGAGATGCATACCTTTTCACTCGATTCCTCATGTATGAAGTATTTTGCATACCTTTTTACATATAGTTGTGCATACTTTGATGAATTGCATATGACCCGTTGGTCATCTTGGTCTTCATCCATACTGCAGTGATGTTCACCCACTCACTGGTCCATAGAAAATTGTAGCATGTCTTTGTTGAGACCACAATTTTCTTCTACATATGTGATATTGGAGTTACCTTTATAGTTTTTATTCATATTGCAATCCTTTTTCCTAGGGCATCTTGCCTTGGTAATCATTTTACCCATATTTTCTTCACCCACCCGCCCTTTCTCATCTACTTCTTTTCAAATGTGTCATTGATTTCCCTTGACATCATCAATCCCCCATTTGAGGGGGAACTTATCATCAATCCTTTTTTTAATCCTCATCAAAATCTCATCGTTTTTTTTCACATGGCTTGCTAGCTCAAACCACTCAACAAAAAGGGGCATAATATAGACACCTAATGTAGACACCTAAATTCGTTATCTTTACCCTCATTGCTCGCGTGTGCATATTTATTTAATCATCCCCCTTCCTTTAATTAACTTCCCTCCCAATCCTCATTAATTAATTAAGTGACATTGATTAATTAATCATTTAATATCTTACATGCCCAATTATCATGTCCACATTGATTTTTTATTTCTATTAATTAATTAAGCATCATCCATTTCCCTAACCAACCTTCTATTTCTATTTATTTTATCCTACATACACACCCCCTTTCTTTTTCTATCTTTTATCTATTTTTATGCCCTAACTACTCTTATCTCATCTCTTTCCCTCCTAAGTGCTTTAAATCACCCTTCTATTATTTAAGAAGCAAAAAATCTCGTCAAAAGCACAAAAAATAGCCTAGCGGGGAAACTTTCCCCGTAATCGGTGATGACCCAACATGTTCATTGTCAAATCTATAAAACTAGATACTTTCTTTCTATTAATCATCATATGCAGGTAACTTCTAGCCTTCTTGGAAGCTAACCATCCTTCACCATGCTAGAGCATCCCTGAAACATTTACATATCTTCTGGTCATATTTTCAGTGTGCTTACATTGCTCAAGATCATCCATCATGAGGTTTATCATTATCATCGTGTTTCTTTACTCAAATTTTATCATATTATATGTATGTTTCTATTATCTAATCTCTTGCAGGTTCAGACCATCAACAGTAACACTTAGAGCTTCTTCAACAACATCCCCCTTTATCCTTTTTTCTTGCAGGTTATCTTTCTTGTCCATTTATCCTCAGCTTTATCTAATTCTATTACAGTCACCACCAAACCAGTCAGATCGTTGTCAACCCAGGTCCAGTTTGTCAAAAAAAATCTCTTTTATTGCTATTTTCAGCCATTTTCTAGAGTTTTCTGCCTCTGGTCCTTCCCTACGGACTACTCACATCACACACAAGCTTCTGTCATCCTCCAGTTGGCATTCATACCCTTCAGGTATGCATATTCATCTTATACTCTAGATATTCCCTCCCATGTTTTCGTTGACCTAGATCAGGTAAAAATCAATTTACAATTATTGTCATCAAAGATATTCATGTTTCTGCATGCTTATGTAATTTCATCCTTTACATAAATCTTTCTAAATAAACTGATTTTGACATCCACAAAAGGAATTTAATAACTTCCTGTAACCACATTATCAGGAAACCCCCGCATATATCTATCTAATCCATATGTGTTCCAATTTTGTAGGTATATCAAGTTGCAGCGAGAAGCAACCATCTAGCGCCCATATCACATACGAGGTAACATAAACCTTCCTTCATTTCTGAGTCGCTAATTTCTTACAAATCCATTACAAATTAGAAATTTAGACAAAATTTCTGGCACGCCCAGTGGGACACCCTTTATATGGTCTCTTTATTTTCTATATTCTACTTTTTTTACTAACACTACAATGTGAGGCTTCACTTTATTACTTGCTCATGTTGGGTTCGCCACTTGGATCGCTCATCGCTCAAAAGTGTAGATAAATAAGAAAAGTTATATCCAGTTATTCCTCTTTTCCCTATTTTATCCTTTTGCATTGTACTTTCCCTTCATGCTTGTGTCCTCATCCAAAATCACATTTCGTTTTGTGCTTAAAAATAACCCTTCTTTTCTTCATCTCATTTGCTCATATAGTCTAAGTAGGGGTCCAATCTTCTGCATCTCACATTTATCACACACATCCTAAACCACAAAAATCTAATTAACACGTCAAAACACTCCCTTTCCCAGTAGACTGATTGGGATTTCATCACCCTACAGGAAGCCACCTCATACATTCCCTAACCACAACTTACCCGAAACTAAAAATAGATTTCCTTCTTCTAGGTCCTTTGTTATCCATCTCCCTTTTCTTTTTCACATTCTTAATCAAAACATAAAAGGAATTGTTTTATTGACTTGTCTGATTAATAATGGAACCAAAATTTTCCTTGAGCAATTCTCATTAGTCCACCATGACCCCATCCAAACCCTGTGTTGCTTACAAACCTTCTTCTAGTCCCATCTATGATTATCTCCTTTGCAGGCCCTTTGCTTCTTGATCACATTAACCAGTAGCCTTTGTTTTATCCCCATCACCTTTATCTCCATTGCCTCACACCATTTATGCTTCTATCCCACCATCTTTGTCTCCATTACCTCATGCCCTTCCCGGTCATCCGACATCACAATACCTACTTCACTCATGGATTTTCCTCACAATAACCCCATCCATGACTTCCTCCTCCATAGATATCAATCATCAACTACTATCTCACTTTATGACATCTCCCTTTCATCTGACATACCTTTCTCTCCTAGGGACATACCTTATGATCCTTTTGTTATCAGACCATCCTATTCTTGCCCCATCCTCATCATCTTACCATGATTCTACTTATCACCATGCGCCTACACCCCCCCCAAACAATCCCATCCTCACCACATGACATTTTTAGACATCCATTTCCTAATCCCTCACTAGCGATTTCATCTTCACCTTCTACATCATATCAATTTAACCCATTCTTAATAAACACCATACACCAAATTCCTCCCTCCACATCTATTTTACCATCTTCATCATCTACCCCTATCTTAGATATTTTTCCAACCACCCCTTCAAGGGCTATCCTCACATCCACTATGTCCACAAACCAACTACCAACCACCTTAACCTCCACTATTTCTCTTTCATCTACAACTAGTCCTACTATTACCTCATCCACTCTAGCCTTGACTACACATATCTCTCTATCCACACCTATCATGCCTAGATCATTATCTACATCTCTCCCACACACACCTGTCACTACAATTATTTATTCCACCTCCACGAATCCACCCCAGTATACCTTAACATCACTATCACATATTTCTTTACCCATGCCCACATCATCTAGTCCTCCAACATTTACCATTCCTTCATCTACATCCCCCATCACATCTTCTCGATTTACATCTACATCCATAATTCCTATTGAGATATCTAAGACAAGTACAAAAGGCATTCACACTTCTCCCACAAAACCCCTCATCTCTAAACCGATTCATCCATTATCGATATCATCCCCCTCTCACATAGACATTATTAATAGCATGATCCAAATGCCCCTTTCTATTTCCATATCCAAATATACTCCTATTATTTATTGCACACCTAAATATGCTCAATCCACTGCATCTTACCTTGTTCCCCATCCACATCTCTTTCACCTTTTCCTATCGTATCGTCCTTATATTCCATGTTAGTTCCTCTTTTTGTGCTTCTAGCCACACCTATCGCATCAACTATTGTGACCACATCCCCATTATCTCCTTCTTCTTCTACACCACTACATCAGTTGAGAAATATTGTATAGCACTTCAACTCACAGCTACCATATGTGATCCTCCTGTCTCATCCACACGACCATACATTCCCATGAGGAACCAATCCCCATCCTCCTTGGAATAAATCATGCAAAAATTACTCCTGCCATCCACCACTACATCACTTCCTGATTCACCTGTCAAAATCATTTTTATCCCAGACAAGGGAAATCCTCCATAATCCAAATCCAAAACCCTAGGTTTCCTTCCACAGTGATCCCTTGAGCATCCTCACAAGAAGATCGAAATCCCTCTAATCAAGACAAAATCTACATCTTCCATCTTGGGGCCACATCCCTCTGTCTTAGGACCCCCTCCTACATTGCAATCAATCAACCAATCTAAATCCAAAAAATCTGATTCCCTCCTAGGGCCATCCCTCTCATCAAAAATACCTCCAATTATCCATTCATATAGGCCTAAATCATTCAGCACTACATCTTCTAGATCACCTAGACCCCAACCCAATCCACCTTCACCATCGCCATCTACCCCATTTTACAGATCCTTCTCTTGTGCCCACATCCAATCATATGCAGAGGTCCTAACACTATTATCCATGGTCTTATTAAGTGAGAGGACCTCCTCGACGAATCCCCTTCTCCATCTATTGCTTCATCAATAGCCTATCTAATCCCTTTTACCACATCTTCATTTGTTCAGCTTCCTGGGTCTCTTCACCTGTCTACATCATCTCCTATCACTCCTCTTGATGAGGTTCCTCCCTTTTTTGTCGATACTATTCACCTTGATACACCATATTCATGATATATATATCTTTACTGTGCTAACCATTATCTGTATCCACATGATTTACTTCTATGGAAACATCTCTCCATGACACACTCTAACTTACATGAGATGACCTTTAGGATAAAACAAAAGACATTACTTCATAAAATAGATTCATACTCCCACGCTAGGGGGACTTATTTCTAGGGCTTGTTTGTTCACAGATTAGTTCCGTAGTTACTTAGCATCATCTTAATCTCATCTATTTCAAGTTTATCTGATTGTACTTTGACATCCTTCATGATCATCATAACAGACTTTTGTAGGTCTTCATATCTATGCTTCCCTTCGGATAGCACCATGGATTATATCTTTTTATCTACCATTGTGGATCTTATATCATAATCTTTATTTAACTCATGTCATATAGTCTTGATGTTCATCTTGTTCCTCTGAATGGGAAAATTTATTCATCTTAAGAAACACCCATACCATTCATTTCCTTATAAAAATGGACCTTTATCTTATTGTTTGTCTTGTTCATACTCAAACCCTTCTTGGCTTGGAACATGACTTAGAATCAATCTCTGCTGACCCATGTTTCTCACACATAATCATAATGTCATCCTTACTCTCAGAAACTAATAAACGTCCTATTCAATGTTTTCCCCTAACTTGATTGGATTCATATGTCACTATCACACAAGTATGGTTCAGAGATTCATGATTCACCTAGCATCCCTTGATGGTAAACTGGAATTGGAACCACTTAATGCATTGTCCTTGTGACCATTCTATTGTTAGCCCATTTACCAAAGTGCCCTTAGTCATGTCTTTAGATCATTCCTCCATCTTAACCTCGTCCATTTCTTGTCGTGATGATTTGGAATTATGTAGTGTTCTGTCACTTCCTAAATATGACCTTAAATATGGGTACCACAGATCTACATGTAGCATATTCCTCATGGATATTTTCTCCCCTTTGGTGGGAACTCCTTGATCATCACATATATCACCTTCTTATTAACCTATTGGAACCATGCAAAGGATCCAGGGGTGTCTCTTGTACATTATTATCCCCTCCTAAATGGTCTACTTAGCTAGTCCCAACTCTCCCTCATGTAAAATCAAAATTCATGGATGCTTAAATCAAAAATAAAAATGATAAAAAACAAACCGATCCCTTGAAGGAAAGCTGTTCATGCAAAAAAAATCAAAAGCATGAAATCAAAATCAAAATAAAAAATAGACCAATCCCTCAAAGGAAGGCTATCATACATTATTCTTGCCATCTTAATTTTGTATAAAGTAGACCATACCCTCTAAGGATGGATACTCCTTATGGAATTTGAAGGTTTCCCTCATTTATTAGCCTTTGATTTTATCACCATCCTAAGAAAGCTTCCCCCATTAATCAAATTTCTCTTTCCCCTTACCAGAGCTAGGGCATAGTTTAGGGAACACCACTTTTGGAGAACCCTCTTTCCTTGTGCAAGGTACATCTAAAAACCCTTTTGGCATGTCAACATTAGGTTTAAGAGATCGTCTCATCCATCAGTTCCTTATGATCTTTAAGAATACTAACTAGCATTGCTTATTTTCTAGCATCACTTCTTTGGTTGCATGTGCCTTACGTTACCCAGATCTCCTCCTTGTTTGCCTCCAATGTGATTGGAGACATACTTTCCTCACACATTCCTAGATATAACATAGTGTTGTTTGCACTTATAGGTCACCACTGTTACGTGGCTTTTTTACCCTAATCCTATCGCATATGTCTTTGAACATATCTATCCTCATCTCAATCACCTATATGCTACCTTTCTATCTTACAACACATTTATTATTGCTTACATCTATCATTAATCACATTCATTTTCAATTTTTTTTTATGACATTTTACCCACATACATTCCAATCATCGTCATCAAATTTAAACATAAAATCCTAATCCTCACATCACAAATTTATATCATCACATATCCATTTAAAATAACCATCTAATTATACATTTATTTCATCATCATCATCAAATATATAAAAAACATGTGTTCCAAAGAAACCATCATTATCAAATCTAATCTAAAAGCCATTATCATGACATAAATCCAAAAATCATCACCACATCAATTTAAATTCATCACATAATAATCCACGATAAAACCATAAACCATATATCATATATCAAAATGAGGAGCAGAACATAATGGCCCTCTAAGGGGATCCCTCAAAGCACAAATACTATCAAAGTCAGTAAACTACATGTTTGAAACTCTCATACCCTCTCCCTTTGGAGCATGTACAACACCTGAACCCTGTACACCATCGCCACCCTCCTAGCCTCCCTCCTCTTTCTGTGGTTAAGATACACTCGTTGTACTCCTCGATGGCCTAGCTCCACCTTCCGCCTGTCTCTAGAGATTCTCCCAGTATCTCAGCATTGGAGGTAGCTTACGGATCACAATATCCTCATAATATTTGGCCTTGGTGGCAAAAACTAAGTACCTATTCATCCCAATCATGTCAGAGGGTGTCACCTATCCTAATCCCTATTGTGCTTCCTAGACACTGCTGGCTGACCCTAATACTACAATAGTAGCCAAATATCCATAACGAGACCTATAGGCCTCCCTCTTCCTATGGTAGTGGTCCTATTATCCCAAATTCCCCCCCCCCCCCCGAAAAATTTGGTCAAGACAAGTCCTACACATAAGAAAATTATGAAGGAAACGACTCAGACCCGTGAGCTCACATTCTAGGAGGACAAAAAAGGTTGCAGAGGGACTTTACAATGGAGTGGCGGGGCCTGTGAAAGATCAAATGACCCCATGCAAGAAGAAATTCAAGAAATGGATCTATTGAGTGAATCCATGCCTCAAATCCAACAAAAAAATTATAGGTGGGATCAGAAATGGAATAACAGGGTCGGGGAAGGAGGCTGAGCGGTGTTACAGGAACCAGAGACTCAAAGGAAAAGAAACGATGAAGATTCAAAGTCTTCAAGCTCTGAAATAGTTCAGGACAGACCCCGAAATCGACTAAATATGGAGGAGACAACAGAATATGCCAAGTATCCAAATGACATACCTCCAAAAGTTAAAACCAAAGGGTGCAGGATCATACAAGCACTAAGCCTCCACATGTCTAGAGCTCCAAAAGTTACACTGGTCGTTAAAAATTCTTTAACTTAACAGAAGGTGCCAAGTGTCAGCTCAACACAACTCCAAAATGGGAGCCTAATGTAGAGACTCAAACTTGCACCAACCCTCCATGTAGCCAATGGTCAACAGAGGTCAAAAGGAGAATGGGTCCCAAAATAGACTAAGTAATGAATGTAGGCAGAAGGAACCAAGTGTCCAAACAACGCACATTCAAAAGTGGGATCCTAGGCGGAGAATCAAATGAGCGTGGGTTCACTGTGTGTCGCAGGATTTAAAAAAGGAAGACAAAGTCACGATTTGAATATTTAAAGCAAAAGGCGGGCCAGTATCAGAGGGTGCCAAGTGTCAACATGGTGCCATTTCAAAGGTGTAGTCCAAAATAAAATCTCAAACAAGTGCCAACTCGCCATGTGTCCCATAGCTTGAAAAGGTGATGAGCGACCGTTGAAAATTCCAATAGGTCCGCGGAGGTCTCCATATGTCGTATGGTCATACTGAGGGCTCCAAAGGTAAAGCTTGTGGGAATTCCTACTAAACATAGGTACTTAACTTCAGCCCCCTTTACATTTTTTTTGTGGTCGGATACAAGTGCCTCCGCCCAAAGAAAAAACTCGAGAAGAATACAAAAGAAATAGGGAAACCTGTGGAAATTTGTTAGAGTAGGTATTTACCTTAGCTCATGTTCACCTAGGTACTTTATTTACCTTTATTGTATTTATCCTCACCCAATTATGTGTGTGGATATTTATTTTTATTTATTTTATATTAGGAGATATTATCTAGTTGTTAGGTATAGTTCTTTCCTTGATCTATGGTATTGACTAGTTTTTTCCTAGATCTATGGTATTGACTAGATCCTTGATGTCTAGTTCTCTCCTAAATCTATGGTCTTGAATAGTTCTTTGATGAATATTTATTTCCTTGATTTAGTTCTCTCCTATATCTATGGTCTTGATATTGTTTCTCATTTGTTTGCAAAGGTTTTATGTAAAGTTATTCTGGAAAAATTTATTTTATCTTATTGATCATGGTGTTTGATTAGCATATGTGTTCTTGGCTTGGTACGATCTGGGTATCATACACCGATTAAAATCCTTAGCCCTTGGTCATATGGTATGGTCATACGAGGGCTTAAAGCTTGTGATTCCTACTAGTAGGTGCTTAACTTCAGCCCCCTTTAATTTTATTTGTGTGGTGAAGGCAACAACAATTTATTTTGCTTCAGTGGCAACTAAAATAAATAACAGAGAAAACTATTAAAAATCTTGTAACTTTTGATCGGTAACTCGGTTTTGAGTGCCATTTTTTGTGAAATTTATTTTTTTCGTTCTCTGTCCATTGAAAATATTTATTTTGAGACTTATACTCATAATTATAAAGTGCCAAATATGGAGGAGTGTTGTAATCAATTGTGGACGCAATTTCGGATGAGCCCGATGTCCTAAAATTTTAGGAGTCTGCAGTTTGTACCTATCATGGATTCTGAGAATGATATCCTTTTCTTTAAAGTATGTGGACTTTAAGAGGATATTTTAAAAATTTTGAAAGAAAATAGATCGCTCAAGAAGTGAAATTCTCTTCTACAATCACTCGTTCATGATAAGGGTATAATAATAGACTCCCTGCAGAACAAACTTACTAGCCTATAGCATCACCATCATATTGTGGACAACCATATCCATGCTCCTAGTCCACTTGCAGTTGTTTCTATTGTACCCATTGACATTGATTTGCTAGTCTTTGAGCCTAAACTTTCTTTTGATGCTTCTAAACCTCCGAGGCTTATTACTACATCCTCTTCCACATCTGTGCCTATTATAAAACCACATGTTCTGTATCCTATTTTTGCTTAGCTGCATGGATTTTTTGAGAAGCATACTACTACACTCAGTTCTTGCATGCTCCATTCTATGGGTCTCACTAGTAGATTCATTGGTAGACATTCACATGGTATTGTTTCCTCTATTCAAAATGTTAAGTGGAATTCTCGTCATGACATTAGTTTTCGAGAAGATACTTCATTAGGATCACACATTGATAAAGCTCCTTTTTTTGTTCGCTCGACTCTTTCTGAGGATCCTAAGCAACACATGAGTTCTGCACCTTCACTCAGGCTTGATAAACATAAGATTTAAACTGTTAGACATGATCAACCTAACACACATTCTGATGTTCCTTTGCATGCACCCATTGTGCATTTTGCACCAAGTCATATGTAGGGCATCTTCTTCATCCATCCATGTTTATTTGGGGGTGGATATCTGATCATTCATGGTAGTGACATAGGAATTCATTGAGAGGACTCTACATGGCATGGCTCCTCCACCATTCAGCCTCTTTCTCCACTTTCTACACCTTCTGCATTGTAATGCTCCTTATTTTGAAAAAATTTCTTTAGTAGGTGTAGTGTATCTCTCTTGTTTATTGAGAGATTTTGTTTCTATATTTTCAACACTTTTGGGATGTTGACAGTATCTCTTGTGGGGGATCTATTCTGGTGAAATCCAATGTCATTTTTTCAGTTTTAGAGTAGTTGATTTTGGGCAAATCATATAGATTTGTAGCTTCACTCCACACATTCAGCAATATGGGAGGGTGTGGTATTCATCCTGCTTCTTCGGGTTTTGTGTCCTTGCCTTGTTACCTTGGATTTTCTTGGATCATCACACTCTGGAGTTTGTGTCCTTGCCTTGTTGCTTTGGTTATTGTTCTTGGATCGTGGCACACCTATTTGCAGCAGTTGGTTGAATTGTTTTTGGTGTTTTTTACACTTTTGACATCACTCCATTGACAGTCTCCTTGTATGGAGCTATTCTGGTGAAACCCAGTATCAGTTGTTTTTGTGTTTTGTGATCGAGTAGTGGATTCAGACCACATTGCACACCAAAATTCTTCAGCATTGTATGAGTTTTTTGAGTCGATATTCTTGGGATGCGTTGGAGTGGATCTTTACTTTCTTTACTTTGTTGTTACTAGTTTTAGGTACCTTGCGGGTTCTTTTTTTTCCCAGTTATTGTACATGAGTACCTCATCAGGCCTAGTTTCTGGGACTCATACTGTGGACATGCCACATCTATTTTGGTCCCTAACTTCACTTGAGGGGGGTGTTAGAGTAGGTATTTACCTTAACTCATGTTCACCTAGGTACTTTATTTACCTTTATTGTATTTATCCTCACCCACTTATGTGTGTGGATATTTCTTTTTATTTATTTAGATATTATGAGATATTATCTAGTTGTTAGGTATAGTTCTTTCCTTGATCTATGGTATTGACTAATTTTTTCCTAGATCTATGGTATTGACTAGATCCTTGATGTCTAGTTCTCTCCTAAATCTATGGTCTTGACTAGTTCTTTGATGACTAGTTATTTCCTTGATTTATGGCTTGATCTACAACCTTGACTGGTTCTTAGATTGTTATTCCTTACCTATTTAAGTAAGGCCCATTATCAATGTATTGCATTGAGTTCCATAATAATATATGATATTGTTTCTCATTTGTTTGCAAAGGTTTTATGTAAAGTTATTCTGGAAAATTTCTTTTATTTTATTGATCAAGGTGTTTGATTAGCATCTGTGTTCTTGGCTTGGTACGATCTGGTTATCGTTCCTTTCAGACATCTCCATCTGTCACATGGGTGCTATTCCAAGAGAACATGAAGGATTCAAATCTCAAACGAGTGCAGAGCTACCACGTGGACCCAGTACAGATAGACTGAATTAAATATTACGCACCCATGACCCAAAAAATTCAAATGGCCATATCTTTTGACTGAGAACTAAGATTTGGATGGAAGAATATTTTTTGGAAATTTTTCGATGCCTTCTATGCCTTGGAAACATAAAATATTATTTTTTATAGGTGTTGGTGTGTACAAAATGGGAAATTTTCTTCCAGGAAATTAAAGTAGAATCTGATTTCCTCATCTACCAGATCTGATTCGATTCGATCTGTCATTCTTCCTTATTAAACATGTCGAGCAAACATAGGGAACCATAATCGATATATTTGGGGTGGATTTAAAAGAGGCATTGATTGATAAAAGTTTAGTCTTCATGGCAGGATCCAATGCATATCCCGTGGTAGTTAAAACAAGATTTAACTTTCCCTCTTCTCTCTCTTATTATTTCTATATATTATAACACTTCTCATTTGAGAAGGAGAGATTATTTTGGGCATAGGGAAACTCTATCAAATTTGTTTCCTGACTCAATTTTGAGTTGAAAACCTTCTCCTACGCCTGGAAAGCATATTTGTGCCTCTAAGCAGAAATGTAATGGTCTGTGCACCCATATAAAGGCAAAAAACGTGTTTTTGTGGTGTTTATTCAACCCTTTGCATTGTTTTGTTGTCTCTATATGCCTCTCTCTTTCAAATTTGTTTTATGTGCATGTATTTCACATTTGTAGGTGCAGGGCGTTGTGTTTCATGGAGTTTTCATCATGGATTAGGATCTAGGTTTGTGTCACTTATGTCAAACCTTCCCATCTTCCTTTCTTCCTTGTTTCATCCTTCCTCAATAGAGAATCTCACCCCTTTCCTTCTTTGGTGTATCGCCGCTTTAGTGTAGGATTTTATTTCACCCTCTCTTTCTCTCTGGTTCCTTGGAATGGTTAGATTAGGATAATTTCAGTAGCTCATGGAAGGTAGTTTAGGAATAAGAACCAGCTTTCCCTAGAGGATTATCTCAAGTTTACAAATCCCATAGCTTGAGAGATGATCCAATGTTATGAAATCACATCGAATGCCCCATTTTAAGCACCTCTCATCTTTTTCCATTTGGGGGTGATGTTATTTTACACTAACAGTTTTGGCACGCCAAGTGGGATAGGTCTGAAGCACCTTAGCACTTCATCTTAGCATGTTGGTGTCTTCATGTTAAGTTTCAGCCTTTTGAGGCACATGCAAGCACATCTGATGACTCCATATGGTCAAAAACCTATTCTCTAAGTTGCAAACCTTTTCCATCTATTTCCACTCATTTTCATGCATTTTCTTCTTCTATCTCTTTCATTTCATCTCATCACACGAGGTTGTGCAATCATGAATTCATTCCCTTCATGGAACTCACACTTGCAACAATGCAGTTCACCTCCAATGCATTTCCCAACTCCTAAAAATCAGCATTATAATCAGATCCAGGACTATTATGCTTACCCATATGATCAGGGTCAAATTCAATTTGTCCATGGAGCTTATCAAGAACAAGGGCACGCATACAATGGTGAAAACTATATTGATAATGCTGGTTTATTGGAGAAAATTCAAAAAATGGAGGCTGACATGGTTCAGTCAAGAGGCATAGCAAAAATTAAGGCATTCAATATTCATTGTAGGGCACCTTGTCCATGGGAAGGCCCTTTTCCAAGACATTACAGCCCTCAGGAGGAGATATACTTCATGGTTGAAATTTTGCCCCAACTTACAAAATGGACTGAGGAGAACGAGGCTGATGAGTTAGAGTCAATATAACCTTGTCAATGGGTAAGTCCACCATCTCATAGCTTTTCTTTTTCTCTTTCTCAGGCAGAACCATCTCAACCCATGCTCCAATTTCCAAGCTTCCCATTTCCTGCCCCAAGTGTTGATTCCATTTCTCCATTCCCTAGTCTTCCACCCCATTTCAGTTCCTCTCCCCCCTTCCCTTCCAAACAGTCATCCCCTCCAAACAAACAAGAAGTTCCACCTCCCTCCCCACCACAAAAAATTGCAAAGCTAGTTGAACCCCAACCTGTCACTCCTCTTACTTTCCCAAGTCCATGTTGGGAAGAGACTCAAGAATCTAGTCAAGGAAAACAACAAGAAGGGGAGCCTAACAAAGAATAAATGACAGAAAATTTGAAGAGTTGGGTTGCCAAATTTGGGTTTATAAATATCCCCTTGATGGTCAAGCCAATAGAAGAGGTCAAATTTGAAGAGCCAGTGGTGGGTGAGACTTATTTTGCAACAGAGAAGGAATAAAAACAACAAGAAGAAGATTAGCAGTCTTCCTACTTTAGATGCAATGTACATGATGGAACTTTGTCATAAGAGGATGCTAAGATGATTCAAGTTGCACAACCAGTTGAAGAGGAAGAAGAACCAGCTCCAAGTCCCATTGAAGAGGAGCAGCTGGGAGAGATCGAATCAGAGTTGAGGCCACTCAATGAAGAAGGCATCATTGAAGATTTTTTACTTTCATTTCAAGGGCCTGATTTGATTGATGAACCCTTGATGGAGAAGGAACTATATAGTTTCAAAGGTTCTAAGTGTGGATCAGGCTATAAGAGAACCTTCGGTTCTTCCTTCCACTTCATTCCCTTCAAGATTTAATGTTGAAGAAGATTTTGATCTTTCAAACTTCATGTTTGAGGAAGATGGAAACAATGGTGAGAAATTTGAAAATTAAGAAGACATAATGGAGGAGGTTGAGCACATGTAACAGAACAACAACAAGGTAGATTATTTGTCTGACTTGGAGGATTGATTTGATGGAGAAAATCCCATGGAGATCACATCATTTTATATTCCATCATCCATCTTCCAAGCACATGATCGTGTTACCATAAAGGATGGCACTTAAAGATAGCAACCTGTGTCTCACAAAATCCCTCTAGAACCAGGGTTGGAAGATCATGTTCTTCACAAGACAAGGAAAAGAAAAAGCAAGGAGATGTCATCATCTCTCTCTCACCACTCATCCAATAAGATCCACAAAAAGACTCCATTTTTGGAGTTAAATTTCAAAACCATGGGTAGATTCAAAGGACCATACCTTTCCCAATCAAATATTTGGATTCATTGGAGCCAAGGTAGAATCCAAAACCAATCATACCTACTTCAAGGCATGAGGATGAGCATCAAAGTACCAAGGGTCATCATCAACACCTCTTGGAGTCCAATGTCAATTATCTTGAGGAGGTATTTTTGGTTAATAGACATACCTTGATGATTTGGGTGGAGGACAGGACTTAAAGTCAGTTTTTTTATTCATCCAAGTAGTCATATTCAGTGTCAAATCATTTGCATGGCTGCCCCTTTTGAGAAAGGGAAGTTATTTCTCCCTCCCTGTAATAGGATTTTTTTAATATTTTCTTTATTTTTGGTTAGTATTGAAGTAGGAGTAGATTTTGTTTTCAGTAGAAAAAGTTCTTGTGCACACTTTGCATGTCGCATTTGAGGCATATATGATTTGATTCTTTGTACATAACGTTGTTGTTGTGTTTCGTTGCTCCAAGTTTATTTCATTGTGAAGTTCAATGTGCCCTGGGTAAACATTGTAACAGTCCATTCTCAGGACAAACCAAGGCCAGGCTCTTCAGTATCCACGACAGAAAGATCCATAGTTATATGTAGCAGTTGCTAGTTTCAAAAAATGAAAAAAATACAGAACAACCAAAGGATATTTTTTAAGTCAATCCATTCAAGGACAAATGAAAGCCCCAAGTCAATACAAATTTATACTACTCTCTGAAACTCCATTTCAAGATTTTCTTATGAAAATTGAGAGTGCAAATGTGCGGGTAGGCTCAGGGACAAGTAGAACATAGAAAGTGCAGACAGTCGAGGAGTCCATTTTGAAGGAAAGGTCAGTACCATGCCATTAATTATGAATCCATGCCTAATGGATGCTTCATGGCTACTGGTCTCTTCATCTAACAGGCAGATACCCCTGCGAGTCACCAAAACTATTATCCCATATTTTTTCCTCCTCAGAAAAATATTGGATCAAGACACGACCCTGCACAGAAGGAAACTATGAAGGAAATGACCATGACCCGCGATCTGACATTCTAGGATGACAAACAAGGTTACAGAGGAGGCTCTACAATGGAAATGGCGGGGCCTACGAAAGATCAAATGATCCCGTACGCATGAAGAAATTTAAAAAAATGGCTCTGTCGAGCAAATCTATGCCTTAAATCCAACTTAAACAGATTACAGGCAGGCTCAAAAATGGAATAGCAGGGTTGGGAAAGGACGATCAAGTGGTGTCAAAGGAACCAGAGACTCAAAGGAAACAGAAATAACAAAGATTTAAAGTCTTTGGGCTCTGAAATAGTTCAAGATGGACCCCGAAATTGACTAAGTATGGAGAAGATAGTGGAAGTTTCCAAGTGTCCAAATGGTGCACCTCCAAAAGTTAAAACCAAAGGGACAGGCTGAAATAAGCGTCAAGCCTCCATGTGTCTAGAGCTCCAAAAAGTTGCACCATCTATTGAAAAGTCTTCAACATCGGCAGAAGGTGCCAAGTGTTGTCTTAACGCATTTCCAAAATGGGAGCCCAAGGCGGAGGCTCAAACTTGTGCCAACCCTCCACGTAGCCAATGGTCAACAGAGGTAAAAAGGAGAATGGGCCCAAAATGGCTAAGTAATGAATGTAGGAGGAAGGTACCAAGATGTCCAAATAATGCACATTCCAAAATCGGGACACTAGAGCAGAGTTGTCAAATGAGCGCGGGCCTGCCATGTGTCCCAGGAGCCTGAAAAAGGAAGACAAGGTGACGGTTTGAAAATTCCAAAGCAAAGCGCGAGGTCTTTAGTAGCGGACGGTGCCAAGTGACAACACGGTGCCATTTCATGGGAACAATCTACAAGTAACTCTTCCTCAAACTAGAGCCAGCTCGCCGAGGTCGTGCCAAGAGCAGCCGAAAAGGTGAGGGATGGACTATATGTGGGATGTAGACAAGCTAGTTAGGCAATTCTCCACGTCTTCATATCCACGCTACTCCAATGGTAAATCCTAGGTGGTAGTCTTTAAATATGCGCAAAGAAGGCCCTCCTAACTTGAACTTGGCATGGATAGATTGGTTCCGCCAGCGGATGACTACTCAGAAGGAATCCAAAGGAAATATCGAAACTCTATGGACGTTGATCCATGTGTCACATAGGCACTATTCCAAGAGCATATGATGGAGTCAAATGACCAAATAAGCGTAGAACTGTTTCGTGTATATCTCCAGATACAGACATACTCATTTAGGATGGATGGTGGGTGCCCACGACCCAAAAAGTTCATATGGTCATATCTATTTGACTAAGAAATTGGACTTAGCTGGCAGTTAGCTTTTTATTCAAACATCTCGATAACCTGTATGCCTTGGAAACATAATGGTTGGTGGAAGTGGTGTGGATCTAAATACTAATGTGCATAAGCCAGCATCTACGTCTGATTAACCTGTGGACTCATTAGGTTGTGGGATTTGTGGATCACAACCGTAGATTTGTGGTTGTTGTGGACCTACTATGGTCATGTGTGGAATCAATCCCTAATCCCTAGTATCCAATAGTCGTATGTCTTTTCGGCCTCTATATTTAGAACTACAAGTTGTGTAATCTTCTCTGAGTACCTTACAGGTGTTCTGGCAACCTAAATTCTTAAGCTAGTGTCTATGTCAGTGAGAATGTCTCCTGCGTCTAGCTGTGGGACCAAAGGGTCACAGCCGAATATTTGCTGTCTTTAAAGCCCTTCTACAGTCATGTGGATATTTGTCTAGGGTAATCTATAGTTTGGCTGGTTTGACCAAAATGTGTTTTCTTGTGGTGTTTCTTCAACCCTTTGCATTATTTTGTTGTCTCTTCGTTCCTCTCCCTTTCAAATCTATTTTATGTGTATGTATTTCACATTTTCAGGCGCAGGGCATTGTGTTTCATGGAGTTTTGATCATGGATTAGGATCTAGGTTTGTGTCACTTCTGTGTGACCTTCCCATCTTCCTTTCTCCCTTGTTTCATCCTTCCTCAACAGGGCATCTCACCCATTTCCTTCTTTGGTGTATCACCGCTTTAGTGTAGGCTTTTCTTTCACTCTGTCTTTCTCTTTGGTTCCTTGGAATGGTTAGATTATGATAGTTTATTTTTTTCCTGCATTAGAGTAGCTCGTGGCAGGTAGTTTAGGAACAAGAACCAACTTTCTCTAAAGGATCATTTTAGGTTTGCAAGTCTTGCATCTTGAGAGATGATCCAATGTTATGCAATCACAGAAAATGCCCCATTTTAACCACTCCACATCTTTCTACTCTCATAAACTCCATTTCAAGATTCTCTTATGAAAATTGAGAGTGCAGACGCACGGGTAGGCTCAAGGAGAGGAAGAACACATAAAGTGTAGGAACTTGGGGAGTCCATTTTGAAGGAAGGTTCAGTACCAGGCCATTAATTATGACTCCATGCCTAATGGATGCTTCAAGGCTACTGGTCTCTTCATCTAGCAAGAAGATGTCCCTGTGAGTCGCCAAATTGTTATCCCAAATTTTTCCCCTAAGCAAATTTGGTCAAGACAAGTCCTGCACATAAATTATGAAGGAAACGGCCTAGACCCGCAAGCTCACATTCTAGGATGACAAACAAGGTTGCAGAGGGATTTTACAATGGAGTGGTGGGGCCTGGGAAAGATCAAATGACCCTGTGCAAGAATAAATTCAAGAAATGTCTCTATCAAGCAAATATGTGCCTCAAATCAAACAAACAAATTACAGGTAGGCTCAAAAATGGAATAACATGGTTGGGGAAGGAGGCCAAGCGGTGTCAAAGGAATCAGAGACTAAAAGGAAAAGAAACAGTGAAGATTTAAAGTATTTGGGCTCTGAAATAGTTCAAGACGGACCCTAAAATTGAATAAATATGGAGGAGACAGCAGAATTTGCTAAGTGTCCAAATGACGCACCTCTAAAATTTAAAACCAAAGGGGCAGGCTCAAACAAGCACCAAGCCTCAACGCGTCCAAAGCTTCAAAGTTGCACCAACCATTGAAAAGTCTTCTACTCAGTGGAAGGGGCGAAGTATCGGCTCAGTGTAATTACAAAATGGGAGCCCAAGGTAGAGACTCAAACTTACGCTAGCCCTCCACGTAGCCAATGGTCAAAGGGGGTCAAAAGGAGAACTGGTCTGAAACCACTAAGTAATGAATGCAAACGGAAGGCACCAAGTGTCCAAACAGTACATATTCAAAAGTGGGACCCTAGGTGGAGAATCAAATGAGCACAAGTTCGCTGCATGTCCTAGGATTTAAAAAAGGAAGATAGAGTCAGGGTTTGAATAGTCAAATCAGAGGTGGACCAATAGCGGAGGATGCCAAGTGTCAAGAAGGAACCATTTCAAAGGCGCAATCCAAAATAAAATCTCAAATGAGCGCCAGCTTTCCACGTGTCTCAGAGCCTAAAAAGGTGAGGGCGACCTTTGAAAATTCCAAAGGCCTATGGAGGTCTCCACATGTCATATCCATGCTAGTCCAAAGGTAATCCTAGGGGCAGTTTCTAGACATGTGCAAAGTCTCCATGTGTCTTGGGTCGGATACAGTGCCTCCACCCATCAAAAATACTCAGGAAGAATACAAAGGAAATACGGAAACCTATGCACACCACCATGTGTCACATGGGCACTATTTCAAGAGCACAGGAAGGAGTAAAATCTCAAATGAGTGCAAAGCTACCACATGGACCTGGTACAGACAGACTCATTTAAATATTACACACCCACGACCCAAAAAATTCAAATGGCCATATCTTTTGACTAAGAAATTGGATTTGGGTGGGAGAAGATTTTTTGGAAACATCTTGATGCCCTATGTGCCTTGGAAAACTAAAATATCATTTTTGTAGGATTTGGTGGGTAAAAAATGGGAAAACTTCTTCCAGTACATTAAAGCAGAATCTGATTTCCTTAGCTACAAGATATAATTCGATTTGATCCGTCGTTCTTCCTTCTTCAACACGCCGAGAAGACATAGGGAACAAGAATCGACAAATTTGGGGCAGATTTGAAAGGGGAATTGATTGATAGTGGTTGAGTCTTCAAGGCAGGATTCAATGCATATCCCATAGTAGTTGAAACAAGATTCAAATTTTCCCTCTTCTCTCTCTTATTCTTTCTATATATTATAACACTTCTCATTTGAGAAGGATAGATTCTTCTTGGTGTAGGGAAACTATGTCAAATTTGTTTCCTAAATCAATTTTGAATTGAAAACCTTCTCCTACGTCTGGAAAGCATATTTGTGCCCCTAAGTAGAAATGTAATTGTCTTTGCACCCATATAGAGCAATAAAATGCATTTTTGTGGTGTTTCTTTAACCCTTTAAATTGTTTTGTTGTCTCTCCATGCCTCTCCCTTTCAAATATTTTTTATGTGAATGTATTTTGACATTTGTAGGTGCAGGGTGTTTTGTTTCATGGAGTTTTGATCATGGATTAGGATTTGGGTTTGTGTCACTTTTGTGTGACCTTCCCATCTTCCTTTCTCCCATGTTTCATCCTTCCTAAACAAAGCATCTGATCCCTTTCCTTCTCTGGTGTATCACTGCTTTAGTGTAGGCTTTTCTTTCACCCTCTCTTTCTCTTTGGTTCCTTAAAATGGTTAGATTAGGATATTTTTGTTTTTACATGCAATCGATTAGCTCAAGGTAGGTAGTTTAGGAACAAGAACCAACTTTCTCTGGAGGATCATCTTAGGTTTGCAAGTCCCGCAACGTGAGAGATGATCTAATGTTATGGAATCACACCGAATGCCCCATTTTAACCACTTCACATCTTTGGCCATTCGAGGGTGTTGTGATTTTACACTAACAGGTCCCTCTTCTGAATAATTTAGTCTCTCTCTTGAGTGATTGCATCCCACTGTTGCATGATTGTGTCTCTCTCTACTCTCATCTGAGTTATCTTGGCATACAAGCATGCCACTTCTACAGCCTCTCCTGCTCCATTGTCTCCACCACCTCCTAGAGCCTCCTCAACCTCAACCTCCATCTCCTCTATCTCCTCCTCCCTGCCCTCCTCAACCACTAGAACTACCCATGTTGTCACATGCCAATCAGAGTATCCCAATCCTACTCCAACATTTTCATCATCATCCCATAGTGTGGCCTCCTCCTTTGATGGGCCTTCCATAATGGGACTCGGTAGCTACCTATCCATCTCCTCCATCCTATACAAAATTGGATCATTAGGAACTGACTAAATGAATCCAAATTGACTTCTCACCCTATCAAACTAAAAGGCCTCTATCATCTCTAAATGTCTCCCCTACACCCATCTCATCCTCCTCATCTGCACTATCTCCACATCTGCCCTTGGCCATGTAGGAAAATCTCAATACGACCGCCACCTAACATGATCAACATCCAACTCTATAATTCGATCTACGTACAAATCCACCCCTCTCTTGCCCTTGTCTTGGAAGCCCTAATTGGCCCTCCATCTCATAAATCCCACCTCTAACTGGATATAGTCTCCTGTGACTCATGAAATCCATGGTGGCCTAATAACTACAATATTCTCATAATCCCAACAATGTAAAAATAAACCTACATATAATCCTGATCTCATGCCCGACCTATATCTAGATAGCTCATGTTAAACCTGAGCTATTAAAGTGCTTCCAAATGAAATTTATTTCTGGTGTTCCATAATGTCTGCCACTACATCAACTAGCGCCCATGGAAACCAAGCTTCTCCTAAGTTTGGTATAGCATAGGAGGACACTATCATCATCACCATGAAAATCAATCATCTACATACTACCCTAGCCTCATATCTCTTCTCATGGGATAAATCCCCTAAAGAAAATATTCAGCTCAAATAATCATGTCAAGACTTCCAATCTATAATCACTAGTGATGGGAACTATTTTATCCCCCTTGTATTGGTAGCATGAGAATCTAATGCACATCCTCCAAGGTGATAGTAATCTACCCTATCATGAACCAAAATGTACATGTTTTCCTATCCCACCTCTCAACCAAAGCAATCATAAGCCCCACATCATGTGGGAGCCTATGTTAATTTCTAAATCCTCCTAGTCCAACTATAAATAAATGATCTCATTCAGTATCTATCACATCCCCTATGATCTTCTCATATAGAGAAGGCACTTGATCTCTCACATACAAGGTCTCTATGGCCTACAATCACAAACAAAGCATGCATATGTTAGACCTATGATCCAAAGTTTCATCCAAATTTCAATTTAAACCCTAACCTATTCAATGCCAACCCATGTCAGGTCAACACATTTTAGGTTCAATTAATGTGCCTTAAGGCCCAGTTGACATCGACCCACCAGGGTTGCAACCAACCACCCCTAGCATCATCCATTTTTTATTAAAAAATGCAAGAAAAAAATATAAAACTTGAAATTACATCAAAAACAAGTGTGGGTTTTGCTACTCACCATCCTCCACACCCTCTGGCATTTCCTCGTAGCTCCGATAGCCTCCATATCTCATATTCTATTTTCTCACTTTCCTCTCTCTTGTCAAGTTTTCAAGTGAAAATGAGCATCATCAGCCAACCCCTGAGCTTATATATCCCACAAAAATTTGGTCTTCGTCGAACCCCTTGGGTCTCCGTCGATTGGCCTAAGTCATCGTCTACTGGCTTTTACAATGTTACTTTTGGTATTTTCCCCTCATCCTCGCACACTTCCCTTTGGTAATTCTTCACAAAGTCCACTGTTGTGGCCATAATTATTTGCCTTCTAGGCATTTTAATCCAATCACATAGTCCACCATTATGGCCATATTGATCTATCTCTCCTCTGGGAATATATTTTTTTCCAAGGTCCCATGGGGCCAAACTTATCACTATCTCAGGCATACTTTCTTTTTGAATTCCACCTTCATGGCCATTTACTTATCCCCCTCTTGGGCATACATTCCTTTTGAATTACACCTTTGTGTCCATCTCTTAGTTTTCTTTGGGCATATTAATCATATATATTCCCTAATTCCGACTTTCGTGGCTATAATCACTCTACTTTTGGGCATTTTGTTTTATAATCTTATCTAATCCACACACGAAGTCCTCCTTTGAGGCCATGTTCATCTTCCCCTTTGGGCATTATATTTCTTATAGTAAGTCCTCCTTTGAGGTCATATTATATCAAGTCCACTCTTGTGGCCATATGCGTGCCCTTCTTTGGAGAACCATTATTTCTTCATCAAAGTCCACCCTTGTGGCCATGTTTTTCCCCTCTTAGGACATACATTTTTTATTTTTTCCTTTGCGGCTATACCTTTCCCCACTTGGGGCATATTTTACTTTTTCCTTTTTTACCTTTGCATCCATATTTTCCCCCTTTGGGGTATATTATTTCATTACTTGATTTTTCATCTTGCCTTTTTTCATGTCCCATTGGGCACCATATCATTTATCCTCGTCCCTTGCGGACGCATACCTTTTCACTCGATTCCTTGTGTATGAAGGATTTCACATACCTTTTTGCATAGATTTAAGCATACTTTGATGACTTGTCCATGACCTGTTGGTCATCCCAACTTGCATCCATATTACAGTGATATTCACCCACTCATTGGTCCGTAGACAGTTGTAGCATGTCTCTATTGATACCGCAATTTTCCTCTATCGATGTGATATTGGAGTCACCACCATGGTTTCCATTATAATTGCAATACTTTTTCCCCAGGGCATCTTTCCTTGGTAATCATTTTACCCATATTTTATTCACCCGCCCACCCTTTATCATCTACCTTTTTCAAACGCATCATCTATTTCCCTTGATGCCATCGATCCCCCATTTGAGAGGGAGCTTATCATCAATCATTTATCTTCGTCCAGCCCCTTTATTTTGTCTCGTGGATTACTAGCCCAAACCACTCAACAAAAAGGTGCAAAATGTAGACACCTAAATTTGGTATTTATACCCTCATCACCCGCATGTGCATATTTATTTAATCACCCCCTCCCTTTAATTAAACACCCTCCCAATCTCATTAAGTACTTAAGTGACATTGATTAATTAATCATTTAATATCTTACATGTCCAATTATCATGTTCACATTGATTTTTTATTTCTATTTATTAATTAATCCATGATAATTAATTAATCATCATCCATTACCCTAACCAACCTTTTATTTCTATTGATTTTATCCTACACATACATCCTCTTTGTTTTTCTATATTTTATCTATTTTTATACCCTAACTACCCTCATCTCATCTCTTGACCACCTAAGTGCTTTAAATCACCCTTATATTCTTTAAGAATCTAAAAATCTCGTCAAAAGCACAAAAAACACCCTAGCAGGGAAACTTTCCCCGCAATCACCGGAAACCTAGCCTGGTCATCGTCGACCCTGTAAAACTAGCTTATTTCTTTCTATTGATCATCAAATGCATGCAACTTCAAGCCTTCTTACGATCTAAGAATCCTTCGCTGCACTGGAGAATCCCTGAAATATTTAAAAATCTTTTGGATATCTTTTCAACGTGCTTGCATTGCTAACGATTATCCATCGTGAGTTTTATCATAATCATCATGTTGCTTTATTCAAATTTTATCATTTTATCTACGTGTTTCTAGTATCTAATCTATTACAGGTTTAGACCATCAACAACAACACTTAGAGCTTCTTCACCAACCTTCCCCTTTAGCCTTTTTTCTTGCAAGTTGTTTTTCTTGTCCATTTATCATTGACTTTATCCAATTTTATTACAGTCGTCACCAACCCAACCAAATCATCACTGACCCAGGTCCATTTTTTAAAACAAAACTCTTTTATTGTTGTTTTCAGCCATTTCCTAGAGTTTTCTACCCCTGGTCCCTCCCTGCAGAATACACATAATTTTTTCATACTCTAGTGGGCATTTAGACCCTTCAGGTTTACATATTCATCTTATAGTCCATATCTTCCCTCCCAAGTCACCATCAACCTGCCTCTGCACAGTTTGGGTCATCATCAACCCAAACTAGGTAATAATCAATTTATAGTTATTTTCATGTAATTATCCTTTAGATCATTTTCTCTCATCTTTCCAGATTCAGTGATATTCCTGTTTATGCATGCTTCTGTAATTTCATCCTTTACATCACTCTTTGTAAAAAATGGATTTGAATCCACAAAAGGAAGCTAATCACTTCCTAGAACTGCATTTTTAGGAAATCCCCGCATATATCTATCTAATCCACATGTGTTCCAGTTTTGCAAGTATATCAAGTTACAACGAGAATCAACCATCTAACACCCATATAACATCCAAGGTAACATAAAATCTCCTTCATTTATGAGTTGCTAATTTCTTTAGTAGCCATTTCATAAACTTCATTACGAACGAGAAATTTGGGCAACACCTAAATTTGGTATATGTGTCCTCGATCTCCTGTGTGCACATATTTATTTTATCCAACCCCTTTATTTAATTAAATTCCCATCCAATCCTCATTAATTAATTAAGTCACATTAATTAATTAATTAATCATTTAATATCTTACATGCCCAATTAGCCCATTTGTATTGATCTTTATTCCTATTAATTAATTAATACCCTTCATCTTACCCTAACCATCCTGCTATTTAGGATGTTTTTATCCTAATTTCATCCCTTTACTTTTCCAAGATTTTCTCCCATCTATTTGTATGCCCTAAATAGCTACAATTCATCCCCAAGAAATCTAATCCCACCTACATGCTTTAAAGCATTCGGCCAATACTTAAAAACACAAAATCACACCAAAATCACAAAATATTTCCCATTGGGGAAAATATCTCCACAATCGGTGGCAATCCAGCCCCATCATTGTTGACCCTATAAAACTGAATCCTTCCTTTCTAATTTTCAATTAGAATTAGATGCATGCAAACATTCGAGCTCCCTTACAACCTATGAGCTGGCTCTCTCACTTGAACGCTTCTGCACCAATCACAAATATCCTGGACATCATTTCAGCATTCTTACATCACTCAAAATCATATTTCATGTGACTTATCGGTATATTTATGTATCTTTATTAACATTTTTATTGAATTATCTTTATATTTCTCATATCTAATCTTTTGCAAGTTCAAATTAGCTTCAGCAACACTCACATATTCTCCAGCAACCTTATCTTCTAGTATGTTTTCTTGTAAGTTACCTTTCTCATCCATTCACCTAATTTTTCTACAGTTACCGCCACCCTTGTCAGATTTCCATCGACCCAGGCCTAGTTTATCAAACATACCTCTTCTACTACTATTTCCATTCATTTCCTAGATTTTTCTTCCCCTAGTCCCTTCCTACGGACTACTCACAACATACATAGATCCCTAACATCCTCCAGTTGATATTCAAACTCTCCAAGTATGCATATTTATCCTACAGTTTGGATCTTCCTCCCTAGGTCACCATTGACCTTCCTGTGCACAGTTTGGGTCATCTTCAACCTTGAACATGTAACAGTTAATTTATAGTTATTGCAATCTAATATGCTTTTAGATCAATCTCTGTCAGTTTCCAGATTCACCAATATTCATGTTTCTGTAATTTTATCTCGTACATCGCTCTTTCTAAAAAATGGGGGTTAACTTCTGTGAAAGGAATCTAATCACTTCTTGGAACTGCATTTTTAGGAAACCCCCAATTATATCTATCAAATCCATCTTCGTTCCAGTTTTTTAGGTATATTAAGTTGCTGCGAGAATTACCCCTTCTACGCATGTATTCATCACATCACATCCGAAGTAACATAAACCCTCAAGCACTTCTTAGTTGGTAGTTTCTTTTATCGCTAGTTCATTCATTTGATCAGTGAGGACGTTTCTTATCCAACATGATTTTCAACTCCCGAGATGCTTCTGAATGTTCCCTAAATGTGAAATTTGACCTATAACATTTGTTTTTACTATGAGGTCTTGTTCCGGTACCTGGGTCCTATACTCTATGTTGTGCATTTTTCCCAGGGGGAAAATGGATAACAATAATGTGCTATGAAAAATGAAACAATAGCACCTGTAGTGTATGAAATTGGTGCCCCAAAGATCCATTGTGGGACTAGTAGTAGGTATTGTGCCAAACATACATGTTACATGTATATATCTATATGATCTGTAATCATAACTAGAAATAAAGTGAACACACATGTGTGTATGGAAAAATATAATGACATGCGAGATATCTATCTAGCACGTGTAATAAAGCATACATGTAATAAGTAAATGTAACCAAAACTATGTGTGACCAAGATATGTAGTATGTTGTGGAGTGTCGATGGAATGGAATGCATAGTGAATGATAGGGTTCATTTGTACATTTGTGCATTCCCCCTCAATAGTCAAGAATGAACTGTAGAGAAAGAGTTCGTCATCGAGAAATGGTTTGTTTTGTATTTATTAAAAACATATTATCATCAAAGTGTGAAACGTAGAGTGTAAGCATGTGAGTGATTGAATTCATGAGTGTGGTGAGGTCCACTTGATATGTAGACCCTCATTAGTCGAGTATGGACCATGGAACTAAACTACATCATAAGGTGGTGTGTTTTGTTGATATGTGTGAGAGATATATTGAATTTGCAATGTGTTGCGTTGGCTGTCTACAAAAGATATTGATTATGAGCATGTTAAGTATATAATGCTATGTGTTGAGAGAAATTTGTTGTAAATGTGTTAATCTTGTAGGAGGTTGTGTCATATGTATATAAGAGAGGTAGGTTGTGAAAGTTTCAAGTAGATAGTGTTTTGTGATTATGGAGATTGTGTAAAATGTGTAAGTTGATTGTGCACAAGAGCAATGTCCCATGTAATCTGAGAAAGGTATGTTGTGAAATCACCTAATGTGAAGCATGTTGTAAATTTTTCGAGTGCATTGTATGTTTTTTTAAATATGCGTGAAGAGTATGTGTTGTTATTATGTTGTGTTTGTATTGATGAATATGCACGAGAGGTATTTATGTGAGTGTGTAGCATGTGATTTTGAATGTGTATTAAGAATAAGGTGTCTTAAGTGTGTTGATTATGTAATGATGAGTATGTCAATATTTTCATGTGTGAGGTTCATGTGTATAGGATGCCCTCAACAATCAAGTGTGAACTATAACACAAGAGTGTGTAATCAGGTAATGACGATACTAATGTATCAAGATGTGTATGTTATAAGTGAGAGACTAGATGTGAAATTATGATAATATAAGACATGTTTCAATGCTAAAAGGGTGCCCCCCATGTGTGTGATGATAAGAGATATAAATTAATGTTATCTAGGAGGTCGTCATTGTCATGTTCAAAGTGGAAAGGTGAAGCATCTGAGACTTGACAAGTGGTAGTGTTAGGTTGGTCAAGTAGGGAGCCGTTGAGGCATAAATTATACATTCCCATAGCATATTATTCATCAATGAAGGGAGGCAATGGAAAACCATGTGCATACCAATGAGTAAGATTTTACGAATAGCCAAGAAATGATTCATTGCAAATGAAAACGTGAAAAAATGGCATAGGAAATGATATATCATCCCCTAATGTAATCAATCCAAGACTATCCAATCATAATTGGAGAAGTGAGGGGATCACAAGCAAGAAATACTATGAGATAAAAGACTCAAAGACCATAAGCAGCAATAATGCAAACAAATTCATGGTGTAAATGATGATCACAAGGTGGAGGAAAGATGTCTTCAACTGAAAAGCATATCCGATTCGACTCATCATATGTGCATATAGTATATGAGAAAGTAGGTTCAAATGGAATGTGTTCCAAGTAAGATTCATTCATGATAAATGTGTATGTAAATGGAGGATGTGATAATAGAGGTTTCTCATGAGAAGGTGAAGGAGATGGAATGAATTCCAATGTCTAGAAAGGCCACCGATAAAGAATCATAAAAGTAGTAGAAGCAGGAGGAGGAGATGGTGTAGATAAGACAATATCTAACATGAAAATATCACCTTCGAGTGGTGGCGAATGAGCCAGAGTATCCATAGGTTGTCTCATCAGTGGTAGCAAATTTTGGAGTAGGAAGTGTATTGTTGGAATCATGGTTGCAATATTTGAATAATTGACGATCACTAGGAATTATATATTCTACACCCTCGTGTTAGAATTTAACACATCGATGTACCATAGAAGGAACTTCTTTCATGGAATCAATCCATGGTATACCAAGTAAACAACTATACTGAACTGGAAACTCAATAACAAAGAAAACCATGTTAAGATTTTTTTGCCCGACAATGATAGGAAAATTAATGTGACCTATGCATGGACGAACAGAGCCATCATATGCGCGAAGAAAAAGAGATGAAGGGCTAAAATTAGTAGGAGAAAGACCCATATTTTCAAGGAATGACATAGTGCAAAGGTTAAGCCCAGAGCCATTATCAATGATGGTGCGTTTAAAACCCAAATTATAAATGTGGAACGTGATGTATAAAGGTGGATCATTGTTGAAAATAACAAGATCAACATTAGGATTAAATGGAAAAGAAATGTGCTGAGAAAATGTATTTGCAAATGTGTTATATACTAAATCCAGATAAATATCACTAGGAATGCGAGTAGTAGCTAAGAAAGTTATGATTCTATCTCTTATTTCCACATTAATAAGTAAGAAATCATTAATAGAGATACTAATGATGAGAGGATCCTATGAAGATATAAGAAAAATAAGTGTGAGGACCCTAATAATGTTCAAATCAAGTTTAGGTTCAGAAAATGATTAAGAAAATATTGAGTAAATAGATGCCTAATACTAATTTCAATGTAGCAGTAAAATGAATATGTAATAAGAATAAATATGACCCAAGCAAATTAAGCTAGAAAATAAGAGACCCTAGTTGCAAAGAGGATATAAAATGACTTAGTTTTTTCACAATCATATATGGAATGTGTCGAAGTGATGACTAGATGAACAAAGATGGAGAAGTGTTGCACAGGGCCTCAGAAAAATATGCAATCTGGTGATATTCCTGGAATGGGGCAGGGGTGCCTATGGGAACCACATACCTGTTTTAGACACATGTGAATTCTTAAACCCTCAGTAAACCTACTTTTCAGGGTCGCAAGATTTTTTTTTACCTTCACTTCTTATCACTAGTATGTCACACAATAATAGCTGATATTGTTGATAACCTAGAATGAAATATTGACCCACAAAACCCTTAAGAGTGTATCAAATCCCAAAAAGAAAATAATGCAAATGAGGGGTCAAATTGTCCTCAGTTTTCAAATCAGTGAACTTATGACTGAGCATTGCATTATATTTTAGACCCAATGTAGTTTTAGGTGTGTGTGTGTGTGTGTGCCCGGAATCGTGCCCTAGGTGGCTCTTGTGTGTGTCGCACTTGATAGCGAGTAAATAGCCAGATGTAGAAGATGTAAGTAGATGTGTGCATGGAATAGAATGAACTTCCCTTCCTAATAAATGTATGCAGAATAATGTATTCCCTTTCCCTTGAATGGATGTTATAATTGATGTTTGGATTCTCTTGAATGGCCTTTAGATGCAACCTTAGGTGCTGATAGCCAATGCTTAGATCTTGGTCCTTTATTATGATGACATAACTTTATATTTATATGATTCCCTTTCTTGAATTTAAAAATTAACCCTAAAAAGGTCGAATACTAAAAATATAAGATGCTCAAATAGCTAGAAAGGACCCAAAAGATGTGAACAAAGTACAAAGAGGTTAGGGGTGCCCAGAGGGGAAGGGGTAGTCTGGCGCAAGCATCCTAGCTAGGCGTTGGTGTTTAGACTCAGAGAAACTAAAGGGTTGGAGGTAAGACTTAGCAAGGATGTGTGTAATACCAAAAGTATTAACAACAAGAAATAAAAGATGGCCAAAGATATAATTAGTACTTTTTTACTTAGGAATCATATGAATAGTAGTATGTAATTAGGACTAGATAATTACCCAAAGTGCATGATTTTGTGTCTACACATACCCATCAGTTGGATCAAGCCTTATGTAGTTTTTTTTATGATGATGTTGAAGCCAAATCAATGTTAATTTAATGTAAGTAGTCAGTAGCAAATCATCGGGATGTTTTTGAATATATGTAGTTATGAATCAGCAAGACGTTGATGAAATTATGGTTTTTTGGTCTAACCATTACTGTATCAAAGGTGGATGCATATAGTCCACTAAGCTCTATAGTTTATTTTAAATTATTAGCATAGCTTACAAATGGATTTCCTTAAACTTTGTCTTCTACTATATGCCAAGAATTTAAAATAATTTCTGTTAGATATGAAAACGTAACTACAAATTGTCGATCCATGAACATTTGAAATAGGTTTTTATGGTTATTCCTCATTTGAAAATGGTTTGTCTTCTAGAGTTAGTTGGTATTGTTTCCTATAAATTTGTGGGCCTTATAAATGATTTTGTTTTAAAATACACATGGCTAACATACCAAGTTCTGAGTGTTTATTCATGTTGGATACCTTTATTCCCTCTAGGGTTACGTTCTTCAGTTGTTGGTTGTCTTCATAATCATTTATTGTGTTATAAATTTTTGGGGCGTATAAGAAATTTTGTTTATATATTCACATGACTAACATACCAGGATATGATTGCGTATTCATGGAAAATGTGTCGCGTTCTCCACATCTGTCATTAGAACTATAAAAAACATAAGTTTGTTTAATATGAAAGGAACAATAACCATATCATACCAAGCCAAGAACACAGATGCTAATCAAACACCACGATCAATAAAATGAAAGAAATTTTCCAGAATAACTTTGCATAAAACCTTTGCAAAAAAATGAGAAACAATATCATATATTATTATGGAACTCAATGTAATACATTGAGAATGGGCCTTGCTTAAATAGGTAAGGAATAACAATCTAAGAACCAGTCAAGGTCGTAGATCAAGCCATAAATCAAGGAAATAACTAGTCATCAAAGAACTAGTCAAGACCATAGATTTAGGAGAGAACTAAGCATCAAGGATCTAGTCAATACCATAGATCAAGGAAAGAACTAGTCAATACCATGGATCAAGGAAAGAACTATACCTAACAACTAGATAATATCTCCTAATATCTAAATAAGATAAAAGAAATATCCACACACATAAGTGGGTGAGGATAAATACAATAAAGGTAAATAAAGTACCTAGGTGAACATGAGCTAAGGTAAATACCTACTCTAACACCCCCCCTCAAGTGAAGCTAGGGGCCAAAATAGATGTGGCATGTCCACAGTATGAGTCCCGGAAATTAGGCCTGATGAGGTACTCATGTACAATAACTGGAAAAAAGAGACACCGCAAGGTACCCAAAACTAGTAACAACAAATTAAAGAGAGTAAAGACCCACTCTAAGGAACCCCAAGAAGCTCGGATCAAAAAACTCGTACAATGCTGAAGAAGTTTGTTGTGCACTATGGTCTAAATCCACTGCTCGAGCACAAAACTCAAAAACAACTGACACTGGGCTCCACCAGAATAGCTCCATACAAGGAGACTGTCAACGGAGTGATGTCAAAAGTGAAAAAACACCAAACATAATTCGATCAAGTACTACAAATAGGTGTGCCACGATCCAAGAACAGTAACCAAAGAAAAAAGGCAAGGACACAAACTTCAGAGTGTCATGATCAAAGAAAATCCAAGGTAACAAGGCAAGGACACGAAACCCGAAGAAGCAGGATCAACACCACACCCTCCCATATTGCTGAATGGGTGGAGTGAAGCTACAAATCTGTATGAGTTTCCTAAAATCAACTACTCAAACACTGAAAAAATGACACTGAATTTCACTAGAATAGATCCCCCATAAGAGATACTGTCAACATGCCAAAAGTGTCAAAAATACAGAAACAAAATCTCTCAACAAACAAGAGAGATACACTACACCTGCTAAAGAAAAATGCTCAAAACAAGGAGCATTATAATGCATAAGGTATAGAAAGTGGAGCAAGAGGTTGAATGGTGGATGAGCCATGCCTGTAGATTCCTCTCAATGAATGCCTATGTCGCCACCACGAATGATCAGATATCCACCCCAAATAAATACGGATGGATGAAGAAGATGCCTGCATATGACTTGGTGCAAAATGCACAATGGGTAAATGCAAAGGAACATCAGAATGTGTGTCAGGTTGATCATGTCTGACAGCTGAAATCTTAGGTTTCTCAATCCTGAGTGAAGGTGCAGAACTCATGTGTTGCTGAGGATCCTCAGAAAGAGTCGAGCGAACAAAAAAAGGAGCTCTGTCAATGTGTGATTCCAATGAAGTATCTGCTCGAAAACCAATGTCATAATGATAATTCCACTTAACATGTGGAATAGAGGAAACAATACCCTGTGAATGTATGCCAATGAATCCACTAGTAAGACCCATAGAATGGAGCATGTGAGAACTGAATGCAGTAGTATGCTTCTCAAAAAAATCATGCAGCTGAGCAAAAATAGGATACACAACATGTGGTACTATAACAGGCACATATGTGGAAGAGCATGCAGTAACAAGCCTCACAAGTTTAGAAGCATCAAAAGCAGTTTCAGGCTCAAAGACTTGCAGATCAATGTCATTGGGTACAAGAGCAACAACTGCAAGTGGACTAGGAGCATGGATATGGTTGTCCACAATATGATGGTGATGTTGTAGGCTATCAAGTTTGTTCTGCAGGGAGTCTATTATTGTATCCTTATCATGAATGAGTGATTGTAGAAGAGAATTTCACTTCTTGAGCGATCTATTTTCTTCCAAAAATTTTACAATATCCTCTTGAAGTCCATATACTTCAGAGAAAAGCATATCATTCTTAGAATCCATGATAGGTACAAAATGCAACTCCTAAAAGTTTAGGACATCGGGCTCAGCCGAAATTGTGTCCACAATTGATTACAACACTCCTCCATATTTGGCACTTTATTATTATAGTGCAAGTAAAAAAATAAATATTTCTAATGGAAAGAGCACGAAAAAACATGCACTTTCACAAAAAACGACACTCAAAACCGAGTTACCAATCAAAAGTTACAATCTTTTTAATATTTTGCTCTGTTGCTTCTTTTAGTTGCCACTGAAACAAAATAAATTTTTGTTGCCTTCACCACACAAATAAAATAAAAGGGGGCTGAATTTAAGCACCTACTAGTAGGAATCATAAGTTTTAAGTGCGTAGCAACTGATTAACACAATGAGATCCCTCTCCACCATCAGTTTGAGCTTTTGGTGTGATGGTAAGTCGTGTATCTCTGATACCATGCAGTTAAGCATGCCACCTCCAGAGTAGTTTTGGGATGGCTGACCTCTCGGAAAATTCCCAATGTCACTGCCTCCTAATGTTGTTGGGTCTGATTGGGTGTATAACTGGCTCCATCGTTCAGGAGGGTGTTGGCGTAGCAGCTGATTAACACGATGAGATCCTTCTGCACCATCAGCTTGAGCTTTTGGTGTGCCGGTAAGTCGTGCATCTCTGATACCAGGCAGTTAAGCGCGCCACCCCAGAGTAGTTCTAGGATGAGTGACCTCCCGGGAAATTTCTAGTGTCACTTCCTCCTAATGTTGTTGGGCTTGATTGGGTGTATACCTGGCTCCATCGTGTGGGAGGGTATTTGTGTAGCAACTGATTAACACGATGAGATCCCTCTCCACCATCAGTTCGAGATTTTGGTGTGATGGTAAGTCATGTAGCTCTAATACCATGAAAGGAACGATAACCATATCGTACCAAGCTAAAAACATAGATGTTAATCAAACACCACGATCAATAAGATGAAAGAAATTCACCAAAATAACTTTACATAAAACCTTTGCAAACAAATGAGAAACAATATCATATATTATTATGGAACTCAATGAAATACATTAAGAATGGGCCTTGCTTAAATAGGCAAGGAATAACAATCTAAGAACTAGTCAAGGTCGTAGATCAAGACATAAATCAAGGAAATAACTAGTCATCAAAGAACTAGTCAAGACCATAGATTTAGGAGAGAACTAGACATCAATGATCTAGTCAATACCATAGATCAAGAAAAGAACTAGTCAATACCATGGATAAAGGAAAGAACTATACCTAACAACTAGATAATATCTCCAAATATCTAAATAAGATAAAAGAAATATCCACACACATAAGTGGGTGAGGATAAATACAATAAAGGTAAATAAAGTACCTAGGTGAACATGAGCTAGGGTAAATACCTACTCTAAAAAAATAAATGAAAACCATGGCAATTGAAAATAAATCTCATTAAACATATTTAAAATGATTGAAGGTCAATCACCATGTTAAACTGGCTATGTAGCATTAAGTTGAAAGGGTTGTATATCATCTTCTATAGTTTTGTGGTTGTCTGCATAAACAATTAATGTATAAGTAGCATATATCGGTTCAAATCCATTAAACAAAATCACTTGTTGAAGTTTTCTTCAGCGACGAACATTTCTTCATATGAGAATAGTAATGTTTCATAAAACCTTTCTTGACTATGTGACTCAACAATAAAAACAACAGATAGATTGGAATATTTTAATGCATGGAGTGTGACACTGCCATTTTAAAGAACTATTATTAGAGAATTTTTGTTACAATATTGAGTGAACATATCATCCAGATAACTCATAATATTATTCACAAGGAAAAGTATGAATGTTTCCTTATAGGCCGATTTCACTTGCAGTTACTAATTTTTGTGGCAGTTTCTTCATCCAATCCGTAGTGACCTCTTCTTTATAATCATCATGGTATTTTTGCATTTTTGCACACCAGTTATTGTTTACATAAGATAAAAAAAATTTAAATATCATGTTGTTGTTATAGAGTCTATAGCATCCATGACAGAATTGATTCTCCATTGTCTTTAACCTTTTCCATTTATCTTTTTACTGTGTCTCTTAAAATTTTTGAATAATCAATTAGCATTAGAAAAGTAATAATACAATCCAACACACTGGTTCCGATAATTATTAGAAGATCCATTATTACATCAGAATAAATATCACTAGACAAATTGTAAAAATCAGCAATCATGTATCCATCTAATTGAAAGGATTATTCAAATAAATAGTTGATAAAGTTGACAAAAGATGGAATGGATATGCACAATTACAAGAAAAATCTTATGTGTCTTCCATCCTTTCTTGTACATTTCCTTCCATTGACATCACATAGTTTTCGAATATTGTCTAAGCCTTGACGATAAGAAATCCTTCCACCTAAGGGTATTTTTTCCATTTTACCATTTTCTCCCCTATATGGGAATCATATTTTTTTTCCCTTTCTCTCTTCACACAACTATACAAAAAAACCAGTGGTATTGTGATTCATGCAATTTAAATTTTTCAATTACATTGGATTCACAATAGGTTGTCAATACAATATTATCCAGATGTTTATTTTTTAAATAATGTATAAATTTTTCTCTCATTTTGATGTATCATTTTATTCTCTGGTAGTAAGAATAAAATTTCTCTGCTATTACACCAGCCTCAATAGACCCAGTTAACCAAACATCCCCTGATTACATTTTATCAAGTAGTAATGATAGTTCTTCATTGGTCATTCCTCTAGTAGCCTTGAATGAATTTTCTATGAATCTTACAAGTGATTTTGTCTTAAAGTTAACATGATTATCCTTAATAGGTGAAAAATAAAGGATGCTTGATCTAAACAACTCAATTTTTTTTTTCCATTTAGTCCATATATCATCAGGCAATAGGTAGAATAATTCCATTTATCATACACATTATCTAGTTTTTTCACCCATAAAATTGTGAGGCATTGCTTCTCAAAGCTCTGCATTCAACAGACAAAAATATATTGTTTATCTTTTTATATGACAAAAGTAAAAACTTAATAACCAATGCAATAAAATTAAAATATATTACCTTACACTCTTTCATATTTTTCTTTTTCAATCTGGGTCATTGAGGACATCCTAGAAATTGCCAAACTGATATAGATTTGTACAAACAAAAAACTTGGTTTTTATCCAAGTTTTTTTAATTCATTCTATTATTTGCAAATCTTAGAAATGGCTTTGGTAGATACTTTTTCATATAGAATGCGAGCCTTTTGAAACTATATCCTTGAATGTAAATACTTGTAAGTTTCAGAGCCCAAATTATTTTCTGTGCACATATCATATGATGCCCATCAAGTATATAAAATTTCACATTGTCCCTTTCTAGGTCATTTAGATCCTAGAGATCTACAATTTTATTCGTAGACTATGCAAGAAGGGAATAATAATTGTGTCTCTCTATGTAGGAATAACATTTATCAACATGGATTAGACAAGAAGGTCAACATTTTCATCATCTATAGATGATATTGACATTATGGAGGTGCTTCATAGAATCTTGAAACATCAATTGAAAATACTTCACCATTGAACAAAATCAAATGAAACTTCTAAATAGTTAAAGATTTATGTTCTCTCCAATATAGTGGTTGCCTTCTTTAACAATGTAGTCTGATTTAGTATTATTTTTTAGGCCATGCAACTTTGATTTAGATGGTTCTATCTCCAATTTATAAAAATATGTTCTCCTTAGCATAGTAATTAGATTTTTCATACTTTGGAGGTGAAATAAAACCTTTTCTATCCAAGAAATGACAAACAGAAGAGGTTTTTTCAATTTCTATACAATTTTTTGAATAGCTATAAATATACTATTATGAATTTCTTCTTCATTTGAACAACCATTTTTGTCAGAATCTATACTTGCATCCCCAAATTCCAACCATATGTTGAATAGTAATATGGTTCATTTTTTATTGAGGCATGCATTTCCCATTTCCTGAATAAAGAAACATCCAATTCCATATCCATAATAAGACACTTATTGTTTTCAAATTCAATGCATTTGACCTAAACACACAATGTCCCTGAATCAATAACTTCAAAGGATAGAACAATACCAACTTCCTCTTGATTGTCTTCTATAACAAAAAACAACCACATGTTGACGTTGTAGTTTTCAGGTGAATGGATTTCAACAAACCATTCCTCATCTTTTTTCTTCCAACAATTACTACCTGCGATGAATGGAATTATCGTGAATGGAGCAAACAATGGAAGACATTTTACCTATAAATAGAGTACATGTTAATAATTAGTTCATTTCTGAATGTTTGAAATTTTTCCTCGCATTGTATGATAAGAATATAAATACTACCCTAGATGGTTTCTAAAGTTCCTTTACTTTGTATCATTAGAGAGTAATGAAGTTAATGGTTAGCCATAGGCTTCGAAAAACATTTTATTCCAACTAACATATTTTGTCAAATCAATAATAAAATAATTTTTCTAAAATTTCTAATAACCAATTATGACACATTAAAAGGATAATACACCATTTGCACCTTTTGAAAGGATTATATATGAGTCAAACAATCTATAACATTCCATAGATGGCATGAAAAAATGTTTAAAAATATACACTTTGGTGGTAGAGAATCTTCTAGTTGACATATGAAAGAACATATTAAAACATTCATTGTTAGTAATTTTAACATCTATTGAATGGATTAGTGATAGAGCCCATGAACATTAAGATCTAATGTTTGGTATTAAATTGAAGAGATTTTTCGAAGCAATAAATCACATTAATGTATTTAGTGGTAGTTGAGGTTTTATTTTACAAGATGATGTGAATTATGTGTATATTAGACATACTACAGTCATGAGGATTAAATTTCTTTAACAATACTAAGTAAGATATTTAAAGCGTAGCGGTCGGAAGATTTAATGTTTGGTATTTTGAAGATAGTGTTTGAGCAAAAAATCCCCACCTTCGGTTACTAACAGAGTTAGCATTAGCTCAATATTTTTATATACAAGATGATGTGAAATATTTGTATATTGTATGTATTGTAGTCGTGAGGATCAAATGTCTATAACTGGTCTAAGTATGATATTTAAAGCGTAGCGATCAGTATGTAATTCCACAAAAAATAGATATGGAGCAAATACAAATATGGAAGGATTACATATTTCCTAAATGTAAGGATGGCCCTCGTCACTATATCTATTTTCGTGGAAACATTTTTTTCTAGAAGCAAGCAGGTCATGGTGGGTTATACCTGTTTGAGATTAATATTTGATTATTAAGAATGAATATTGATTACCTCTATAACAAGGTTCTTTTATCTCTTACTATGAATATAAGTCAGATTTAGCTGAATATCAATTGAAGAAATTTATTCCAAACTTGATTCAAACTTATGTTTTTAATTCCGTGCATGGGAAACATTACTTTTAGGATGAAAATTTGGCCGAGTTTATGAAGGGACTATACCCTATTCAGTACAAAAAGGCTCAAGAAGCCAGATAGTGGCGAGAAGGAGAAAGCTCAAACCAGAAAGGATAAACGCCTTAAACTTGAGGGTTCAGACTCAATAGCTGCCACAGTACAGATACAATAGTAGAAGGAGAACAAAATGATCTTCCAGCTAGATAGTGATCTAATGAATGCATGCTTATCCTTAAAAGGGCCAAAAAACAGCAAAAAGGGATCCAAAACAGGGCATCCCAGCAAGATATCAACATCAAAACTACCAAAAAGTCTCTTTGAGCACCAAGGCACCACATCACTTGACATCCTTGTCAATTTTGACCTTGATTTTTTGGAGAGAGTGGAAAAGTGCAATGGTCATGGCTTGAGAAAGGTCGCTCATGTCTACCTTAGCAAGTGCCAAGTCACAGGTCTCATTGGAATCCCAAATATTTTTGAATGACAAAATGCCGCTAAGGCTGTATACACTCTTCACATGTTGTTCTATAAAATTATACATTCCTTTCATAGCAAAGAGGGTGCAATCCTGACACCCCTTGGCATTACCTAGTCTAGTATCAAGAGAAAGAAGCTTTTTGTAGATCTCAGCAATATTATCCATGTCTTCAGGATCATGCAACTTCCTCTTACATTGTGCATTTTTTTTTGTTTTGTGACTATATTCCTCAAGTTGAGTCATTCTTGAGGTCTTTTATTTCCTCTTCGAGTTTACAAAGGGAATGCGTGTCTCTTAGTTTGTGGTATCTCTTGTAAGAAATTTTTCTTCTCTGGAGTTATTCATAGGATTACTAATGTGAAGTAATCATTTTTGTTCTCCACAAGCTCCAAATCCTTATGGCTATGTAAAACTCTCTACGAAGGTTCGGCAGAGTGGCCTTAACCTTCTTAACTTTCCTCTTTCTGCCCGAGGTAGCAAGATCGCCAGCAGGGAGAGGGTTAATCATAGGGGGAGTGGGTCGAGGGTCAAGAGCCAGAGAATCAATGATGGTGAATGATAAGGATCAGGCCTTGGTGAAGAGAAACAGCTCTGGCATGCTTCTAAACTTCAAGGACAGACTTCTCCAAGGATTTTAGTAAATAATGCGGGAAATTTACTGTAATATTCCTACAAAAGTGATTGAGGTTCAAAATTAAATGTTTCAGGGGAATGGTGACATATATCCCCTCCAAAGATACATACCTAACCATCATGCACATCAAGACTCTCAACAAAGGGTTCAGGTATGGAGGTCACCTTAATGCCAACTGCCACAAACTCAAGGTTCTCTCCTTCAGCAAGAAATTTTTTCGACTCCACATCTCTGATGAGACATTTGTTGAAGAACTTGGCACCTTCTGTGTTATAGTCCAGTGACTTAGGAAATGATCTCCTCTTATGTTAATGCATTTAGAGCGTCAGTCTTATTAGGTTACAAACATTTACTTTCTGATGTGTTATATGATTCAAGATAAAAAGCACTTTTAGTTTTAAAATAGTGATAAAATAACAAATTACGACCTAGATGAGAAGTCGCTACGGTCCTACCATTACATCTTATCATTGTAATAATTATTTGTACACTTTTAGCTCACTATTTTTATAACATATAATTCATAATGGTTCATACGTAATAAAATAATAAATCATGGTCTAGCTAAATGGTTTGCTCGGCTACTACCATTACGTCTTGTCATTGTAAACACTAAAAACCCTCAAGAGGGATCATGACTTATCTATTTCTAACAAAAAGTATTGTTTATACCATATAATTTACATTTTTTTTGTATGAGAGAAAATGTTTACCGACCGCTAAGCTTCAGTACTTATTGAAAGGAACGGCATAATGACCTCTAGGATCAATTGTTTCTTATTTTAAAAATATGCATAACATAAAAAATCGTAGTATATATTAGCATCCACTAAGCTCCTACTATTACGTATTTTCATTATAAACACTATGTGGACAGTTTTAGAATGCTAGTTTTTTCCATTAATTATAATTGTACCATATTCACTAGGCTATGTCATGGTGGAGCCAAATGTTGCCACACTACATACCCTTAAGAGGGATCAATATATATTATATATTTCCCATAAGATATATTGTTTGGTACACATAATTCACATCGTTTCCTATCAAAGAAAATTATTAGCGAACATGGTAATCTCCTTTACTTATTGAAAGGAATGGCATATCCGCCGCTAGGCTCAAAAATTTCTTATTTTGAAAATAACCATAAAATAACAAATCATGGTATGGCTTAGTGGCCCCTAGGATCCTACCTTTACCTCTTGTCATTATAAACACTATCTGTATAGATTTGCATGGCTAGCCTTATTATTTATTTCCCATAAGATATATTATTTCACACTTAATTCAATCGTTTCCTATAAAATAAAATTCTTAGCAACTACTAAGCTCCTTTACTTATTGACAAAAATGGCATATCAAACCCTTGGCTCAAAATTTTCTTATTTTTAAAAATAGCCATAAAATAACAAATCGTGGTATCTAGCTTAGTTTCCGCTAGACTCCTACCTTTACCTCTTGTCATTTTAAACACTATTTGTACAATTTTGGATCGCTAGCCTTATTATGTTGTTCACATAAGATATATGGTTTTTAATACATATTTCACATCATTTCCTATCAAATAAATTATGCTTAGCGATTGCTAAGCTCTTTTACTTATTGAAATAAATGGCATAGTAGCCCCTAGGCTCAACAGTTCATTATTTTTTAATTATAAAGCAAATAAGATACAACAAATACATATCATAGCGGTCGTTAGGCTTCTCCTCGAATATCAAATTATTATAATTCATTCGAAAAACCTATAATGTTCTATACATTGCTAGAAAGGAATCCTAGAATATATAGAGGCTGTTGGCCGCTAGGCTTTTCCTCAACAATAATTAGTTTTTTGTACACCTAATCTATACAAAGTTAAAAATTCTTCAATCAGGTCAAATTTACAAATGGGAGATATCAACCAAGAAAAACTAATAGCTTGGAATGGAGAATCCATTCCAATTTATAGCTTTACAATATGTCTCTTCATCTACCCCCTACATGACCTTTCATAGTCTCACCACTTGTAACCTTTCACATTCCTCAAGGAATGGAAAATAATTCCCTTTCTTATTAATGGAAAAGGGAATTTTTACAATGCAAAATCAAAGGTCGCTTAAGTGAATAAGATGAAAAATCCAAAAAGTTCATTTCCAAATGGAGAAATAGAACATTGAAAGAGAGACAGAGAGAAGAAGAAGAAGAAGAAGAAGAAGAAGAAGAAGAAGAGAGAGGTGATCATGTTGAGGAAGTAGAAGCCCTTGATGAAGAAGATCTAGCTCACATGGTACCCTATGGAAATGCTCCAAAAAATAATTCATTGCCTTTAACCTCCTTGTTGAACCAAACCACTGTGAAGGAAACCTTCTCTGACTACAGAATGCAAGCATGTTTCAAAACACTAACCCAAGTCTCAAGAATTCCACTGGGTGTTCTACACTATGTGAACCAAATTTTGTGATCTCTTATGGTATTAGAGATGGAATCTCTAATTTCCATGAGATATTCCAAGCTATCCTCATTGAAGGAAAATGGGTCTCCAACTTCTTTCTAAACCGGATCTTGAAAGGAACTCATGAGTTCTTCCAAGGATGAATTTTCACTCAATGAAGATGATTCAAGCTCTTATACTCTTTCAATAACACTCTAATATTTCCAATGCATGCTCCTTTACAGACTCAATATCTGAAATGGAATCATTCATTACATCATGCCTAACACTCATCATGTGTGACCACACAAAAGAAAAATTCTTAGAGATGGATGCAAATACATTCTAGTTCACCAAGGAGTAGGATTCAAAACAACTCATCTCATATACTAATGGGAGAACATTATCCAAAAATGATTTTTCTTTCTCAATCTCCCTTTTAGTCAGTTTGATCTTTGAAATAGTGTAAAAGAAAAATTTGAACAGAGATAGACCCTTATGAAACAAAACCTTTCCTTTTTCAATGATCTTCTCCACCCATCTGTTATTGGCTCTCCCTTGTATGGTGTACCCTTGGGCTCTCTTGATCAAATGGGGATCAAAACAAATAATAGGATAGATCAATTATGTAGGAGGGAGAGATTATGTATTGGGATATAGGAATGATTACACATAAGTAATCAAGGTTTTGACATACTCCTCAACTTTTTCCAGTCTACTTATTTTCTTTGTTTCTTGTGAGTAATCAGGGTGTAGAATCTTTGAACAAATTCACATCTCCCTTGTTTATAGCTTGCCCCAAGAAAAGATTTATCAACACATAGTCATTCGATGTCATCTCTTCCATAGGTTTATTCACTTTAGGACATGAAACTTCCACATATTGAGCACCACAAGCCTCAGTGAAGAAACAAGAAGTTGTTTGATCTTTTTTGGTTCACTTGGTTTTGATGTACTTTGAGATGGCTTCAAAGTTAGGTGTTGTTGGTTTTTGCATCATTCTTGATTCTCCTCCAAGAAACTCATGTACCCATCGGAAAGGCTTATATGGTACTAACATGAAGTCAAGCATCTTGGGTTCTTAATATGGAACCACAGCATGACCATGATGAGATGACTCCACTACCTCCGGGGAGACACTTGGATTCCTATGATGCTCAGGATGTTGAGATAGGTCAATTTATCTTGGTTCAAGTTACTCCATAGGAATTTCTTCAAAATTTTCCTTATTGTGAAGTTGTACAAGGGGAAACATCAATGCCCTCCTCTTCTGCAATTTTTCTCTTGGATGATCTTTTTGAATGAGAGGTCCCGATGGCCGTATCTGGTGCCCTATGAGAATAAGTGAGGAAAACTTTCTTGGAATAAGCTAGTGTTTCTCCACTCTTAATGATAAAACCCCTTCTCCATTTTAACCATTATTTTGACCTCTTGATTATTTTTATGGTTCTCTCCTTTATGTCACTAGAATCTAGATTATTTCGTGGAGTGGAAGGAAAAGGAGATGACCACACTGCTTGATACTCAGGGTCAAATAGGTCAAATCCATCATCACTCACTCCCTTAATAAACCATGAAAGTTTGAAATCTCTCATATGATCCGTTTTCATTCTCATATAGTCTCGTATTCTAACCTCAAAATCATCTGCACAACTGGTCCAATAGTCCTCAATTTTAGAAATGTGAGTCATTCCCATCAAGAGGAGGAATAATGATTCTTCCTAAGGTCTTAGTTGGTCCTAGACACATAGGAATAAAAATTGAAGGTTGCGAGGGAGGATTAGATGTCTATTACATCAAACATAATCTTGCATGAATAGATTCCTAATGAAATAGGGAACAAGACACCCTTCCTCTTTACATTCTTACACCTGGTGTGAACATGGGACAACTGCTGGCACAACTCAATCATGATGACATTTTCACTCAAGTATTTTGGCAAGTAGCGAGGGGCAAGGTCAAAACCTATGATATTGAGATATGTGAAGGTGGTAAATTCAATGAATTGACTTTTGTACTTCTCAATCAACTCAAATTTTTGTGGTGATATTCTCTTCTCAGAATTTCCCTCAAGGAACCTTATGAAAAACATGGTGAATTCATCATTCACCCTCGAAAAATGAGATTTACTCTCTCATATTGTGAGCTAAGGATACTTCTTGAATGCATGATACTTCTATGGAAAATTTGGGGAAGTAAAGAGGCCTTGGAAAGGTATCGCATATGTGAGAGCATGCACCAGATATGAAGTCATTGAGAACTTCTTGGAGGTAGGGAAATTCACCAGATCCCTGTGAATTTTGTTACTTATGACTTGCTCCCAGTCAATCATCTAATTTCCTTCTATGACCACTAGAATGAATGTGGCCAAAAAATCATGGAATTACTTTATGGTTTCTTCTCCCATTACCCTATTTATTAATACTACTGCATTAGAGTAGGCCTCGTGAAATTCATTTTGGTAAAATGATTTAGGCATCCGAGAGGGCTTTCTTCCGTGTTTGAGCCACGATCCCATTGTCACTCCCTGCAAGTATGAATATGTTCGTGCCCGTTCCTAAGAGGTTGATTCCTGAGTGATGAAAACCATTTTATTGCAATTGGGAATCTGTAAGATTGTGAAATTCCCTTCAGAGTGAGAACTATCAAAATTGAGTTGTTATCTGCAAGAATTGTTCTTAAATCAGGGTCATAGTCTTGGGCACAGGCTAGAACCATCTTCATGCTCTAAACTAACAATGGATGACCACTTTCCTGAATTAAACCTTTTTAGAAAATGTTCTCCTCCACAGGTTCTTGGGGTTCAATCAACATCCTTTCTTAGAGTTTTCCAAATCCATGTGAGAGATATCATTATCTCCTACATTGGGGTATTCAGTGAATAATGTGGAAACTTTCTCATTTCATGTGTACTTGATCTTCATGGTGGTTGTATATGGTGATAGGGGAGGGATATGGAGGAGTGTGAATTTTTTTAACACAATCTGAGCACTTACTAATTTTATAAAGTCGCAATTGGATGTCTAATTTTAGAAAGTTTTACAATTGTCATTTTTTGAGTATTTTGGATTTGAGAGAAAAGATAGTGTTATCAGAAATTACCAATTTCTCGAGATTAGTATTATTGTAAGGTCATTTTGGTAGTTTCTTAATATAATTGGAAACTAGTATCCCGAGTGTTGGATTGGAACAAAATCAGTCTAACAAGTTTTTGTTTTGTAATGTGAGGCTTTGCTCCAAATTTCAAATGATTTTAATCGTTGTGTTTATCTAGATCTTAAAAAGGTAAGTTTCTTGGTTGCAAGTTTCAAATTGATATAAAAAAACACATAAATCATTAATGGAAATAATGTTATAGTCTTCCTAAAGGAATTTTGGAGAGGAACCTACAATCTAAGTTTCATGTTAAATGAGCATGGGGTTTGAAAGATATGAGCAAAAAGGGTTTTTGAGCATGGAGGATGTCTAAAAAAATTGGAAGCATAGGAACACTATAGAAGCAATGGGGGGAAGAGAAAATTACAATGAAATACAAAAACATTCCTAAGTATGAAGTTATACCTCTTTCAAATTCATTTTTCCTCTCACTAGCTCCATTTAACTCACCTTAAACTCAAACTAGATAACCCAGGTCTAGTGGAGGTTAGAGGTGTGGTTACACCATAAAAATAGGGGGAAAAGGGACAAGGGGACATGAACATCTCCAAAATGTGCCATGGGTGAGGCTCTCCTAAGGAGGGGGAGATTCTGTGAAAATGGTGAGTTGTTAACACTTCCCTAATACCCAAGTTGTAACTTTCAAGACGAAAAGTTTCCTCCATAAGAGAGTGAAATTTTGTATCCCCCATGTCCCCTTAGTTGTTGGGACAAAGGGAAAAAGGGACATTAAGCCTCCAAAATTTTGACATGGTTCTAGACGTCATGGGGAGGATCCCAAAGATCAAATTATGAGTTTATAGCCTCTCCTAACACCTTAAGTTGTCACTTTAAGTGAAGAAACTATTGGGGCCCCAAAATATTGGCCAAGTACAAAAAGGCACATAGGCACGTAAGGCCTAGTTGAAGAAGGGTACGCAAGGAGAAGGCACGCGGGAGAGGGTTTAAGGAAGGGGTTAAGAAAACATGTGGCGCATGCATGGACAGAGCCAAGGTTTCAAGACTTATCCATATTGGACATTTTGGGAAGGGCACGAGAAAAGTGTGACCCGACTGCTCATGTGGAGTGGATAAGGTGCCAGCTTGGAAACATGATGCCCATGAAAGGAATATGCCCTGCGATTGAAGGTTCTAGAATACATCATGGTAAAAATTGGAGAGCTCAGGCCTGGAGGATCATGCTCCCATGAAGGACCACATTCAGACACTTGGCATCGTATCTGAGGCCGCAAAAGGATGATTTGGCACTTTTGGATGCCTATATATGCGAGCGCCCACAGGAGAAAAATAAAAATAGTAGATATAGATCGGATAGACATGAGGAGAATATATAGAGCGGAGCTCTGTAGAAATACTACGAGAACTTTATGGGATTAGGTAGAGGCTATATGAGGAAGTAATCTATTAAGGGGCTGGGATATAAATTTTATTTATATGGATGAAGGACAAACTCCCTGTTGTGATGTATGACTTTGGTCTAATTAAGGTGTGGTAGTTTAATGGATCAATTGAATGTAATGAGATTATAAACTTGAATGAGTATGAATGTAATTGATTCGGTTGATATTTATATCTTTTCATTTCTGTACATGGATGGTATGGAATAGATGTGAATTCTTATGTATTTTCCTTTCTGTTTTAGTTCTATATGTTACCTATAAGAACCTTTTGCTTGGAATGAATACATTTGTCTAGAGGATTGCCTGAGCCCTATGATGGTTGTATGTCTCATTTCCACCTTTATTCATTAAGTTCATGACATAGATGATGGTTTCCCACTTAACTCACATAAAATAGAGATTCAATGCCCACGCGTGCTTGGGTGAGCGCCCAACACCCGCTAGGTGATAGGCCGGCACACATGGGATTTTTTCCTTTATGATGGGTGTAAAAATGACTACATCTTGGTTCGGTTGCTGGGAACTCTTTTTGAAGTTGTAGTGGGAAATAACATTCATCATGATCTGTATAATGAGTGATGACAGATCGTTTAACTTTGGAAAGTGTTGAATCATGGTTCAAGGGCATGGAGGATGAATTTGCTAAGAGATTCAGCATTGGATCTGAATTTGATACACGTAGATGGGTAGAAGAGAACCTCTGCCATGATTTGTATGAAAAAAAATCTTTTGCTTCCCAGTAGAGCTGTATGATTGGATCTCGACATATGCATCTAGATCAAGCTGGTATTATAGATCACGTGTGGACCCAAGAAGAATACCAAAGGCTATAGGACACAGATCTGATGTGGACTCGTGTTGTGGATCATTGATGGAAAGGTGTGTTGGCTAGTTACACTCTAGAGTATGCTATTTCTACATATTCTTGTCTAGAAGTTGCTAATTTTGAGTTTCTGTGGGAGCCCAGACAATCATTTCTATGTGTTATCCCTATGTAAATTATTACCTTGAGTTTAGAGACATTTCCAATGGTCGGCTAAACCGTTCTAAGCACTGGGTGAGGAAGCTAGGGTGGAGTAAGATGGAAGATATTACGACGGAGAAAGAAAGGGAGGAGAGACAACTCAAGTATAGTGAAGCATGTGAAAGGGAGATTACTAGACAATGCGAGGTTGTAAGTGTGATGGATCTATGGAGGTAGATATTATGGGAAGGATTGGAGGTTCATGCGGAGGACATGGAACCTGAGTAGTTTGTGCTACCCCATCTTGGAAAGCACGTAAGAGAGACCCCTTCAGCTTCTGATGGGAGTTCGTTGCATGGAGAGAGAATATTCATTGGCACATATCTGAACCCACCTAGTGACCAAACCCTTGCGCTTGGTTTTCCAGATCAGGGAAGGAGTATCATTGACCCAGTTGGTATCAGTGGAAGTGACAGATCTACACCAAGGAGATACAATTTTTCATTTCCCACTTCTATGGCTACGCATATTCCAGTATTCAGAGGAATTTTTGGACAAGGAGAAAGTACACAAGCCTTCAGTCTCATGTATGAGAGTGGTGTGGGGTACACTAGTGGTAGTGGGGCATTATCACAGACCATCGACGCGTAGTTCAGTGGAAATTTGGGGACCCTTGACACAATCACTACAGAACATAGTGGACCTGGTGGATCTAGTAGGTTAGGAGGAACAGGACCTAGTGGATCTGGTGGCTTAGGAGGCACCAGACTTGGTGGATCTTGTGGATTCGGTGGTGGAGGAAACACCAAAGGGAACCAAGGCTTTGGCTCAAGAGGACAAGGGCCCCAACCACCCCCTCAAGTCTTCTTTGAGATGTCTTTACATTTTCTAGATTACAAGGGTATTAAAGATGTTGCAGAACATGTTCACAAGTGTGAATTGCTATGGCATGCAAAGGGCATCATAACCCCAGAGCAGAAGGCTAGTCAGTTTGTAACGACGTTGCAAGGGCGCACACATAACTGGTATAGGAAATATGGCCCTCATCAAACGATGGTGGATTATAATGCTTTAAAGAACACCTTCTTGGCAGAATTCCACATTCCTGAGTTTGAACAGAAGAGCATCAGTGCCTTGAAGTAGATTCAACAGGGAATGGTAGAAAGTGTGCGGGAGTATGATGCACGGTTCAAGACCCTCTTGTAAAAACTGTCAGATGACATTAACCCTTCATAGCATGCTCAATGGTTTGTTGGGGGGTTAATAGCTCCATTTAGAATAGATTTATCTCATAAAAATTTCATAGACCCACGCGATGTGTTAGAAGCCACTCTACGCGCCAAGGCTATTGGAAGTGTTGATACTGGTGTTAGCCCATTTCTGGAGGCTCAAATTGCTGCTATGGCTAAGTAGCTGGAGAAGTTTTCTGTGAATGCAACACATGAGACTCACAGTGGTATATGGTGTATAAATTGTGAAGTAGAGGGGCATGTCAAGGATATTTTCCCTAGGAGGATGGTACACACCATTATAGTAGACTATGAAATTTTTCATGGGGACTATCATGCAAGTAGATGTCCCTTGTTACAACAAGCAATTCGGAAGAAAGTTTCTTGCTACTATAAGATCTACACCTCTACAACCCATAATACTAAGGATTGTAGGCTTATTGACCAAATCCATGAGGCCATTAATCATGGGGTGTGTCAGACCAGCATTGCCAGTAGTTCTAAAGGTGATGATCATCGTTATGAGGAGCACGCAGATGGAGGCACGCACGTAAGGGGATTTCGTGGAGGATTCTGTGGTCATGGTAATCAAAAAGGAGGAAGAAGTGAGTTCCCATGTGGAACCTATTTTAATTGTGGCTCTACAGAGCATTACAAACGAGAGTGCCTAGACCTATTGCAGTGGTCATGGTGCGGGAAGAAACAAAAGTATGAGGAGTGCCCTGAGTTGTTTGAGCACATGAATCAACACCACCGGAAAGACAAGGGCGCTATAATGGTAAGCATTAAGAAGATGAACACACAATGGATGTCATGGGTAACACATGATGCAGGCTTAGAACCTGTTATGGTAACAACAAGAGCAGAGACCGCACGCGCAAAGCAAATACCAAGGCAAAAGAACCCGATTTCAAGGGAAGAAGTGGTACATGGGAAGTACCTAGACCCTATGCATCAAAAGGAGATATATCAAGATATAATGGATGTCATTTGGAGTTTACAGGGAGAAATCCAACATTTAAAGGAGCAGTCTAGGGGGGATGAGTAAAGAAGGAAGCTCGAGGCGCCAAGAGATGACCTGGATGAGGTCAAGGAAGTATGTAAAATGCTAAGGAAAGAAAATATTATTCCCTTGCTAGGATCATGGTTGAGAGAGAAGGTACCATGCGTAGGAGAAGAAAGTGAGAGGCAATTCTTGCATGCAAACCTTCCCCTCACAACCTTGATTATGATAGGGAGATCACTTTAAATGTGGTCGTGGATGGATGGATCCTTAGTAATATCCTCATTGACATAGGTGTGGAAGTCAATGTTCTCACCTTGGATGTTTGGCATCAGATGGGAAGGCCTACATTACAGCCATCTTCGAATGTGCTATATATGGCAAACAAAATGAAGGAAATTCCCATCAGTGTCTTAAAGGATGCAGCTATCACCATTTGGGGAGCTAAGTTTACTAGGGACTTCAAACTCTTGGTGCTTACCGAGGCAGAAAATTTCCCAGCACTACTTGGGTGCCCATGGTGTTATAAAAACAATGCGGATCTTTAATTCAACAAGGGGTACATCAGCTTTGAAAATGAGGAGGAACGAGTCATCATACCCATGGCTAATGGGAAGTCAACACCATATACTGAACGTTTGGGAGAAGAGGTCCTAGATAGAATATATGTGCGCTCAATCAGGGATCTAGAGATAATTCATCCCATAGACGGAGTCATCCAGTTTGAGGATGTTCAATCCTTAAGTGACACCACTAGTCTATCATGTGATGATTGGGAGAATGGAACCTATGATTTAATCGGATGGTTTTTGAGAGGATCAGTGACAAAGGTGACAAAGGCACGCACGATATGGTGCCTAGGAGGAAAGGAGATACCTAAGTACTCAGGAGGATCCTCTCTTGAGGTCTTTTTGCATAAGATGGAAGTTCAGTGGAAGGAGGAAAATAAAAGAAGGGGGATGTTAAGTTACGTTCTACTAGGAACTACTACGAGCTAGTGGGTAACGCATCAAGATAATCTCTTGGAATGACACAAAGTGAGAATTGCCTTATCTGTTCATTTCTCTAGAAATTAAGTGACCACCACCATCAAGGAATACCATGGTAAGGATCCCACCTCCTTCCACATCCAATCCTGTGAGATATCCTGGAGGGAAGGCATAGAAGCTTTGCCACCGTCCCTCTAGGTACACAAACTGTATTCTACACTGCAGGATTACACGCACGCATGGCACATACACTCTGAGACACGCCACCATACAGGGAATTGGCAAGAACTAACGACTGATATCGTCCAATAATTTGAGTATCAAAGCACCAAACCATCAGTGGATAAGGAATTGCAGGAGATCAAGCACCTTACGATGGGGGATAGTGCAAAGGCAAAAGATAGGCTTGTAGAATTGCTAGGAGAGCCATGCTTGGAGAGACAATTTGGTGAAGATGATTCTGATGATATGTAGTTTGAGCGCGTGTGCATAGAGAAAGAAAAAGGCAAGATGGTCTATGTCATAGATGGTGAAGAGATGGAAAATTTGGAGGTTAACCATTCTCGAGGCTCGTTCGAAGTGATGGATAGTGTTGATGAAATAACGTGCTCCTATCATGAACCTTTAAAGATAAAGAAGGTTAATATTTGGTCGGAGGTGGAAGCTATCATTGGATATTATTGGTTGGAGAAGGAAGTCTCTAAGATCATTTATCTTTTACATGAGTTTGAGGATTTATTCCCACACGAGTATCATGAACTCAAAGGCGTTCACCACTCCTTGGGGGAAATGAGGATAAATTTGAAGGAAGGTGAATGCCCAGTTAGGAAAAGACCATACAATATGAATCCTAATCTACACGTGAAGGTCAAGGAGGAAATAGACAAGATGATAGCATCAGGAATCATAGAGGATGTGGAGGAGTCAGAATGGATAATTCCAATGGTGATTAGTATCAAAAAGGATGGAAGGATAAGGATATGTGTTGATGATAAGGATATGAATGTAGTGTGTGTCATTGATCTCTTCCCAACCCCGTTCACTACAGAAATCTTGGAAGGAGTGGCAGCACACGTGAAGTCTACTCTTTCACGGATGGGTTCTTAGGCTATCACCAGGTGAGGATCGCAAAGGAAGACCAGAGAAAGACAACCTTCACCACTGAGTGGGGAATTTTTTCCTATACAGTCATGCCTTTTGGGTTGAAGAACACACCTGTTGTATTCTCACGCATTGTAGTGAAGGCCTTCCAGGACTTCATCAACAAGTTTCTCCAAGTCTACCTTGATGATTGTATCGTGTATGGACTGGTCAAGAAACATTGTGAAAATCTAAGATTGATGTTTGAAAGGTGTCGATAGTTGAGGATATCCCTCAATATCAAGAAGTGTGTATTTTCTACCCCATTTGGGACCCTGTTAGGACACATCATATGCAAAGAAGGATTGCTAGTGGATCCTACCAAAATTACAGTGATTATGGGATTGGGGGAGCCAACTAGTCAAAACACATTACATAGGTTTCTTGGACATGCGAGCTACTATCGAAAGTTCATCAAAGGGTATGCCAATAACATCACGCCTTTAGAAGAGTTACTCGGACATAAAAGTTCCTTTCATTGAGGAGAGGCACAGCAGAAGGCATTCAACACATTGAAGGATAGGCTTGTCACCGCGCCTATATTACATTTTCCTTCTTGGGACAAGCCCTTCCATGTTCATGTGGATGCCTTCGGAAGGGCCATTGGGGCAGTGCTTGCACAACCTGGTGAGGGAATTATTGATCACCCCCTATACTTTGCGAGAAGCAAGCTGACACTTGCAAAATAAAATTATACTACGACTGAGTGTGAGGCATTGTCTATGATCTACACACTTCATAAGTTGAGGTAGTATCTACTGGAAACTTCCTTTATCTTCTACATTGACCAGATGGCATTAAAATATTTGGTGAACAAGCCCATCCTACAAGGGCACATATGTTTGTGGGTGCTATTATTCCAATAATTTGAGTTCACCGTAGTTGTTAAACTAGGCAAGAGTAATTCTGGACTTGACCATTTGTCTAGGATTGATTTAGGGGAGGATGCCCAGAGCATTGAAGATACCATGCCAGATGCATAGTTGTTTAGGTTATGGCGTGCGCTAATCTGAAATCATGAGCAAATTGCAAAAACTTTCACCAAATTTGCTTTATAAAATGATTTACGGATAAATATTAACATTATAATTTTTCTCTATTTTTAATTAATTGAGAAAATTTGCGAGTACTATGTAAAATAAGAAAATACTCATATTGAAATAGAGAGAATCAAACACATGCAATTGATAACGGAGTTCAGTATCAAAACCTACATCTTTGGGTCCATTTAAAAGACTGGTCTATTAAAAATACACCCAAAAAAATTACAATAGGGAAAATACAGATCTTCTAGCAATTGCATGATAATCTCCCTGTAAAAACAACCCAAGTCTCTTTTGGAATTTTTGACTAATTCCTTTTCTAGCTCTTACAATGAGCAAAATGAACTCAAGGTCTAATCGAACTGCCCTTCAAATAACACATAGTCACCTTTTATAGAGTTCTACCACCATGGCCTATTGGTTAGGCACTTATTATTTTATACGACCCACCAAGGTTCAAACCCCACCCTTCCCTATGTGCATTTCATTATAAAATTACATAGTGGGATTTAGTCCTACATTTAGTGCATGCTAGGTTGGATAGTGCTTTAAGTGGGTGAATTTGACATTGTATAAGTAGATAATGGGCTACTTGGTTAGCAATTTGTTGCTTGTCCACTGTGATAAGTAGTGCACCTAGGAGTACATGAAGAGTGGATAATGTGGCCCACTTGAAGGAATAACTTTTAAGACATGTGCTGGCGACCCCTCATTCATATTTAATATTAAATGAAAACATTTTTTAACTTCAACCCTTTTGCCACGTGTCACTATTTCATTGGTCCACTTGGTGGATGTGCACATGTCCATTTTACTTGTGTGAAGTCCAAATTTTACCAGTTGACAAAAAAATTCAGCGGGCCATAACTTACATATTTGCTCTATTTTCTGCAAACAAGATATCGCCAGAAATCTCTAATTTTCCTCTATGCAATGCAACTACTAGAAAATAATTTTGGGAATATTATATATTGGTGTTTCTCTATGAGGATCCCTATGGATCATTCCTCCCCACTGAGAAACTTTTGGACCTCCAAAAGTTAGTTTAATTAGTAAATAGGTGAGGGTATTTTTCCCTCACCTTTCTGATTTCCATCCATTTTGCCTTGTTCAGATGCACACCTTTTATACCCACATGGAGATATTCAACATCACCCCTCTGTGAGGTTCTAACCTTCCTGTCCAAGATGACATCTTCCTGCAACTCACCCATATACTAAGGTGCAAAATCATCAATAGATGACATGACATTAGCATCATGATCAATAATCATAGGTAGTTCATACAACTTAAAATTTTCAACATTTATAACTGAATAAATTTGCATGTATGGAGGCAACTCCAACTGGAAAGCATTATTACCAATTTTCTCCAAGATTTGGAATGGACCATATTGAATTGGTTTTAACTTTTTCCCTTCACCTGTCATCCTTTCTTTGTTGAGGTGAAGCCAAACTGAATCACCAACTTGGAACTTGTGATCAGTTCTATGTTTATCATGTCTTGCCTTATATTTTTCTTGACTTTTCTCCAACTGTTCTTGAACATACTGATGGACCTATTGTATTCGCTACACAAACTTTTTAGCTTTGTCAATATCACTAAGTCTACTAACAATTGTTTCTTGTTCAAGAGATAAATCTAATGGAGATTTAGGTAGATAACCAAAAAAAGTCTCAAAAGGAGACTTCATAGTAGAAGAATGCATGGCACGATTATAAGCATGTTGCAAATAATATAAATGTTCATCCCACAATTTTGGATGTTTACCACAATAGCCTCTGAGTAGATATACCATTGTACAGTTGACAACCTCTATTTGACCATCGGTCCGTGGATGGAAAACAATACTTTTCTTCAGTTTAGTGTCCATCAAACCCCACAAAGTTGACCAAAATTCTCCAAGAAATCTGGAATCCCGATCTAAAACAATAGAAGTGGAAAAATCAAAGTGAACCCATACAAACTGAAAAAATAAATGTGTAGTTCCTTCATCAGTGATTTGTTTAGTACAAGGAATCAACACACACATCTTACTAAACTTGTCCACAACCACATATAGATAAACATGTTTCTTTCATGACATGGGCAATCCTCCTACAAAATCCATAGAAATACTTTCCCATGGTCGTGTAGGGACAAGAAGAGGATTATAAATTTCTAACTTCATGTTGCTAGGCTTTCTCGTAGCACAAAGAACACATCCTTTTATATACTTGGTTACATACTCATGCATTTTAAGCCAATAACAATACCTCTGTAAATGTGCAATTGTTTTAACATTACCAAAATGTTTTGATATAAGAGAAGTATGAGCTTCCCTAATCATATGCACTCTTTCATTCTGTGGAATACAAATTTTACTAGAATGATATAAAAGTTCATCATGCACATGATAAGCCAATTCTCCTACTATTTTACCACTCATTAAGTCTTCATACACTTCTTTAAAATCAACATCATATGCATATTTCTCTTTATAACTATCATGAGCCAAGGAACTATGTTATAGAAGAACAAATGCAACAACAACTGGAGGTATAGATAGCATATCGGTAACCTTGTTTTACATACCTTTTTTATACCGGATCACGAGGTGAAATAGCTGCAAGAATCCCATCTATAAGCTAGAAAAAATACACTACTAACAAGGAAGTAAAATACCAATAATCATACCTCCTCCTTTGCATTCCGTAGCAAACCTCGGAATGGGCTAGGAAACTTGGATTGAGCCCTGATTGTGTGATATGTAGGTGTTTTTCTTCAAGATGGAGCAAGGCCTTCCTGCAAAAACGATCCTCTTACTTTGCACTAGATGAGAAAAATGATTATGAGGCTATTTGGGCATTAGAACGAGGCAGAAGGATGTTCTTTTCTCAAAGGATGCAAGAACTTAAATAGGGCATTCAAGCTTATTCTCTGTGTGTTTAGAGGGGAGGGGTAAGGCTGTATTTATAGCCTAGGGGGTGATTAACTTAGAGTAATTTAAGTAATCATGGTTTGAAAATGTGGGCAATATTAGGTGAGTGGGGACCACGAAGAATGGGTGAGGATTTGATTTTGGAATTTTAATTCATAAGTGGAGGATTTTAGGTGATTAGGGAAAACGAAGGGTGGGTGAGGATTTGAATTTAAATTTTTAATTCAATAGTAGAAAAACATGGAGAATAATGACATGTGGTGAGAATTGGGTTATTTTTTCAATTTTGAAATGGATAATTAATCAAATTATATTTGATTAATTCGAAGTGTATTTTTGTGGGAAATGAGGAAGGGGAATTAATTGATTTAGGACATATGTGAAATTAGGGTGTCTACATTTTCCCCTCTTTGGAAGGGTACTATGAAAGTAGTGTCCTTTCAAAGAATGTAGACGGGATGGGGGAAGAATTCAATCTACTTTTCTTAAGAAAAAGGTAGGGCGAATGTTTGTTGGGGAGAATAGAAAGTGGTGAGTGACGGATGTCATAGTATCCTCCAAGACAAAAATGTCATGAAAAGATGTGATTATGGATAGATGTGGTGATGCCCCCTCGAGAGGACTGACGAGAATGGAATATATGACAGAACTCTTGAAAAGAAGAGAAATTAATTATGCGGAGAAGAGGACGATAATGGAGTGGAAGAGACAGGAATGACCACACGATGCAAATGGAGAAAGGATTCAATCGGCCTTGAATGCTATGTGTGATGGTATGTGGGAAAGAGAAAAGGGAATGGATAGGATTGGAGGTTGATTACGAGAAGAGTAAGGGAGATAGGGGAGGAGAAAAAAGGAATGAAAGAGGTAGAAATAAGAGAGAAGGGTGATAGGGGAAGAAGGGAATGATGAAGGACAAACAAGGCAAAAATAGGAAAATGACAGAGTAGAGGGTGAAGGGATAAAATAGAGAGATGTGCAAAATGAAGGAAGCAATAGAGATAGTAAAGAGGGATGTGTGAAAGTGAAAGAAATGATAGAGCTGAGAAAAGCAACAAATGGCAAAGGATAAATAAGAAGGAGAAAATGAGGTGGGAGTAGGGGGTGAAATGGATGAAAATGGAAAGAGGACGAAAGAAGAAGTAGAATGGAGAAGAAAAGGAACTATGAGGAGTAAGGGAAGTGTGAAAAATAATAGAGAAAAGAAGAGAAACATATACAGAATGAACGAAAAGGAGAAGTGGTCAGAAGAAACGTGAAAATTAGGGGAGAGGAAAGGAAGATAGAGAAAATATAGGGAGAAGATTGAAATAATCATGTCATTACGAGGAAGAAAAAGGCAAATAATATGGAATAGACCGTATGGAGATGCATGTGGAGGGTGGTACGATAAAAAAGACAGGACAATGCTGAAGAGCCAGGTTATTGATGGGGAAGTAAGGAGGAAACGTGATGGGAATAGGGGAAGAAGACGATACAGGGGAAGTGAAATAACACGAGGGGCGGGAGAGAGAAGAGGATAACAAAGAAAATGATGTAGAAAGAAGGAAATATAGAAAGGTGGTAATAAGTGGAAAGGGAACATTATAAGGAATGTTCAGAGAATAAATAGGGGAGGAATGACATCGATTGGAAAAAATGCAGAGATGCATGAAATGAGGATACTAAGATGATGAGAAAATAGAAAAATAATGTATGGTGAAGACAGTAAAGATATTGAAAAGGGTGAAGAGAAGATGGAGAGATGGGTAAGAAGTGAAAAGAAAGGGTGGGATTGAGGGAAAAGAATAGGAGAGAAAAGAGAATGGGGGATAGAAGAGGCAATTCCAATGAGGTGATGTTAGGGAAATCCCCCTTACAATGAGTGGTGGGGAAGGGTGAGAGAAAAAATGAAGAAAAGGAGAAAGCTAACGAGGATTGGAAAGGGTAACGCCAATAAAGGGATGTTAGGGAAAGCCCCCTTATAATGAGTGGTGGGCTTAGAGGAGGGAAGGAATGAAGGGAAAATCTAGAAGGTCCAATGGAGTGAATGAGATCGTGCGGAATGAGGATTGATGATTTTTAGGGAAAGCCCAGTTACAATTATTAGCGTGGGAATAGAAGATGATGATGAAATAATGATAGAGGAATGTTAACAATAATGGAGAATGCGTGTGTGGGTAGAAATGTGGGGGGGATTTGAGAAGATGAAGTGGAAAGAGTAAAGAAAATGGGAGGGATGAGTTGGGACTAGGTGAAAGCGAGGAGAGGATGTGGGTGATAATGATGAATGAGGTGAGGATGAAGAACCCATACATGAAAAGAATGGTAAGAAACAGTATGAAGGATGATGGATCAAGAAGGGGAAAATGGGGGAAAAGAACGTGATTGTAGCCAGAAGAGATTAGATGTATGTTTTAAGAGGATATCTGCAGAAAGGATAATAGTAGGAGGGAAAAGTGGGTAGTAATAGATACCAGGTAGAAGAAGCAATCAACAAAGAATGAGGTAGGGGATAAGTTCACGATGACAAGTTAAGTGGAGGGAGGACCTTGAAATAAGATTGTCATGTGACGGAAGTGGTTAAGTAAGATTGCTAAGCGAGCGAAACTAGAGATGACAAGTGGCCAAGTGAGAAGTGGTGTTTGCGAGAATGGAAAAGGAGGTGAAAGGATGTGATAATGGGGAATGCCGAGAAAAAGTGAAGGGTGAAGGGTGTGTAGTGATGGGAAAAGGAAAGGAGACATATCATCCTTAAGAGGGACTCTTAAGTGATATCACCATGCCGGGTGAGTGGTTAAGTAAGATTACCAAGCAGAGGAGGTTGATAGTGGTGGTAAAAAGATGTGATGATGGGGAATGAAGAGTAAAGATGGATGGTGAGATTGTAGAGTGATGGGCAAGTGTAAGATGACATTGTTAGTGCAAATCAATAGCACCCCTAAATGTTTTTTCATATTTCTAGTTTGATAATGGGCATCCAGTGTGATTGCACAACATGGAATCTTTTTCCCAAGTGTGGGACTTGCAAAAATGGGAAATAACTCTCTAGATTTAAGGTTGGTTCCTCTACTCCTCTGATTAGATGTATACATGAAATTTGCATAGGTTTAACTCAAAAATCCTACTCGAATTCTGCCAAGGAGACAAGGATAGAAGAGAGAAAAGAAGATAAAACTAAACTAACAAGGTGATATGCAAAGGAGTGGTGAACATCTGTTTCTGCAGATTGACACAGATTATAAAAATGCAACACAAATCATGCACAAATTGCTAAAATTGTAATTAAGGATCAGAATAGAGCAAACAACACAAGAAAGGATTGAAAATTCATTCACAGGGCTTGCATTGTCATTTCCATTTTAAATACAGTGCATTACAACAACAACGAGGTAGAAAACATGTTGCAGTCCTAAAATAGGTATGATATTCCACAAATTCACTTGCCAGGGTGAAGGAGGGAGCCTACGGATCATAAAAAATGTCCAACCCTTACAAAATGAGCCAAATTTGGCTTTTAACAATGAAAACCTGAGTTCAGGAAGGAGAAACGTAGGAAAAATGAAAGGGATCATTCAACCACTGAAAAAATCCATCAAAATAGCATGGGTACCCTTAAAATTTCATTTCTCAAGATTTTCGACCATGCTGGAGAAGAATGGAATCCATACTACATTAAAAATGGTGGTTGAATGTCGGTTATGCTCTTTTCCCCATGCCAAAAGCATTTTTCTCTCACTAAAATCCATTAAAAAACAAATTCAAGATTCCATCATGTAGAGGACTTCAATAGCTTTCTAATGACACCAAAATCGAGAAAACTGAGCTCTGGATCGAAATATATGCCCCTCTGAAGATTTAGGGAAAAACTAGGGCAAAAATTGGGTAGGCAGGCCGAAACCCAAAAAAATTTCCTTTTTTTGAATTTGGGAAAAATTCCCCTAAAATATCAGTTCCCTACTACTCCGCTGACAAGTGGCACTTCCCCTTTCATTCGTGTGTCCAAATGGCCTTTTTACGCTTTTTTGAATTTTGGAAAAAATTCCAAAATTCCTCCATGCCCCATCACTGCATTGCCAAGTGGCACACTCTTATTTGGCACAGGCCTGAATCAATTCTCTTTCCTCCACAGGCCCGCGGGAAAAAATATTCCATTTGCACCCTTTTTAACGCTTTGGCAAAATTTCCAAATTCCTTTCGTGCCTCTGACCTCCACCACGAACAGGACACGTGGCATCTTCCCATTGGTCCGCGAGCCTTTGCAATTTTTGTTTTCCTCCGCCACGCAAGCTTTCGGGTCAAGATTTTTCTTTACAACCCCACCAAGCCCTTTAGAAATTTTTCTAACTTACCTCCACCGACCCTCCATTCCACTGCCACGTGGCACATTCCCATTAGTCCGCGGACCTTCCCAGGGAAAATTTCCCTCAAAAACTTCGTCGAGCCATAACTTGCAAAATACAAGGAGTTAGAAGAAAAATTTTACCTTTCTGGAAAGGTGAGAAAATTCTCTATCTAATGAAGTCATTTCTAAATAATTTTTAGTGCCTGAAAATTGAAAGGTTTGACTGAGACACAAGGAAGGAAGGAATGAAAGAAAGTTGGCAAAATAAGCAGGGGGCTTATTTGGATAACAATTTTAACAACTCAGAGGGGTCATCTACCTGTTGGATGAAGTGACCAGCTGCCTGAAGCAATCCATTAGGCAATGGAGTCATCAACTTAACTACTTGGTACTCTCAACTCGTTAGAAAACTTCTAGAAAGAAGATTGTGGGAGTAGAACATCACTTGATCTGGAACATGGCCTGTAAAGATGCATCCTTGAGACAGCAAAGCTTGTGCCAAAGCACTTAGGGAAATGTAAAACTAAGCTACAACAAAAAAATGTGCACAAGCACTTGGAGGAATGAAAATCTAAGCTAATATGTATAAGGTGAGGAGTTTCCCTTCTAGTAGCAATGTTTTAGATGGATTCTATTAATTGGAATCTACAGTTCTTCACCATCCAATGTAGACAATTGGAAGGCATTGTTGTTCTTACATTTTGTGACCATGTAGGGGCCACTCCAAATGGCATCAAAATTTGAATTCCTTCCTAGCTTTGCTCAGTCTACATCCCATTTTAACACTAAATATCCAACTTGGAAGGTTCTAGCCTTAGCTTTCCTATCAAAGGTTCTCTTTATCAAGGCTTGGTCCTTCTCCATTGTTTGGGTTGCATGCTCTCTGATTTCTTGGAGTTCCATCAATTTTGCATATCTAACCTCCATGGGTTTAAACTCCAACAATTTCAATTGTTTCATGATTCCAATGTTGGCAACTCAAGTGACATAGACAAGATTGCCTCTCTTCCATAGACAAGTCTGAATGGAGAGTTACCAGTGGATCTCTTGGGAGTTATCCTATCATCCCATAAGGATGATTTAAGTTTAGTGTGCCAAGTCCTTTGATTTTCATCAACAGTCCTCTTGATGATCTTTGATAGGTTCTTCTTGGTAGACTCAGCTTGGCCATTACCTTGAGGGTAATAATTTGATGAAGTGCTTAGATAAATCACATTTCTAACATCCCATTCAGTTACCTTTGATCCTATGAATGTAAATGCATTATCTGATATTATAGTGGTAGGTATAAAAAATCTGGTTACTATCCCCTCATAGAATTCTAGAATGCTAGATTCATTTGCCTCTTTGAGTGCCACCGCCTCAGTCCATTTGGTGAAGTAGTCTATTGCTATTAGAATCCACTTGTATCCTTGGCTTGAGTTTGGGTTAATGACTCCAATGAAGTCCAAACCCCATTGCATGAATGGTTGGTCAACTAAAATTGGGTGCAGAGGAAGGGCTACTAATCTTTCCTTGCCTATGAAGAATGCACAATTTTTACACCTCTTGATCCATGCATAACAATCACTAAACACCTTGGGCCAATAATAGCCAGCCTTCATAATCTTGAGGGTTGTCACTCTTGGAGGAAAATGACCCCTAACTGATCCACCTTGGAAATCTTCTAACATTCTCTTAATTTGATTTGTCCCAATGCATCTCAGCAGCACTCCATTTATATCCTTTTTGAACAAGATACCATCAACAAGTGCATATGGAATAGCCTACAATTTGAAGTGTCTTCTCTTGGTTTTGTTCATCTCTGGAGGGCATAGGCTTGTTTGTAAGAAGTGCATTATGTCTTGGGTTCAGTAAAGAGTGATCATACCTCCATTATCTTCTTGAACACCTCTTTTTTCTTGGTTGTCTTGCAACACCAAAACAACTGATCCAAAACCGAGGGGTTTCAGACTTAAGGAACAGATTAACAAATGTGCTAAATGAATTGCAAAACAACTATCTCTAAAAAGAGATGTAAATTACTCAAAGACTTCAAAATACATCAATTATCTCTGCCAAGAGATGTCTATCTCTTCTTCCCATTACATATGTATTTATAATAATTTTATAAATACGAAAGGACACCTAGAAAGATGTGGAAGGTCACCAGTCTCGAGGGAGACGAGGTGTTTCATCTTCCAAGACTTACATGTGCACTAATTTTGCGAAACATACTATTTTTAGAATTTACTATTTTTAGACAGCAGTACAAAAATCATAATTTGGGCCCCTTAAACGTGGATTTCGGGGGTCAAACATTGCCAAACAGAGTTCTGCACCTTCTCATCACATTCTACGCATTCCAAGCTTTCCGTTGCCTTTTGAACGGAGTCAATTGGAGCTACGGTGCAAAAGTTATGGTACCTGGAAGTTGCGCCACTAGAATTGCTGCCTGGATCATTCCTCCCTCCTTCAGAAGCAATGGTCCCCATTGCATTAAGATGCCCCATCAGCTGTGGAAATTGCTTCTTTACCTGGTATGCAGTGAGCCATTCACCTTGGTGACTGAGATTTCCTTTCTTTATCACACGATAGAGTTGAATAGGTTGTCCTCTGGTGGTCTTAGTCAAATTGTCCACAATCTGATCTTCTTCAGCTGGGGAAAGACTTGCTGGATTGAGCTCAGAGATGTCCAATTGTTCTGCTATGACTGAAGTATCCAACAAAGGTGGATGGTATGGCTTGAGGAGGTCCACATTGAAGATGGGGTGCAGACCAAGGTAGGGTGGAATATTCAACTCGAAAGCATTTTCCCCTACTTGCTTAGTGAGAGTGTAAGGACCATACCAGAGAGGTCGAATCTTTCTGTGTGGACCTGCAAGCCGTTCCTTCTGAAGCCACAACCAAACCTTATCACCAACCTGGAAATGATGCGGAATCCTGTGTTTATCATGGCGATTCTTATATTTTTATTCATTTTCTGTAAAATGTCATGGACTTGGTGCTGAATGTGCTGGATCTGCTCAACAAACCTTGTCGCCTTTTCTGCTTCACTTTTTCCATGAAGTGTGAATTCCATGGTAGGAATTGGGATGCATACATCAATGGGAGCCATAGGTTGGAATCCATAACAAGCTTGAAAAGTACTGTGTTTAGTGGAGCTGTGCAGGGCTCGATTGTATCCATGTTGTATGTATGGCAGGGCCTCATCCCATGTGCGGGAGTGCTTGGAGTGGTACATACGAAGCATGTGAACAATTAGGCGATTCACCACTTATGTTTTCCCATCAGTCTATGGGTGAAAGGATGTGGACTTCATCAACTTTGTATCTAGCATTCCCCATAAGGTGGACTAGAAGATGCTCAGGAACCTGCTATCCCTATCAGAAACAATAGACTTGGGGAGCCCAAAGTTGATCCATACATGACTGAAATAAATTTTAGCAGTATCTTCAGCAGAAATAATTTTCTTACAGGAAACCATTACAGCCATTTTAGAAAATCGATCAACTACAACAAAAACACCATCATTCCCATGTTTCGAAGTTGGCAAACCTGAGAGGAAGTCCATCGAGACAGATTCCCAAGGCTTGGTTGGTTCTGGCAATGGTGTGTACAATCCCTGTTTCTTGTTAGTTGGCTTAGCAATTGCACAAGGAGTGCAGGACTTAATATACTTCACCACATCAGTCCTTAGATTAGGCCAGTAGAAATGCTTCTGAAGTACTGCCAATGTCTTGTCCACGCCAAAGTGCCCTGCGGTCCTGCTGAAGTGTGCTTCCCAGATCATCTTCTGTTGTTCACTTGCTGGAACACAGATGTGTCCCATATGGCAGAGGAGATTATCCTGTAGATAGAAATCAGAGACATGTTTTCCTTCACGGAGGGCCTGATATGTGTCTGAAAACTCAGGATCCTTCTCATACAAACTGCACCAACTTGAAGTCTCATGTCCACAGAGATCAAGAATAGTTGTGAGGGCTGCAATTGGAGGACGGCTTAGGCAATCTGCTGCTGAATTGGCACTCCCCTTCTTATGCTTTATTATCAGGTGAAACTATTGTAGGTATGTGGCCCATTTCTGGTGTCTCTCATTCCTCAACTTGCTTTGTGTCTGAAGGAACTCCAAAGGCCTATGGTCAGTGTGGATTACTGTCTCCTTCCCCAGAATGTAGTGTTTCCACTGCTTACATGCCTGGACAATGGCATAAAGCTCCTTATCATATATTGGGTACTTCCTGACCGTGTCATTGAATGTTTCACTATGGTATGCAACAGGGTGGCCATGTTGCATGATAACAGCTCCCAAGGCATACTCAGATGCATCTGTCATCAGCTCGAATGGATGATGTAGATCAGGAAGGGAAAGGACAGGGGCTGAGCATAACCTTTCTTTCAGCCCTTCAAATGCTTTCTGTTGCGCTTCCCCCCATTGAAATTTAGCCTTGTTCCCTCCTTTAGTCACCTGATTGAGTGCCCAGGAAATATGTGAGAAACCCAAGACAAACCGGCGATAGAAATTGGCAAGGCCCAGGAAGCTACGAAGTTCTGTAAGATTCTTTGGGGTAGGCCACCTCTGAATAACCTGAATTTTCTCCGGGTCGACATGGACTCCTTCCTCATCCACGACGTAACCCAAGTACTGGACCTTTGTCATCCCAAATGTGTACTTATCCAGATTTGCATACAGTCTGTGCTTCTTGAGGGTCTGAAGTACTTCTTGAACATGTTGCAGATGCCTCTCCCAGGTCGGGCTATAAATGAGTATATCATCTAGGTAGACCACTACGAAGGAATTGGTGTAGGGCCGCAAGATGTTGTCCATCATCCGCATGAATGTTGCAGGTGCATTAGTTAGTCCGAAAGGCATGACCAACCATTCGAATAGGCCTTCACGAGACTTAAATGCAGTTTTCCAAACATCAGTGGGCTCGACAGGGATCTGGTGATAGCCAGATTTGAGATCAATTTTGGTGAAAAATTTTGCACCGCGGAGCTGGTCCAGCAAATCATCAATCCTTGGGAGGGGGTAGCGATTCTTCACAGTGATTTTGTTCAAAGCCCGATAGTCTATGCAAAGTCTCCATGTTCCATCCTTCTTTGGCGCCAAGATAATTGGACTTCCACAAGGTGAAGAGCTTGGCCTAATATGTCCCTTTTGAATCAATTCCTGGAGCTGCCTCTTTATCTCCTCATTTTCAAGGACTGACCTGCGGTACACAGGGCTATTGGGTAAAGGAGACCCCGGGACCAAATCAATAACATGTTTTACCTGACACTGAAATGGCACTCCTTTAGGTGTCTGGAATAGATCATCATACTCAGTTATGATTTGGTTGAGCTGCTTCTGTTGCTGTATTGAGTGCATGTTCATGGAGGCTGCAACAATTTTGTTTGTAGGTTTTGGCCTGATCATCAAGACGACAAACTGTTTGGTTTTCTCCACTAACTTCTTACATTGTTTGGCACTGATGAGGGAGACAGATTTTGGGGGAATGACCTCAGGTATCCGATAACGTCGACTCCCAATGGTAATGGTGACCCTTCTAGGTCGTGACTCATAGATGCCATGTCTATCCCACATGAATGGCTGGCCTAGGAGCACATCACAAACATCTAATGGAGCAACATCACACATGACTTCATCATGGAAGGGCTTGATGGCATATGGAAGGAGGCATTGTTGTGTGACTTGGAGGTCTCTTCCTGGGTTTAACCACCCGATACTATATGGCTGGGGATGTGGCTTTACAGGGAGGTTTAGGCTTTTTACAACATCAACAGAAATTAAATTCTTCTGACTTCCACTATCAAGGATAAAATGCAGAGGCTTACCTTTTACCCAGAGCTTGGAGTGGAAGAGCCTTTCCTTCTCATCCATATTCTTGACTTTTGAGGTGGCAATGATCACATCTGGATCAGCATCTATAATTTCATCATCTTCATCCTTGACCTCAGGGTCTGTAACTGCTGGTGCAAAGAGTGTTGAAGAAGATGATTCGGCGAGTAAGGACTTGATGGCTCGACATTATTCCTTGGAGTGGCGATTTGTTTTGTGGAGGTCGCACCACTTCCCTGTCTTCTCCTTCTGCATCTTATTTCCTTGCGACTCCTTCTGTTTCCAACCTTGACCTCGGGTCTGACCTTCTTTATCATTCTTCCCCCTCACGGGTTGGTTCCTAGCAGTCCTCCTTTTGTGCTTTTGTTCAATCTTGACTGAAAACTTTTATGCCTCGCCGAGGGTTTGAAACTGAAAGAATTCCAAGTCCTCTCGGATGCTCCATTGTAGGCCACTGCGATATTTTAGAATCCTATGTTGTTCTGTGTCTTGAATGCCCAATCTTGCAGATAAAGAATGAAATTTGTCAGTATAATCTTGAACCGACTGGTCCTTACCTTGACGAAGTTGCTGCCACTGTATGTACAGATCATCATAGGCCCCAACAGGGTAATATTCTTCCTTTATGGCATCCACGAAATCATTCCATGTGGGTTCCTATGTGATTCCTAGCTCATCCCTTTCGAGCCCATTCTTATACACACCCCACCAATTTTTGACAGCAAGAGATGATTTCAATAGAGAAAATGTTATCTTTTCCTTATCAATAAATTGACTGAAAGAAAAATATGAGGTCAATTAGTCCAACCAGTTCTCTACTACATCATAATTGATCTTACCCTCAAAAATAGGAATGTAAAAATTTACTTGCACCTTGAATGGATTCGGGGCACCAAAGGACTTATTTACAAACAAGGAGGCATGATTTCCTACTTGTTGCTGCAGAATTTGGGTGTGTTGTTGTAGCATATGATCCTTTTTCTCCCTAAGAGATTCATTCACCATATTTTTGAGAGCATCATTCATCCTAGTGTTGTCTGCCATTGGAGGTTTCCTGCAGTGAATAGGCAAGTATTCTAAAGGATTGTGTGTGGACCACCCAACCTTTGTGTATTCCAACCTCATTCTAGGGATCATACCCTCTCAAGACAACTTAGCTCTAATACCACTGATCCAAAACCGAGGGGTTTCAAACTTAAGGAATAGATTAACAAATGTGCCAAATGAATTGCAAAACAAATCTCTCTGAAAAGAGATGTAAATTACTCAAAGACTTCAAATACATCAATTATCTCTACCAAGAGATGTCTATCCCTTTTTCGGTTACATATGCATTTATAATAATTTTTATAAATACGAAAGGGAACCTAGAAAGATGTGGAAGGTCACCAGTCTCGAGGGAGACGAGGTGTTTCATCTTCCAAGACTTACATGTGCACTAATTTTGCGAAACATACTATTTTTAGAATTTACTATTTTTAGACAACACTACAAAAATCACAATTTGGGCCCCTTAAACATGGATTTCAGGGGTCAAACGTTGCCGAATAAAGTTCACCTTTTCATCACATTCTACACATTCCAAGCTTTCAGTTGCCTTTTGAACGGAGTCAATCGGAGGTACGGTGCAAAAGTTATGGTCTCTGGAAGTTGCGCCACTAGAATTGCTGCATGGATCACTAGCTATTGCTTGCTACTTTTGGCGCCATTGGCGTTAGGGCACCCTAAGCACATGATTGCACACACAAGCACATAGAGCTACATCAGGTATGAGATGTAGTGCAACTCTCAGTCATAAGTCCATCCATTTGGTAGCTGAGGATAGTCTGGCCCATTCATTTGCATCTTTCTTTTTTAGGGTTTGATGCTTTTGTGTGGGGTTTTGCAAGAGATTATTCATTGGTGTTTTACAACGATATCAGGGAAGCGAGCGCAACACCAACCAGATCAAAGGTGAAATATTGCAAAGGTTTAGTGACCTTATCAGATTCAGTTTCTGAGTCAATCCGTAGACTAGGTCGCCCATACTTCAGACCAGGGCACCCACAGACACCCCTACCCTTCTCCAGGCATCCCAGTCTGGCCAAATCTGCCACTTTTGCAATTTTTTGAGGTTCGTCACGACATCTAGTTCCACCAGAACATTGATCTATCCAGTCTCAAATTATTATGAGGCAAGTTCTTTTTAGGTTAGTACCTTTTCTCTCCTATTTCATTTAAAATATCGAATAAATTACTTAGCATTTATATTTCAATATATTTTAGTTATTGCATTGTTGTAATTCTTATATTATTACTAAAATAACAAATTTTAGATAATCAAAAACTCTACTAAAATTAACTTGACATTTATAAACATCAAAACTCAGAAATATGGTCAAATTTATAACAACGTCATCCAAAATATGATATCAAATAAAACAAAGAAAACAATTGACCAATCCTTTTGTTAATAACCCATTTTTTGATCACAATGATGGTGATGATATCAATAACCTTACAATCCAACAAAAAATCCAAAGGTGATATTGAGCCTAATAATACCATCATTGATCAAATCTTGTGCCAAGGTACTAAACTCCCCTCCCTTTTTTATCCTAAACACTTATCCAACATTATTATCCATCAATTTCACCACATCATGAATCCATTAATAAACATATCAAAACCAACATTGACAAAGGAAAATTGGTCCTAACCTAAGTCGAAAATATCCCTGCTAACAAAGATGTATTGTACATGATCAACTTCAACCAATCCAATAATTGACCAATCCCTTTGGTATCAATCCATTCATCCAATCATCGAACAATCCATCATCCCATCCAAACGATGATAATCACGACCATACCCAAATAAACCAAATCAAAAAAACATAAAAATCCTTAACTAAATCCAACAATAAGACCCCCGAGTTGAAAAAATACTACTTCATCATACCTGCCCACATCACTCTCCCTTGGTGGAAACCTAAGCATGGAACTAAAACAAGACAATACACTGACTTAGGTAAATATTTTACCACCATATTCCATCAACTACAAACAAAAAACCTGATCCAATATCCAAAAACAAAACCATTTGACGATAACATCCCTTAACCATCTTGGTATCAAAAAATTAAGTATTGCACTTACTATCAAATCCATAGAAACTACAAGAAAAATAGATTCATGAAAATCAAAAACTAAATCTAAGACCTCATCAACCAACGGGAAATACAACTTGACAACAATACTCTCCAAATCACATAATAAAAAAGAGATCCTAATCCCAAATTGAATCCAAAAAATACACCACCAAATCCAAATCAAACAAATAACTACAATCATAATACCTTCATTGGCTTTGTCTAACCTATGCAAAATCCAAAAAATCCACTACAAAATCCAAATCAAAGAAAATACATCAATCATGATACCCATGTTAGTCTTAGAAATCTTACCAACAAGTAAATAAAAATAATCAAAATGAAAGCCCTAGATTACACCACCACAACTAGGTAAATTGAAATCATTTTCCAACAACCTCCTCTTCTTGCTCTTGAGAGCTCATACAACCCTAGCCAATATATTTAGAATACTCCCATGTATATTTCCATATCGTATCTTCTCAAAACATCCAGTATTCATAAGGACATGTTGTATAGGTCCTTCATAAGTCAAGAGTCCCATGTGACATTGACCCATAAAAATTCCACACATTGGGTAGACAATTATCCAACACCCATGTCTCAAATCCATACAAAACAAAAGAGATCCCATCTCCATAAAAAAATAATGATCTCCCATCTACATCCCACACCGACAAGATCCCATCCACATCCAAAAATACACCATTCGAGTCCCATTTCATGATCATTGTCAATGATTTTCATGTAGCCGATTTTATCCCACCTTTTAAAAGTCATGATATATCTGACATGCACAAGAAAAGGTCAAACATATTACCAATTAGGCACCTCATCCTTCATTATGGTATGACTACTAAAAATCAAGGAAATTAAATGTTTATGCATCCCTTGGCTTCATATCAAACTTCCAATTGTACGCCTATCCTATTTCCAAAAAGGTGCTTAAAGCATGAAATATATAGGCAAAGGCATAAACATCCATGAATAATACATCCACATATATATTACTATGCTTAAGCATCTAGGTTTTCATGGTATAGGTTACAAACCTTTTGGAAATATGCACAAAGAAACAAAATCCACCTCAACCATTAACAAAGATGGATCTTTCAATATCGACACAAAATCCATTGGTAGTTTATCTCAGGAGCTTTCTTCCACCAAACCCTATCATGAAACCACCATCCAAACCATCCACCTCAACCACTAATCCCTTAACCTAGTACCTTGAGGGCATCCAAATCAAATGGACATCTTCCATGACAATGAATTTATCACAACACTCCTTAGAGTCTACAATGATATTTCATCAGGAGTCCACACAAACAGCTTTGAAATCAACATAGAAATAAAAACATATTCAAAATATTATTCATATAATCCCCTAGTCCAACACATATCAAACATCAAACTAATCTAAAAATAGAAAACATAGGTCAATGTATGAGTTAGGGGTAAGATAGTAAAATTGTGTACTAGAGCTAATTTGATGAAAGTGCGGGGTTTGAGACCTAGATACGACTTATAAGAAGGGAAAATAAGTAATTATATTGGTAGTAAGTTATTGTAAATCATCTCGGCATGTGTGAGGGAATTATCACTTAGAAAACTCAATTTTGAAGACCTAGAAGACCTAATTGTGCATGGTGACAGGTGAGGTGAAGGGCTTCCCTTTTGAATTGGAATTTGAACTTTGGCGGTGAGTTATAAATCCATAAAGGGTTTTTGAATATGTATGTATTTTCTCATGAGGTTTTGTCAATTGTTTTGAACAATAATACCTATATGTAAACAAGGTTACAAGAAATATGCCTAGTTGAGGTAGGTAACAGTTTAGTTGAAGATCTTCCCTTGTGAATCACGAGTTTCAACTTTAGGTGGAGATTGAAGCCCATAAAGGGTATCCAAAATGGTGATTCTATTCTCTTGATTCCTTGTGATCTAGTCAGAACAATAAATTTTATTGGAAATCAGGGCTAGTAGATATTATCTTGGGTTTGAAGGTGAAAGTGATGAATTGGAGTCATAACTTGTTATTGATAATTCTAGTAGAGGTTTATAGTAGAGAAAAGAGTGTTTGAAGAGTGTGTAACAATTAAAACAAAAATTTTACCTACTCAAGATATCTAAGAACTAAGTGTTGATTCTAGTCTTGAAATACAAGAAGCAAAAGCATAAAAGCGTCTTTATGATAAAAAGAGGTTAAATGTGATGGTCTAGTGATGTGTTTGATAATTTTTCTAAAATTTGAAGATGGAAAAACAATCCTATGAAACATTGAATCATAATTTCTTGTATTGAGGTTTGAGTTACCTTGTGGAGATCTTAAGCCATTACACGTTTTGATGATCTTGAGACTAACTTTTAGTTTGTTGTCTTAAGTGTTTGTTCCTCCTTTGCATTAGATCCCATTGAGTTTAATGATAGTTCCTTATTAGAGGATCCACCACAACATAGTTATCCATCAAGTATTTATTCTAATATAAGACAACCTCATAATGGTCCATTCATTAAATCTACTACAAATGAACATGTGTAAGTGATTGGGATTATTTACGTATTCCTAGGATATAATTATCCATGAGAAAACATGTTAACATTTATTGAACCACTTTGGAGTTGAAATTCTGCTATTTATTTTAGGTTTACCATGAGTGCATCATGATGTCATAAGAGTCAAGGATGTGAGATCATTTTAATAGGATGGTATATGATATGATCCTTAACTGTTTACTAAGCTTTGATCCTAGAAAAATATGACTAGCTAATATGTGTCTTGTCAAACGCCCACCAATTATTCCTTCCTCCAACCTAACTTATTTTGCGATGTCGTTATGAGCCATTGATCACCAAGAGTGGTCTTGATGGTCCCATGAAATATTATTTTATATGTATAGATTACAATGCTGAACTGGAATTTTTTTGTCATTGTGAGCAATTGGGACTTCATGAGACAACTTGACAAAGTTTTGAAACCTTTTCGCTAGTCGAAAAACATTCTGAGGTGAAAGCTAATACTAAACACTTGTTAGATTGGGTAAAAGGTCAAAAAAATCAATTGGAGGATGCTAACTACCATTTTTGTTTGGTGGATATTTTAAAACATATTGATTTAAACTTCTTCCAATCATGATGCCCTCGTATTATTGGGGATAACCCATTGCTTATATACATATAGGAAACAAATCACACTTCTCTGGCCCTTGACCTTGTTTGCATAATTCTGATGAAACATCAGACTTGGACTGCTAGAAACCAGTTTAATGCATGTTTTTGGACTCTGGTAGAATATGAAAAAATACAGGGCTCTATTTAAGTAAGAAATTGTGTCTCAAAGGCACATTTTACTTTGTTGATAAAAAAACTTAAGACATCTACATGTTCCCACCGGGCATGTCAAAACTATTAGTGCAAATCAACAGCACCCCTAGATGTTTTCTCAGATTTCTAGTATGATAATGGGCATCCAGTGTGATTGCATAACATGGAATCTTTTCCTCAAGTGTGGGACTTGAAATAATGGGAAAAAACTCTTCAAATTAAAGTTTTGTTCCTCTACTCCTTTGATCAGATGTATACATGAAATTTGTAGAGGGTTAACTCATAAATCCTACTCTAATTTTGCCAAGGAGACAAGGATAGAAGAAAGAAAAGAAGATAAAACTAAAGTAACAAGGTGATACGCAAAGGAGTGGTGAGCATCTATTTCTACAGATTAACACAGATTATAAAAATACAACACAAATCATACAAAAATTGCTAAAATTGTAATGAATGATCAAGATAGAGCAAACAACACAAGAAAGGATTGAAAATTCATTCACAAAGCTTGCATTGTCATTTCCATTTTAAATACAGTGCATTACAACACCAAGGAGGTAGAAAACATGTTGCAGTCCTAAAAGAAGTATGATATTCCACAAATTCACTTGCCAAGGTGAAGGAGGGAGCCTGCAGATCATAAAAAATGTCCAATCCTTACAAAATGAGCCAAATCTGGCTTTTAACAATGAAAACCTGAGTTTAGGAAGGAGAAATGTGAGAAAATTAAAAGGAATCATTCAATCATTGAACAAATCCATTAAAATAGCATGGGTACCCTTAAAACTTCATTCCCCAATATTTTTTACCATGCTGGAGAAGAATGGAAGCCATACTGCATTAAAAATGGTGGTTGAATGTCAGTTATGCTCTTTTCCCCATTCCAAAAGTGTTTTTCTCATTTTTCTCTCACTAAAATCCATCCAAAAAACAAAATTGAAGATTCCATCATGTAGAGGACTTCAATAGATTTCCAATGACACAAAAATTGAGAAAAACTAAGCTCTAGATTGAAAGATATGCCCCTCTAAAAGTTTAGGGAAAAATTAGGGCAAAAATCAGGGCTGCGGGTCGAAACCCAAAAATTTTCCCTTTTTTTGAATTTGGGAAAAATTCCCCAAAAATCTCCACTCCCTACCACTCCACTGACACGTGGCACTTCCCCATTTGTCCACAGGTCCAAATGGCCTTTTTACGCTTTTTTTAATTTTAGAAAAAATTCGAAAATTCCTCCGCGCCCCGCCACTCCACTGCCATGTGGAAAACTCTAATTTGGCGCGGACCTGAATCAATTATCTTTCCTCCGCAGGTCTGCAGTAAAAAATCTTTTGTTTGCGCCCTTTTTAACACTTTGGTAAAATTTCCAAATCCGTTCCACAGCCTCCAACCTTCGTCGCAAACAGGACATGTGGCATCTTCCCATTGGTATGTGATCCTTTGCAATTTTTGTTTTCCTTCGCCACGTGGGATTTTGGGTCAAAAAATTTCTTTGCGCTCCCACCAAGCCCTTTGGAAAATTTTCTAACTTGCCTCCACCGACTTACCATTCCACCACCATGTGGCACATTCCCATTGGTCCGCAGACCTTCCTAGGGAAAATTTCCCTCTAAAACTTTGCAGAGCCATAACTTGCAAAATACAAGGAGTTAGAAGGAAAATTTTACCTTTCTGGAAAGGTGATAAATTTCTCTATCTGATGAAGCTATTTCAAAATAATTTTAAATGCCTGAAAAGTGAAAAAATTTATTAAGACACAAGGAAGGAAGGAATGAATTAAAGTTGGCCAAATAAGTAGGGGGATTATTTGGACAACAAACATGTCATGCTTAAGAGAATCTCTTAAGTAAGATTGCCATGTTTCCGGAGAGGTTTCGTAAGATCACCTAACTGATAGGGATGATATGCAAGGAGAAAGACAAAATGATATTAGGGACAGGGGTGGACTAGTAGGTTGAAGATGATGATCGCGACGAGAGGTGGGAGAAATAAGATGGGGGAAATATGATGGGATGGGGGAAGGCCATAGGGCAGATCAACCTTAAGTGGAAGTCTTAAGTAAGATTGCCATGCGGCCGGAATGGTTAAGTAAGATCGCCAAGCTGAAGAAGAAGAAGGATGAAGATAGAGTTGGTGGGAATAGGGTATGACAAAATGGACTGAAGGGGAACCCTCAAGTGAATTTTCCATACTATGAGAGTGTATAAGTAGGATGACCATGCATATGACGGATTTTGGGAAGGATGAGAAAAGAGTGAGTGAGGTATGCCTGATTGGAATAGGATACGAGATGAGGTGATAACAAGAAAGAAAGGAAACAAAGGAGTGTAACATGAATGGATGAAGAAATATATGTAGTGAAGGGCAAAGAGTGTGAGGGGAATCCTTAATTGGGATGCTCGTGTGGTGAGAGTAATGATGCAAGAATGAGAAGAAAAAGAGGTGGAATAGGAAGATGAAAGGAACGATAACCAGATCATATGAAGCCAAGAACACATAATCTAATCAAACACCATGATCAATAAGATGAAAGAAATTCGCCAAAATAACTTTACATAAAACCTTTGCAAATAAGATGAGCAGCAATATCATATATTATTATGGAACTCAATGCAATACATTGATAATGGGTCTTGCTTAAATAGGTAAGAAATAAAAATCTAAGAACCAGTCAAGGTCGTAGATCAATCCATAAATCAAGGAAATAACTAGTCATCAAAGAACTAGTCAAGACCATAGATTTAGGAGATAACTAGACATCAAGGATCTAGTCAATACCATAGATCAAGAAAAGAACTATACCTAACAACTAGATAATATCTCCTAATATCTAAATAAGATAAAAGAAATATCCACACACATAAGTGGGTGAGGATAAATAGAATAAAGGTAAATACCTACTCTAACAGAAGATGTGTGTGGTGGTGAGTTTTGTTTGATGAGAGGGGAGGTGGTGAAGAAGCTTCTACAGCAGGAAGATCTTAGGGAGAGGGTAAACCTCCACTGAGGATCCCATATAGAAGGGGTTATTAAGTAATATTTTCAAGCGGAAAGAAAAAGGGTGAAAGGAAAGAATACAAATGGGTGAGAGGGGACAGGAATGGTGAGAAGGGTAATATGGGAATAAGTGGCAAAGGAGTAAAAATGAGGAGCGCGAAAGGAATGGATCAAATACATGGTGAGCATGGTGGGGGAGGAGGAGCTGTTGGATAGTGAAGGCTACTTGAGAAAGATCGTCAAGTAGGATTCACAAACTGCAAGGGTGATCAAGTAGGATTCCCAAACTGGGGAATGTATTATATGGGTGAATAGATGGGGTGCAAAGTAAGATGTTGATCATGTAGGAAGATACTCACGTGATGAAAGCATCTTAATTTTAATATAGCACATAACATGATGCATCGTGATATAAGAGATCAAGATGACTAGACTGTAATATGCATGATGGCATAGACATGGGCCATCAAAAAGGTTTGATGCCCCAGTACAATATGCAAATGGAAGAGAGCATAGAAAGAGGCCATCAAGAAAATATGATGCCCCAGTACGACATGCAATCAGACAACATAAGAATATTAGAGAGAACACTAGGATACATAAAATCAAGATGCCCTCTGTAATATATCAAGATACAAGAAAGTAATTAATAATTTATAACTAATAATGCAACACAAGAACCAATAAACATATCCCTAACGTGTTCCACAGTGAGGATTGATCGGATGTGCCCCCAAGCAGGGGTACAAGGACATAGTAAAGTATTGGGTCATTGTCCTCAAACAAGGAAGCAATGAGAGTCGGATTTACCTCAAACAAGGATTCATGCAAGGAGAAGTGTTTTGAATTCTGTAGTCATAAAGTGATTGGATCATCCATTGGGGTTAATAGTTCAAAGGTTAATTGTGTTGTTATTTTTAGAGTTTTTACGATTTTACAATATTTTTGTTTATGATATATATATATATATATATATATATATATATATATATATATATATATAATGTTTTTTGGATTTTTGATAATCGTTTCTTTTTTTTCTTTTTATTTTTTCTTTTTTATTTTGATTTTCTGATTTTTTTTTTGACGATTTTCAAATGTGTTCGAATTTTTGACGATTATTTCTAATGTTTTTGGATTTTTGACGAGTGTTTCTAATGTTTTTAGATTTTTGACGAGTTCTAATTTTTTTGTTGGATTTTAGACAATTGTTTCTAATATTTTTGGGTTTTGACGATTTTCAAATGTTTTTGGATTTTTTGATTTTTACACTATTTTTAAATTTTTGATGATTTTCACACTGTTTGTGGATTTTCACACTGTGATTGGCAATTTATGGACCAGAGTGTAGACTTATTTTTGAGAGGCAATAAACTAGGATATTATCCGTATGTACCATGTTCCATGTGTGATAATTTATGCTCATAATAACACAATTTTTTTTTCCATTGGCAGGATATGGTGGTGATGATATGATGAAAAGAAGTCTAGCTCCATTCTTGACTCCACACAACTAGTAAGATGCGTGGGCTCATCACCGAGAATCAAGAAGGACGTAGGAGGTAGATAATGAATATAGAGACAAATGCTAACAACAATCCCTTTGGGAAATTATGACTCCATTCTTCATAACGGTAGTGAACCAGTTTCAAAAATGTCTTTCACTTTATAAGTCACATCCTAGGCTTAGACAGTTATGTAGCCTGCTGATTGGTAATATATGAGGTGAAGGGATAGTTCTCTCTTCACTTAGGCATCTAAATTACTTCTTTGGGGATTCTATAATTTGCAAGCACTGTAAGATTTTGTATTTTTGAAATGACTCCCTATGCCTTGCCCCATGCTACTAGTGAGAAGCAAGGGCTCATCACCAAAGGAAAAATATAGGTGAGTGAATTCCCTTTTTGTCTCTTTTTTTTGTTGAATATTTTGCAATGTTTTTATGATTTTATGAGAATGACCCTCTATGATTTGCCCCATGCCACTTGTAAGAGGCAAGGGTTTATCACCGAAGACAATACGTAGACGAGTAAGGGCACCTTCCTCCATTCCCAGTCTCACACTACCAGGAAGAAGTGTGGGATAAACACCAAAGACTATGAAGGACGAAAAGATGTGACGTGAATTATTTATAAGTTATTGAATTGATGGATTTTTACAATATCACTTTGTATTTGGGAAGGAATGTCTCCCCCCAATCTTAGCCCCACACGACTAGTAGGACGTGAGGTTTCAACACTAAAGACTGAGATGGACAATCAAATGAACTGGGTAAAGAAGTTTAGAGCTTTGTTATGAAAGAGAGAATGTCTTTGAAGGGAATATATTACCATCAGTAAGATTCTAGGTATAACCATAGGTGAAAGCGATTGAAAATGGGAGATATTATAAGAAATATGGTACTCACAAACTTAATAGGATCTATATTAGCACCTGTCTCATGATGATAAATATAAAGATGTGATTTTTATAAAGAAAATATTTATCAATGGAAATGAATAAATTTAAATTATTCAGAGATAAGCAAGACAGAAGGAACAATGTACATGTTGTATCCCAGAATAGTGAACATCTCAAGGATAAAATTTCTTTAAATGAATTGCATTCATTGGTTCATCAAGATCTTGACCATCTTCAGTGGCCACTTTATAGGCTTCAGAGCTAAATTTAGCTATAATTACATAGGGTCCTAACCAATTAGGCTCAAATTTTCCTTTTTTTTTCTCGTTCTTTAGTGGTATTCTTTTGATTTTCTTTTAAAATGAGGTCACCAATTTCGAATTCTCTGGGTCTTACCTTTTTATGATAACTTTGTTGCAATCAGTTTTGATATACTTGAAGATGATTGAGAGCATTAAGTCGTTTTTCATCGAGAATCTCAGCTCTTGAAGCCGTGGTTGTGGGTATTCATCCTCATTAATTACATCTTTAAGGGAGATCCTCAAGGATGGGAGTCTATCTCAATAGGTAAATTGGCTTCACAACCATAAACAAGGGAAAATGGGGTGGCTCCGGTAGGCATGCGGTAAGGTGTATGGTAAGCCCAAAGAGCGGGGTAAATTTGAGTATGCCAATTACGTCCATGGGTGTTGAAAATATTTTCCATGATGTATTTTAAGGTCTTATTGGTTTCTTCCACTTGACCATTGCCCTAAGGGTAGTATGGAGTGGACCATTTAAGTTTGATGTGAAAACGTTTGGCTAGGTCTTATACATCCTGGTTTTTAAATGATTTTTCATTATCTGCAACCGAAGCGGATGGAATACCAAATTGATAGATGAGATTATTAAAAATGAATTTCGATATTTGGCTACCGGTAACATAAGTGAGAGGCATAGATTCTACCCATTTAGTGAAGTAATTGGTAGTGGTAATGATGAATTTATGTCCATCAAACGATGTTGGTATGATTTGACCAATGAGGTCAAGTCCCCATTGAGAGAAGGGCTATGGTGTGGTTATCTATTGTAATGCCTGGGAAGGTGCGTGGATAATATTTCCATGTTTTTGACATGCTTGAAAACATTTTACAAAATGACATGCATCGCTTTCCATGGTGGGCCAATAATATCCAACTCGTAGGATTTTCTTAGCTAAGGTGATACCATTAGTGTGTGCTCCACAGATACCAGAATGGACTTCAGCTAAGACACTCAAAGATTTTTCCTAATTAAGACATCAGAGAAGAGTTCCATAATATCCTCGTTTATAAAGATTTTCTGCAAAAATGGTGTAACGAGAAGCACGTTGTGCTAAAGCATGTTTATGTATTGGTTTCATGTCGGCGGGAAATATTTTATCACAAATGAAGGTATAAAGATCATGGTACCAAGGGTTATTTGAACCCATGATCTCACATACCATAGTGTTTTCAGAAAGATCATAGGCAGGCATTAAGAGATGTTCGATGAGAAAATGTTCATGGGGTTGACTAGATGTGATTTCTAATAGGGATTCAATGGTTGTCATATTTGTCAGCAGATTTATTACGAATTTTAGGAATTTGATAAAAGCTAATTAATCGAAAATAGCTTCAAAGACTATCCTCCATGTGTCTATATGGGATAATTTTTTCATCCTTGACCCAATATTCATCGGTAACTTGCTTGATGATAAGTAAAGAATCACCAAATATAGCTATTTCTGTAAGATCCAAGATATAGCCAGTTTTAATCTTGCGATGAGAGCTTCATATTTTGTGATATTGTGGTACATGGGAATGTTAATCGAAATGATTTGGGGATAATGTGTCTGTTGGGTGTGATAAGCAAAATACTAGCCCCTAAGCCATGGAGATTACAAGATCCATCAAAAAATAGAGTCCAAGTTGGTGCGATGTCTATGTGTAGAATATATTCATTAGGAAAAGAGAACTGAAGTGGTTTTGTGCCAGGAAGGGGTGCCTCGGCAAGTTGGTCTGCAAGGGCTTGTCCTTTAATTACTTTCTGTAGAAAAAATTCAACATCGAATTCACTAAGTAATATGACCCAACTAGACATTCTTCCCATGAGAATGGGTCTGGAAAACAAATACTTGAGAGGATCAATTTTGGAAATCAACTTAGTTGTGTGATTGAGCAAGCAATGACGTAACTTATGGAATGCAAAGGAAACCACTAAGCATACTTTTTCAATTTGGGAATAACGTACTTCATGCTCAATAAGTGTTCGAATAAGGTAATATACATCCTGTTCTTTTGCTTGATTCTTATGTTGTGTTAGTACATCTCCTATGGCATGTTCAGTGGTAGATGTATAAAGCAACATGGGTTTATCAGAAATTGGTGACATAAGAATAGGTGGACTAGAGAGGTATTCTTTTAACTTAGTAAAAGAGTCTTGGAAATCATGGTTCCAGTGAAAGTGTGAATCTTTCTTGAGTAACTGATTAAAGTGATGGCACTTGTCAGCCAACTATGATATGAAACGCCGAATAGATTGTATCTTTCCCTGAAGACTGTGTAATTTTGTTAGGTTTTGAGGAGGAGGCATTTCCATAATGGCTTTGACTTTGGTAGGATCCACTTCTATGCCTCTTCGTGAGACAATAAACCCTAATAATTTACCATAGGTTACTCTAAACACACATTTCTTTGGGTTAAGATGAACCTTATACTCACGTAATCTATCAAAAATGCATCTTAACACACTTGGATGCCCTATTCGTGTTTTGGATTTTGCTAATATATCATTAACATAATATTCCATGATATCATGTAAAATGTCATGGAAGATGACATTCATTACTCATTGATAGGTGGCACCAGCATTTTTCAAGCCGAAAGGCATGATCTTATAACAAAAGGTGCCCCATGGTGTAGTAAATGCCATTTTATGTTGATCCCCTTCAGCAATACGTATTTGATTGTAACAAGAGAATCCATCCATTAAGGAGAGTATTTCATGGCCTACTGTAGAATCAACAATCATGTCTATATTTGGCAAGGGAAAGTCATCTTTGGGACAAGCCTAATTGATGTCACAGAAGTCTGTGCATATTCTGATTCTGGGAGTTTTCTTGGCAATGGGAACTATGTTAGATATCCATGCTGAATAATCAATAGGTTTGGTAAAGTCAGCTTCCAAGATTTTATCAAGTTCGGCTTTGACAAGCAATGTAACTTGGGGATGCATTTTGCATAGTTTTTGCTTTACATGTTTTACATCCGGATGTGCCACAAGATGGTGTACTACAAGAGATGGGTCTAGGCCTGGCATGTCCTTATATGTCCATGTAAATATATCTTGGAATTCAATAAGGAGTGTTGTGAATTCCATGCATTCTTGGTCAAACAAACTAATGCCAAGTTGTAAAATTTTTGGTTGTTCAATGGTGCCAATGTTTATGTCTTTTGTTTCTTATACACGCATTTTAGATGTATCCTTTTCGGAGAATGATGCTAATGGTTGATGTAGGTCATTGGTGTTAGATGTTTGTTGGAACTTTTTGTTGACATGTTTGTTGGATAGGGTGGCGGTGAGATTTTGACTATGGGAAATCCTCTGTTTGCGCTTCTGATCCAAATTTTCCGAGGGTGAAGTATTTGAATATTTTATCTCTTCACCAAAATAGGTTGATTCATTTAGATTGATTTCAAATCATTTTCTATGGTCGGAAGTATGGATTTGGTCATGAGTTCTAAGGAATTATTAGATGGATTCATCATTTTGGAACATGTCCATGGCCGCATGATGTGGTTGTCCATGGTCTATGAGACTCAGATGTGTAGGCTCAAAATTGATGACATTAACAGATAAATGTTTAAATTAAAGATGTGTTTCAGCGAGGTCCTAAAAAAAACTACATGGAGACCTGATGTCATTATCAGAACTGGTGTCATCATTTTCACTTGAAATTATTATGGGAGCAACATCAAACACCTTGAAACCTAGACCATGTTTACCGTGATGTTGTGTGTAATTTATCGGGTCTAAACGACCTTGTTCATTTGGACTGAGTCCTTTACCCTTCCATCGCATGTTTTTCATTATTCAGTGAGCTTTGGTAAATTGAGGGGAATCATAACATGGAGCAAAGTCATCATTATATAACCAAGATCTTAAAGAACTTGGAATATGTTTGTTGTCAAGATAACAAAACTTTTTCCAAACTGACTGTCCCATTTGATAAGTGGGATGTATTCTCAGATGTGGAGCGTTAGGTTTTCCGTAGCTATGTGGGGATTTGGTGATATAAAAGGAGTCTTCCATATTTTAAAATTGATATTCACTGCATCCCATCTCAATAATTTTAAATGTGTGAGATGGGGGACCAATAGGTACCTCATGTGGTGGGGAAGTTAGTTTGATAGTCTTAAAAGATGAAGAGAATGGGTTATAAGAAGAAGGGGGTGGATTGAAGGATGAAGGTTGGTTATTCATAGGAGGAGGTATCTTAATAGAAGAGGTGTGGTTGGATGAAGAATATTGGCTAGGTGAGGAAGAAGATGGTGTGGTGGAAAAGTAATTGTTGCTGGAAGAAGAAGCTTGATTAGTGGAAGAAGATGATTGATTAGTGGGAGGACTGGTGGAAGATGGTTGACTAGGGGAAGATAATGGATTGGAAAATGTGTTTTGGTTAGGAGATGAGGGTTCTGAATCATTGTTAGGGAGTGTATCAGGATCAATGCGTGTTTCGTTAGGGATTATGCGAGGTGGAGCATATTTATCTGTTGATGGAAAATAGTGATCATGTCGATACTGTCCTTCGAGGAATCTACAATACTCAAAAGGTTGGGGATCTGCACATAATGTAAATTCCTTGTCCAAATGAGGAAACTTAATGCATTGGTGGAATGTTGATGGGATAGCTTTCATGGCATGAATATATGGTTAGCCAATGAGAATGTTATATGCAACTTCTACATCTACCACATGACAAATCGTGTCTAAGGTGATGGTTTCAACTTGGAGAGGCAACGTGATTGTGCCTTCAGACTTTCTTTCGCTATTATCATACTGACAAATGGTTACGATATTGTTTTGTAAATCATTTTCAGTGTAACCTAGACAACGTAAAAGTTTCATGGAACAAATATTCAATGTTGATCCATTGTCGATTAAGATGTGCTTGATCTTACGATGAGTTACATAACCCTCGACGTATAAAGAATGATTATTAGCGATGTTGGGATTAAGCAGGTCAACGGGACCAAAAGATAAAATAGGATTGGGGATTGTAAGATGTGTAATTAAAGCCTATAATTGTTGTGAATTGATGTCCTCATGGACACGAGCGTTATTCAATGTTTGCATAAGGATGCGTTGTAGTGCGGGAGAAGAATTAAGTAGTTCCATGATGGAAATTTCTGTGGCAGTCTTCTCTAATTGTTTGACAATAATAAATTATGGCGTAGGTTGTGGAGAGGAATTGGCGGCAAAATTAGATGGTGGATTAGGAGGTGATGCCGGGGACGAAGTGGCAGATTTTTTTGTTGTAGGGACCCACATTTTTTTCTGTCTAGTGGTGATTACACAGTCAGTTCTAATCTTTATAGTTACCACTAAGTCTTGGTCATAATCTATGGTCGAGATGACTGAGTCATACTCGGCATTTCTTGATGATGGACCCTTATCTTTTAGATTATTATCGTGGTTAGGGAAGGGATTTTTGAACATGTGAAGTTTTTCATTAGGTGTTTTTGTCTCAGAAGTATTTTTAACTTCTATGTCTCCATATTCAATCAGGTCTTAGACGTAATTACGAAGTTACATGCATCGATCTATGGAGTGCCCTTTTATGCGAAGGTAATCACAATATTTGTTGTCCTTATACCAATTTGGTTTGGGTTGTCCTTCTTCGAAGGGTCTGACGATGGTATATGTAATCATATTGGCATTTTCCAAATGACGAAAGACACTAGATAGACTTTCTCTGAGAGGAGTGAACTCTCCTCATCGATCCCGAGAAAGAACTTCCTTTCTAGGGATAATGATTGGTTTTTTGGATTTTAATGTGTTGATGGGATGGTTTTGAATGTTTCAGACATGGTGGGAATCAGTAATGCCATCGTTGACAATATTTTTATTCCGGTTAAAGAATTTAGATTTATCCTGGTTCTGAGGAGTGTCTCGATAAGGTTGGTCCCTAAAGGGTGCTTTAAGTAAGCCCTTAGAAATGAGGGATTTTTCTATTTGTGTTCCCTTTTCGATGACTTATTCGAAACTATTCAGACAATGCATTTATATGTGGAATGATAATTTGGCATTGAGATTAGGGACAAAAATGCTAACTAGTTGCCTCTCGGGTACTGAGCAGGGAAATTGACTTGCAATTCCTCACCATCGTTGTAAAAAGGAGGAAAAGTTTTTGTTTGGCCTTTGCCTAGTGTTGTAGAGATCAAGCATGGTTATTTCTGAGTCTAAGTTATAGGAAAAATGTTTGAAAAATTTCTCCGATAAGTCTGTAAATGTCGTGACCGACCCTTTGGGTAAATGGAAAAACCAGTCTAAAGCCTGCCCTCCTAAACTTTGGAGAAATAATCGTAAAGGTACGTGTCTCAATAGGAAACTTCCTAACATTGCATGTAAAATTCCTTGACATGCTCACGGGGGTCACCTTTGCTTTTGTATTTATCAAACTTAGGGATTTCGAAGGATGGGGGAAATGGTAATCGTGATATCTCTGTATCAAATGGATAAGGACACAATTCTTCAAAGTTAAATTATTTTGATTGTTTTTGTAGTCCTTGAATGGTGTCTTTCATAAGTTTCCATTCTTGTGAAAATGGAGAAGCGGGGGACAGTTTATCAAACATGTCGTGAGTATTGGAATCTAGATTGAGGTCTTTTAATCTTTCAACTCTAGTCATTGCTTCCTCAAGTTTATTTGTTAGGTCTTGGATTTTAGTGAATAAATCTTTGGCCGAAGTACCATTTGGATTGTTTGGTATTTCGTTGTGATAACTTGATTCACCGTCGTCGATGAGTTTGTTTAAATTTTTTGTCCCAAAGTCAGGGGGTAGTTTTTCCTCCATGACTAGGATGTGTAACAGATATTCATTTTTGTTTTGTTCTATCACCCTATTGACTTATTCTTGTTCTTCACTGGTGAGTTCTGGTTGTGTGACTTCTTCATCGTCATTTTCATGATTGTGACTGCGAGTGAATACCATGATGAAATGTGTCTGATTAAGCTGAAAAGTGAGTAGGAATTTTTAACAAGTGTGAGGAAATGAGAACTCAATTACTTTGGATTTAGCTCGAATAAGCTCGTGATGACTGATAAGGAGAGTAATTCAAACAAGTTATCTCAATATGATGATGATGATGTAACTCGAGACGAGTTATTAAAGGATTTTTTACACGTTGTGTAGATTTTTCTTAAACAAGCTCTAGACTATTGACGGGGAGAGTAACCTAAACAGGTTAATTGCGATATGGTTGTTATATAACTCAAAATGAGTTATGAGAGGATTTGTGTTGGCTGTGATTTGGATAAACGTGATGGTGGACAGAATAATGAGTGAACTCAAACAAGTCACCCAATATTAGTTTGATATAGCTGGAAATAAGCTATGAAGGATGTTTTGACAATCGACAAAATGGGGAGTGAATACTAGTCACTCAATATCAGTTGGATATAGCTGAAGACAAGCTATGACAGATGTATTGTTGGATGAAACAAGCTAATGAAATTGGTGAGATGTTTTGGTCTTCTTTATTGGATTGTTTGGATGTTTTTGCTTGGTATTGAATTGGTCGAGAACTATTTTTTGTGGAACACAACTAGGGTCTGAACTTTTACAATGAACACATTGATATCAACCAAGTTTTATGATAAAACAATGCTAAACTATTTTATTTTCAAATAGCAAGCAATCATGTGGATCCAATTGTTTTGGCTTATGAGGTAAATTCTTCAGGAATGATCATTGTTTCATGCAATCATATAAGTATGTTGTGGACTGATGGATGCAGGCTCTTATTACTCCAAAAAAAAAGATGCATCCTTCGATATACCCTAGTCCTGATATACCTAATTCTGTACGGGGACAGAATTGGTATGGGGAACCCTTAGAGCACTGGAGGAGACTCACTAATTCTTACTTGCCTGTTTCGGAGTGAATCACCATGTCTAGAATATGTTTTGTGAAAAGGTGGAAGGTGATGGAGGGATGAATGTGTATGGTGTCCTTATAACTCCCCGAAGATTTACAGGGACGATGCCCAGGCTTCGTTTTTATAGCTACTTAGGCGTGACTCGCATGTGTTGCACGAAAACATTACCTGTAAGTGAAGAGCAGGGGCAAGGTAAATACTGAACGCTGTGATGAGACTAGGTCTCAAAGTGCAATACAGATGCAAATACTATTGGTGCATGGTAGTCAAGTCCACGTCACCGGTGTAGCTTTGGTGGTGATGAAATCCACCTCATCTACGTGCAAAAATAAAATGATAAAGTGATTAAAAGCAGGGTTCTTTCCAACTTGAAATAAATCACTAGCAGAAAATAATTACGTACCTGAGCGTACTTTTTTTTTGTTTCAACAATTTTCTTTGAATGGTGGTATTTTTGTGGGATTTTTGTTATTTTTGTGTTTTTGTTTTTGATAATATTCCAGTGACGCAGTCCTACAGAAAACAAATTAGTAGTTATCCTGCAAACGAAATGTTAGAAAAGTGATCGTGGTTGTTTTTTATTTTCCAAATCACTCGAAGGCGTAGGAAAAGAGCATACACAACCAACGACCAAAAAAATATTAATATTATGATAAAGGAAAATAATGATTGAAATGACAGTTGGAAAACAAAGCTAGAGGATCCTGCAATGTTAGAACAAGAAACTAAAAAAAATTGTGACCGTTTTTTATTTTCCAGATCGCTCGAAGGCGCAAGAAAAGAGCATACACGGATACAATTGGAATAGATTTTGTTTTATTTTTATTTTTATTTTTTAAATGTTAATAATTATTGTAGTTAATCATGATTGTGAAATAGCGATAATGATTGTTTTCACAAAAAATAAAAATGACGAAAGAAGAGTGTGAAAACATTACCAAGAAGTGTTGTCGTGGAAAATTGAAATGTAAGGCAAAAAATAAAATAAATAAAAATAAAAAAATTGTTTTGTGGAGCCCGGGTGGCCTCACGTTTCTGATTTCCAAGATCACTTTTGAAGTGCGAGGAAAGAGCATACGCGTGAGGTTGTTACGTTAAATAAAATTAAATTAAAATTAAAAAAAACTATAATTTTGTTGTTTTTTGTTAAAAAGACAAGTGTTAGAAGAAATGAAACCAAAAAAATTCTGTAATTCTAAATCAAAAAAATATTTTTTCATTGCATAGATATTTTCGATACCTTTCCATTAAAAAAATTAAGTCATGTCGATTTCAGGAGTAAAAGTTATGGCTTCCGGAAGATGGGCTACGATAGCACTCTGAATGAAAAATTTTAAACATGAGAAAAACGTCCCGGGAGCTAGTTTTTTTAATTTTCTGACTTCTGTACTTCACCTAAGAAGCTAAAATTTTGACAGCAAGGTTAAAAAAGAACAATAAACAGAAATAAAGAGTTAGATCACAAAATGATTAACTAAAATGAAAGAAATAATAATAATAATAATAATAATAAACTTCTGACAAAGCAGTTATTTTAGCAAAAGTAAATAAATAAATACATTTTCTGGATTGGTTGTCCCATGACAGTAAGATGATAAACTAATGACTAGTTCATGTGTTTCTACAGATTACGAGTGAATAGAAAAATCAGAACTGGGAACTAAACACCAAGCACCGAGGAGATCAAAGACAGGATGATCGTCATAGATTCATTGTTGTTATAACCTACAGATACACCACAAGACACTGCACAACAAAAACACTACCCAAAGCGTGAAGGTTAACCAAAGAAGGCCATAAGGAATAGAAAAATAAATAATAACGAACAATAATAAAAAAATAACAGATAAAACTGCTAATTGGGAAATTAATGGTAACAAATTGAAAGTAACCAGGCGTGCCAAAATGTAAGCTAGGAAAAATACACTACTAACAAGGAAGTAAAATACCAATAATCATACCTCCTCCTTCGCATTCCATAGAAAACCACGGAATGGGCTAGGAAACTTGGATTGAGCCCTGATTGTGTGATATGTAGGTGCTTTTCTTCAAGAAGGAGCAAGGCCTTCCTGCAACAATGATCTTCTTACTTTGCACTAGATGAGAAAAATGATTATGAGGCTATTTGGGCATTAGGATGAGGCAGAAGATGTTCTTTTCTCAAAGGATGCAAGAACTTAGATAGGGCATTAAGCTTATTCTCCGTATGTTTAGAGGGGAGGGGTAAGGTTGTATTTATAGCTTGGTGGAGTGATTAACTTAGAGTAATTTAAGTAATCATGGTTTGAAAATGTGGACAAGATTAGGTGAGTGGGGACCACGAAGAATGGGTGAGGATTTGATTTTGGATTTTTAATTCATAAGTGGAGGATTTTAGGTGAGTGGGGACCACGAAGGGTGGGTGAGGATTTGAATTTGAATTTTTAATTCAATAGTAGAAAAACATGGAGAATAATAACATGTGGTGAGGATTGGGTTATTTTTTGGATTTTGAAATGGATAATTAATCAAATTATATTTGATTAATTCAAAGTGTATTTTTGTGGTAAATGAGGAAGGGGAATTAATTGATTTATGATATATGTAAAATTAGGGTGTCTACACCATCCAACAAAAATGTCTAGACTGTTGTAATTTTGTTTGTGTTTGCAAATACTGAAGAGGCTGATGATCAGTATGTATAACTGTTTCTTTTCCCAGCAAGTAATGCTTCCATTTTTTTACACTCTGCGCCAAAGTTTACAACTCCTTATCATAAGTTGGATAATTTCTTACCGCACTCGTGAAGGTTTCTGAATGGTAGCATAGGTTGTCTGTTCTGCATCAAAACTGCCCCCATTGCATAGTCACTAGAATCCGTTTCAATCTCAAATGACTGTTGCAAATCTAGAAGTGCCAAGACCATAGTGGTACTAATTTTCTCTTTCAGTGTGTCAAAAGCCTTCTGTTGTTTTCCTCCCCACTGAAAGACTCGTTTAACACTTTTCAAAGCATGTAAAGGAGATGCAATAAATGAGAAGTTAGAAATGAATTTTCTCCAATATTGTACTACACCAAGAAAACTCCTAACTTCCGTCACATTACTGGGTCTAGGCCAATTTACAATGGCCTCTATTTTTGCAAGATCAATTTTCAATTCACTATATCCCACAACATAACCCAAATAAATCAAAGATGTTTTCCCAAATTCACATTTTTACGTCTTCAAAAATCATTTTTCTCCTCTTAATTCATCTAAAACCTTCTAGATGTGATTAACATGATCATCCCAAGACTTACTGAAAATAAGAATGTCATCTAAGTAGACAATAACAAAATCATCAATAAATGGTCTAAAAACAACATTCATAACCCTCATGAATGTTACCGGTGCATTACACTATCCAAATGGCATCACTAACCATTCAAATAATCCCTATTTTGTTTTAAAACTAGTTTTCCACACGTCACCTTCATTAATTCTTACTTGGTGATAACCCCTTCTTAAGTCCAACTTAGTGAAATAAATAGCACTCTTTAATTGATCCAGTAAATCATCAATTCTAGGAAGATGGTAATGATTTTTCACCATGATCTTGTTAAATGCACGAAAATCAACACACATCCGCCATGTGTCATCTTTAATTGGCACCAAAATTATTGGTGAACCACAAGGATATGAACTCGGATGGATAATACCTTTTTCCAAGAGTTCCATCACCTGTTTCTTGATTTCCTCATTTTCTACCACTGACAATCTATACATACCAATGTTGGGAAGAGGTGCATCCTGTAGTAATTGTATCTCATGTTGAACCCCTCTTTTGGGAGGTAGACCCTGTGGATCCTGAAAAACATCATCATAGTTAGAAACAAGTTTAACCAATTCATTAGGATGTTTAGGATCAAAATATTCAAAATCCTTTTCGTGATCATTCTCTTTGGATTTGATCACCATTAGTACAAAATTCTTACTTGATTTGAAAATCCTTTTCATCTGACCTGTAGTAACCAAGGAAGGACTATTTTTTACACGGTGAGATCTAACAATATACTCAATTCCATCCTTCACAAACAAGTACTTGTTTTCTTCCATATATAAGATTGCTTTATGATCATATAAGTATGAACTTCCCAAAGCAACACCACAAATATCCAAAGGAAGAACATCCAAATCAACCTCATCATTAAACTTGTCTATAATGGAAAATCTAAATCTACAATTTTTAGTTACTAGCAGCTTTACAACATCGCAAACCCGTCCCAAAGGATAAGGCTTAGGATGTGGATTAGTTTTGAGTCCTAATTTCTTAACAACCTCCTCTGCAATCAGATTAGCTTGAGATCCACTATCAAAAAGAGTATCAATTTTGGTATACTTAGAAATAACTCTAATGTGGAACAACTCATTATGTTTCCTTTCATCATGTATAGATTGTTGGTTAGAAGAAGATGCAACATTTAAAGTACTAGTGTTGGAGGAAGAGAGAGAATGTTTTCCTTGAAAACTCGTGTCGTGACCTTAGTTTCATCCCCTGAATCAAACCCAAGGTCATGAACTACAGTATTTGTTTTCTTCTCTTTTCCCCTTCTATTAGTCATCCATTTAGGCTTCATTTCCAGATGTAATTTCCAACACCTAGACTCATCATGGTTCTTTTTACAATGATTACAAAATGGTTTTCCATCTTCTTTTGTAACAGTTAAATTTATTTTTTTCTTACCCTTCCCTTTTCCGTGTTCTTTCGAATCTTTTCCTTGCCCTTCAGATTGCATGTTCTTTTTCTTAAAAGAATAAAATGATGACTCCTTAGTCATTTTCCCTCGTGCTTCCAAATGTGTAGATTGAACACACACTGTATCAAGATTAGTAGGACCTAAAATAAGAATCATATGCCTTAGGTAACTATGCAACCCACCAATATATTTAAGTAGTGTTTCTTGTGTATTTAGGGAAATTCCAAGAAGTAAATCTCTTTTTCTAAATTCATGTGTATAATCTTGAACACTTTGTCCCTTAGTTTATCTTAGTGTTTGTCAATCCATCATAGCTTGTTTCTTGTAACCAAGAGGATAAAATTGTTGTCTTAGATTTGAAACAAAATCAGACCAAGAAGTAATCCCTTTACTTTGGGTTTCCTCTACTTCTTATAGCTTACTCTCCCACCAAATGAGTATTATGCCACCCATTCGAAGAGTTGCCAAATGAATTATTGCTTCATCATCCACAACTTTCTGAACCCTACAATATACCTCAATCTGCTTGATCCATTTATCCAACTTCTCTGCATTAAGCTCTCCATTATATATTGGCAATTCAAACTTGACATCTAATTTTAATGAAGGATGAAAATTAGATTTTTGAGATTCACCGTTAGGAATATTAGAACTAGATACTTCTTCGGTTTTACCTTCTCTAGTTGATTTTTCCATTTTTCTATCTCGGTACAATTCTTTCACCATCTCTTTCATTTGAAGGAATCATTTTTGAAAATCCATCTCTTCTCGTTCCTCCATGGATGGACTTTTGGATCTTCTTGTGTCAATTTTTAGATATTCTCCTACTAAATTTCCTTCACCCTTCTTAGATTGGGAACTTGTTATCTTTCACCAAAACTTACAATCCAATGGTTAATCTAATCATAAACCAAATCTGATACCAATTGATTCGAAATCATGAGCAAATTGCAAAAATGTTCACCAAATTTGCTTTATAAAATGATTTACAAATAAATCTTAACATTATAACTTTTCTCTATTTTTAATTAATTGAGAAAATTTGTGAGTACTGTGTAAAATAAGGAAATACTTAGATTGAAATAGAGAGAATCAAACACATGCAATTGATAAAGGAGTTCGGTATTAAAACCTACATCTCTGGGTCCATTTAAAATACCAATCTATTAAAAATACACCCAAAAAACTTATAATATGGAATAAATAGATCTTCCAACAATTGTATGATAATCTCCTTGTAAAAACAACCCAAGTCTCTTTTGGAATTTTTGACTAATTCCTTTCCTAGCTCTTGCAATGAGCAAAATAGACTCACAGGTGTAGTCGAACTCCCCTTCAAATAACACATAGTTGCCTTTTATAGAGTTCTACTACCATGGCCTACTGGTTAGGCACTTATTATTTTATTCGACGCCCTCATACTTGGAGGATATTGCTAGGTTCCTTAAAGTATGGCACCAAAAGGGATGAAGACAATAGAGAAAAAGAAACTAGCCATACGCATCGCACCCTACATGTTGATCAGTGGGTACTTATACAAATTAGGGTGTGATGAAGTTTTGCACAGGTGTGTACTAGAGAATGAGTGCCTCACCATCATAGAGGGAGCACATAGAGGAAGTGCAGGTGGACATTATGTAGATGACACCACCGCACATAAAATATTAATGGTAAGATTGTGGTGGGAAAATCTGTATAAGGATTTTGAGGACTATTGTAAAGAGTGTGACCATTGTCAGCGCGTTCGTAAGCCAGGAAGGAGAGATGAAATGCCTTTGCACCCTATCCCTAGCGCTGAAAATTTTGAGAAATAGGCAATAGACTTTGTAGGACCTATTGCACTAGTAGCGCGTAGGACTGGATCACACTATGTAATCACTTGCACGGACTATTTGACAAGATGGGCAGAGGCAGCCCCAACTAAAGACTGCACAATAGCTATAACAACAAGATTTTTGTGGGAGAAAATTATCACGAGGTATGGATTCCCTTTAATTTTAACCAGCGATAGGGGTACACATTTCTTCAATGAGACCATGAGGATCCTATTAGCAGAGTTCATGGTGGCTCATCACAAAACTACACCTTATCACCCACAAGCAAATGGAACTGCGAAAGCATTTAACAAGATACTGAGTCATACACTGATAAAGATTTGTGATGTCAGAAGATAAGATTGGGATGACAAGGTATCAACCATATTATGGGCTTATAGGACAACTTATAAAAGGCTGAACAAAGCCACACCATTTAAATTGGTGTTTGGCACGGAAGTTGTTCTACCGATTGAGTTCATGTTACCTTCTCTGCGAATAGCGCACACAAGAGGGTTAGCTGATGAGTAAGCACTGGAAGAAAGGATTAATAAATTAATGAAGCTGGATGAAAGGTGAACATTGGCCAAATGGATCCAAACAACAGAAAAAGCAAAGCAAAAAGCATGGCATGATCACCACATTAAGAACAAGAAGTTTGAGGTTGGGAAAATTGTCTTACTATATGATTCTAAGTTTATGCACCATCCTAGGAAGTTAAAAGTGCATTGGTTGGGTCCCTACACCATCTCATACATCCTTGACTCAGGTGCGTGCCAGTTACAAGCGCTGGATGGGACGAGATTTACAGAACACTTCAATGGGAGTAGGCTGAAGCCCTTTTATAAAAAAGTCTTCTTGGTGTTTGTAAATAAGGTAGTATTGCTAGTTAGTTTAGGATTTTCTTTAAAGTATTTTCCATTCTTATGTTTCCCTTTTTCGTTGTTATTTTTTGTGTTGCACCTTGGGCGCCAGTAATCTCATTACTTTTTGAAATTTGTAACTGCGCAAAGGACTGTGCATCATTTTAGTGTGGGGTGGAGTAAGGTGGACCAAAATGAAGTTTGAAGCGCCATGAAGGATTGCATTGGAGAGCCCAGTTGAATGGCCTTGTGAAGAAATTACATGTAATAAAAGGTGAAAAAGGATGGTTAGTGTCAAGATAAGGCTACATTGGGGATCCACGTACTAGAAAAGAAGAAGTGCATAAGCAACACAAGGTAGGCAAGAGAAAAAATCATTACAAAAAGAAGTGCCTTCGGCACTGGTTATGCACGCACAAGATTCTCTTGCCAAGATGGATTGGTTGCATGCCAGAAGGTTAGTGAATTGTCTACGCAAGGTTGGGTGCGTGAGTTAAAGCACTGAAAGTTAAGTTTTTTTGAAAAAGTTGCATTAAGTGTTAAAGTATTGTGGTAGGTAGGGTAGCATTTAATGTTACAAAGTGATAAAAACTATAAATAAAGGGTTGAGGCATTTCATTATTCACTTTGCTTATACGAAGAAAGAAGCTCTTTTACATCTTTACAAACTAGGGCTTCCAAAACTAATTCGTGTGAAAAAAAAATTTGAAGAGTTTGAGCGTGGAGTAACTAGTTTGGATTTGCAAACCAGAAGGAAGGGATTTCATGGGTGTAAGAGAAGTTGTGAGAAAGGCACCGTCTTGTGAAAGTATTATCCTAGCTAGGGTTTGAAAAACTAGGGCACGAGTTTTAAGGGGTTTTCTTCTCAAGTTTGAGATCTAAGGTTGGAAGAAGTGGAAGAGTAGAGTAACAAGAAGTGATTGAAGTGATAAAAGGGCCTATAAAATGGCACCCAAGAAACCAACCGTGTCACCCAAGAAGCCAAAGGGCAAGGGCAAGGGCAAGGGTAGAGAGCAAACAACAACCATCATAAGCATGAATGAGGAGTGGTATGCAGAAATGCAGTACCTAGATGGAGTTTTGTTGGGGAAGGAGTGGGAATCCCATTTTAGAAAGATGGCGGTGAGCGATTATAACCATCGCACAAACACAATAGAGAAGGAAATAGCGTTGGAGTTAGTGATCTCGACAAACAAAAGGACACCAGAGGGTTTACACATCTATAGCGATGAGGTAAAAGTGAAATTAGAGAAGGAAGGGTTATTGCAACTCTATGAGTTGCCGTACTTTGGAAATCCTAAGTGCGCCTGTATCAGTGTCTAATGTTGCGTGTGCATGAGGGACTACTTTTACTTTGCAGGGTGCAAGATATGCATTAACCCCTCAGCTAATTTCAAAGTTTACATGCCTCATCTATGAGGGAGACAACATAGATGATGACCTGAGAAACAAGGAAGCCATCAAAGCAACCGTCGTTGCATATGATTACAAGAAGGGGTCAAGATATTTTGACATTGTGGAAATCTCAGATCCCATCATGAGAATGGCCGCGCACCTGGTCACAAAGTTAAATGATCAAGAAAGGTGGATAGAGGTGAATAAGGCTTGGTTGAATGCATGCAGAAAAAATATCAGAGGACACAATCTATAACTTATTAGCCTTCAATACAAATGAGATAATCAACAGTGCCCAGGAAGGAGACAAGATACTCTCTGGATATGTCCTTCTAACAATTATATTTTCAAAGATAGGAGTGCCTGACACAACAGAACAAGTTTGTTTGGAAGTATCCGGCAGAAGATCCCTTGCCCATGAAAATATTTTCAAAGTATACATGTGAAACAATGGCAGCCTCTCACAAGGCGTGCCTAGACAAGTGGTATAAGTGCTTAAGGGATATGTTTGAGGCAGAGTGGAGAATCCCAGAACAACTATTGGAGATTACAACGGGAGAAGTTGAGTTTGCTGTGTACCAGCACTTCTGCATAGGCAGGTTTATGATGATGGATGAAACCATGAGCCCATGGTGTAAACTCTCGTTCTCCTTCACTGCCCAGTACTTCCAAGCGGGAGTTAACAGGTTCAAAGAAGAAACGAGACCAAATTTTGACCTTGGTGAAGTTGATTAGGACGACAGGGAGTTGCGCAGGACGTTGGTCTACCCCAATAAGTGTGCATACGTGGAAAATTACGCAGCGCATGAAGTGAGAATGATGAAACCCCTGACCCTAAAAATTATAGGAAATTCTGCATCATGTATATATCTCTGCATTAGGTCAAAATTTGAGAAAGGGCATACCTATAGAATGATGTCTCCATACCTGAAGATCCCACGGGTAGAAGAAATCCCGCACCTAAGAAAGGGGAGAGAGAAGAAGAAAAAGCACCAAGTGTGCAGACTACCCAGTCAGTAAGCGCGCTAGTGGCAAGCGCCAAACCTAGCACGTATACGCACAGGAAGAAATCCCCGGTAAAGGAGAAGACCCCAGAAGAAGAGGCACCAGAGCAACCCCTTGCCAAAGAGAAGTCGCCGGAGGAAGCAGAGAAGGTTGGATCCCCTGTGGAAGAGTCACCTCTCAAGAAGAAGCAGAGGATAGAAGAGGAAGCTGACTCAGAGGAGATGAAGAGCTTGGAAAGATACATAGGTGAAAAGGATGATAATGATGAAGAAGATGATCCTGAAAGAGATCAAGAACCACCTATCTTCAGAGTGCATGATTCAAAAGAAGAGGGTAGAGAAGAAGAACATGAGTTCCTTTTCATGCGGCGCAAGGGTAGCCAGGAGGGGGAAGGAACCCAGGACATGGGAAGAAGTGAGGAGGTTGGAGCATAGAAACAGAAAGCTCTAAGCCTTACGCATGAACAAGTAAACAAGGTGGCGGAAAGAGAAGCAACAAAAACTAATCAAAGTCTTGGTAGAACAGGAATTAGAGTGCAACACAAACATAGTGATGGAAGAAGGTAAGGAGGAAAACGTTGAGAAAGAACAAGTCAGTATGGGAGGAGGTCCCAGTCTAATGGTGAGTTTCCCCAAAGGTGTGCGCTCGGGAAGGAAGATCCTTGATATAGAAAAAGGACAGGTCATGGGCTATGTTGATGACCAAAGGAAGGTATTACGCACGTGCTTCCAGAGCACTATACCCATGGAAGAAATTCTATCTATGGATTCATTTGATGAAGAGGGCATGTATCACAGGATAAGCAAGATGCTCTCTTGGGCGTTTGAGTCCCATATTGACGAGCCAAAGTTTGAAATATACCAAGGGGCAATCATACTAGTACCAGAGTCTAAGGGAACCAACCCCTTGGTAAATGCCCAAAAGCTCTCAGAGGAGCAGTTATGTAATGTGCTAAACAAGGTCATGGTCGAGACTGAGGCTAGGATCTTCGGAAGAAATGACAAAGTAAGATTTCTAGAGGAAAAGCTAGAAAAGAAAGAAAAGGAGCTGGTTGAGAAAACTAAGGGCTTGAAACAAGAAGAGTTTATCAACGCGCAGTTGAAGCGGGAACTAAGGGATGAGAGGGTGAACATGCGTGAAATATACAAAAAGATTGAGACTATCACAAGCACCATTATGTTGAAGCATCCAAACCTAACGTCACCCGCGCAGAAGTACGGATCCACTCTTGAATGCTTAGAAGATCTGACACGCATCCTCACCATGGAGAGATAACCATTGGCCCTGGAGTTCGCAAATAAAGTGGTAGCACACCTAGAGTGGGAGGACAAATTGAAATTGGTAGCAACCATTGTTGAGTATAGCAAGGTACTTGTGGATATCAAGATAGCTACCCAATCTACTGAGGCCGGCGTACGATAATTGTGCAGATAGGGATAGAGTGGCGAGCATCTTGGTTGCCACTCACGAAGTAGAGCTGAATGAGTTTCAAGAGAAGAACAAGGGGAATAGGGTGGAAAGGGACAAAATCCTTACCAAGGTCAAAAAGAAATCCAAGGCCATTGAAACCTTAAGGGTTTCAATCAAAAACCGATTGAAGGAACTGTACCCACAGATTACTAGAAGTATGAACGCACTTGAAGACATGAGCAAGGAGTTGGAGAAAATTATTGACACCATGAACACTCAAGGAGATGGACTAAGTTTTGGGGAGGTAAGCACCCTAGTCAACGACCTTTTTCAGAGAGCGCATAATGAAGTCGATGCCTAGAACAAGTTAGAGGCTGACTTACAAAAATATTTTCCTAGCTTGTTGCAGTAATGCCATCACTTCCCCATTCTTTCTTCTTTCCCAAATTCTTCATCCCCTTATTCTTTTTCTGAGGCGTAAGTCTACTGTAATTATTTATTCATTGGAGGAGTGTTCCCGCAGATGGAGAACATGCGTAGTGTGGGGTGATGTTGGGGCCCCAAAATATTGGCCAAGTATAAAAAGGCTTAGTTGAAGAAAGGCGTGCAGAACAGGGTTTAAGGAAGGGGTTAAGAAAACCCGTGGCACACGCGGACAGAGCCAAGGTTTCAGGACTTAGTCATATTGGACATTTTGGGTAGGGCATGAGAAAAGTGTGACCCGATTGCACATGTGGAGTGGATAAGGTGTCAGCCTGACAACGTGATGCCCACGAAAGGAATATGCCCTGCGATAGAAGGTTCTAGAAGACATCATGGCAAAAAGTGGAGAGCTCAGGCCTAGAGGAGGATGCTCCCATGAAGGACTACATTCAGACACTTGGCATTAGATCTGAGGCCGCAGAAGGATGAGTTGGCACTTTGGGATGCCTATATATGTGAGCACCCGCATGAGAAAAAGAAAAATAATAGATATAGATCGGATAGACGGGAGGAGAATACAGAGAGTGAAGCTCTTGGGATTAGGTAGAGGCTATATAAGGAAGTAATGTATTAAGGGGTTGGGATATAAATTTTTCTTTGTATGGATGAAGGACATGATCCCTTCTGTGATGCATGACTTCATTCTGATCAAGATGTGGTAGTCTAATAGATCCATTGAATGTAATGAGATTACAAACTTGAATGAGTATGAATTTAATTAATTCGGTTCATATCTATATCTTTTCATTTCTGTACATGGATGTTATGGAATAGACGTGAATTCTTATGTATTTTCCTTTATGTTGTAGTTCTATATGTTACCTGTAAGTACCTTCTGTTTGGAATGAATACATTTGTCTAGAGGTTGTCCTGATCCCTAAGATGATTGTATGTCTCATTTCCACCTTTATTCATTAATTTCATGACATAGATGATGGTTTCCCACTTAAATAACATAAAAGAGAGACTTGGCGCCCGCACGTGCCTCGGGTGAGCACCCAACGTCTGCTGGGTGATAGGACGACGAGCATGGGATTTCTTTCCTTTATGATGGGTGTACAAATGAGTACAAAAACCAACTCTTCCATAGGGGGAGTGCACTTTGGTGTCCCCCATGTCCCCTTACACAAATGGAAAAAGGGACAAGGGACATCCACACTCCAAAACCCTGCTTAAAGTTGATTGGATGTGTTGATGTCATCAAACTCAACGTGAACATAGGCTAAGGAGTCGATTTTTAGGCTCGAGAGCAAGACATGGAGTTCAGAGGGCCAATCCTATATGATTTCAACTCCAAAGGAAACACTGAGTTCATTTTCAACATTTTTAAGACTTGATTCAGCTTACAATTTTCCTTTTCAATCCATTTCCCCTTTTTCCTACGTGTGTGCGCTAGTAAGCAGAGTTTCCACCGGAGTCCAGAATGAGTATGAACAAATAAAATATATGCACCATGAGGAGGCTCCAATGTACTCCATTTTGACTTTTTGTTAAACTCCTAACTCTTCCTCATGTGTCTAAAACTTGTTGAGCAAGTTCCACTTGTAAAAAGACTCTTGTGTTGCACTGGTGGACACGTTTCCACATTTTTATACTACCAAAATTATATCTTTATTATTGCACCATGAAATAGGCTCTTTCATCTTTCTAATGTTTGTGATTTAGCTTCCCAAGACCTCCCGAGGCTTCTGAAACTTGTTGAACAAGGTGACTAGCTCGTTTGAAACATGCATCCCTAGTATCGTGCCCAAAAAAGACATGGGTTTGCTTGAAAGTTTCCTTACCTCTGATGGATCAACATAAACTTCCTAAACTTCCTTGGATCATCCGAATACTCTCATGTAAACCTTTCGATGGGTTGTACCCTTGTAGTTAGTTTCTGAGGGATGTCGTCATGTGACAAAAAAGACCAAAAATAGCCCCTTTAAAGCCTCTGAGAGCATTGTTCTTTCATATATCTCAATAACTTCAAGAATCAAGCTAGATACATTTCTCTACACATGAAACATGCTTGAAAATCATGTTAACATGTTCCTATTGACTAGAGTGAGGGTGACATTGCTGATATGTTGGTCGGAGGAAAAGTTTACATTGACTGAGAAAGGCAATTTCAAGTGTGGACTTGGTTGTCATGACCAAAATTTTATATTTTGCATGTTATACATTTAGCAGGCCAACAATATGCATAAAGGTGGACTTATGGTACTTAAATAGTGGAAAAAGTATTCTAAATGTGAACAAATTTGTTCATATAAAAGAATCTTGACACTTGTAATTATGCACAGTTTAGTACCTATGAAAATGATGTAGACATTTTAATGTTGTAAGATGACTATTAAAGTGAAGCCTCAAACACTGTTAAATAGATGCTTTTGTTCTCAATGTGTCACGTCAGCCATGTTTTGAATAGGAGAATGTATCAATTATACAACTTTTACTAAAGATTTTGAAGATACCAAATTTGTGTAAATATGTGCAGTTATTGGATCCCCTCATTTATAGTAATGCAAGAAAAATTGTCCGTTGAAAGGACCCTACCCTTACACATGTTCACCAATAGTACATTTCTCAAACACAAATTAAACTAATCAAGTATGTGTCTTTTCAATTTTATTATGTTTTGATTGTCTTAATAACATGTTTTTATTACCTTTTGGGTGTAAATTAAACTAATCAAGTATGTGTCTTTTCAGTTTTATTCTACTTTGATTGTTTTAATAGCGTGTTTTTGTTATTTTTGGATGAGTTTGCTTGTTGTCCAATCACCCTTGTTGTAACACTTTTGTATTTTAATACAAAGGACTATTTCAATAGCAAAAACTATGTGGGTTCCTCTCCCACAATATTCTAAAAATTTGCCGACAAATGTTTTTCTAAATCACCCCGTGACTTTTCTATGCCGTATGCAAATACAACTTTGAGTCATCACCTTCCGCCAGCACTAGTACGATATATTCCACCGCAATGAGGAAAACTGGTCATTCTGAGTTGTCGTTTACCGTTTCCCGATCTCTTTGGACCATTAAAGCTATTAACTTTAGCTCAAAATATCTACACAGAATGTACTAATTTTGCTTTACTGGGTTATGATCCCTCAAATGAACAGAGTTCTCTGAATACAGAAAACAGAAAAGGAAAGAAAGAATCCATTACGGCGAATAAATGAGTTGGGAGTTTCCGTCGCAGGAGAGATAACACCGATTGACTCTCTTTGACAATCGGCGTCTTCTTCCGGCGACGAAAACCACCAAACTCGTGTTTCTCTGTTTTTTCTTCAGTTTGTGTTGTTTCCTTTTGTTCACATTGTACGGTTACTCGTTTTTTTAGTTTCCGGAAATGAATTTTACCAGTGGAAATTGAATTTTTTTTTGTTGCAGTTGAAATGTAACTATTAACACCTTTCGTTTTGGGACGGCAAGAAGACGACCTGGAATTGGGAAGAAAAAGATTGCGTTTATGATTTCAAATGCTCCTTAGATTTACAAAGCTGATTTAATAATTGCTACATTTATTATGTTGGTGGGCGTTTTTGTAATAACAGTCAGGATTGTAACGGAATGAGTTGTTTACTTTTGTTCCTGATATTAAATTTGATATTTATTTGACTGTCATGTGACAATTCATTTGTGTCTGTCACTTCTGGTTTTATATTTTTCCTTGAAAAAATCAATCAAAAAATAATAATATTTGAGTTTTTTTTTAATATATATATTTTTGAGCTAGATTGAATCCATTTACCATAAATCAAGGAAAAATTGCTAGAGAATTTAATAAAGTTATTGATTAATGTGGTTTGTGAAAAGTCTAAACTAAAAACTTAATTTGTATTAAATTGATTAATATGATATGTGAAAAGTCTAAACTAGAACTTGATATGATATGTATTAATGTCTCTGTCATAGAAACATTTATTGTAATATATTTATTATATTACTTTTGTGTTTTTATTATTATTATTGCAATATTTATATTACACTAGCATAATTAAATAAGTGCCTTGAGATTGATGTTTTTCGATATATTTTAGATAGCTGTATTTAATATATCTATGTTAATCTTAAATACAATTATTTACAAATAAGGTTATAAGAGAAATAATAGTTCCACCATCCATAATAAGAGTTAAATTAAATTTTAACGTCCTTATTAAATTTTGAATTAATTAATTAATTCAAATAAGTTATTATAATTATCGTGTATATTAAAAAGTGTTACGCTTAATAAGTTGTTTAGATTATCAAAGGTTTGGTGTTATATTGCTTAATATTTTTATTTTTATTTTATTTTCTCTTAAACATTTGTTTATTAAACTTATTAAAGTTGTTTAGCATATTAAAATTTTGGTATTATATTCATTACAAGAAAAAACTTCTAATTGATATTTAAAGATTGAATTTACTATATGATAGTCAAATAGATGGTACATTTAAAATTGGTATTAAATATTTATCCATTTACATTACAACCTCTAACTACCATTCTAGGATGCCCATCAACATAAAAAGCAATTTGTATAGGTATCACATTACAACCTACCTTAAGGAAACATCTTTCACAAATTTGAACTAGAGTGTCATAAGATAAATTGTCAGATAAAGAGGATATTAGAGTCATCAAAATAATGAAGACATGTAGTTTAGGCCTATTTGATTTGAAATAGAAAGCTATTTTTAGAAGATGAATTTTGAATGTTGTATATATTAATGCCCAAGTGTAACTATAACCCATAACTAGGGTTATAAAAAAAAGTACATTTCAAATAAGAACTTCCAAGTGAACAATGAGATAAAACATAAGAGTTAAGTTCATAAGATCTTTCTCATGACACTTCGTTGTTTCTAAGTAGGATATTGGGTGAGCTTGCATCTTTAAAGTTGAGGTTAAAAGAACAGAGTCGCGTGGACAATTCTTAAGTAGGCCATTTATGTGTTGGGTCATCTCTTTGATGAATATATGACATAATTTGTTGGAGTGGATTAGATAAATCCACTAAAATCTTAGCAACATAAAAAGCATTCACACAACTTAAGCTATGAAGATTCAGACAAGGAAGTGAATGTAAAATTTTATTAAGTCTTCGGACTTCCATTATAAAGCAAATGAGAGATTCAACGTCAACACAAAAGGTAACCAGGGTTCATTTTAAGACACCTATATAAAATTGTAGGTGGAAAATACTTGGTGAATATCCCTAGAACCAATTTCAGCGAAAGGTGAATTTGACAGTATTCCAAAAAAAAAAATTCACCTTGGTTTTCATGGCTCCATCATTGACGTGTGACAACAAGATGTCAACAATCACTCCTGACGCGCGTCAATGGAATGTCAATGGTCATGACTGACGCACGTCACTGGCTCCTATTGACGCACGTCACTGGATCCTATTGATGCACGTCACTGGATCCTATTGACACGCGTCACTGGATCCTATTGATGCGTGTCACTAGATCCTATTAAAGTGTGTCATTGGATCCTATTGACGCACGTCACTAGATCCTATTGATGCGCGTCACTGGATCCTATTGACGCGCGTCACTGCCTCCTATTGACACACGTCACTAGCTTCTATTGACGTGCGTCACTGGATCCTTTTGACGCGTGTCACTGGCTCCTATTGACGCGCGTCAATAAATCCTATTGACGCACGACATTAGGATCCAGTGACGCTCGTCAATAGGATCTAGTGATGCGCGTCAGCAAGGACAATTGTCGCGCGTTAACGAAGACCATTGACGCACGTCAATTGAAGCCATTGACACCTAATTTAGCCTATAAATACCCTTCAACCAGTCATTTTCTCATTTTCACCTTTCCGCTCTTGAATTTTTGCAGGTCTTAATCATTGTCAAAGACGTAAGTACAACTATAATGTCGACTTCACATTCTTCCCAACCGCAAGTTCAGGAAATAAATCAAGAGAATCCAAATCAATCGATTGCCAAGATCAACTACAGGAATCCCTTATGCCCTCACATCCATACTGTTTTAAAGATGTCTTCAGAATATAAAGATTTGATGGATGCGTGTGAATTTACAGGGCTCGTTAATATGCCCCATTTCGAAATAGATCCAGATATTTTGAATTACCTTCTGTCGTCCTACAATTCAGAGAACGACATTTTTTATGTGACTCTGAACGATGGCCGAATGTTCCAAATCAGTATCGAAGCAAATGACATCCATCGATTTACGGGCCTTTCGTTCAGAAATTTACCAATTGTTACAACCAAGGAAACACTTCTGGAAGAAGACAAGAAATTTCTTGTATCAATGTTCGGTTTCCATGTTGATTGTAAGTATAATTCATTTTAATTCATATTTTTTATGCTGATACAATTTGTTATAAATTTATAGTAATTTTCACTGTTTCACATTTGCATCCCATGTCAATAAATCCAGGCGTGGTGTGGATATGCAATCAATTACACACCACTTTCTTGCTGCAGTTATTTCATTTTTTCAATCCAGAATTGTTTTGCAGGGTCGCCAAACAAATATACCAAATTGGGCGATTGCATACATTGTTGCCACTATCTCAAAACAAAAATTCGATTGGTGCACATATCTATCCAAAAAAATAAGAACTGACCTAACAAATTCAAAACTTTCAGAAAACCCTTTCATTTATTCAACAAACTATCTCCTCGGCCTTTATTATGAGGCACTTTTAAATTTAAAAGATAAAAAAATTCCTACTTGCACTGATGAGGAGTTGATGAAGTTGTCAATTCCATTTGAAGAACAACAGGTATAAACTATTTAGTTTGTAATTGTATTTCAATTTTCGACATTACAGTGCACAATTATTAAAACTTAAATTTTAATGTTTTGTAGAGAATATTTATTGAAGCCCTTCCCTGAAAAAAGGCGTTATCGAGAGGAAGAGGCCAACAACACGCTGAGGATTCGGGGGACTCCCAATCTAAAATGGAAGCTCACTCCTCTCCAAACCCTCAACAGTTTGAATTTGTTAAATGCTAGAGAAGTAATACCTTCTCATATATTATTTACAAATTCCAAAGTTGCATATTTATTTTTCAATTTAAATTTTAACCAAATGAATTGACAACATTTAATATTGATGAATTGCAGGGACTTTGGAACATACACTTGTTTCAAAAACTCAACAGTCTTCCCCAACTCACTCCATACAGTCGCATGCATTCATATCTTCTGAACAGACACTGAGTACAACTCCTACAAGGCCACCCGTAGGACCAACAAAAACAACCCCTCGACAACAAGGTACAACTTTTCGATAGTACGTTTAATTTCGTAGTTTTTGACTTTATGAATTGTTTTCCTATTTTTCATTTTTTTCTTGTACTTTTCAGCACATGTCAGTCCTGATCAAACCGCGGCACTGAAACCCACTCAACCAATAATTTTTAAAATGCCAACCAGAGGAACAGTGAAAAAGAACATTGGTAAACGCATGCCTTTTGCTCCGGCCCCTAGTGGGACACTAAACATTGCCTCCTCCTTTTGAATTCCAACTCTCTCACTTGGTGGCTTGCCCAGTGCAATGGGCATATCTGTTTTGAACAATATAAATTTAGATGAAGATTATTTGGGCATTGATAGCAATGACCCAACTGGTTTTTTCAATACCCGCGAGATGATTCAAGTCCAGCAGGTATACTTCAAATTTCAATTTAAATATGCTTTACAATTTTGAATTACATTTCGATTTAAATTTATTTATCTAAATCTTGATTAATTTTTTCACAAACAGGATCAGCCCACCCAAAGGCAAAAACAAGTAGCAGTTGATCTTGCTGAAAGCCCCCATACTTCTCCAGCAAGATCATCTTCATCAGATTCAGATAATGAACAGTTGCTACCTTTTCCTTTGGAGAACTTAATTGGTTATGATTGTCAATCCCATGTCAGTGAGTTTATTCTTCCTCATATCAATCAACTTATAGAATGGGAGAGAAGGGCTAAAGTTCTTATCAATGAGATTATTAGTCGTTATGAAAATTATTGGCAACGGGATAGTTTATACGCTGCAGTCCAGAATCAACCTGCGAAGATGGATTCCTTACTTACCCAAGTAAGAAGTGGGACTGTCACGTATAACAACAACTATAAAGATGACATTTTCGATAAGTCATTAAACAAATTAGAAAATATTAGTGCCGAGGCCCAGGCATATTTTAACAAATGGTCCAAGGACAAGGATTTGGTAGCAATTGCAAATGCCGAAAGAGATAGAGCGGTTGTAAGTACTATTAGTTTCAAACAATCATTCTTGTTAATTTGAAATTTTCATTTTGTAGTAATATTTTGAATTGACATTACTCTTTTTTTGCAGTTGAAATATGAAAATTTGAAGAGTCAGGCGAAGGTATTGCAAGTTCACTTGGAAACAGCAAAGAGCAGTTTATCCGCAGCAAAAAATTTGAAGCAAAATATTGTTTTGGTTAACAAACAAAATAATACACTAAAGTGGATAATTAAAGAGCACGGTTTCGACCCTGACATATTACTCAATGCTAAAGCAACAGCTGATCCAAATTATCTGTCACATGGAGATGCGACAAATCAAGAAGAAAGAATTATAAAAAATCTGGACAGTGTTGCGGAAGATCTTATAAGTTCAGGTGTTATTTCTGCTATTGGGGAAAGGGGTACATCCATAGTGGAAGAAGCCGTTGGGGAAGGGAGCAGAGGAGTACAATTGGATAAAGAAAAAGAGGGTTGAAAACTAGAAACTTTTATTATTGGGGAAACTTTAAATATTGAGTTTGAAAACTTCTAATATTGAGTATGGTATTTGAATTTAATTATATACAATCATTAATTTTGATTGCATTAGATGGTGATTATCGTGAATTATATGTATGTTTCTTGTTTACTTGCATTGTCATGAATTGTATGTGGACGTAGATGATGAATGATGATAATTGATAATTAATGATGCGAAAAATCAAGAAGAAAGAATTATAAAAAATATGGACAGTGTTGTGGAAGATCTTATAAGTTCAGGGGTTATTTCTGCTATTGGGGAAAGGGGTACAACCATAGTGGAAGAAGCCGTTGGGGAAGGGAGTAGAGGAGTACAATTGGATAAAGAAAAAGAGGGTTGAAAACTAGAAACTTTTATTATTGGGGAAACTTTAAATATTGAGTTTGAAAAATTCTAATATTGAGTATGGTATTTGAATTTAATTATATACAATCATTAATTTTGATTGCATTAGATGGTGATTATCGTGAATTATATGTATGTTTCTTGTTTACTTGCATTTTCATGAATTGTATGTGGACGTAGATGATGAATGATGATAATTGATAATTAATGATAGATGATGATGAAAGATGATGAATGACGATAATGATATGATATATATGGACGATGATCAATTTAATGTGGATATAGATGATAAATAAATGGAATGTGTTATAATTGATATAGATGACATTTATGATTAGAATGGATATATATGAGATTAGAACGGATATATATGAGATTAGAACGAATATAATTGTAATGATATGATTATGAATTGTTTTTAGAAAATGGAATTGTTTTAATAAATTTAAATTAGATAAATAATTGTGTTAATAATAATTGTAGTGTCAGGACTCAGGATTATGATAATGATATGGTGATGATATGATATATATGGATGATGAGGAATTTTATGTCGACTTAAATTTAAAATTTTATAATGTATTGTTTATCCCCACAGTGAAAAAAATATATCAAAGGATTTTGCACATATAAAAAATAAATTAAATATAATTTTAAGAAATCAAGAAAGAATCATCACTGGTAAGAAATTAATCATAATTGCAAATATGATAGGGTTTAGCTTACCTCTTGCATAATAGATTGTTGTGAAATCATCAACGGTAACGTGCTAGATCTTTGTTTTGCCTGACATTGTAGATAGAGGGGTGAGTTGCCTGACATTGTCAGTCATGAGAAGTTCCAACAACATCTTTAAATATATAGACCAACAACATCTTTAAATAAATGTATATATATAGAATTAGACCTGTAACATCTTTAATGATAACAAGAGCTGAAAAAATGTAAAGTAACAAACAATAAGACTATGTTCAAGAAGATACCTATTCAAAATTGAAATCATCACTGGTAATGTGCTAGATCTTTGTCTTAAAAAAATTCAACACAAAAAATGGATTAGTAGATAGATGGGTGAGTTGCCTGACATTGTCAGTCCCGAGAAGTAACAGCTTCCTCGGATGGATGTCAACCCACGTTTTCAAAAAATAAAAAGATTTTATTTAACTAAATGTAAATACATAGACCTGTAACATCTTTAATGATAACCAGGGCTGAAAAAAATGAATAGTAACAAACAATAAGATTAAGGGGAAAAAGATACCTCCTTAAATTTGAAATGATCACTGCCACTGGTAATGAGTTAGATCTGTGTTTAAAATTTAAGAAAACCCAACACCAGAAATGGATTAATAGATAGATGGGTGAATTGCCTGACATTTTTCAGTCCCGAGAAGGACCTATAACAAGATTGTAGTTAAATAAATTTAAATATATAGACCTTTAACATCTTTAATGATAAAGATAAAGATAAAGAAGATACCTATTTAAAGTTGAAACAATCCATTATCAATATCTTCATCAAACTCGATGTTGTCTTCTGTAGAATGTGATGATGAGCCAATTACACTCTCAAGGTTGGGAATATTTGTACTTGTAGCTGTATTATTCACACCTCTTCTTTCGCAAAGGGAATTCCAATGCGCAATTGCTCTGTCAAACGGAAAGGTTTCGATGGAGTATTAAGAAACACAACACCTCATGCAACTTTCCAGATTTTTATCCAACATGTTTCTCTGTTTTGATTTTATAAATGACAATGCACTAAAAACCCTTTCATCCTCCACAGACCCCAAAATCATTGTTTGGCATAACTCATATATTTTGAAATATTCACTGATATCTTCTTGTAAGATATAACTTTGATAGATTCCTCGCCACAGCGTTGTAATAGCACCACTTTCAGAAGGTTGATCTATATTCTTATATTAGTTCCTCATTGTTGTTACAAAATTTGTTGACTGAAACTTTAATAAATCGGCATTCAGTATGCCTTTTATTTCCATACCCTTGAGCTCTGAAGTCTTTGTAAATTGTTCCATTATTGTACCCATTGATTTATGGAAATATTTTCTGACAAAGTTTGCACGGCCACCTTCAGTATTCCAAAAAATAGGATTCATCACACCCATGGCTTCCAGAATTTTATCTTTACAAAAATGTTGCCTAATTTCTGATGACAAGGTTTCTGAAATTTTTTTAAGCTTTATTCTTGTTTCAACTATAACAGACTCAAAAAAATTACGTGTCATGGGAACATCTTCTCGTTTCAATCCTGTAATATCTTGACGTTTTTACAAAATGTGCAGTGGTATTTCCCTCCCATTAACAGTGATGCAGAGGTGATCGTGGATATTAAATCTCAAAAAGGTGCTGGGACTTTTAAGATCTAATAAAGCTTTCCAATTCTAAAAACAGGTGCATCAAAACTATCTTGGGAACAATACAATATATCAAGACTTTGGCATACCATTTTTCTCATCCGTATAAAATCCACAATATAGATTAATCTGCCCTGTGCATGCTTCATCAGTGTATTGATCTCCTTTAACATTGGAAGAATACCAACCAATGTAAGCAATGTCTCCAAATCAGTTAAATGGAACAACAAGTCCCTTTCCCATCAACTTCATGACGGTATTTGTGCATGAAACCAACCAATGAAGGATACTCCTCACGAACTTTGCATGCAGGTTCATACAAAGAGATCCATCTAGTCTCCACATCCTTTAGAAGTTTTTTGCCATCTGTAATTCCAATTGCAAAATTTTGGAACTCGAGAAATCACTTTGGGCTGCTTGACATATAGGCATGAAGTTCTCGTATAAGGTCTTCTAATTTAGCAACGTTTTCGTGGTTGCTTACCATTTTATACGCTAAATTAATTCTGTGAGCCATATAGTGAATTGGTAGCATATATGGGGCCACTGTTGTTTGTAATCTAACACATAGCCCTGTTTGGTGACCCTGCATGATAGATGTACCATCTGCTCCAACACATACCAACTTCGTAGCAATTTCATAATCAGTCATTCCAGCAACATCTTTCAAATGAGAAACAACTATTTTATGTAGGTTTTCGGCATGGCAGTTTTCAACCATTTTCATAACACCCAACAAATGAGGTGTCCTTATATGATTTTCTAATGTATAGATGTGGATACATACCCATGCAGTGTTGTCGACTGCTATCACTTCATCAATTGAAACAGAGATAAAGTTTTCTTTTTTTACATTCTCTTTCAAATCTTCCTTCTCTATCATCGAGAGGCATTTTACCATTTCCCATCCACTACTTTTAGACCAATGAGACTAAGGTACATTCAGCATTCCATTAAATTGATACAAAACTTTGAAATCGAGGAAATCCGAAATCGCTCTTCCTTTTTTAGTATTTGAAAAAGAGTAGAGAATTGTATGAATTTTGCATGTAGATTTGTTTCTTTCATCTTACCAATATGCTATGTGATCATTCCTCCCTTTTCCAATAGATGTCTGTGTTTTTTCTGCTCTGCCTCATATTCCGCTACGTATCTAACATGCATGCATTCTTTTTCAGTTTTCTACCTATGTGTTATGATTTTCTGGCCATCCGCCCTCGTTACAGTCAAATATTGTTTTCCACAATGTTTTTCTATAGTGTCCAGCTTCAATTGCATTTTTTGTTGCTTTCCCAATTTCCACGTACATATTGTACATGTACATTCAGATGGGATCTCTTCAGAATTAGATGATTGTACAGGTTCAATAAACAGAAATTTAGCTACCCAATCAAACTTGTATGTCCTACCAATGGTCCACATATTCTTGTTCGTTTTCAATGCTTTACTTTTTTGAGTAGAATTTTGAGCAATATCACAATCACCTGGTTTCCTCTTTCTTGGACCGGAGTTTGATTTTGATTTATGTCTTCCATTTTGCTGAGTGTTTGTATCTGTGATATCTAGATGCATTTCTGGTTGCACCCCAACAGGAACAATATCTTCAAGATCTGGCATATTATCGTAGGTTTTATTTGTTTGACTTTGATACTGTGCAGAATGGATGTCCACCTCAATAATACCTTCCACACAGTCAGTATTCTGATTCTTTGTGATGCCTGATATATGATTGGTATTTTCAATATCTGTATCCGCAGAGTTTCCAAAATACTTGAAGAGCGATTTCTAAGATTTCTTACTTACTTTTAGGTTATTCACATTCTTTGAGCTGGCACCTTCCATTATTCTGAAGAGATTCCTGCGTCAGCAAAAGAACCAAGTAGCGACTCTGTCCACTTTCTGGACTCTTTGTCACGTGTCAACTATGCACTTGTCGCACGTCAACACTTCCCTTGTCGCGCGTCAACTGCTATGCCCAAGTCGCATGTCATCACTGCCTTTGTCGCACGTCAAAACTACTCTTAAGGGTATGTGAGTTCAAATTTCACAGTATCGGTAATTTGGTAAGCTACTACCTGGTGAATCACCTGGGTTTTTATAGGTCTGATGTTTTCAAATGAAGGTGAAGCCGACCCCCCCAAAAAAATATACTATATATTTTAGGCGAACAGGACACCAACCCACTCCGAATAATTCACCTTTTCAAATTTTCCTAAAATGAAATTTTCACCATATTATGAATATTCACCGCTAAAATTATCCCATCATGTTTGAATATGCACATGAAGATAACTCTTCAACTACCAAAAGATGTCCTCATATCGTTACAAGGTTATCTTTATATAGGCATGTTTTTGCCAACTCTCAACTTCTTGGAAATTTCTAGACCTTGTGTGGATAAGTTCTAACATACATTGGAAATTGTAATGTGGATGAGTTCTAATTTATATTAAAATTTGTAATTAATAAAATTATGAGTTTAAATAATTAATCATCCTCGATTAAACACATGGACATTTAATAGTTATAGAACCACATCAATCATCTCTAATTATGGGTCTTTGAACTGTCTCAAGACAGATACAACCTGCAAAAAAAGAGGAAAAACACACAAAAATATTTTGGTTTTCTGACTGCCCAGGAACCTTAAGGTGCTCTTGCATCAATAGATTTACATATATGTGATCCTCATGATCAGTTGATTTCATAAAGAGCCTTAATTTCCCCTAAAGAGTCGATAAAACCTACCGTGAATATCATAGCACATTGGACACTTGAATTTACAAAATGCTCCTATGATTTTTCTTCATTATTGTAAAAAACATTATGTGTTGTCTAGTAAAAGAAAGTGTCCAATCTCAATGCAAATTTGATAAAAACATACCTGCAAAAGACGCAAAGAAAATCTCAAACCAAAAGAGAGCCTTGTGTATTTGGGGGTGATAATACAATTATCTTCTTTTTTAAGATAGTGCTCCAAGTAGTGATGCATTTTTGTTAATAATGATTTCAAAGGTTCTTCCCAACTTGATTTTACGTATGTAAGATATGTAGATTCTATCTTTGATGCCGCTATGAATATCTATTTTCAACATGTGGTGATCATTAATGGAAAAAGTATTAAGAGCCAATTCCATGTACAAAATATTGATATTGAGCATCATGGAAAATTAAGGATCCCATGCAAAAAAAACTTATAAAAATGGTGACTAATATTGTTGTAGTAATATTTGCGTTGGTGGAAATTTTGGCAAAGGCGGACATTGATTTATCTAGGAAAAAACATAAAAACTAATGGCAAATGAAATGGAAAATCTAGCCTTATTTCTCTAAGTTTTAAAATTATTTTGGAAAATGGCCTTCATTGAATGTTCTCTTGGAGGAAATTATCTATGTTCCACTCACTTGACGTTTTAACTCCTTTTTTATACATTAATTTGAGCCCACCAAAATCAGTATAGTAAGAAAACTCTATGGAAGGTTTAAAGTTAGCCGATTTATTGCACATGTAACTCATCAGCACTCCCACCCTCGTGAGGACTTGAAAATAAATATTGAAAGTTTTACAAGTTTTGTAAGATCCCAAAGCACCGATTTCTGCCACATGTTTGTGATCGAAACCCTTTAGAAAAGGGAAATTAAGTATTTGAGGTTATCTAGATGATTAGAACACCAATGGAGGCCAAGTGTCAATAATCCATAATGACCAAGTTTACCATCCCCTAGATGATCATAGCATCGATAGACGCCACGTGTTGGAGATAGAACCGAAGGGCATTAGATTAGTTTGGCATTTTCACATTAAGAAAATAAGTGTATTCCTTGAAATGGAAACTAGTAAGGGTTTATTTTAAGAGACCTCTTAGAAATCGGAGGTGGAAAATAATTGGCAAATATCCTTGGAATTGGTTTCGTGGGAAGGCAAATTTTTTGGGGGGCTGGCAACAAAATTTTCACCTAATTTGTAAGAGGTGTGACAGAAGGCTGCAAACGCATGACAGGAGATTTATCTATCAACGCATCATTAAGGTTTATTGACATCATGTCAACAAACCTCACGTGAACACACATCCAATGACCTTGTTAACACAGCATCAGACAGGTTTCGTGGTTCGTGGCATGTCTAGTGCACAGCGACTCATCCTGAGCACACATTCGAGACAAGGTCATTCTACTTTGCATAATAGGATGAGCACTTCATTGACACACATCCAACCACCTTGTTGACACGTGATTGAAAATATTCAAGTCATGCATCTGCAGTCTCTGCCCTCTGATCACGTAACAACAAAATCTTGCAGTATCACGAGTCAAAAAACGTCTCTGTCATATTTGTCTACTTGGAGCTCCTTACTCTTATCTGATGTTTAAAAAATCAGTCCATGTTGCGCATCAACAAACTCTTCATGTCATGTGATCAACAAATTATTTTTCACTCATCTACAGCTTCTCCCCATTTTCTATATGCACATTTTACTGATACTCGATAAGTATCATATGCCCCCAGCGTGGTTCATTGAGTGCCTATGAGAGGAAAGTGTTCTTATGCCTGCTGAATAATTTAGGATTAGTATACAGATGAAGGAGAAGGATATTCAAGGGTAGTAGTGAATTTGACCTTCTAAAAAAAATGTAAACTTGTAATGTTTTAGGCAAACAGGTCTACTTGACCCAGCACCAGAACAATTCACCTTTTTAAATTTTTCAGCACCACACTCGGATTATATGAGGGCTACCACTCCGCTTTTACAATTCCTTGTCTTTTATTGCAATCAGTAGTTAAATTGTTGAGGCTTAAAAAGTTGCCCTACCTGTCATCCCACGTATGTCTATAGAAGACTTGTATCTTTCACTATTCCTGCACCAAAATGCAAGCTTAAAATTGGGCATGGACCATGGAGTATCTAATAATCTAGCACCACATGGTTGTTTTCTCCGTTGAAGAGTCAGCCGGAGTACATTGCTTGATCATTTTTGTGGCCGGACCACTGCGTGTCTTCTCTGTTTGATCACTGTCAAACAGACATGTCAATTTCTTAAGTCTTTTCTCACGTTGTAAGAGAATAATGGTGTGAGTATGAATCTCTTATTGCAGACTGCGTTCTGCACTGGTGGATCCATTATTGGAGTATATCAGGATGTTGAGATCCTTTGGTTTCTACGAGCTATATTGTCCTATTAAACCAGGCTTCTGAGCCTTGCTGTACATAGTTGGTATAGTCCCTTATATATAACACAAAAACTAGGTTGCCAATAATAAAGGCCTTATAGACATATTCACCACTAAAATTATCCCTGAAACTAGTTGATAAGTTAGAAGCACGCACAAGTGAGGTGATAGCTTCATCCATGCCTGTATCGAAAATAAATTAAAAAATAAATGCCTCGCCGGGTATGTGTGTCCATATCATTAATGTAAATGATTTGCAAGATTTACACAAAATGTGACTTCGGTGGAAAAAAAAGGTAGTTGTCAGTTTTGTGGAGCTCATCATAATTGGACTCTTGGTTTGTGCTTGGTGAATGTGGCAACGCTCATGTCAGTCTCGTTGAATAGTTGTGTGAATCTAGCAATTTTTGGGAAAAATAAAATGTATCGATTTTCCTTCCTCGCTTACATTAAAACTTCGCATTTTATTGTTTCCATATTTTGTTCCTAATTAAACATTAGAACAATAGAGCGTGATAAGTCCAGTATTAATGACAATAAATTTCCTTGATGTGAACTCAATGAAAACATCCATTTAACAACAAAATACAAACAAAACTTTGATCATGTACACTTCACGTACATGGTGTACCAAACCCAAATTGTTTTACCACACCTAAAAAAACTCTAATGCATTATTCCAGGTAACATGTATAGGACACCATAGCTAATCCATAATTACGGAGTTGATTGAAACTCAATTTGATGCTCTTGGAGATAATAGTTCCTATTTTTACTTAGCTATCTTATTCATGCTTATGAGTGACACTGGTCCATTGTTTATTAAGAAAATATGATTTCTTTCATGTTGTACGTTTATCGCTATCGATTTGAGCTGAAATTGAAAATTACCACAACCTGTGTACATATAGAAATCCATTCAATATGATTGAAAGAAACCTATCATTTTTTGGAAATGAAAAATATATTCGATAAGTCTAGATGTTGTAGGTGGGTTTTGTATCCCAGTGGTCATTTTACAACACCAGTTGCTGACACACACCATTACGACAATTGGTCTTCGAAGTTCACCTTTCTATTTTGATCTAGCTTTTTAGAAGTAATAAACTTCCGTTGGATTTTCACGATGAATTATTTGTATATAAGGAGAGCAAATAGGAATCGTTTAAATTACGTGATGAAACTTAAATATGAGTGTTTTCCAGTCCCAATATTGTAGGAACTTTTGATGCTATATATGGGTAATTTTAGTATACTCACGGCATTGAGCTAGATATTCCTCTTTTTAAGGATGTTATTTGACTTATTTATCCACATGTGTGAACCCTTTTCATACCAGTTTCTAGGTTCTATGTAAAGTATACATTTAATCGATCTATTATTTTGTATGAATGGACTTAGTATTGTATGGTAAATTTTTGTCTCTCCTCCCTCTTCTCTCTCTAGAAATAACTATAAAATGTTGGTTGATCTTAAAAAGCGTAAATTATTTGGATATGTAGATAGGCTGAAAATGTATCTGAATTTTAAATGAAATTGAAAATGGATTGCATTATGCATGTACTTATGATATGGTCAACTAGAAAATAAAATGAATTCTAGACTTCCTATCTCTTCCTTTATTCTCTCTCTCTCTCTCTCTCTCTAGAATTGAAAAACGTTAAGTGCAAATGAAAGTACAAAGGATTGTGAATGTGTGATGAAATAAAATTTGTCTCTCTCCCTCTCTTCCTATTTCTATCTCTCTCTCTACCATTTTTTTGAAAATTACTTAAAAATGATAAATGTGTGTATTTTGTTCTTGAGTGTTAAGGGATTTCCATACTCAGTTCCTAGGACTCATGCAACATTGGTTGTAGGTACTCCAAACAAGAGGAATTTTTTGGATGTGATATGCTTGTAAATAATGAGTTGTCAATGTAAATTTATATTCATCTTACAATACATGTATTACCTTAGAATAATGATATGTTTTATTGTTCCAAGAACTTGTTCTTTGGTATATTTTGAAAAAGGAATACCAATGTGGCTATATTTTATAGAGTCGAATTGGATAGTGAAGTTGCGCTCAATGTTGTACCTATGTTATAAAGATATTAATCTAATACTGTTTGATATGTTAATTAATGGTTTGTTTCCTTAACCTCCACAATGCTACATAGAATTTACTCTCATAAAAAATGAACAAAATTAAAAGAATAAGTTATAATGCCTATTTTACTTACTTCGCCCCGTTTGAGTCTTTTTTATAGGATATAAAACATTGATCATATTAATAAAATACCATGATACCTGATTAATCATGTTCATGATTTCGCACCTAAGACATCTTATTAAGGACCATTTCCTTGATATTTTATGATGTTTTGCGGTATACGTTTTGAAGACTTATCCTTTTGGGATGAGTGAGGTGATTATGTCTAGGTGTTTCAGGTCTGACCATATCATGAATAAGTTTCACCCTCTTGTGCATAATTTCCCTTATTACCCTAGTGGATGGCCAAATGCCTAGAAAGATATTTGTTGGTTCTTCCTATGATTTATCTCTTCTGAGATCTAAATTACATGAGTGGATACTACATTTGTCGAATTTACATGTGTATTTATGACAACAATTGAAAAAAATTCCTTAGAAGGCTTTTGTAATGCATAATATTATTTTGGCATATCTCTTTTTTAATATGCTCTTAATACCTCCAGTATCCAAGAGAATTGAAATAATTTGTCTTGTGAGAGGTTGTACTCCTTGTAGTCTTAAATCCCTACATGTTATTTAAGTGTTATAGGAATAAATTTGTTCCAAAATGATGTTATATAAGGCCAAAGTAACCACGTAAGTGTAGTTAGTTAAAAAGGGTAAATAAGATTAATTGATGGAATGCCCACTACGACAAAGTTATGCTTTTGAGAGATGTAAAAACCAACTAAAATTCCATATGTGATCATAAGATGAATGTAATATAGTAGAGGTCCATGACTAATACAACAGCCTAATAAATAAATAAATAAAACAAAAACAAATATGATGCATAATCACATGCCTTGTTTGCATAAATATGAATCAAACAACAATGTTAATGAAATAATAAAATGTAACCTTGAGAATGGGATACCTGTAACTATAGCCAAGGTCTTATGAGTTAAGGAAATTACACTCTAGTTGGACTTGTGAAAGTTAGTAAAACCATTAGCATAGATAGGAATTTATTAAACCTAGAACCACTTAGGAAGTAGAATGTATGGTTGAAACATGTAATTACCCTGTTGCTATTGAGAGTAAATCCTTAAGATGATGGAACAAAAGTAGTCTGAAATGTGAAATTCGTCACTTAATTCAAAGAAAAATATCTATAACGGAAACACATGTGTAATGTACCCTTCCATGCGTTATATAATTGTGAAAATATGAATTCCTAATTGGAGCAACAAATTGTGAATAAAGAATGATACAACTTAATTAGTTAACCTACATAGTTAGTTGGTTTACGACGTTTGAATAAGATATTGATGTGTGCCCTATGTTATCTTATTGTATGAGTGGGTTCATGTTTATGTAAGTGTCCTACATGATGTCAAGTTTCTTTATTTGGATCCCATGTGGTGTTGTGTAGTGTGCAATTAAAGTAAAAAAAATTATTTCAAAATTTTTATTGTTGTATTTTGGTGTTGAAAATGTGGGCATTACAAATTCAAATGCCACTATTTTCTTGTAGTTGGTTAATTTGATAATCCACACAAACTAAGAATTAAAGAAGGAAAGACTGATAAGGCTCACATTATACTCTAAATGATTAATAAAATCCAAATTTTCTATAAAATATGGGTGTAAGCTAATTCAAGTCATTACAAAGAGTCATTTAGGAGGTCAAACCTTCATTGAAGCATATGTGTGAAGGTATACCAGAGGAAGGACTAAGAGAAATAAAACATGGCACCCCAGAAATATGATTCCACTTCAAGTACACAACTAGAATTTAAATATCCTCTTTTACAAAGGTCTACCAACTCATGTTAATAATTATAGTGACATTTTCTAGGAGATAAATGATTGTGATACATTTTATAAAGGGAAGGATCTCAGTGATGAGGACCAAATTTCCTATGAAGACATAAAATCAACTAGACACTCTGGACTACACAAAATTGAAGCTAAACTAGAGGATTTCCCATGTGTAGACTTGTTTGGGGATATATTTTTGCATGCACTCTTCAAGGTGGACAAATAATCTCTAAGGCTACTCAAGATGTCTTTGTTGTAGCATCCGATGAGACATTTAATAGTATGTGTAAAATTGATCTTCCCACCATTTCCTATAATTACAAAATTGTTAAGGAACACATGAATGAGAGGAATGTGTTTGACATTCTAATATAATGGGCAATGGATCCCACTAGAATCAAATAGAGGCAAACTTATGAATGCCTATTCCATTATTCAGAATAGGGATTAGAGTACTTGCATGATATTTATTGTTAAATAGATTATATGGAGAATAAAAGGATGAATGTATTCATCAAGAATATCTCCCTTTATTAAGGATGATCCTAAAATATGATAAACCAAAATTTGGGAATCTATTAGAGTTTAAGTTTAAAGTTTTTTGGGATCATGTAGTGTAAGGATGGAGTTTTAACATGTTTTCCTACTTGGTGTGCATGTTTTTTCTTGTCTCACATTTATAGCCCCATTTTCTAACTTGTTACATACTAATACTTTCTTGGTGCATGTAGTTTTGTTTAGATTCTATAATTACAATCATGGTCTTGTTATCAAAGAAATATGGGAATAGTTCTATCTTATTGTTTATTTGGCCATCCATAATGTTGTAAGGAATAGAAACTATAGACATTAAATCACACACTTTGGGTACATTAGTAGGTCCTAATCACATACTACTATTCGTATTCTTCTTATGAGAGAAAATTATTAATTGATCATTATACTTCACCTCTTAGTTTCCTTTTTAGCATCCCTCTTGGCCTTACAGACCTCACTGCCTAATCTGAGCCTTCATACTTTACATTTTCTAGCTCTGGACACCACGGCCTAGCCAAGACGCCAGCACTAAGGCGCACTCATCCCCTCTAATCCCCCTAGACCTCTTTATACTTTGCTCTCTCCTTTTTGGGTCCTTTCTAGCCATTGGGCATCCCTATCTCGTAGGGGTCATCCTTTTAGTCATCAATTACGAAATTTGAACAAGAGAAACATATAAATATAAAGTTATGTACCTAAATTAAAGGATCAAGCTCCAAACATTTATATTATCACGTAAGGTTGCATCTCATAAGCACTTAAGAGCATATTTTCATTCATCTAGCACCATTACAAGGGAAAAGGGTTGGTTTTCTGCATCACATGCATATGAGGGAAGTTCATTTTATTCCATGCACACATCTATTACATCTTTTTACATCTAGCTACTTTTCTCACTATCAAGTCTGACACGCACAAGAGCTACCTAGGGCACGATTCTACACACACATCCATAGAACTACATTGGGTCTGAGATGTAGTGCAATGCTCACTCATAAGATCACTTGTTTACTAGCTAAGGACAATCTGACCCCTCATTTTGTATATTTCATTTTTGGGATTTAATGTTCTTATGAGGGTTTTGCAGGTGATCTCTTTATTATAGGTTATCATTGACATCGGCGATCATAGTGTGACCATCTAGAGACAAACAAAGAGGGTTTCAAATCATCCAGCAACCCTATAAAATTTATCTTTGGACCTCATGCGCAGACCTTGGTGCCTAGGAAGGGATCCTAATGCCCAAGAACCATGGTTTCTACTCCTCTTACACTCCTGCACTTTTTTGGGTTCGGTTTCGAGGTCCTGTACTACTGTTCTACCAGTCTTCCACCTTCACACACTGCCATGATATTCACAAAATCAAATAAGTAGCCTAACTCTCTATTTGGCTTAGGTTTTTACTTCCTTTTCTTATTTACTTGAGTCATTGTTGTACTTTAATGTCATTTTTTTTTTGTAGCATACATAAGAATTTAACAAATTAATCTACACTCTAGTTTATTTTTGTTAAATCAGAAATCTCTTGACCATATAATAATCAATCAAACTCATTGGAGCCTATTGTTACTATATGGATTGTGTCATTGTTAGGATAGAGGGATGTTTGAAACCTCCTTTCAAACTGCCAAGAAAATTTCAATGCATACTTTTTTTCATAGAGATAGTGTGGAAAATTTAAAATGGCATCAAAGGTTGGTTCAAGAAGGTTTCACACGTGCCTTATCCTCATCTCTCATTTTTTGTGGTAAAATATAAATTCACAACATACCCTGTATTATATACTTTTTCCAAGAATCATAGGCCATATGAGGACATTTCTATATACATTTTAAGGGATGGGATCCTTAGGGTAGGGTGGTTAAACATTTTCAAGCAATGGTCTACATATACCCAAACACTTATGTGCATTCTCCTTCAACGGATGATCATTTTTAATGAATCTAGTAAGTATGGATGAAATGATATATAAAATGAGATTTGTAGGGTTGGTTAAGGATTTTCAAGATGATAAATATAGAACTTAATCACCTATTGGTCCTCTTGAGAATACAAGGGAAGATTTATATATTTATAGAGAATACAAGAGAAAAGAAGATACTCAAAGATAAAATAATGTTCAATAAAAATCTTTAAAAACTCAATATTCCAAAAAATAATGGCATTTGATTACCATAATGAGCTTTGATATCATGTGATAATGTCGGCCAAGATCGAGCATTGATAAAATATGCACACACAAAGAGATTAAAGTTCTGTAAGAGAGGAACCAAGCATGAACCAAAATATAGCTTGTATATTGAATGAATTGAGAAAATAACTTTACAAGAGGTATATAAATAGGAAGTGGGGAAGAGTAACTACCACCTTAAATGGTGGAGAAGTGTAACTGTTAGGTTGTGGAGCCTGTTTTCATGTGTGAAAGTGTTGAAGACTATATACTAATAAGAGTATTGTACGCTTTTCACAGTTGTCTCACCGTGGTTCAGGGTCAGGTCGGGCCGGGCCCTAAGTGGGGGTCCAGGGGCGTAGCCCCTGAGAAAAAAAATTGGCTTCAAAAAATGTGCTCGATATACTGGGGAACGTGATTTTCTCATATGGGTGGTATTTTTGACCCATAGGTTTATAGGACGCTTTTGGCCCATGGTTTTGATACACACGGTTTTGTAAAACTGCTTAAGAATTTTTCTACTTATGTGGTTTTGTGCATATGATAGGGTTAATATAACATTACATATGTGTCTGAATTCGGGTGTGAATTCTATAGAGTTTGTTGAGCATAGCTCCAAACAGATCTGGGTATTGTATTGAGAGAGCGATGGCTTGTAATAAAATCTGAGCAAGTGATTCTTGGTGGACGTAGCCCAAATTGGGTGAACCATGTTAAATATTGTCTCTTTGTGTTGTTCTTTTATTATTCTGCACTTTTATTTGAGATTTGTAATATTTTCTACATATTAGTTTCTACTGTTGCAATTTTGTGAGGGATTATTCCCCATATTTTATCCCTTATTTCCTAACAGTAACTTCCATCCACCTCGCTGACACCTAAGCAACCTATATACATATGTAGGAAAAACCATGAAATGGACTAAAAACCATGCAATAGAATAAAAAACTACATTAATGAGTGCAATGATAAGATGCATGTTATGAGGCACATCCCCCAATTTATAAATATGACATAACATGACTATGTCTAGTATATCACATAAAGGATCATCCAGACCAATCTTTAATAATGTCTCTATATTTCAACCTCAATAGAAATTGTGGCTATGTAAGTCTCTCTATAGCCGCAAATAACTAAAATGATATGTATATATTCCAAGTTAAGACAATTAATCAAAATAACTTCCTATAGCTCCCCTTTACACAATTATTGTTGTAAGTCTATTAATCAAAATAACCTCCTATAGCTCTCCTTTACACACTTTTAGTGTATTTAACTCACTAAATCTATTATAATCTAATAATTGTGTAACTTTATCGTAGTTTGATATTACATTACCCTAAGATATGAAAAATTATAATGTAGTAAAAGTACAATTTTCCAAGGCTTCAAACTGTATTATAGAGGCAAAACAATAAAAAAAAGTAGCACCAATATGAAGAGATCAAATAATAAACACTTAAAAAAAGGACACCTCAAATGGAGTTTCCAATAGAAAGTTATACCTTTTATAAATTCCTTACTCTTGCAAAAATTATGCACTTCTTCCTATGCCTTAGAGTGGAAAAGTTTACCTTCCATAGTTAAGCCACCTTGGGTTGGTCATTACCAAGGGTTAAACCCATGTGACTAATGACTAAGTCTAGGAAAAGTGGTGAGGATCCCATCTCCAAAATTGTGCACGTGTGACATCACCTTTGGCGGGGATATGTGCACCTCCTTATCAAATTGTTTAATAACTTATCACACCTTCTTATCACTACACATATGGTTAGGCTTTTATTGCTAACATAAAACAATGTTTTGCAGCCATATATAATGTTGCAACATCCTAATTTGTGTGCCTCCTAACAGCTACATAAAAACGCAGGTGTAACCACCATCGAACAATAGAGCACCTACAATAAGTAACACCACAAATGTGCAAGTACAACCATGTCCAACAATGTTATCACATAGGTTCCACTATTGGAAAACAACAAATTAATTGCATAGGTATAGTCAAATAACCACTCAAATAATAAAGACAAGTACAATAACTAGCAACATGATTGTCACACAAGTACAACCAACCTCGATAATGAATGTGACCACCAAATATTTCAAAGTGAAAAATAACCTTTGATTTTCTGGGAAAACCTAGAAAACGTGAATTTTGGCACGGTACCGAATTCAACCAGATAACTTGGAGATGGCAGTAAAAAACCCAAAAAAGACCAGATCTAGTCTGCTTCAAATAATATTCTAGTTTATTGTTGATCTTAGGATTTTGTCACAATCCAAACTCAATGACACAATCCATTTCTCCAAAGAATGTACAAAATGAAAAAGTATTGAAAAACAACCTATTTACTTTGCTTTTCTATGATTTTCCAAATAATTTTCAATAAAAATCTTAAAAAACTCAAGATTCCAAAAAAATAATGGCATTCGATTACCATAATGAGCTCTGATATCATGTGATAATGTAGGCCAAGATCGAGCATTGATAAAATATGCACACAAAAAGAGATTAAAGTTATGTAAGAGAGGGATCAAGCATGGACAAAAATATAGCTTGTATATTGAATGAATTGAGAAAATAACTTTACAAGAGGTGTATAAATAGGAAGTATGGAAGTGTAACTGCCACCTTAAATGGTGGAGAAGTGTAATTTCCATCTACCTTGCTGACACCTAAGCAACCTACATACACGTGTAGGAAAAACCATGAAATGGACTAAAACCCATGCACTAGAATAAAAAAACTACATTGATGAGTGAAATGATAAGATGCATGTTATGAGGCACATCCCCCAATTTATAAATATGACATAACCTAACTATGTCTAGTATATCCCATAAAGCATCATCCAGACCAATCTCTAATAATGTCTCTATATTTCAACCTTAATAGAAATTGTGGCTATGTAAGTCTCTCTATAGCCGCAAATAACTAAAATAATATGTATATATATACCAAGTTAAGACAATAATCTCATCAAAAATTAATAAAATCATCATTTTAAGTTATATCAATGAGAAAAATCTAGTATTCATTCTCAAGGAACAAAACATCTATTTTATACAAAAACATCAAACAAAAACAACAAACTAGGATGAAACCATAAAAAATTAAATCGTCAAAAATCTTACAGTTCTATCTTGCATGAAAAAACTACTACAAATCTTATTTTTGGGGTTTCCCTACTAAACAAGTCTATAATTTTTTTTTACAAAATTCAATTTTCTACACCCATTTCAAGTAAAAATCACAAATTCAAGTTACCTACAGAGTCCCCATGCACCTATGTCTAAATGACCTCTGCTAGTCTATCAAAACAAAGTATCAAGGCTCCTCTAATATATAACATAGTGTCAATCTTAGAACTTGAATTAGTATCAGTTAAAATAAGAATGAAATTACTATTCACTTTTTAAACCTTACTATTTATAGTAAATTAGTTTTTCAACCTATTAATATACACTTGTTCAATCAATTAATGTCTCAAATTTATCAAGGTGATATTTTGAGCCCTACTCATCATATTCTTGTGCCATTTAACAAATTGGGATCTTTATGAGGCACTATATCCTCTCGAATTTGCATGGGTTTTTTTATATTTACGACCTAGATCCGTTTGTAGTGGCATGGTCTTATGAGTGGAATATTTTTGTATAAATAGAAATCCCTATGACACCCTTCCTTTCACTCTTTTGGAAGGCTTTTTGGGGTAACTAGTAATCCCTATTACACCCTTCTTTAGTGTTACGACACCCAATTCTCCCTAGTTTTAGTTACTTTTATTCAAATTGGTGACTAATCACCCCTAATGCTCCATAAGCACCATTTCAATCTCCAAGTCTCTAAATATTTTGACATATATGATACACTCAACATATCTCCATTTGAATCAACCGCGGATACACAATGTTCATCATATTTTGGATGCTCTCTTGACGTGCCCTACAATCTCACTACTTCATCACTATCATGTATGCTCTCCTTTCTCCTTTAAACTACCAAATTTCACTTGATAAATTAAGGGGGGAATGTACACACATAAATTTGGTACAAAATAATTACTACATAACACTTCTAGAAAATTATACGTATACATATCTTAAGAAATGAAAGAAGTTTCTAGTGGCAGAAGTTCTTGTTTGGTTTGTTGATATGTGGTTTGATTGATTGGTTTCCATCATCTTATTTTGGTATTTTTTTACTTTCTTATGTAATGTCACAAAGATCTCTATCTTTTAGTTTTGTCCATTTTCCTATTGGGTCCTAGTATAAAATTGTTACTTTCACTTGAAACTACCACCTTGAATTTCCTTGGTTTTGACCCTCCTTGATTTTGAGCCCCTTTTACCGTTGGCCTTTGTTTATACTCTTATTTTATTTCTCACCTAATGGGTTGGGTTGGCATTGGGCACCACTAGGTTTAGATTTCAAAGTGAAAGACTCTTATATATACAAATTTTCTCAAATCATTTATCATCTAGCTACTACCTAGCAATCGTTTAACAAACATCACAAAACTATCTTAACATAGCTCATGAACACATCTCTAAGGGAGATTATTGGTTTTAAAGCATCTAATATTTGCATACAAGGGTTTCAATTGGGATATATTCTAGTAGTTAGCCTGTTGTCTGTGTTGAGACATGAAGGAAAAGTATAAGATGATAGAGCTAGTTTACATACACAAATGTGTTGCACACTATGTCAACTATCTGGAGTTTTAAATGTAGTGAATCACTCAATCAAAATTAGCTAGGGTTGACCACCGAGGTCATTCTAACTTAAGCACATAACCTTATTTTTCTATCTAATTTTTTCTTGAGTATGGTTGCTAGAAGCTAGTGTTTTGCCAATATAGGTGCAGATGCGAGAATCATGGGACATCTAAACCTACCAAAAGACTTTGTAGATGAAGTGTTATCGATTTTTCCCCTGGAAAAAATGAACAGCTGAAAAAATTGGACTTGGGAAATTTCATGGATTTCAATGGAGAATTTAGAGAAAACAGGCAATTTTCATGTTTTTTGGGCACTTGCAATCATTTTGGTCCATTTCCCTTATCTATAGGCTTCAGGATCCATACTTGGCTAAAAATTGAGTAAAATGGCTTCTGGGGCACTTCACTCCAATTTTTCTAACTCCCCAATCCAATAAGAATCCATAAAAGATAGAAAAATTCAAGAAAAATGGAAAAAAGGCTCAAAATCAGTGTAATGTGGACATTTCAGGTTTTAGAGGCCCAAACGGTACTAGTTCATTCAGGGCTCGGGATTCTCCGAAATGTCGATTTAATCGTAGAGATTCTAAGGACCCAATGTAATGTGGAGATGGGGATGTTTGGGGGGGGGGGAGGCTGGAAGAAGTCTCGTCGGGTCAAGTGTTCCCTGAAGTCCTGAAGCGCCCATAATGCAAAGGAATTGGAGAGAGGCCAGTGTTTTGTGGAAAAATAGGGAAAGTGGGGGGCCCGGATGGAACATGTTTCTGTGTGGCCCAAGTTACCCATGGGACCGACTTTGTCAATTTTTGAAGGAGTCCATTGAACCTTTGTTGTGCGGATCAAGAAGGGGATCAAAGAACATGGGCTGAGGTGGAAATAGTTCCGTGGGGGCTCAAGTTCCCCACAGACCCAAGGAATATGCAATGAATGTTCATGGCGCAAGGAAGTTGGATGTTAGAGAACTTGGAAGTGGCAGAATAAGTTTCGTTGGGGAACTTGTTCCCCGCAAGGTAGTGCAGTCCGATCAACGGAGGAAGCGGGATGGGGAGTTATAAGGAGTAGATTGCAAAGGATGCAAGCTCGCGAGCCCAACTAGCCCAGTTTCATTTGTAACCTCGGGACTCCAAATATAAGAAACCTTGTAATGTAAAGGCAAAGGAAAGGAGAGTGGGGTGCGGGTTACATAGGTTGCGGAAGAATAAGGAAATAGTGGCCCAAGTACCTCATGTACCCCTAGGGCCTAAAATCACCGAATCATCCGATCCAAAAGTGAAATGTAAAATGTAAAGGAGAAAAGGAGTGTAGTGCAGAGTGTGGGATACATAGAAGACCCGAGCTTGAGAATTTTGGAAATGGGAAAAATGAAACCCCTAGGTCCGTAGTGACATATCTTCCCCCTCATTGCACCAAAATTCATAAAAAAATAGATCACTAGATTCGTAATTCCATCCTCTACATTATGAAACAACAAAATATGGAAATTTGGTGGGGGGTTGGTGAAAAAATTCAAGAAAACATCTCATCTCAAAATGTAATGTCCCAGGTGAGCCAAAATGCATCAATGGAGGCATGGGGGAAATTGTTTTCTTCAACAAGCTAAAGGACATGAAGAGATGGGTTTACAGGGTTATCCATACCATTTTCAGAGCATTTACTATCTTTTGTTGGTTGTTGGAGCCCAAAATTCGAGTTCCCTTTCTCTCTTTCTCATCTAAACTTCTATATATGTAAAAGAGAGCTCATTTTAACAATTGTTGGAAATTTTTGAAATGTTGCTCTCCTCTTCTCCAGTTGTTGGGTGTATGTATGGATTTCTAAGCCTCATTTTGAGCCTTGTAATGATGAATCTTTCCTCTCTTTCCCATTGTAATGGTTTGTGCATCTTCATAGAGCAATAAAATTTCAGTTTTGTGATTGTCTTGTTATCTTGGCTGTGTTTATTGTATTCTCTTACCTCTCCTTCACACTTGCAGGTATGGTTGTGCATATTTTTTTCTCATTGCAAACTTCAATGATGTTGTGCTTATGAAATTGGTGTATTGAGTGTTGTTGTCATATGTGGTGCTTTGTCCACCCTCTCCATCTCCAATTTCTCCCATTTTCATCCATTTGAGAGTGTCATAACCCCATGTTCTTTTTGTTATCACCTCTGTTAGTGTAGGATTTCCCTTTCATACATATTTCTAACCCTCTCTCTCTCCCCGGTCCCTTGGAATGGTTAGTTTAGGATTAGTTAGCTACATTTTCTTCCTTATGAGTAGTTTAACATTAGGATTAGGTAGAGGAACCAACGTTCTTTGGAGGTCCATCTCAAGTAGCAAGTCCCACAACTTGAGAGATGGTCCCATGTTACCCAAAAGCACTGATATCTCATCCATATATGCATGAAAAATTAGAGGGTGTTGTTTTTTGGTGATAACATGAAGGTGAAGCAACCCAGATAAAACCAGAAACACATCAGTAATAAATATGGAACTTCTAATTATGTATAAAAATTTCAAATGATTTAGTACCTATTTGATGGTCCAGTCTCGAGGCACAAAAATATACAATGACCTTTTTAGCACCTTTTGGAACTTGAAAAGAGCCCAATTCTACTCAACACATCTACATTGTCTTCTCAATCAACTAAGTGATCTTTCAAACCCTTATTGTACCTCTACTTGCTTATTGGATGTTTTTTTGTAAACCCTAGTCTAATTATGTAAATCAAATTTATATGATTTGATTATTTATTTATTCCTATAACAATAATAATCTTAAATTAATAACATTGGATATTATTAATTTTAGGGTGCACTCACTAATGTGTGTACATAGAAAAAGCATCTAGGTTATGTATACAAATTAATGATATGGATATATAATATTAACAAAAATAATAGTTTTTAAAAATCAAAGGATGTCATGAGTGGCATTTAATTATTATCGAGACACGTCAAATAGAGGGAAAATGGCCTAAAACAAGCAAGACAAGTGTCATATATGTAACTATTGATCACAACAATGGTTATATAGAGAGTTGGTGAATAAATATACCAGCAGGAAAGGATAAATGTATGGCAACGTAAGAGCTTAGTGAAAGGGTGGTGGAGGGGCAAGACAAGAACATGTGGGGTAGTTGTGTAAGCAAGTGGGTAGATCCTCAACTGAGAATATTGTATGTGATAAAGGATACACATGGTCGGAAAATAACAACCACTAACATCGTATAAACTCTTCACAAAAATAACGTCTCATCTGCAAAGGAAAAATAACACAAAACTACCCCTTCACAACTTTTACACCATCTTAACAACAATAGGAATCACCACCCACTTTAACACCAAAATAAATTCACTACACAAAATCATTTTATTTATTAGTAGGAGAGGTTTTTGTAAAAAATGTCATAGTGTACAAATTAGGAGTCTCACCTTTATCTCTCATTCTACAAACACTAGGTTGTCCTATTTTAAAAGGTGATTTGTTACTACAACTCAAGTACACACTATGACTCTGAATTTAGACTAATATAATTATAATATTAATACATCATTAAGTCTGATGTACTAACATTTAACTTAAGACATTTCCAATAATAAAATTATAGAAATTAGCGGGAGTTAGTGGAGGCGTATTTTATCCCTCAATTATTATCAAGCTCCTATGATTTTGAACAATTTAGAAAACAATGCACCAATTATAATACAAATCAATAAGTAGTCTAGCGTAATGTAAATGTCCATACCCTTTTCACTTCAAATGCTTTAATCAGTGTAAGAAGTAAATGTTATATGCTCTTCTCTAAATGCTTGAAATTTATTTTAACACATGAATGTCCTTAAAATAAATGAATTCCTTGATTTTAAACTTCAATAAATATATTTTGTGCAATCATGATTGTAAATGATTTTCCTAAATACAATAATATAATTATGTATTTGTAAACTTTTTGAACTCAAATTCAGACCTTATTACATACATTCTAATCACAATACACGAAAAAAACTACAAAGAAAGGCCAAAAATTATATAAACTTGAAACAAAAATCAAAACAATACAAATAAACAAAATTATAACGAGTATATTAACCATGGATCGTACTATTATTATTTTGAAAAAACTAATTAAAAACAACATAAAACAACAGAAAAGAGAAAATAAGAATGAAAAAACAAACCATCAAAATTAACTCTCCACAATTATGGAATTTTTTTTATTGACTCATTAAGGAACATCCCTAAAATGGAGGAACCTCCTCAATATTTGTTGGGAATATACACTATTTAGAAGTCCAAGATAGTTGTCCCCTTTTGTTAGTATTGAGATACGATGCACTTCTTCCAAATTGGTGTGAACACTCCAATTCTTTAAAGGTAAAGTTTGCCGTATGGTTCTCTAATGGTGAAGTTTAGTATATGCACCCAATAATGGACTTTTAATAAAGGTTCTTGTCGTATGAAAGCACCATAAAGTTATTATTGGTACATGGGACATGCCGTGTCAGAGCCCGTCTCTTCTTTACTTTAAGAATGTTACTTTATTTTATTTTACAAAACTAAAAAAATAATTGCTTTGATTTTTGTAAATATTATTGTGTTAATTTTATTGAATTGGTATATAAGATTGCTATTTTTGTGTATATTTATTGATTGTAGATTGAGGTATAGGTTGTGAATTAAATATTTATAATAGATTTTTTTTCAATTAAGTTAATATGATTATTATAAATTCAGTTTGTCAAAATTGTTAATAAAGTGATCCTAATCTTATTGGCTTCTATTTCACTTAGGTATATTTGTAGGGTTTTGTACCTTGATAGATGGTCATATGTAACCACCATCCTTATGCATTGGATTCCAATCTTTTTGACAGTTTTCACATTTTTGATTGCAAACTATACTTTTAATAATAGTCACAAATATAATGCTAATTGTACCCAAAAATAAAGGTGGAATGTAATCACACTCCAAAATGTACTTCAAATCAAGTTATACAAGTGTTGAGAAAGTTACATCATCAAAATGACTATTGATTACATATAATTAATAAATACCTTTTTCAATCAAAAATAAAAGTAATGACCAAAAACCATACAAACATCAAGTCACATAGCAGTAGATAGTACCAATGAACATGGTAGCCACAAAGGTAGAGAAAGAGGACTATCAAATTTGTCATCCTAGCCATTGGTACTAGAAGGATCGCAGTGTCAGGGTTGTACTCTTAACCATTAGGCTTTTTATTTTATACTTTCTCACCGGCTTGTTAATTTGGGGATATAACAAGAGCTAAGAAGATTAACTTATCATGAGGAGGAGCTAGCTAGGGGCCACATTGTCCACCACTGTCGCCACCAATTTTATTACAAACTTTCTCACTACCGATATTTGGCGAAAGCCAACAAGAACAAGGAGAGAAACTTTCTTCTATCCTTTGAGCAACAACATCAAAAACCTTGTCCATGACCTTGAGATGGTGAGCAATGGCAGAGAGAATCCAGAGACTTCTGATTACTAACATAAGAGACATTTTCGTAATGGTCCATGAGAGATTGGAGGTGCTACACTTTTGAGAAGACCGCCTTAACCTCATAACAACTTTATTACTTACAAAATAAAATAAAATCCATAACTAATTTACAATTTCAATCTCTATAACTAATTTACAATTTCAATCTCTTAAAATGTGAAAAAAAATTAACACCCAAAAAAAAAAATCTAAAATTTATTATTTTTTACATTTTAAAATCTAAACTTTGGCATGTGCTTATTTGTTAAGATCTAAGTTAAAAATGTCAAATTAAATATTGTCAAAGTGATAAGAAAGAAGATATATTTTTTGGGATTAAACAATCAAACTTGAAAGCATGAAAAATTCAACATAAAAAAATAATATTAACTTTTATTGTTTGAAAACAAAAGTAACTGTTCTGTGTACATTATACATACCTACCCAGCCAATAATAAGAGCTCATAATTACGAATCTTATTTGTGTCCCATAATCCCATTATATTGTAAACGTGATATTTGTCGAACGAATCTTCTTTTTTAAGTATAAAGCTTAATTAATTCCATGCCATATGCAAACCAACTCATATTCTGTTTGCGCCCCTCAGTACGATAAATTCCACGTCAAGCTGCACACGCAACCGCTGACGCACGCGACAATGACGAAAAGTTAAAACACTGTAGTTCTGATGTTTTGAGTTTCGGCGTGGATTTAACTCCGCACATCTACAGCGAATTTTTTACTGCCTTATAATCCCTCCATGCCCAGATTCATTGGAGCAGCCCTCAAATCCGCAGAGTTCTCTGAATACAGAAAAAAGCAAGGAATCCGCGCTCTCACCTGAAAATGGTGAAAACCCAAATTTCAGCAAGGGTTTGCACCAATTCCTGCGAACGGATGAGTAGGGGGAGAGATAACACCGACTGATCCTCATTTTCAGTCTGTGTTATCTCTCCTGCGACGAAAACCACCAAGAAATTTTTGTCTTTTTCTTTGCACCATTTTTGGCGAACGGATGAGTTGGGAGTTTCCTACGCAGGAGAGATGACACCTACAGACTTTCATTGTCAGTTGGTATGAGGGTCAGTCGGTGTTATCTGCCCTGCGAAGAAAACCACCAAATTCGTGTTTCTCTGCTCCTTCTGCACCAATTTCAGCGAAAGGATGATTTGGGAGTTTCTTACGCAGGAGAGATAACACGACTGACCATCATTGTCAGTAAGTGTTATCTCTCAAGCAACAAAAACCACCAAATTTGTGTTTCTCTTCTTCTGCACCAATCATTTTTCTTAGGAATGTCTGGATACTTTTCAGTTTGTTTTGTTTCCTTTTGTTAACAGTTTACGATTTCTAGTTTTTTAATTAAAACATTAAGACATGGGTTTTACAGCGGACCAGCAGAAATTGATTTTCTCTTTGTCATGAATGTCGTTTCTTCCTCTGCAAAATCTAACTATTGATATCTTTTGTTTTCAGAAGGGAACGGCAAGAAGACGACTGGTAACGAAAAGATCCGTGTTTAAGGTTCCAAATGCTCCTTAGATTTAGAAAGGTTTCCAAGTTTTCTTGATAGTGGGGGGTACTTCAATTTCAGCGAAAGGATGATTTGGGAGTTTCCTAATCAGGAGAGATAACACGACTGACCATCATTATCAGTTAGTGTTATCTCTCCTGCAACAAAAACCACCAAATTTGTGTTTCTCTTCTTCTTCTGCACCAATCATTTTTCTTAGGATTGTCTCGATACTCTTCAGTTTGTTTTGTTTCCTTTTGTTAACAGTGTACGATTTCCAGTTTTTTAATTAAAACATTAAGACATGGGTTTTACAGCGGACCAGCAGAAATTGATTTTCTCTTTGTCATGAATGTCGTTTCTTCCTTTGCAAAATCTAACTATTGATATCTTTTGTTTTCAGAAGGGAACGGCAAGAAGACCACTGGTAACGAAAAGATCCGTGTTTAAGGTTCCAAATGCTCCTTAGATTTAGAAAGGTTTCCAAGTTTTCTTGATAGTGGGGGTGCTTCAACTTCTTAAGGGGGAGCTCTTCCACAATATTAATTGGGTCCACAACATTAATTGTATTCACATGTAGTTCAAAAAAAAAAATCAACTTATATTTATTCTTTAGAGAATGTTTAATTTTGGAGAAATCTATATTTTAAATTGATTTAAAATAATAAATTTGAATTACACTAAAATCATGGTGGAGACAAATACTTGTAGAGGAGTGATAATTTGTGTACATTGGCTATTTAATATTGGAAGTTTGACATGTCATGATGTGATTGGCATTGTCAATTTACTATGACAATTATTGAGCATTGTGTTGTAACACCCAAAAAAGTAAGACCTATATATATATATATATATATATATATATATATATATATATATATATATATATATATATGTAAAAAACAAGTAACTAAAACACAAGTAAAAAATTAGGATAACTTTTTCTTTCTCTTACAACATCACTTGGGCTCACTTGGTATGACTCAACATCACATGATACACTTACAAAAACATGGACCCACTCATACAACGGGATAAGAAAAATATTTAACACCAGATGTAAAGACAACTCACACTATCAAACCTATCTACGAGGCTTGCAACAGGGGAGTGATTGTCATTACAACTACCACTTATGACTCCACTAAGAAATCATGGCTAACCTTTGGTTCCTCCAAGATAAAATACAACCACAACAACTTCAATAGGCCCCCTCATTCCTCCATTTAAGCCACACACTTATACCTCCAGTAAGACTAGCCACGAATTCCTTTAGTTCCTCCAAAGCAACAACACACAATATTCCTTATTCCTCCCTTCTAAACAAAACCTTCTCCCTCTAACAACAATGATGTAATCTCACCCTAACATACTGAAACTTACACACAAACATAACGACAAAAGATTCATTTTAATACTTGCTCGAATGAATGATACGACACAATAACAAAAAAAATCACCACGACAAAAAAAATAAGGGTTTACATTCACATTGTTCATAGTTTCCAATGCTTACGTTCTTAATACAATTACACTACTTGTTAAAACATAAATTTGTGCATTATTTAACGTACTTAAAAAGCATAACTCTTATTTCTGATTTACAATTTTTACATTTCATTATAATGTTTTTACCCACAAGGATTACACCTCAACAAGTCCTCATTAGGCAAACCCAAATTTTATTATGAGTTAAAGGGAAAACCAAAGTTTCACTTTACACTTTCACTAACATCTTATTCGATAAAATTTCAATAATTGATATTGATTACATAGTTTCATCCACAAATAACCCCTTTAGCGGACTTAGGATTAATGTATTCTAATTCGCAAAGTCTACAACCCACCACGAGGTCAATGGTATGATAAATAAGACATTCTTATCTCACAAAATCTTTGCACAAACTAAATATATTCCCTTGCCACTTGTCACTTGATAACTGTTTTTCTCGTGAGGGTGTCGTGAAATCATTTACATGAGCTTAGGGTGTAAAATTGTACAAAGGTATATGTTAAATACAAAACCCAAGGGAATGCAAGACCCACTTTACTCGGTGAAAGCAAATGTTATATCGCCAAATAAAAGCATATGTTTAAGAGTTTCAATATTTGGTTCGGTTCCACTATGTGATCATTTTGTACCGGTTACGTTGAAGGGTCACATTAATTACAAATTAGGTGTCACTTTAAATTCATTTATTTATTAGTCATTCTTCATTCAAGGATGAAACAAACACATACTAATCACTAGTTTCCAACATTTAAATAATTATTCAAAAAATAGTAGATTATTCATAAAACATAATAATTTACAACTTCATAGTTGATACTTTCAAATCTAATCAATACATTAATTTCAATAAAAGAGAGATCAATTCATCTTTTCAAATAAAATATATATATGGTTAAAAGATCTAATTTGCATCAATCATTAGAATAGTACACATTGCATTTTTTCGCCGCCTCTTGCCACTTACATCAATATGGTGTCAGCACATAGATGACATGATTCCCACCCCTCATATTTAACACTTCTATCAAAGATTGCAAAAATAGCTTAGAAAGAGAAATCAAATTACTATTTTCCATAACATATCATTCATAATTATACATTATGGGTTTTAGAGAGAGATAGAGAGAGAAAATAATTCATTTCCTTTATGCAAGCAAACAATTTATTCACATAACCAAAATGAGATGAGAGAGAACATAATCCAGTTGTATACAAGAACCTCGAAGTTTAATCACATTTTATAGTTGGAAGAGTTTATTTTGATTTGAAAACACAATACCCGTTTTCATTATCACCAAGGAGAATTCAACAAGACTTGTGTAACATTTCATACAAATTTAAGTTTCTTGTCATAATTTTGTTAACATGTTCAAATAGATTAATTATGGTTATAATACATGTTTCTAAACAAAAATTTGGTTTTACTCACTGAGAGGTTTTAAAAGGTCAAAAATGAGTGTGTCAATTAGTTCGAGTGGCTATGGAATGGTCTTGTCAAAAGATTACCAAACACCCAAACAGAAGATTTAACACGTCTAGCCTATTCTTTGTTATGTGGAGAAATCCTAAAAACCTAATGAAATCAAAAGTGGATAGCTAAAACTCATTTTAGAAGTATCTTTCTGGAGACAATTCGTATAATTTTATTGTTTGTACTTAAACAACCTAATCCAAGGTTGTTCCAAAATAGAGGCAAAAAAGTGCTTACTAGTAGAAACAGGAAAAACCAAAAGTACTAAAAAATTATTTATATGACAACAATGAGGTTTATGGTCATTGATTTTATTTTTGGGATTCGTAAGTATTTTGAAAAGTGTGATTCTGAAGGGGTTTGACAATGTCAAGTGGTTGCCTCCTGCAACTAGCTCTCCAAGTTACTTATGAAACCCACTTCACAATCATCCAACAAATGTTTTAACGTGGTTTAAAGATTACATAGAAATCGTTATATAACAGGGAATAAGCTTCAGTTGTTAAAAAAAGGTGCGATGTATGGAGATGCTTGTTACACTCATCGATTTTAGAAGGCATTGTTATGTCAAAAAGGTCGCACCCTAGGATTTGCACATTACAGATCCCTACTTTTGACTAACATGGGATTGTCTCAAGGTGTGGGACCTTGCAATTGAGACAAACCTCTAGAGAAGGTTGGTTCCTCTACCAATTCCTAATGTTAAACTATTCCTATACTATCAATTCCAAGGGACCAAGGAAGAGGAAGATGAATAAAATCAAAGTCCTAAACTAAGGAAGATGATATCACCATGTTATGATCCTCATGTGCGGATTTCATTAATGCCTCGAGGTTTTGGTGTAACGGTTCGTTACATTTGGAATCAGAGCGACCACCCATGTTCGAATCCCACTCGGTTGGTTACGTCGTATAGCCGAGGCCCGTGTGGCGCCTAAATGTTGGTGAAGTAGGGCTCGTACGTATGGGAGTGCGGGCGCAAACCCAGCCCAAGTCGGGCTCTACGGAAGCGTGGTGGGATGTTATGATCCTCATGTGTGGATTTCACTAACGCCTCGAGGTTTTGGTGTAACGGTTCGTTACACACCAAGAACAAGGGGGTGGAGATATTCTAGGTGAGTGAAAATAGGTAGTAAATAAAGTGGGAGAGGGAAGAAGATAAGTTCCAAAGTCTGAAACAATATTCACACTCTCCATTTTTGTGGATGCACAAAAAATTCAAGGGTCCTGTAATAGAGATCAGAAACTTACACAATATACCTGCAAATACAATGGAAGGCAAGAGATGCAATACAACTTCGAGTTAGGGAAATAAAAATCCACAAAAAAACTAATTTTATTGCTCAAAATGATGCACAATCCATTACAATATAGGCACAAGGCAAGAATCCTTCACAAAAATGCCCAAATTCGAGGCCTGCAACTCACAAAAGTTCTGGAACAATTTTGACATAGTTCCTTTACATTACAGAATGTCTCCCTCAAAATGAGGTGAATTTTACAATATATAGAAAGAAGATCCTCGAAATTACCTCACCAACCAACATATTTCATTAAAGAGGTATGGGAGGCCATACAATTTGGTACTTTTCTTGCATGGGCAGTCATGGGCGCCATACCTCATTAAACTGGTAGTTGAATAACTTTGTAATGCTTCCATTAATTCCTAGTTCATTCTTGGTTCAGTTGGTTGCGCATTTTTACTCCCAGATGCTTGTTGCATACATTATTCTTCTGGTGTCATCTAAGAGCATTTTAGCATAAATGCAACCCCTATTGACCGGTTGAGTAAATGGACCGATCGATAACATATTTTCCGGCACTACTAGTTCACCTCATTATGGCTCGAACCTTCCTTTCCTTGCTATCGGCCAGTAGCGTAAAACTCTACTATTGGATGGTAGCATAAATACAACTGACCGATAACAATTTTCATTTCTATCGGCACCTTTGTTATCGCCCGAATGTTTCTCATTGTTTCCTTTGTGCAACCGGCTCGGTAGCACCAAAAATGATACGGCTGGTAGCATTCTTGTGCTACCGACAACCGATCTTGATATCCTATGACTACTGGTAGGTATCATCCGTTACATGGACTCCCATGTTGTATTTTGAATGTAGCACTCAACATTTCTATGGCTATTAAAATCCATACATGCTACTGGTCGGTAGCACATGGAATGCTACCAGCCGATACTAAGGATGCTACTTTGTTTCCTTGCGACATTTCCGACCGGTAGCATCCAAATCATGACTACCGACTGGTAGCATTAAAAATACCAACCGGGTAGCATCTATTGATGCTATTGGTAGGCTCGCTAAGCTCCCGAAAAATACAAAATTTCTTCCTATTAAATCAACTCGGCCCTTCGTTGCCATAGCTCGCCATCTCATCATGAGTTAAAACCAACTCGCAAGCCAAAAAATGAGCTACCTGAAGATTACAAAGCATTATTTTTCCCCATCAACTGCCAACACTCCGACCTGTTAAGTTGTCCATTTTGCAGGGGTGCAAAAATGGATAACAATTGGCGACTTGCGGGGTGATCTGCCTACTAGATCTTAAAGACCAGTGACCTCGGAGGGTCCATTGGGCATGGAGTCATTCTGATTGTTGAAACTGGTCTGTCACTTGAGAATTCACCCCTTAAACTTCTAAACACTGTAGGACCTTCCATTTCTTAAAACCCTTGGTTGGAGACTAATGTTTCACCAAAAGACCCTTCCTGAAAATGGAAAGTGAAAGAGAAACAAAGGCACAAATATGTACAAACAAAAAATTCATACACATCCCAAATAGAACATGCAGAGAGTGCACAAAACTTATTAAAAAATCAACCTAAACTATAATAGAGCAATGTGCTACAATAACTTGGAGGAATTATAAATTCTAAAATAATATATACAAGGAAGATACTTCACTTTAGTAACAATGCTTGAGATAGATTCCATTGACTGGAATATGCAATTCTTCTCCATCCATATTAGATAATTAGAAAGCATTGTTAGTCTTACATCCTGAAATCAAGTAAGGGCCACTCCATATTGCATCAAACTTGGAGTGTCTTCCTGGTTTGGCTTTGTCTACATCCCATTTTAGGACCAAGTCTCCCTCTTGAAAGGTTTAATTTATGTCCTTTCTATCAAAGCTCATCTCTGATATGAAGCTTGGTCCTTCTCCATTGTTTTCATGGCCTGGTTTCTCAACTCATATAGCTCCATAAGCTCTGCATACCTGACTTCCATGACATCAAACTCAAACAACTCCAGTTGTTTAATAAGCTCCAAAGTTGGTAACTCTAGGGATATTTGCAGCCTTGCTTCCTTGTCATAGACCAACCTAAAAGGAGAATAACCAATTGACTTCTTAGAAGTGATCTTATCAACCCACAAGGTTGATTTCAATTTGGTATGCCAATTCCTCTTGTTCTCATCTAGGGTTTCTCCTTATAATCTTTAGCAATTTATTGTTGGTGGACTCATCCTGGGCCATTACCCTGAGGGTAATAATTAGAATATGTGCTCAAATAGATGTTATTCCTAACAACCCAGTCAGGTATATTTGTCCCAAGAAAATCCAAGGACATTATCTGATATTATAGTGGAAGGGACACCAAACCTTTACAATGCCTTCATATAAATCTAGAATGTTGGCTTCATTTGATTCCTTGAATGCAACTACTTCTGTCTACTTGTTGAATTAATTTGTGGCTATCAAGATCCACTTGTGGCCTAGGCTATAATTTGGGTTAATCACTCCAATAAAATCCATCCCCCATTACATGAATGGCTCATTTACAGAAATGGGATGAAGTGGGAGAGATGTTATCTTCTCTTTTCCTGTAAAGAAGGTGCACACTTTTGTATTTCTTGATCAATGAGTGGAAATCATTGAAAATATTAGGCCAGTAATAACCAATTTTTATGATTCTAAGAGATGTTTCTTTTGGGGAAAAGTGGAACCTATTTCTCCATCATGAAACTCATGCAATACCCTCTCTATCTAGTCTTTATTTATACATCTTAGGAGGACACCATTCACATACCTTTTGAACAAAACATTATCTACAAGCACATACGGTATAGTTTGCAGCCTGAAATACCTTCTTTTGGCCTTGTTCAAACCTTGAGGGCTTTGATCTGTTTGAAGGAAGCATGTTATATCCTAATTCTAGCAAGGATCGGATGAGGCATTGGCTGATCACTCTTGATCATCTTGTAACACCAAAACAGCTCCTTCGTCACCCCTTGACTCGGAATGTGTATTTGAAGATAGTTTTTCACATAACCCTTTTCCTCTAACTAGTCTGGCCACATTGATGTCAATGTCATACTCCATGACCTTGGTTATCTAACCAGTCCTTTTCTCATTAAGCTCCTTATTTAAAAGAAATTCTTTTCCACAAGCATGTGTAACTAGTAATGAATATTTGACATTAGATGCCTGAATTTATTTAAACTTACTAATCATAGAAATGGACATGTTTCTCAATAAATGAATACCTCACCTCATAATCTTCAAGGCCTTGGCTGAAGAATGCAATAGGCTGCTCCAGTCCTTCTTGATTTAGTTGTACTAGTATGATAGATATTGCATTTGTGCCACCAAAAGCATATAGAGTGAAGTCCTTCAAAAAATATGGATTTATGAGGGTTGGAGCTTATGCAATGGCCTTCTTTATAGCTTCAAATATTTATTTTCCTTCAGCATTCCATTTGAAATCCATGTTCTTCTTCAACATCAATGTTAGTGGTTTGACAAGATTAGAAAAATTAGGAACAAACCTCCTAACAAAATTGAATCTCCCCAAAAAGCTTTGAAGAGCCTTCTTTGTGATTCGGAAATGGTAATGTATGAATAACTTTGACTCTTTCTAGATCAATTATTAGCCCTTATTTAGACACCATGTGGCCTAATATCTTTCCTTCATGAGCTAGGAATATACATGCTTCTTCAGATTTAGAGACACTCTAAATCTCCTGCACCTTTGGAACACTTTCCTAAGGTGATGGTTGTGGCTTGTTGCATTCTTGGAAAATACAATAATAGTCATATAAGTACACAAGAACTATCTTGTTTATCAACCCCTTGAAATCCATGTCCATATACCTCTGAAATTTAGCTCTAGACATTTGATAACCCAAATGACATCTTCTTATAGATCATAAGTGCCCCATTTGGTGGTGAAGGGTGTCTTGAATTGATCTTCCTTTTTCACCATAATTTGCTTATAGCCTGAGTAGCCATCTAGAAGTGAAAAAATGTATGAACCAACTACTACCTGCGAGATTTTCTCCATGGAAAGAAGAAGGTAATGGTCTTTGAGAGAATCCATGTTTAAGTCTCGAAAGTCCACACACAACCTAATTTCTCCATTTATTTTCCTAACGGAACAAAATTAGAAACCTCTGAAGATTGCTTGATTGGAAAAATGATGCTTGCCTCAATGAGCTTGTTCAGTTCCTTCTTCATGAGAGGCACAATATGGGGGTTCACCAGCCTTTGTTTATGTCTAATAGGCTTAGCCTCTAGATCCACTTCAATGGTATGCTATGCCAAATTTGGATTAAAACCTTTCAAGTCCTCGTAGCTCCATGCAAAGACATCTGGGAATTCTTGGAAAATTTGTATGAACTCATATCTTTCCTGCTCAGTGCTTACTTTTCCTATTTGGAGTACTTTACCCTCTCCAACCGAAATCGGCTCTAAATCTTCCCCCTTGACCTGGATATTAGCCTTCTCCTTTCATAATTGATCGCTGGGATTAAAGATTGACTCTAATGTCACTAGGCCTTTTGGGAGTTTGTTTGTTCTCAGCTAACTACTTTATCTCCATATTGCTGCTCTAATTTGTTTTGGTTTCTTGGTGGAGAACTCAGCTTCTTCCTTCAAGAAATTGATGATTTGTTGATCACTTGTCAAACACTTGAAGCTAGTGACATTATTGGTCCACAATAGGTCTCACCACCACCTTATATGAGGTTGAAATTTTATTCTTTTGATACTATTAACCACATCAAATTGCTCCAATTTCCCCAAGCCTATCTGTTAGTAACATCATTCTTTTTCTAGGTATGGAACTAGATATTAAAGGCGTCAAAATCCTCTAATGAGGTCCCATACCTATATTCTTATATGTTTTGAGAAGATCATTTTTGGTTGCATTTAAACCTCTAACCTGGTTTACACTATCAATCATTGTCCCTAAAGACCTACAGATTTTTTACATTCATTCTCCTTGCCCATTGTAGTCCATGGATGAGTGATTCATACTCTGCTGCATTATTTGAACAACTAAACTGAAATATAAAAGTAGAGTAGTATTTGATACCTTTGGGAGATACCAACATTAATCCTCCTCTTGCACCTTGTTTGCTCCTTGAAGCATTGAAGAACAATTTCCAAACTTCATTGTCATCTTCATCATCTAGTTTGGTGATGTTAGTAAGAGGTATATTTTATTCATGTAGACAATAGATGCCTAGTTCATCTTCCTCCATCTCCTTGTATGGATCATAGCCATGCATCTTGTAGGCCCACTCATCAAGTGTCAAATCCGAGATGCCTCCAACTTTAGTATCTACTTCCTGAGTGTTTGGGAAATATTCTTGATCAAAAGCGGAGTAGTTGGAATTGATTGGACTTGGCATGTAAGGCTCAATGTGATAATTTGAAATTGGTTCAGATCGGATTATGGCTTTAGCTCCATACCTCATTCTGAAGAGCATGTGGGACCAATCAGCTAGACAAGTAGCTGTCCAATTTTAGCTATGAAATCCCTTGACAAGCACAAATAAAAGAGTGGTGTTAAATCAATTACTGATATGTCATGTTGAACTGAGACATTAGGACATGCATGCAGTGTGAGGTTTAAACCCCTTATGATTCCAACGGTTCCCACCGTTTTCCCATCTAATTTCATCATTACTTTAGAAATAGGATCATACTTGAGGCCTAGTTTATCAGTAATTTGTTTAGGCATTACTGAGTTGCTTGCCCTGAGATTCGATCATGCAATTGTGCACCACTTTGTCCCCTATAATCAAGGACACATAAAATGGTGGAGGATTTGAATTTCTGCTTAGTTGACCCTCCTTTTTTTGTACTGCATTGATAAGGACCTTCTCTTGATCCTTGGGTGACTCAATTGAGATGGGAAAGTTAGCTATGATTGCTTGCAAAAGATCCCTTTGGCCAGGAATCGCCAATGATTCCCACATAGAGATACTCACATTTGTTTTCTTCATGTGGTTAAAGATGATGAAAGGAGATGGTATTTCCTTTTGCTTCCCTTTACTTGGTACTACCTTCACTTGCACATGAGCTGCTACAACAGGTACTCTAGGCCAATTTTGTAATCATGGGACTGGATTTGAGCTACCAACTCCTTGGGGTGTGATAGAAGGTTGAGAAGTACCTGCATTTGATGATTTTCCTCCCTCTATATTTATTTTCTTAGACCTTGTGTTGGTTGTTACCCCCTGAGAAGGAGACTGATTTATACCACAAAAATCCTCTGCTTTCTAATTCACAAGTGAAGTATCATTCTAGGGTGCCTCTTGAGTGCTTGCTTGCTGCTTCTTTCTTCTTGGCTTGTTTCTTGAGACACACCAACAATTTTTACCATCAAGTTCTGGTTTAACATACCATTGAAACATGCTACCTGATTATGGGGTTGACCACAAGGAAAACACCATTCATATTCATGTGCAAGATTATTCTGGATTGGAACCAAGGCTCTTGATGTTGAAGGTGTATTAGGATTGTATGGTTGAAATGGTCTAGTAGCTAGGGGTTGTCCCTGATTTTTGTTTGATCTTGAACATGAGGTCTATTAGACTGATATGGAGGCCTATTTGGTTGGGCTTGAGGCTGATAAGGTCTAAAGTTTTCTGCTTGCTGCCTCTTGAGGGTTACCAACTCATTCCCTAGGTTCTACAATTATTTCATGACTTCTTGGAGTTTGGTTGAGGTACTAGAAGAAGAGGTAGAAGCCTCATTGGAACTCTAATTTCTAGGGGAAGGAATAGGGGCTAATGTAGGAGTTTGACTAGAACTAGGATTCTTGGTGGCCTAGGTGTAAGTTTTCTAGCTTGAATTATACAGTTTTCAGCCCTAATAGCTATGACATAAACTGCGGGTAAGGTTATCCCTCCCATTTATTGTATCATAACAGATATATCAGAATTTAAAGCTTCAAGGAAATAGAGGAATGCACCTTCAGTAGCCGGCCTTATGGAAATTGGAATCTTGTCCCACGTTCTTTGAAACTAGAAATTGAAATCTTAGCCATTTGTTCATTTGGAGCTCTCTTGATTGTGGTCAATTGTCTACAAAAGAGATAGATTATCTCCCCTTTCTCTGAACTGATTCCACAAAGAGCTATGCAAAAATGATCCCAATTCTGAATAGATCTTGTTGCTAAGATTTTGAACCACTACAAATCCTTTCATTTGAATGAATAAGCTAAAAACATAGCTACATCCATATCAGAAATTGCATGGATTACACACACATTTGCAATATCTTGAATATGATCAAATGGGTAGTATGATTCTCTTCATTTAAGAATTGAATTCTCTTAAAGGCTACCATTGGAATTGTATCTTGTGCATTGAGGGAAAGTGGACTAATTCCCATAAAATTGACGAATGGAATTGGCAGTGGTTGTAAAACCATTCTAATTGGTCTAATAACTCTAGTTGATTGAAGAAATGGCCTACTAGGTTGAGACGTTGAGAGAGTCTTATTTGGTGGAGATGGAGATCTCTAAATTTTTCTTCCTCTTCTTCCTCTTCCTGGTGATAGCTACAAATATTTAAATATCCCTCCCTTCTCTTGTTCTTAGACCTTGTTTGAATCCTTCTCATGAACTTGAACCACCAGCACTACTAAAACCATGCCATTTTCTATGCTTAGAGTCTCCAGGTGTGTTGTCACAGAGCCTCCAAAGGCTATAATCTCACCAAGATACACATTCAAACTTGATGAAAATGGAAATATTGACTTATGTCCCACCAAGCATGCCAAAACTGTTATGTCCAAAACGTAGCACCCTAGGATTTTTGCATTTCAGGTCCCTACTTTTGACTAACATGGGATTGTCTCAATGTGTTAAACCCTTGAAATTGAGACAAACCTCCATAGAAGTCTCGTTCCTATACCTATTCCTAATGTTTAAAGTACTCCTAGAAATGGAAATGCAACTAAATACTCCTAATCTATTAATTCCAAGGGACAAGAGAGAGAGAGAGAAATGCATGAAATGTAAATCCTAAGCTAAGGAAGGCGATAACACCAAAAACAAGGGGGTGGAGATATTCTAAGTGAGTGAAAATGGGGAGTAAACAAAGTGGGAGAGGGTAGAAAAAAGTTCCACGGTCTAAAACAATATTCACACTCTCCATATTCATGGAGCACAACATATTTTGAAGGGTCCTGTAATAAGATCACAACATTTACAATATACCTTCAAGTATACAATGGAAGGAAAGAGATACACATACAACTTCAAGATACAGAAAGAAAATTCACAAAATACTAATTTTATTGATAAAAATGATGCACAATCCATTACAATATAGGCACAAGACAAGAATCCTTCACAAAATGCCTAAACTCGAGGCCAGCAACTCACAACAACTTCTAGAATAATTTTGACAGAGTTTCTTTACATTACAGAATGTCTCCCTTCAAAATGAGGTGAATTTTACAATATATAGATGAAGATCCTTGAAATTGCCTCACCAACCAGCATGTTTCATTAAAGAGGTATGGAAGCCATACAAATTGGTCCTTTGCTTACACAGTAAGTCATGGGCACCATACCTAATTAAACTGGTAGTTGAACAAATTTTTACTACTTCCATTAATGCCTAGTTCATTCCTTCATTTGGCCAGTTACATAATTTTCCCTGGTGTCGGTCGGTTACATAAAATACAACCGAATGGTAGTATACTTCACTTCTACCAGTGCCTTGTTTCAATATAGCACGAACCTCCTTCCCCACTACCGGCCGATACTGTAAAACTTGCCCTCGGCCGATAACAGTCATAGAAGTGCTACTGGTGGCCTTTGCTATCACCCAACTGCTTCTCCTTGTCACCCTTTTACAACCGGCTGGTAGCATTCTTGTGCTACCACCAATCCTTAGATCAATGCTACCGGCCGGTAGCATCCGTACATGCTCTCAACTGGTTGCATTTTGAATGCTACCGTCCGGCAGCATCTAAGGATGTTACTAGTTATTCTATGCCATTTTTCCCTTTGTGACCTGACCCATCATGCTACCAACTGGTAGTGCCTAGAATGCTACCGGCAGGTAGCATCTGTACCTGCTACCAACCTATAGCATCCAAACTTGTTACTGGGGGTGTTATGACCCGCAAACTGCATGGCTCGCTAAGCTTGCCAAAAATGGATTTCTTGTTAAAATCAACTCAGCCCCAACTCATGAGCTCCCTATAATTTGTAAAGTGTTGTTTCCCTCATCAACTACCAATGTTCTAACTTGTTAAGTTGTCCATTTTGTAGGGGTGCAAAAATTAACAAGCATTTAACACATATAAAGGGTTGTTTTAAAATTGCAAATGTTCATTTTCTCACCATTTTCCCTTCCTTTTTGGGTACCGAATATGAAAATGCATTGTAAAACAAGTTCTTGGTTTGTTTTATAAAATTTCATGGTCATGTTATTTGTTACACTTCCTATAGCGATTATTTTGTAATTGGTTTAACTTGATACAACATTATTTATATGGGGGGGTAATACAACATGGTTTAATATTAGAAATCATTTTTTAATCCTTCTTTATTTTATCGTAAATCTCTACTCTACTCAAAACAAGGTACACATATTAAAGTAGAAATATATGAAGGGGAGAAATCCATGTTTAGAAGGTAACAAATATTTTTGTAGGCTAGTAAAAATTTTTGTTGCAGTATCCCATAAAACAATCGTTCAAGTGTTGGACGAACAATGAGTGGGGGGTGAATCATTCCTTTAAAAATTTTACTTGAATTACTTTAACTTGCATACATCTTTCAAAACATCCATTCAACATTCATTAATCAATGTGAGCTTAATAAATGTGAAACAACCATCCACAAGAACATGAAGCAAGAGAGAACACAAGAACACAAGATATAAAGTGGGAAACCCTCAAGGGGAAGAAAGCCCACAAAACCACTATATATATATATATATATATATATATATATATATATATATATATATATATATATATTACTCAATACAAAGGATTGTTATGAATATTACACATCGCAAGATATTTCTTTAGCAAGGCGCCAACCCCACAAGGAGCACTGACCCCTATTTAGTAAGGCAACAACCCTATAAGGAGGATACAACCCCCTAAGATGACCAATCACCAATTCAGCCACTTGGATATGAAGATCACATGATGTACTTGTTGCTTCAACAACTGATTGTGATTACTTTGTCAACTCTTTTCTCTCAAAACTCTCTTAAATACTCTCTCTCCTTATTTTATCATGAATGGACCATATAGTATTGATTAGGTCAAGTGAGCTTGTAGCTTATTCTCCCCTTCCCTTCTCACCTTCTCATGCCTCTTCTTTGCTCCATTTTGGAGCCCTATAACCTATTCACTCACCTCCTCTTTCTCTCTCACAACTCCATTTACTCCACTAGCTCAAATGAGCTTTACACTTAACCTTATATACATAACACAAGCCACAATACCATATTGTTCGAAAAAGGACCACATAACCATATAGGCAAGTCATAAACAAAATATTAAGACTCATCAAAAACATAATCAAATGACCCTTTAGGTCAGCATAGACCTTACGCACACAAACTTGCTCAAAGCTTCTCAATTAGGCCTAATATACTAGTCTTCTCCAAGGACACAATTTTGAATTTCAAGGCATAAGAAAACAACATCATGACACCACAAGATCTAGAAACTTCATCAACATACACAAGAATCTATGCAACCTCCATCTTTAACAAACACCACTCCATTTGGCAAGCACTACCAATTAGGTCTTAAGCACCTAATTACCAGTCTTCAAGAACAAGCTAGTTCACATATCAAATCACCTCTTTATGACTCATGTATCACATCAAAAGAAAGGTATTGATGTCAGGAAACTTATTCATATTATTTAAATCTTCAGTTCAAGGCATAAAGCTCCAAATTTCCTCCTTCTCTAACACCACTCAAACCCGCTATTAGGTCTCAAGAACTAGTATTGAGCTATCTAATCTCCAACACCTCAAATTAACTTCCACACTCTTTAGAAAACTTCACCACGGACTCCATCAACATGTTCATGCACTTACATTCATATCTCACACTCATAATTTCACTCTTTCACACATGTTCCAACCACCTTTTTGGCAAACCTAATTGGACTGATTAGGCCATTAGGGCTTCAACATCAAAAACACCAAAATCTAATAACACCAAAATCTCAAACACATCATATGGGACCTGTATAATCTATCCATACTCAAATAAATTTGTTACACCATGCAAAACATCACCAAATCCTTTGAACCTCTATGACTGGTTTTCTCCCTTAAGGACATTAGTGGTAGGCAACATTGGAAGAAGAATTTTACACTTTTTAACACTGAAACTATCCAAATATTTTCATGAGCACTTACCACACATCCCAAGCTAAATCCCACACTTGGTATTTCATCATGACACCTACAAAACATGCATGTAAATGCCACCAACATGATATCTAGATAATCCTCTACATGCTTGAACCTTCACATTATCTTTCCCAAGTCATTACATGCCCAAAATATTCATATTTTCTCCATCACTATTAGACTAGGGTTTTAAGAGGGTTTATACCCTCTTAGCTTCTTAACAATGGTTCATAAAAGTTTGACAACTGAATGAAACCATTCCACTTGTAAAATGTTCTTAGGATACCTCTTCAACTTTCTCCAAAATCTCAAACTTCCATGCAAATCACACACGTGTGGGTGAGCATCCAAAGTTGAACCTCAAACTAGAAATGACTATTTTGAGAGCTCGGTAAAGCTCAAAATGATTTTTTCATGTTTTTTCTTCAACCTCCTAACTTGAAAATTTTCACACACCTTTAGGATGACCTCCTCCATGTTCTCCAATGCAAATTCATGCTTATTTACCTCTGAAACAACGTGCACCATGGTTTTCCCATGCATTATTTTCTTATATTCATGATATTACTTCTAAAGGACCTTGAACATGCACTAAACACCTAAAAAATTGACTTTGAACACCTTCCACACCTACTATGCAGCCTCACAACACACTTCACATGCTCACAATGAATTAGCGTGGCCTTTTTTTCTTCATACTTCATACCTTGCTTGCATTAGGTCTAGGACTAGGCCTAGAATTACTTGTACCAACTCATGGCATATTGAGATTGACATTGATACACCTTTTGGACATTAAAAAACATCTTCCACATCTCTCTGAACATGTTAGACCATTTAACAACCTTGGACCACCTTTGGAGCTCACACATAACACCTACTTGCTTGGACCATGCACCAAGAACATGTTACTTCACCAAGAGACCATGTCATGACACCAAAAAAAATCACTGCTAATCAACCTTCACTCATTTCACCTTGTTTGAAATCAAATATCATCAATGAAAACATCTTACATTCACCTAAGCACACCAAGACACCCTTGTACATAAATGATACTTGACATCAATGACAACACCAATGACACGAAGATTGCGACACAAAGTATTGTTAATAAAAGACTTATTCTTGTAGATCCAAATCATTTGAACATAATCAAACATCCAAATCAAATCAAATCAACCTGTCATACCCTTAAAGCCACCCCTTTTTAACCATCATCCGATGCTACCTCCATATCTAATAAGAGTGGGGTTTCTTCCAATAAAAATCCACTCCATCAAATAGGCGTTGTTCGTATAACTGATTTAAAAAATATTGAAATTTGTAAAACCCTAGAAGGCTATTTTGGAGTCACAATGCAATATATAAACATAGTAAAGTATAAAAAATGACACAAGACAATAAGCAAGATAAAAATGTAAAACCCTAAGTGTCCAGAGATAGGGAATAAATTACTTAGTCTGATTTCGCAATTAATCCTAAAGTATGTGCCGGAATGGAAAATTGATGGAACATGAGGAGGAAAACAGTTGACAACCACAGCTCTAGAACAATTACAAAACCATCAGAAATACGTCAGGACTAGGGGCGCCTAAACTGGGTTATGGGCACCTAGGATGCTAAAGACCTTCTCTGGGGTGCACACATGTGACTTTGTAAAATGGTCAGAAAGTCTAAATTTCTTCAATGTCACACAAGGTGTCTCTGACGACATTCAATTTTATTCACCTATATGTTACATTTTAAGATCGCCTAGTTCTCCAAAAACCTGCAAAGAGAAATGAGCACCTGCAAAACCCCAAAACACATCAAATCCTAAAAATAAAAAATATGCAAATGGAGAGTCAGAACTGACCTCTGAAAGTCACCCGACTGAGTAAACTTATGATCTGGGCATTGAACTACATCTTCATACTCCATTTAGTTCTACGTGTCCATGTGTGCGTAAATCATGTGCCCTAGGTGAAGCTCTTGTGTCATATGTACTTAATTAGAGAACAATAGCTAGATGTAGAAGATGTAAATAGATGTGTGCATGGAAAAATGAACATCCCCTCTTATGAAGTGTATAAATAAGAATCCAGTCCCTTATCCCTTCAATGGATGCTATATGGATGCTTTGATGCTCTTGAAATGAATTTGGATGCAACCTTAGGTGATAGTAGTAGATGTTTAGTGCTTGGTCCTTTAATATGGTCACATAGCTTTGTATTTTATATGATTCCCTTGTTTGAATTGTCACAATTAACCACTAAAAGGCTGAGCTATAATAAGAAAAATGATTCCCAACAGCTAGAAGAAGACCCAAAATATGTGTGCAAGATACAAAGAGGTCAGGGGCACCTGGAGGGGACAAGGGAACCTAGGTGCATTGGTGTCCTAGATGGGCGTGGGTGTATAGATGTCCATACTCAAAATAATTTGAAGTATCGAATAGTCAGATTGGGTAAGAAGATGTAAATAATTTCACTTCAAGAAGTGAAACTAGAAAGAGGAGCTTTAAGAAGCCCCAATATAGTGGTCAATTAGTACTTTTCATAGCGGATGAATCACTCCTGAATAGTGGTATGTGATCATGACCTACAAATATACCCAAAGTGTGTGATTTAGTGTCTACAACTTGCACTTCATATGGATGCTATTCTTTTAATCGAATCCTTGTCCACTAGCTTCATGCCTTTGATAGGGTTTAACTTACATCAATGCCATATTTAAATCCTGTTAAGTTTTTGTGCCATACTCTTATCGAACCTATGCTCAGCATTTCAGTTAGTATCACCAGCTTCAGAAACTACAAAAGGGAACCTCACTTAATTCACTCTTCCTTTACCTTTCCAGAGTGGGCAGACTTTTAAGCTATACTTTTTATGTTCTTCCGAAAGGGTAGAAACATTGCTTTCGATGCATATGGACCTTCTCCAAGATTCTCTAGTTAGCTTTTCAGGCGGTAGATACTTAACATCATCGTTAATTACGCTTCTATAAATCCTATTATACCTCTCCTTCTTCTTTCTCTACTCTACTTTTTAGGAGCCTCTCTATGTACTTTTAAGGGCTCTACTTGCTCTGATGAAGACATTTCTTTATATTTCTCTAGGTTATGCTCTCTTATGGGGTAGATTTTTTTCCCTAACTACTTCTAATATTCTCCTTTTCTCCACTATCCCTGAGAATTCTTGCATTATACATGGGTACCTCATCAGACTCTTTGTACAACTCCTAAGACTTCACGCCTTATTTAAAGCCCACCTAAGATATGCTTAAGAACAACATGCTGGTGTCAGGATATTACCTCTTCACTCCCTAATTATTTAGCTTAGAAATTCCACACCTTTTTTGTCACTCATCATGTGTAAATAGGTGTCCTATGAATTGTCATAGGAGTTACTATGACATGTCATAGGGTATTCATAGTCTGTCATAGGAGTTACATTCCTGTAATTAGTCTCAGGAATGTGCTTGCATTCCCCTTCCTAGACTGTCTAGGAATATTCCCATAGAGGAGTTGAACAAAAAACTTCCTAAATTATTACACTGCATCTTGAGTTATTGCTATGAAGGCTCATGAAGGCATTATATGTTGAATTTGTTCAATTTTTGAAGAATTTGATTTGATTCCTCAACATTTTATTCTTTGCTCAGATTGTGTACAACTCTTGCAACTATATATTGCACTTGTTGAGCCAATATCCTCACACACACACTTCACACATCACACATTCACACAGCATGATCTTTAGGGTACAAGGTATATTTAGAGGTTTATCTACATATTATTAACAAGTTGAATTAGTTGAACCAACTAATAGGCTATTCAGCCTTCTTTTTCAAGAGGTAATCTTTAGTAAATATGTTGGTCAATAAATCAGGGATATTAAACCCTCACTGTTAATCTTTAGTATCTGAGCTGGTCCTTAAGCTAGGGAACCATTTTAAGAACATGACCTTATAGCAAATAAGGTTTTCAATGTCTTTTACTGAGTTCTAACTCTAAGTGGCACGAATACATATACAAAATATACACTATTTAGTATAGTAACATTTATTTAACAAACATAGAATTGTGCTAGAACCCTATGATATATCAGATTCACATGTAAATTGAAAAATAAAGTCACATATTTGACCTTCAAGCAATAAGCTAGAGGGAAATAACAACATTTACATCTCTCACATCCATAATTTTTTAGATGCACATAACTATTATGTATCATTCACAGTCCCATCACAGTCAATATTGATCAGTTTGTCTACCGGACTGGAATCAATACTGACCAAATATAAGGCAGTAAACTATCACAATTATATCAACTGGTCAAATTTTGAACATGCATTCCGGACTATGCCTAGATACTGGATAGTTCATGGGGTAAACTACATGCGCCAAAGTCTTACTCATGCATGTCTATGTCTACGCAGAACACTTCTAGAAATTGATTTTTCTTGTATCGCACGAATGTCACTAATGTTATTTGTTTGTCACATATATGTCATTGGCATGATCACAACACTCGATCCTTCCTGTATTGTAACCTACAAGGAACAAATGATCTCACTGCAAAACGCTGAAAATGCTTCTCCAATGCAACATAAATTTTACCATAGCACAAGAATGTATTCTACTGTAATGCCAAGAAGGTGCACACATACCAAACCATGGGTATATGTCTATTTCCTACAAATCACATACATAACACTACATTTTCCTTCATTTTCATGGTTCCCTTACTTCTCCATACGAGGAATCATGTCTCACTTGCTCCTCCTACTTCCTTATTCGAATACATATAGATGTATGTAACTGACCTTAAGTGTAACTGTCCTCCTATGTGTTATGATGAATCTAAAACTAACATTTATTGAATCTTGGATTTCCTTTCATGTCATGACCACTTACACACACACTCATCACTCTTAACCACTCACATATGACTAAATACATACCCGATAGGGATTAATTAGACTCTTACAACATTTGTAACCCCTTTATCACTCTAGATATGGATTTTACACTTTGAACTACATTTTGGAGGGAAAATCCCTCATTCAAAATTTCAAATTCTTGACTCTTATCTCTCTCACACACACATGAATCTAACCACCTAATTGACCATACTGAAGAGACAAGGACATTTGAATGAACTCCATGAGATGCTCATGCATCGTGTCCAAAGCCAAGAAAAGTAGTGAAATTCATACTAGGAAGTGAGGTGTGCAAGACCAAAAAGAAAGAAAGAAAGAAAGAAAAGAGGCCAAAGACAACTGTCAATTACTAGTTTTCTCGCTTAGGAATCATATGAATAGTGGTATGTGATTAGGACCTAGAAATGTACCCAAGTGCATGATTTATCGTCTATATTTTCCCCCACTTTATTTTTTTGAGTGAATACTCGATAACATAAAGTAGATAAGAGATGCATACCTAATAAATATGTAGGTCGATGGCGAAAGCATGCCGAGGAGATAAGAAAAAGTGTGGAGTGATAACATGAAGCGTGGAAGCTAAAGAAGAGGAAGTGACCCTAGGGGTGAAATCATATGTGTTATGTCGTGTTATAACTGTTGTCATTTTCACTTGATGAAGGGTTGCTTATTGTTCTGTATTAAGGATAAACCTATAAAATAAGAGAGAAAAGAGTAGTCAAAGTCGTGTATATGAAAAAATTGATCCAAGTATGTAAAAATGTGAAAAAGTAGTAAAAGGAACATGTGCACCTGATCCATGATGAGTGAAAAGGATAGAAAGGATCCTGAAAATGTTGTAAAAGAACAATTTTTTTGGGCGATCTCATGCCAAGAACAAGTTTTTTTAGGTGATCTCATGCCAAGTGTGAGTTTTTTGGGCAATCTCATGCCACGTCAGAAATTTTTTTGGAGAGAAAGGTCTAGTGTTATTCTCCAATACTGACTGCTACATGAAATTATACACCATTATAGATGGTGTGATCCTTATTTGTTCAAGTTCAATCCAAGTAGAAAATGAAGGTAGAATTCATTATTATTATTGGAGGACTATTCCTTTACTATGAAAACCACTCTATCAAATTTTGTGAACCATGTTGATTTGAGAAAAAATCTGTAACTTCTCCTTGGTCATAGGCACCTAGGAAGGGTGGTCAGGGGCGCCCAAGCACTCATGTCTGTATCTGGGCGCTAGTGTATGTACTATGTTAAGGACCCAAGTTAGATTCTGGGCCGTTATGTGAGTGTATGACTACTCTTTTCATGTACTATGCAGGTCTGAATTGTGATTGTAAAGCTGAATGGGGTGAGTGATTCACCCAATGTATGACCCCCTACTTTGGTGTGCATGCGACATCACTAGGAGGATGCAGCAAAAAAGAGAGGACCAGATGTTGATATGAAATTAATACCCTACAGGGGGAGGGAATGTGCTTGGTAAAAACCAAGGCACACATAAGAAAAGTGGCTGGAAACATGTGTTATTACAAACAAGAAAAATACACATATAGAAAACAATGTGTAATCTAGAAAACAGGAACACAAAGTAGACCGTAAAAATGGGTTTCAAACATGGGACATCACTCACAATATCACAAGATAATCAGGACCAAAGAAAACAAAAGCATACAAGAAATGAACAAGCAAGACATAAGGCATATCTCACAAATAATGGCAATACAATGGAAAATAGTGGAAAAACAATATCGAGAAAAACATCATATAACCATGGTAGTAAATATTTCCTGCAAGGTAAATGTTGCACATGAAGCACCAGTTAACATGTTAGAAATATAAAAAGTATGTCAAGACATGTATATATCGATATAGTATTGTGCTACTATGAATAGGAAGTAGTATAAAATGAAACAATAACACATGTAGTGTGTACAAATGTAGATGCCCCCAGGAGCCTTTGTGGGGCTAGTAAGAGGCACGATGCCAAACATACATGCTGCATGTAAGGATATGTAGAAATTATGAATTCACAACTAGATAACAAGTGAACGCATAGGTGTATATAGAAAATATAATGACATATGAAGTATTTTTCTAGCATGTGAAACAAAGTGTACATGTAGCAAGTATAAACAAGAAAGAGTATGTAAAACCAAGATATGTAGTATGTTGTGAGTGTGAATGGAATATAATGCAAAGTGAGTGTGATAGGAGTAGCATGCCCCATGAGTGAATGTGTATGGATGTGTATGAGATGAGGTTCATTTGTAAAATGCCCCCTCAACAATCAAGAATGAACCATAGAATAAGAGTGTGTCATTAGGAAATGGTTTGATAGTGTGCGCTAGAAAGATATGATCAATGAAGCATAGAGCATAGAGAGTGAGTGAGTTTGGTGAGGTTAATTTCAGATTTAGACCCTCAACAGTCGAGTATGAACTGTGGAACTAGAGTGCATCATCGGGAAGTTTGTTTTGATGAATGTGTGCTAGAAAGATGTATCATGAATGCGTTGAGTGTGAAATGTGTAGTGTGTATGATGTGAGGTTCATGGATGTAGTATGCCCTCAATAGTAAAATGTGAACCATAGAAAAATATTGCATCATATGGTAATAAGGATACAAGTGTATCAAGATGTGTAAGTTGCATCTGAGAGGCTAAATGCAAAGTGCTGAGTAGAAAAGTAGAAATGTGAGACACTTAATAATGCTAGAAGGGGGGATAATAAGCATGATTCCCCCAAGCTTATAATGTGAAGAAGGATCAAGTGACATTGTCTAAGAGACCATCGATGCCATGGTTGAAGTTAAATAAGGATGCGTTATAGACCTGGTAAGCAATAGTATATGGTTAATCATATAAGGATCCATTACAACGTAGATTGTACATGCCGATGGCATACTCTTCATCAGTGAAAGGTGGTTATGGACATCCATGTACACACCAACGAGTAATATTTTGTGCATAGCCGAGAAATGAATATTTGCAAATAAAAACATGGCCGAAAGGCATGGGAAACATGATTGGTCCAAAATGCCCCCAATATAGTCAAGCCAAGACTTCCCAAGTGTGAGTCAATAAGTGCGTGTAATGAAGACTGATAGATGGAAGACACAAAGACCATAGGAAGCCATAATATCAACATATCCATGATAGAGGTGAGAAAAATGAGATGGCAGGAGAAGATCATCTAATTTGAATCCTATCCGAGCTAAGCCATCATATGTAAAAATAGTGTCAGAGAAAGAGGGGTTCAATGGATTGTGATGCCAATAAGAGTGATTCATGAAAAGAGTGAATGTGAAAGGAGGAAGCGTAGATGTGGGATCCTCATGAGAAGATGATATAGGTGGTATGATATCCAATGTATGGACAGTCCCTTGATAAAGTACCATAACATTAGTAGGAGGGGGGGTTTCTTGAATTGGTATCCATCGGGGCTAATAGAAATAAAAGTATCATTGATGTAGGAATCATCTATTTTGATAGGAATAAAATTAAGATTACACAATTTATCATTAGTAAGCTCAACAACATCATCAGTGATAGCATTTTCACGCTGGATAGCAATATCAAGGATATTGGTAGCAGGTGAGCCAGATGCAGGAGCGAGAGGAGTCTCAATGAGTGGAGTGAAAGTGTTTAGTGGAGCAGACACAGTGTGTGAAATGATAGCAGTAGTATGAGTGGAAACGGATAGAATGCTTGCGATGGTGGAAGAAGGCTATGAAGCACTAGATATGACCAATATCATATGTACTAATATTTTTATATGGGATGGGCTGCAATGGAGGAATAGGGATAGTGGTAATGGGGTATATGTGGCACAATTTGAATGGATTAGGGTCGACAACAATGGTATGTTCATAACCATCATATAAGAATTTAATGTAGTGGTGAATAATAGATGGGACAACATGCATTGTGTGAATCCAGGGTCTATCAAGTAAGATATTAAACCGAAACAAGGCATCGATAATGAAGAATACTGTATGAAATTTTTAGGCCCGACTTGTATAGGTAATGTGATAGTTCCTAGGAATGTGCGAGTAGTGGAATCATAGCCACGAATGAGAGTGGATTTTTTAATAATGAGATTATCAGTAATGTTTATTTTATCTAAAAGGGTATGAGGACATAGATTAATAGAAAATCCATTGTCAATGAGTACACACTTGATACAAATGGTGCTAATGATAGCAGTGATAAATAGCGATGCACATGGATTACCAACAATAGATGGTGATATGTCCTCATCACTAAATGAGATGTGTGAATTCCACCAATGAATTATTACTTTAAATGAGGATAGAGAGAAGGGTGACCTCTAATGTATGGAAATTCAAGTGCATTGCACATAAAGTCATAGATATATTTTGGCCTATGTATACTTAAGTTGTTCTATAATGTCATAACCCTTGGAAGTGGTGATAGGAGCTGCAAAAGCAAAAGTTGGTAGGATAGAAATGGGTGGAGCCGTAGGAGGATGTGTGTGGCGAGTGGTGACTACATTGATAGTTGGATCAGGAGGAGGATGCTGAGTAATATAGTGAGGAGGATGTTGAGTACAAACTTACATAAAATCAGTAGCAGTGGGAACGAAAACAAAAAAATTAGTTGGGGTGAAATAAGGATAAGAATATTGATCTATGAATTGAGAAGAAGAAAAAATTATCAGAAGGTAGGGTTTGAATGAAAGGGTTCACCAAATTATTTAACAAATATTGAAATTTGTAAAACCCTAATAGCAAATTCATAACGTAATTGTAAGAAACGAAGTAAAAATATGACACAAGAAATAAGATAGATACAAATGAAACCCTAGGTGCAAGAGAGGGAATAACTGACTTGGCTAATTTTACAATTAATCCTGAAGTATGTCGGACTAGAAAATTGTTGAACAGGAGGAAAACATTTTCGTAACCACACTTAGAAAATTTTAGAACTGTCAGATTTGTGTGGACTGGGGCGTCTGGATTGGGTCAGGGGTGCTTAGGCATTAGAGTCTGCTCCTGGGTGCCTATGACTACGAAAATGGTTAAAATATAATTTTTCTTATGTTTCATGGTGTTCGTTGACCTTCATTGTTGATCACTTATATGTCGCACTATGCCCACATAATTCACTTGTAACCTGTAAAACAAATAACTTCCTAAAAAACCCCAAAACACATCAAATGCTAAAAAGAAAAAGATGCAAATGGGGAGTCAAACAAACCCCTTCACTTACATAGCAGAGTGAACTTAAGAATGAGCATTGCAATACATCTCAAACTCAATGTAGTTTTGTGTGCATGTGTGAAGAATCGTGCCCTAGGAAGCTCTTGTGCAATATGCACCAAATAGCGAGAAATAGATAAATGTAACAATTTAAATAGATGTGTGGATGTCAAAATGAACTTCCCCTCTTATGAATTGTATGTAAAAAAATGTAGTCTCTTTTACCTTGAATGAAGCTATATGGATGCTTTGATGATCTTGAAATTCCTTTGGATGCAACCTTAGGTGATAGTAATAGATGCTTAGAGCTTGGTCATTTATCATGGTCACATAGCTTTGTATTTATATGATTCCCTTGTTTGAATTTCGTAATTGACAACTAAAAGGCTGAACCATAAGAAAACAAGATGCCTAAAATATAAAAGAGGCCCAAAAGGGGTGAGTAAGATATAAAGAAGTCAAGGGCACCTAGAGGGGATGAGGGTGCCTGGACACTTGCGTCCTGGCTAGGCGCTGATGTCGAGAGCCAAGAAAGATAAAGTAGTGAAACTCAAAATTGGTAGTGATGTGTGCAAAACCATAGAGAAATAAAGTAAGAAAGGAAAGAGGCCAAAGACAACTATGAATTACTATTTTTATTACTTATGAATCATATGAATAGTGGTATGTGATTAGGACCGAGAAATGTACCCAAGTGTGTGATTTAGTGTCTATAATAACTATAAGAGCATGTGCACAAGACCTCAAGGCCTCAGACTAAAACAAGCCCAAAGTCTCTATCTTGTTGGCTCCTTAATCATCTAATCTATCAACCTATAAGGCTAAGGTGTCCATCCCCACCACTCCACACATCCAATCCACCACCTCTGTACAAAAACCCATCATTAAACAACTCCACCAAGCTCTTGTAAAGATGTCCCTCCATGAGGTTGTTCAAAATACTCCACAACATTGACAAGTAATGATTGATGCTCTCCAATCCATCTTGGTTATTGGCATGGAATTTTCATCGATGTTAAAGAGAGATGATTTCATTCTTTTCATTAAGTGGCATTGATGTTGAAAGGAAAGAGAAACATGAAGTTTGATGGGTAATATCATGCCAAGTTGCATGTCTTGTTTAAATTGTTTCGTCTTACATAGTGGTGCATGGGTTCTTGAGTCAATTTGATGGATTGTAAAGGTGTTGAAAATATTTGGTGATGTTATTGTGATTTCCTGGAGTGTGATTAAGGTCATTACAGGTTTTCAAATGTTCCCAAGTGATGAGAAGGTCAAATTTGGTGAAGTAAACATGTTCAAGGTGCTTGTTTGATAAGCTTACTCAGCAGGTATGGTATGATGAAGTACAGGTGTGTATGAGTTTTTTGATATTAGTGAGAGTATGGGAAGTAGGTATATGAGGTGTAGAGACACTCACACATTTATTAGAGTGTTGCTTTAGGTGTTAAACTGAGTTTTTAGGTCTATTCCTAAACCCAACCCTTAAGAAAACATGTTATGGTGTGGTGGAGTCTACACTTCTATGTGTATTTGGGAAAAAGTGATCATTAGAGATGGTTCTTCATGATAATATGAAGGTGTGATCCAAATTTCATGTATTTATGTTGAAGATTTAGAAATATATTGCATTTTTACTAAAAATGAGTTCTTAAAGGTGAGATTTTAAGCTTAAAGTTGAATTTTTGATGCTCGTGAGAGAGAGTGTGCTTTGCATGGGGACCTAATTTCCCAGGGATAGTTTAATAGGTCTATTATGAATATTTTCAAAGTGGAATGAGGTATTTTGATTGGTATGTTTTAATGAATAACCATTAAGAAGGTAAACTAGTTTCAAACCCTCTCAAAACCCTAGCTATGTAACAACTTGAGAGATCTTGCTCAAAGTGAGATAGAATTTATTGATTACACAAATTTGATCATTTTAGGCTGTATAGGACTCCATATTTATCTAGGTGTAAGTTATAGGTCTTAGGGCCCCACTCAAAAATGCAATTTTCTGAAAAATTTTAGTTTTCTCCAAATTTGTCCATTAAACCTAATGAATAATTTAGAATTTATGGAATTATGGGATTTTTTCTTCATGTCCATGATGGTTTAAAATCATGTTTGAGCTCTTATGAGTTCAAGTGTTCCCTATCTTGCACGACTGGTTTTTGGGTAGTTTTTAGCAGTTTGAAGTAGTTTGGTTACAGAGGTGTTTTAGAAGCACTACAATCAAATTTGTGGAATTATTTAAATTTGGTAATTATCCTGAGGTCATTAGATTTCAATTGGTATATCACACTTGTGTTTTTTATTATATTTAAGGAAGTTATGGCTTGTTTACTAAAGACTAGTTTTGAGGGTGTTTGGTAGTGCATGGTATTGAGTAGGTTTCATGGCATGAGGTGTTTTTGTAGAGTGTTTCATGGTCGTTAGAGGTTTCTAAATGCTTATAATACATTCTTAAGTATTTTCCATATTTTTTTGAATTTTTTTTTTCTCTAGAACATTCCCTTTTTGGCGAGTTGCTTGTTTTGGTGTTTTAAGGCTTCTTGAGTCCCAATGGAGGTCTAGATAGTTCTGGGTGATGGTGGTGACCTATATGGCTCTATGAATGATATTTTTATCATGTTCTTATGATGTAGGGAGTGATTTTACTCTGTGATGGCCGACCTAAATAAGTTATAATGAAGAAACGTGTATAAATGCAAGTTAGAAAGCTCATTTGAGCTAGTTGTGCAAGAGAGGAAAAGTGTGACCTAGAGGTCAATTTGTGAAGGTGTAAGAGGTATTTGTGACTTGAAAGAGATGGAAAAGAGTGTGATAATATGTTCTAGATTTTTTTCATGTGTTGGAGAGATATTTCATTGGACTTAATGAGCTTTGTGGAGGAAGTTCTTGAGTGAGCTGGCCTAGAGGGTGTTTTGTGGAAGATAGAAGGGAACTGAGATAAGTTGGTGTCATCATTAGTTGTTGCAGAAAAAAAATAGAGGTGAAAAAATTTTCAGGTGGCTTTGGTTGTTGTTAATTCATCTTTATATTGGTGCCTCCTTATAGGATTTATGCTCTACTAAAATCAAGGGTTGGTTCTCCTTGTGGGGTTGGTGTCTCACTAAACCTAGAGGTTGGTGCTCCTTGCTAAGTTGGTGCTCAACTAAATTTGATTCATAGCTCTAATAAAGTTGTGTTTCAATGGGTTTTCTTACCCTTGAGGGATACTCCCTTACATTTGGTGTTCTTGTGGTATTTCTCTCTCATTTTCTCTTTGTGGTTAAGTTCTTGTGAATGTATGCTTAATGATTAATTATATGGCTGATAGATAAAATTGTATACGTGGATGAAAATTTTTATTACACATTGATTCATGCCCCATCTCATTTTTTATGCTTATTATAATTGGTATTAGAGTATGGAATTCTAAGCAATCTTAACAAGCTTGAGGTGATCCTTTGAAGCACATAAATAGCGAGTCAACAAAGTAGTTCCTCTAATAAAAAATCACCTATGTTTGATGAGACAAATTATGATTTTTGGAGTATCAAGATGAGAAATCGCATTGATGTATGGAAATTAGTTGTAGATGGCTACACCATTCCTCAAAACCCTCCAACTGATGCAACAGGTGAGAAAGCTAGTAATGACAATTTTAAAGCAATGAATGTTATCTTGTGTGGTTTGGGAGAGTCATAATTTGTCAAAGTGATGCAATGTAATACAACCAAGGCTATGTGGGACAAGTTACAAGTGATCTATATGTTGAACCCTGGTCATTGGTTTTGTCATTGATGTCAAGTGACATTGATGGAAAATATACGAATGATGAAGTGAAGCTCAGTTAGAGGCATGAAGTTTGATTAGTAGTGCCTTATCAGTGGTATATCGAGCATTCAGGATGGTTTCAGTGTTCTGTAGGCTTGGTCAATGAGGTAGGATTCCAATGGAGGTATGGAAATGGTTGGTAAACTTGGTACAAGTTTTCTATAGGTCTACATGATGTTTCTAATATGTACAAGAGATTTTGGAATGAGTAATAGGTTACATGATAATAATCACAGTTGTAACTGGCTCATTTAGGCCTAATTTTATAGCCTAATGAGGTGTGAAAGCTTGATACATGTCATGAAAAGACCATGTAAGAATTAAAGGATCCTAAGGATGTTTTCTAGGGCATGTATGATCACCATTAAGGTTTATTTCAGCTCCTGGAGGCAAAACATGGAAGTACACAAAAACTACATTTGAGAACTTGTGATGTAGATCAAGGTAAATGAGATAGGTATAAGATGCACAAGAAAATTAATGGCTAACCAACCTATGTAATGTGTAGAGGGGTGTTTTATAGTGATTAATTCCAAATTTCATCAAGTTTTGAAGAGGTGTGTTAAAGTTATGCAAGTTTTTCTAAAACTGGTTTATTAAGGAAGATAAATTGAGCACTCTGGATTCTTCGCATCCAAGAAATTTTTTTGATCCTTCTTCAAGTAACTTATATAAGTTTATTTTGAAGAGGAATCCAAGCCTCATGTTTTGCAAAATATTTGAGGGAAATTGAGAAAGAAAGAAAGAAGTTATGAGCATTTTTATGATAATTTTTTTCTCTTTCCAGACCTCCTTGAAGCAATATACACAAAATGTAGTGTTATGACCCCAAATGATTTTTGCAAGTTATAAAAATACTCAGAAGTGTAAATAAATTTCTCAAGGAAAAAATGGTGGAATGTTTACTTTTCAAGAATGGTTGGTTTGTACAGATTATCTATGATTTTGCAAGTCTTGTATTTCCAATTTGGTGTTGAAGACTCCAAAGTGAACCACCGGGTGTAAGAGCTTGTGCACAAATACTATTCATTGCTCTATAAGGTCTCTAATCACTTATCGTGGTAATTTGATGTAAACTCGGTCCATTTTTCATCTTCCATAAAAATGTAGTCTTACAAAGTAAGTGACAAAGGGTTGAAATGTTCTTAAAGAACATCTCAGTGCAATAACTTGATATTTGGAGTAAGAAATGAGTATGGTCATTTGATGAAAATATAAAATGAAATGTTGAGTATCCAAATGGATTTTGTGATGCAACCTAGAATTCACTAGATGACACCCTAGACATTCTGACACATCACTCAACCTAGACTGAGCATTCACCCGAAGTGCGCAAAGGTACCAGGTCCCTCTTTAGGGTTGTTGTAGCAGAATACTAACATGATGAAGACTTACAACATATGGATCCATAACTTAATACATCATTATACAATGCATGACAAATCTAGATCTAGGAAAGAATAGGTTTAAACAATAATCATGATAGAAATAAGAACATGCACTACCCAATTATACATAGGAATAACACTTAGGTTCAGTCAATATCTTCCATCTCTTAATTATCAAAATAACACAAAATCTTCTTAGAATACTGATAATCTATGCCGATGCGCGCAATGATCTGATACGGTAATCTAGAAACATGTACACTATGTTATCTATCTTTCCATATCCATCATCTCTCTACCAGGTAATTCACTACATATATATAGGGTGGGGACTTTCCCTTCACCTCTTATCTATTCCAAAAATAGGCCACATGCTATTAATAGCCATGCGTCGTTTTCATGCATAGCCACACATGCAAGTGTGCTATCTATAGACTACTGATAGTTAACTAAGGTGACAATCCTATTCTTAGACTATCTCCATGAAATCGTGCTCTGAAGCCGGTCCTCCAGAAATAGACAATGTGTGGCGCGCACGTCTTTGCATCGTTGGTGTGTTCTGCACGCCATCTTCTAAAAATAGATCTTCATGCCCAATAAAGCCAAGTCCTTAATCTTGAACTTTTTTTCTGCATGTGCGTTCTTCCTATCCATTCGTGCCTTTGCGTATGACTTTCTTTCCCACGTGGAATTCTTGTGTGCTTTCTCTGTCAAGTGTTCTTTGATCAACATTACCCCGCACTAATTTCATTGTCGCTCTGACAATGGGTATCTCCAAAAGCTGAAGCAAAGAATAGAAGAATGGAAAGAATGAATGAATGTATAAAAGAATGTTTTACTATGCAGTCTTTTCTTCAACCTGAACAACTAATTCAGGATATTCCTATTTTATTTCAGCCTCCAAGGTCTGTCATTCAACGAGTGCTTATTCTGCTTTTTTTGGAATTTCCACAGCAATGGACTCCAATTCATCCCTCGCAATCTCCCCTTTTTCATTTTGCAAGACTAACACAATGTTGGACATTGAGGTCATTCTTCCCTCTAGCAAATCCATCTTCTACGTAATGAGCTTCCCAAGCTCTTCCAGCCAAGTCTTATGCGGCTCTTGTGCTGCTGTCAGGGCCTCGCACTTCTGCTTAACCATTGAAAATATTTCTACGTGGCCCAATGTTTCATCCTTCATTTCTCTCTAGACCTCATTGTTTTCTTCCAGGGTCTTTATGTTGATAAGCACCTCTGGAGTTGTGCAGATGTTTAAAGCCTGGTATGCTTTCTTCAATTCTTCTTGTAGCGCTTGCAGCAGCCCTTCATAGGATGCAATCTTTTACATCACCGAAGCTTTCTCTCATTCTTCCTCTTGTTCTGGATCCCTTTGTGTTGGCATGCGCAGAGGTTCATCTTCAAGTACCAGGTCCACCAACTTTCCTACATAATGTATCGCTGAGGGAAACGTCTGTGGTACCTTGGTCTCCAAGTGTGGCCTAGCTCTTATGACATTGTTTCCAATCTCCTCTGTGATGCTGATAAATACAACATTCTTCTTCTGTGTTAAGTCCCTCTCTTGCATTAGGCACACTATTTCTCCATCCTTAGTTTTAATCTCCTCTCTGAGCACCTAATTGTGGAAGCCTTGTCCATATTTTTCCTTTCCACCTCTGTTGAGACTTTGACCAATGCATTACTCACTTGTTCATCTGACATGAAAGTAGGCTTTACTATCATGTGTCTAGCCTGAGGTGTCTTCTTCAACCTCTGTGATACACATGACTCCTCACATACATCAAAATTTGTCTCATCCATGTGTGTGTGCATGGACCATGACAACTTCTTCCTCATGCACACTGTGGCCATATCTTCATCCATGAGCTCCCAGCCATATAAGTCTTTCTATGTCAGTGTGCTCTAGAAATGGGCATGGACAATTTTACCCATCCTCTGCATAGCCCATAGCTGGTGGAATGTGCTCTCCACTCATTCTTCTAGACCGTTGCTACTTAGGGACTTTAGCTTCCAAATTTGGGACTTGTGTCTCCATGTCCTAAGTAGTCTCTGTAGCTGTCTCCTCTGGTCCCTTTTCTTCCTCTCCTCTTTCCTTTGATTCCTCATCCTTTTGTTCTTCTATGTTCTCTGGAAGTATAGGAGAATTAGGCACACTTTCCTCTGACTCTTCCACCTCCTCATTCAACTTCAGTTTCCTCCTTCTTTGCACGGTTGCCTCCTTCTATGGAGAGAGTCTTGGTGATCTACGCACTATTGGTGGAGTAGCACCTTGGGTTCTTGTTCTCCTGAACACCCTCTTAAATTTGTGCTCCCCTTGGACTACATTCAAGTCCTCATCATCCCCCTCTTGTGGCTGAGGTGGTGTAGTGGTGCGCTCAGCTTCATCCTTATTCGTAGGATGTCTTCTACCTCTATGCTCCAGACCACCACTATCTTCACGCATCCTCCTCATCCTCCACTTCAATTGGCTATGTGGGCTTAGGCGTTGGGATGTTCTCCATTGTATGCTTTCCCTTTGGTGGTGCTGGAAGTGCAAACTCACCTTCCACATACTTGTTATTCTCCATCTTTGGCTTTAGTTGGAGATACACCAACGCTGCTCCAATATCTCCCACCACCAAACTTATTGGTTTAATGCTCAATACATCTGAAATGAGTCTTTCAACATATGCACCCCACCCTGGATACACATATTTCTTCCTTAGTGTGTGGTAGTCACAATCTACCTTATCCGCATTGAATGTCAGTCGTCGCACATCTGTAAACTTGTGTACTAACACCTGGAAGTACCTTGCTGTGAATGCATATGGAAACTTACACCAAGGGCTCCATGCTCCATCTTTCATGGAAAACCACACTATACAGAAATGTTGGTATATAAACAAACTGAACTACCTTTCCAACCACCGAAGGCAAGTCCTTGGGGATGCGCCATTCTTCCTCAAAAGCCACATGGAGCCTATCATACCACTTCTCAGCCCATTGCTTAACCTGCTCTGTCATGGATCCCTCACACAAGTACTTCTTGAAGCATTCTGCAGGTGATTTGTGTTCCATTGGATACTCCCATACCTTCTCCTTCGGTCCATCAGGTACTCCGATCTCCATGAACACTAGTGATAACAGAACAGCTCCAAAGCTGATCTTTCCTCCTGTGCGCACTTCCTCAATGATTGTCTCTGCAATATAACATGAAATGTTGTAGACTACTCCTTCAGACATATTTTTGGCAATGTGCAGCCACATGGTGTTCACTTGTGACCACCTTTCCTGGTCATTGAGCTTTGTAACAAGATGTGTGACCGCTTGCACAACTAGATACTTCTTCAGTTTGTCGATGTCCATACCATGCGGACCCTTTGTATACCCCAACTCCTTTCTGGTCTCCAATATTGTGGTTTTGTCTGTCAGATCATCTCGCAAATCATCTCCTGTGCCTTTCAACCCCGTTACCATGGAGATGAGCATGAGCTGAAATTTTGACTCTGCGACCTGCAAAGTAGAAAAATTCCTCATGCACTCTGCTCATGAGCCATTGGTACAAGGGCTCATATTTCCCATAGTAAGGGAGCTCATATAGTTGGTAAACTCCTATCCTCTACAAGAGCTTCTCACCAGCATCATCATACACCAACATGTCTTCCACCGTGCATTTATTTGTCTTCATGTTCAGCAACGCGTCAAGCTCCTTCTTATTCTCTATGGTACGGTGATTGTACTCACTCACTTTTCTTTTCCTTATGTGAGAATCCCACTCCTGGCCGACAATAACCCCCTCTAGATATTACATCTCAGAAAAATTGCTTTCTGGAGCCATCTCTTCTTCTTCTTCTACCACCTTCTTCTTTCCCTTCACTCCTGCTGCAACTGCTTTCTTGGGTGTCATTTCTACCTTGCAATCCTTTGTAGATCCTTTCCACTCAAATTGTGCAAGGTGCAAAGCAAACCCTAGTTCGATTCAGCATGCCCTAGGTGAAATTACGTGCCCTAGCTCGTCTCTATCACCTTGTTTCATTCAAACCCTTTACCACTAGGGACACAAGCTCCTTCTGCACACAGATCTCTTTGTCAAGACTAGTTACACACCTCTCACACCTTAAAACTGATCACTCGGCTCTTCGCACTTGGCTTCTTTCAAATACTCTTAATTGCAACGGTAAAAATGAACTCGCATCCCATCCTTATATATATTTTCAAATTTTTGATTCATTCATTGCTCCTTCACCTACCAAATATCCTCTCATTAATTGACCAATTCCATCCTTTCCGCACGTTACATCCTCGCGCCCCAGATATAACCTTCTAGCGTGCACCTTCCTACCCTCTGGTCATAGAATTCTCTTCAGTGTGTCCTTGCACCTGAGTACCTCATCACTGTACCTTATCCTGGTAGTTATCATGGCCTCTACTTACCTCACATTATATTGTTCCTTCCTTCATCTCCATCCTTGGTCACTTTTGAGAAGCAATGTTTTTACTTTGAAAAACACCCGTAGCATCTTATTCTTTTCATCTTTCAATTCCCACAATCTTGTACCTAGATATCAACAACCACCCCACACTAAAAGGATGTGCAGTCCTCTGTGCATAAACATGCTTCACATAGTAATTAGCTTCATGCGCAAGCGCGCTTATTTCACAACAACAAAAACTAAAGTGAAAAAGCATAGCAACAATGAAGGAAATACATTAAGGAAATACATAATGGAAACCTAATCTAAATGGCAATACTACCTTATTACAAACACCAAGAAGACTTATTTATAGTAGGGCTTCAACCTACTCCCGTTGAAGTAACCAGGTAGCCATGTTCCATCTAGTGCTTCTAACTGGAAAACACCTATTTCAAGGATGTAAGTAATAACATACGACCCTAACCAATGTACCTTAAGTTTTCCTGGATGGTGCAAGAACTTAGAGTCATAGAGAAGTACCATTTTTCCAATCTCAAACTTCTTATCCCTTATGTTTCTGTCATGCCATGCTTTCTACCTGGCCTTTTCCTTCTTCTGAATCCATCATGTTATGGCTTTTCACTCATCCAGTTGAATCATCTTCTCAATACATTCTTCTAAAGCCTGCTCATCAGCTAGACCTCTAGTGCGTGCAATGCACAAAGAAGGTAACATAAATTCTATAGGGAGAATGGATTCCACGCCAAACACCAACTAAAATGGTGTGGCTTTGTTCAATCTCTTATAAGTTGTTCTATATGCCCAAAGAACAGCTGACACTTTATCATCCCAATCCTTTCTTCCAACATCACAATTTTTTGTCAATGTCTGGCTCAAAATCTTGTTGAAAGCCTCAGCAGTTCCATTTTCTTGAGGATGATAGGGTGTAGTCTTATGGTGTGCAACCATAAACTCATCTAATAGGATCCTGATTGTTTCATTCAAAAAGTGTGTACCCCTATCACTTGTCAAGCTTAAAGGACACCCATATCTTGTAAGAACATTCTCCCATAGAAACCTAGCTGTTGTAGCCATTGTACAATCCTTCGTAGGTGCTGCTTCTACCCACCTTGTGAGATAATCTGTACAAGTAATGATATAGCGTGACCCATTCCTACGCGTGGCTGGCGAAATAGGTCCTACAAAGTTGATGGCCCATTTCTCAAATGGTTCGGCACTAGTAATTGGTCTCAAAGGCATCTCATCTCTTTTCCCTGGTTTACCTAGATGCTGATAATGGTCACACACTTTGCAATACACTTTACAATCTTTATACAGTGTCTCCCACCATAATCTAGCAAGTAGGATCTTTTGGGAAGTTGGATCACCTACATAGTGGCCTCCTGCAATACCACCATGGGATTCTTCCATAATATCCTTGCGCTCATGCTCTAATACACAATGACGTAATACTTCATCTCTACCTAACTTGTAGAGGTCACCACTGATTAACATAAACGGTGCCACACGTATAGCAAGTTGTTTCTTTTCTAATGCCTTCATTCCTTCTGGTGCCACACCAATCTCCAGTAGAAAGACAACAATGTCTTCTAATTCTGATGGCATGCATTGTAACCTATATAACTTGTGCATCTGGCATGGTTTCTTCAATTGCATGTGCTTCTTCTCCTGAGTGAATTATAGATAAGTGGTTTGGTCCAGAGTTACTTTTCACTTGCTTCACCACAACTGTGAAGCTAAACTCTTGAAATAGGAGTACCCATCTACATATGTGCCCTTGTAAGATGGGTTTGTTCACCAAATACTTCAATGCCATGTGATCTGTATAAAACACAAATGGGGTTACTAACAAGTACTATCAAAACTTATGCAATGCATAGATCATTGACAAAGCTTCATGCTCTATAGTTGTATAATTTTGTTCAAAATGAGTCAACTTCCTACTAGAAAAACAAATTGGATGATCTACAATACCTTCACTAGGTTGAGCTAACACAATGCCAATGGCCATGCCAGAGGCATCCACATGCACATGAAATGGTTATCCCATGAGGGAAAGCTTTGAATGGGCAGTGGTAGTAAGTTTCTCCTTTAATATCTCAAACGCGCGCTGTTGTGGTTCTCCCCAATAAAATGTACCTTTCCCCTTTAGTAATTCTTCCAAGGGTGCAACAACTTTGGCATACCCTTTGATGAACTTCCGATAATATCCTATGTGACCCAAAAATCCACGCACCTCACTTTGACTGGTAGGTGCTTCCAGGCCTAGAATGACTGCAACCTTAGCTGGATCAACCAGCAAACCTTCCTTGCAGATTATATGTCCTAACAGTATTCCAAAAGGTGTAGCAAATATGCACTTCTTGATGTTCAAAGAGATACTCAATTGTCTGCACCGTTCAAACATTAAGCAGCAGATTGTCACAATGATCTTTCACAAGCCCATATATTATCTAATCATCTAGATAAACCTATAAGAAGTTGTGAATAAAATCTTTGAATGCCTGAACAACTATCTGCAAGAATATAGCAGGCGCATTTTTCAGTCCAAAAGGCATGACAACATAGGCGAAGCTACCCCATTTAGTAGTAAATGTAGTCTTTTCCTGATCCTCCTGGGAAATCCTAACCTAATGATACCCAGAGAACCCATCTGTAAACGAATATATTTCGTGCCCTATAACTCCTAGTATTTCCTTAGTAAATGGCGTAGGGAATGGATCTGTTACACATGCAACATTCAGCTCCCTGTAGTCCACACATATTCTAATTCATCCATCCTTCTTGATACTGATCACCATTGGACTAACCCATTCTGACTCATCAAGGGGCTTGATAATTCCAGATTTCAACATGTTATCAATCTCTTCTTTGACCTTTTCATGCAAATTAGGGTTCATTCTGTAAGGCCTCTTTCTAACTGGTCGTGCACCATCCTTAAGCTTTATCTTCATTTCCCCAAGTGATTCATGCATGCCTTTAAGTTCATGATACCCTCAAGGGAATAAGTCCTGATAATCCCTGAGTAACTCAATGATCTTTGCCACTTCCGATTCTAACCAATAGTCTCCAATTATGACCTCCTTTGGCTCAGCCTTTGAACCTATATTCACCTTCTTTGTCTTCATGGGTTTGTGATAGGTGTGTGTATCCTTGTCTACACTGTCCAAGACCTCGCGCACCCCTTGTAAATTTTCAATATCCAGGTTCTCAGCTTCCTCATCATCCACGATGTAAGCCATCTTTCCTTTCTCTTTCTCAAGGAAAGCACATTCAAGTAGTATGGAGTCCATTTCTTCTTCCTTTTCAAAATGTGCTCCGAACTCTGTCTCACCAAATAATTCTTGAATATGTTCTCCTGCCTTTGCACTATCTCCCATAGTTAAGTGCTTCAAAAAATTTAATGCTTCTTTGACTATAGGTTTATTCAAGAAGTAGTCAAAGGTCTGGAGCATTCCTGCAGTCAAATTCTACCAATTCCCAGTCTCTCGATGTAGTTCTGTGTATACATACCAGGCATGTGCGCATCCTTGTAGAGTAGAGTACAATCTATGCACCCAGAGTGAAGGTGGTAATGCTTCCTATCCCATTGTCTAGAGTCTCTCACACTGCTGAATGTGATGTTGAGCAGGTTGATCACCATTATAAGTGTAGATCTGCGTAGGTGCATTGCTCCTTAAAAACCTAGTAGATAGGGTGATTCCAATCTCCTCCCATTCTAGAAGATTGTCTTTGTGGACTACCCACTAGTGCACTGTTGTCCCGCGCAAGGTATACACTAACATATCTCTTCTCTTAATTTGATCTGTCCACTAATGCTTCCATGGCTTTCAAAAATATAGGAATATCTTCTGCCCCTATATACCAAGGTACTACGCTACCTATCCATTCGAATAGAATGAAGTCCATTCTTGCACGTGCAACCACACTTTTTACCTCGTGCCCTACTAGTTCATATGTACCATGAGCCCAATTGTCACAAGTAATACTCATAGTATCACTAATAGAATGATAATCCTCCCACTGTAGGATGCCTTCTCTTTAATGGCTCATTGACCTCTGGGTCCTGAATAGTGCGTACATAGATTTTGTTTAAGTCCTCCTCACTTAGAGGCTCAACATATGGTGTAGACTTCCCATTTGTCAAAGGTATCACAACCCTTTCCTCCTTGTTCTCAAATTTGATATACCCCTTATTGAATCTCAAGTCAGCATTATTCGCATAACACCAAGGGCATCCAAGCACGGCTGGAAAACTGTTTGATTTTGTAAGTGCTAATACCTCAAAATACCTAGTGAATTTGGCCCCTTGTATGGTTATAGATGCATCCTTAAAAACTCCTATGGGAGTGGCCTTATTCTAGTTTTCCATAAAAAACACATTAGATGATGGTTGTAATGGAGGCCTCCCCATTTGTACCCATGCATCTAATCTAAGAACATTTACTTCCAGACCTGTATCAATCAATATTTTGCTCGACATCCATCCATCCACAACAACATTAAGTGTAATTTCCTTATCATAGTCAATGCTATCAGGGGGAGGGGAGATTTGCATGTAGGATCTGCCATGTTCAGGTCTCAATACTTGTGCATGTAGTGTTCCCTTTTAACCAACTTCCTAATAGTGGAATGATGTTCTCCTAGCACAACATTTTACACACTTCTCTCAGATCATCAATATCATTTTGGACTGTCTTTGATACTTTCTTCTGCTTCTTTAAGTACTGTATCTCACCATGAAGATTCCTTATTACTTCCATGGTATCCTGATAAACCTCCTTCTAATAGAGTAGGATCTGGGTACCGGGCATGAAGGACATCATCCTTAGTGATGGTAGGTTTCTGTTGTAATGCCTCTCTTGTGTGCACCACTTCATCTCATGTAGTAATCTTCACTATTAATGCCTCAGGTCCTGGTGCTATCTTGGGCATCCACTGATCTTCTACCACGCTTGGATTCTAACCATCCTAATGCCTTTGTTTTCTTTCTTATGTTACTTACTCAGATGCTCAAATAAGTACAGGAACTCTTTATAGCTATGGTTCTTTCCATAGAAAGAACATGCAATATTCTAAGGACATTCATGCACATATAGTGGTTAGGAGATCTACATGTATAACATGTTCCACGAGGGAACTCACTTGTTCCTCCACCGCGGCCTCATCCTCCATATCAACTATGATATCCTCATCCTCTTCCACGACCTCCTTCAAAATACCCCTCATTCCTATCATAGTGCGTCTGATTATGATCCCAATCCTGGTGCTCATACTGAACCCCTGGAATCTAAGTGGTAGTTACGCTTGTCTGGAGGTCGTACCCCAATGTCTATAGCATCCTGGCATTTGACCAATCATCCAAAAATGTTCAGTATCATGTGTCATGGACAAGAAAATGTTCCTACTAAATAATATTGATAGCATGTCTTTCCTTATCGCGTGTTGTAACAAAGGATATTGAATAACATCATAACTTCAAATGACTAGTTCTCCTAGTTCCAACAGTAATTCAGCATATTGATTACTGTGATTGCAACTATCCTTGGTGTGACCTTCCAAGTCACAAGGGCTAGGTACACTAGGTGGATTAAGCGTGTTTCATGGGCTGAATGTGCTGATAGCTTCTCTAACTATTTTTCCATAGCTACAATGCTGTTGCACTTCTATATGAATGGACTAACACCAGTGTCAATGCTCCAAACTTCCTGAGCACGTAAAGCTTCTTCCAGTGCTTCACATAGATCGATGTATGTCGTGTGTGACAGTGCTCTTTTGAATGGTGTAATCAATCTGCCAACGAACTATTTTTCATGCTGGATTGCATGAACACCATAAGACATCTGCAGATATGCACATTGCTTTAAAATAGGCTATCATCCCTCTCGTGCACTCTCAGTAGTGTCTTTCTAAGCTATCCTCGAGCATGCTCTATACTCTTTTGCTCAAATTCTGGGTCTATCCAACTCTTTCACCAAAGCATCCTCCAGCGTCGCATACCCTCACTGCATGGTTGATCAGATTCAAACTTCATAGCCCAGTGGTATGTGCACGTCCTTATAATGTAGTAGCAAATTGACTTGCTTTGCACTCAGAAGTCATGATCCCTTTCATGTGCCATAATATTTCACACATGTGCACATGTTCAATAGCATCCTCTATGCCCCTATACTCTGGAAGACAAAGAGACATATCCGTATAAATATTATGGGGTTGGTGCGGACCTTGCCCACCTAATCTAGAACCTCATGTGTTTCCCCTACCTCTAGATACCAAATATTCAAGACACCACGAAACCATGCATCCAAGATGTACTCCCTTGTGCTCTGATAGTAGTACTATACTGAACCCCTACAGTCTGTGTGGTAATTCCATTTCTAGAGGTGAATCCAACATTCAACGTGCTTACATTTTGTGCAGATGATATGCCTGAAAATGTTCCTTCAAATAACATTGAAGCCATCTATCCTACCATTGATGTAATTGCTCTTTGACTTACTCCGGTTATCATGTTTCCCAAATTCACTTGTTGATTACTTGTCATACTAGATACTGGAAAACCAAGTGCAAGGGCTAGGTCACTAGGTGGATTAAGATGCGCACCCACGGCCCAGGTAGTCTCTACTGGTGCACTTTTGTGTGAAGCCAAGAGGGGATCTCTGTCATGCTTTCCAAGATGGGGGAGTTTCTAATGCTTTTGCTCCACGTCTTCTACGTGAGCTTCAAATCCTTCATGAGCCATGTCTCTCTCAACGCCATACTTTCTGCAATGGTATGTTGCTTCTCTATCTCCCTCTCATGCACCTCATTATACTTAATCCGCATTTCCTTTCTCTACCTTTCTGTTGCTAGGTTTTCCATCTTTCACATAGCCTGTCCCTGCCCTCACACGTGGTGAGGTTTAGTTAGCCATTGGTTTACTCTCTTTAGGGTTGCTATAGTAGAATACTAATATGATGAAGATTTACAACATATGGATCCATAACTTAATACATCATTATACAGTGCATGAAAGATCTAGATCTAGGAAAGAATAGGTTTAAACAATAATCATGATAGAAATAAGAATGTGCACTACCCAATTATACATAGGAATAACACTTAGGTTCAGTCAATATCTTCCATCTCTTAATTATCACAATAACACAGAATCTTCTTATAATATTGGCAATCTATGTCGATGCGCACAAGGATCTAATACGGTAATCTAGAAACATGTACACTATGTTATCTATCTTTCCATATACATCATCTCTCTACCAGGTAATTCACTACATATATATAGGGTGGGGACTTTCCCTTCACCTCTTATCTCTTCCAAAAATAGGCCGTATGCTATTAATAGCCACGCGCCATTTTCATGCATAACCACACATGCAAGTGTGCTATCTATAGACTACTGATAGTTAAATGAGGTGACAATCCTATTCTTAGACTGCCTCCATGCAAAATCAATCTAAATCCGATCCTCCAGATATAGATAATGTGTGGCACACACATCTCTGCATCGTTGGTGTGTTCTGCATGCCATCTTCTAAAAATAGATCTTCATGCCCAAAAACGGCTAAGTCTTGAATGTTGAACTTATGTTCCGCACATGTGTTCTTCCTATCTATTTGTGCCTTTGTGTATGAATTGCTTTCCCGCGCGAACTTCTTGTGTGCTTTCTCTGTCAAGTTTTATTTGATCAATATTATGTGAAGCAAACTTGTAGTATCAGTTTGTATTATTCAATTTTCCCTACATTATCACTCAAGGAGAATAAAAATGGAGTTATAGCTGTATTTCCCATCTCATAAATCTTGATTTTCAAGTTATTAGAAATGGTAATATTGATCTCCTAAAATGGGTTGACTTTGAATGGTTATTAGAAGCAAGACTTGATGGGAAAACACCTTCAAAGTAAGATTTCTTCGTATTGCTGCAACATAGAATGACTACAGTATCAAATAAATGTTATAGGTTGAACTTGCTTAAGGTGTTAGCACTCTGTTTAGAAAGAGAAAGAGGTTAAAAGACATCTTAAAACATGGTTGAATATTCTAAGAAAGATAATTTTACAAGTCTATTTCTCCACTTCTTTAAAACTAGACCTTAACCCCTGTCACAGCCAAGAAAGAACGATATATTTCCTTCAATTCATGAAGTTAGCATATCATTCTATGTCAAATGGGATCTAAAGCTTTAGTGAAGAAACTTGTAGGACTTAAGGATGTCTTCATAGAAGAAGAGATAAGCAAACCAGTGAAGGAAATACTAATGAAGGATGTACACACTTTGTTCTAAGCATTTTTGTGTGACTATGAACTAAGAAACAAGGTTACAATGAATCTTAAGAGCTTGATCATGGGCCACAGTGCATGAAGAAGGTTATTGGAGGTTGGCATGATTCCTATGAAGCTTATAGTAGAGAGGGAAGTGGAATTATAAGCTAGAAACAACTTCATTTAACTCCTAAAGAACTCACAACCTTGAAAACCCTGAAATTAGGGTTTTGAAGGGAAAAAATGGTGAAACTTTTCAAATAACAAATCAAAAAATCTTAAACTCGAAAGTAATCTCTTTCATGGTGTCGATTAATTTTTTGTGAAGGAATTATATCAAATCATCCAGTATTGCTTGAGTTCTCTATGACAGTCATGGTTGTTGGGGTTTAGAATTCTACTATAGTGTGTGCAAAATGTTTTCAAGTTTTTTCCTTTGTTCTTAAAGTATGTGAACTAAATGCAAATCTCATTCAAGAAAATTATAGGTTTGAAAGGATCTTATACATGGTTAAACACATTTTTATGCATGACAGTGTGAATTTGATCACTGATGTGCTGGGTTACTATCACAGTTGACACTATAAGTGAAATTTCCTCTAATAAAATGTTTCAATGACATATTATGCTCTAATAAACATCAAAAGAAGGCTGAAATAAATAAAATAGCTTGCAATAATGGTTTCAATGATATAATGTTGCCTTAAAACAAATTTAAAATGGTTAAACCTCTTGACTACTTCCTTGGTGAAGCCATGAAATCAAAAGACATTGCTCCTTGTTCGAAGTCAATAAAGAATCCAAAGAGTTTTTAAACATTTACAAAACTTTTATTTTATTTATGCATCTCGAACCAAGAACGTGAAGAGTTGATTCTTGGTAAAAAATAGTGGTAAGTCCAAAAGGCAGAGAAAACAATATGAGATAGAAGTTGAACAATTGATGATTGATGTAACTCGAGAAAGTGTAAGTTGTGATTTTTTGAGAGGTTTAGAGAAGGCGAATGGACTAACATATTAGCCTTGTTTTTTGAATATATAAGATACAATACTATGAAATAAATGTAGTGCTTAGAGAATGTAAATACAATGATTTACAAGAAAAAGTGCAAGTGAATATGAAGGTGGTTTTTGACTGAGGTATAAATGAAGTCTAGAAATAGTGAAGAGTAAAAAAGGGCCAAGAAGGAGGTGAGAGGTCATCATGAATCTCTACGAATACAAATGAAGTGAGTGTGAACTGTAATGTGAAGAGAAGAATGTGAATATTGAAAACATATATATACTCAGATGTAGTGAAAAATGAAATAAATTTTGAGATAAAGTGAGGAGATAGTATGAAATGAAAATATATTAATATGATGTGATACATAGAATGATAGAAACACTTAAAATTGTGACAAAAACAAACATTTGGAACATATATACATGGTTTTTTTCAGTAAGGTGTTGAAAAATAAGAGAAATGTGGAGTGAGTGAGTTAAGGAAATAGTGATGTGTGGAAGAGATGACAATAGAGAAAAATATGGGTAGTCTATTGATGTTGATGGAAGGTGTTGAGTTGGATGCAACAGTGTGCACATGGAAATAATGAGGGATCGAAAGAGTGACTAGAAGGAAAAAAGATTTATATAAGGATCTTATGTTGTATGATTCAATGAAGGAGAGCATGACAAGTAAGTATTAAATGAGATTTGCATTTGATCAGGTAATCAAGAAAGATATATATTTGAAGCAAAATTAAGATAAAATTGAGAAAATTTAGGGGTCATTATCAGTTGTATAAGACAACAAACTAAGTGTGAAAAAAAATCTTGAACAAGTCTAAGTGGCATCTTAGTAGATGGGGATTTGTATCTTCCTTGTGAGTTGAAGCTCACTAAAGTTAAGTTGTTGAACCAAACTTAGGAGTTGAAGTTTTCAGATAGGTTGAAGCTTGTCAAAGAATGAGTGGTTGTTTGGTCAAATCTTGGAGTTGCAACTCCAAGTTGAGTTAAAGCTCAACCACGAAATCAATGTAACAGATATAGGAAAAATTGGTTCTAGGAATAGTTCTTAGTTTTAGTGGGTTTTTTCTCAGTTTGTGTTTCCCACCTTAATTTTGTCTCGGTGTGTTATCTCTCTTTTTATCTACTTGTGAATGCTAATTTGGTATTGATGATGAAAATTGAATGAACTAATTTATGAGGTAAAAATTACTTAGACATTGATTCACCCCCCCCCCCTTTCAGTTTCCTAATTTCTAACACTATGAAGGTGATTCCAAGGTGAAATTGGAAAAGCCATAGACCTACAGGAACCAATTTGAAAGTTTGAAGATGAAAGAAGAAGAAACCATTGGTCCTTATCTTCTCAAATTTGATCAAGTTTTCAACACCATTAGAGGATTAGGATAAGATGTGAAGGAAGTTGTACTGGTGGTACAAAAGGTGATGAGATCTCTCACTTCATAAATTGGATCCTCAAGTCTCAACTATAGAAGAAGAAAAGGATATGATTACTCATGTCTGATGGATGAAATCGATGGTATACTGTATTGTTTATGAGATAAGGAAAGGTGTGGATAAACCTCCTCAAGAAGGAAGTTACCTTCAAAAGTTGAAAAGACTAATTCAAAAGTTAATAATATATTTAGATGACGATGTTTTTGATATTGATGATGAAGAATTGATTTGCTATGTTTTCTAGGAAGTTAGAAGACATGGTTCAAGCAAGTATATGGGTAATTTTACCTTTCAACTGTTTCAACTATGTTGAGAGATTAGACATTTTGCAAACAAGTGTCCTCATAATCATAAGGTAAATGAGCATGATGATGATCACGATGATGACAAGAAGTCCCATAGGTTATATATGAATAAGAAGAAGTTTATGAAGTTTGAGGACAAGAATCTTTCACTCTAAGAAGAGATTATTAGTCCCATCAAGATGTAAGTAGTGAAACTTGTGGTTCTAATTTCTGATATCAGAGTCTGATCATGATGATGTTGGAAATTAAGTCCTCTTCATTGCTAATGGAGATAAGGAGTTTTAAAATTAAGGTTCCATATATGGAGGATTCATGTATGGATTCAGGTGAAGAAAATGTTTATCTTGAAACTAAGCTAATGTTTATCCAACAAGAGTTGAAACATGAAAATAAGAAGAACAAGAAACTAACGGAAAAATTTAAGGATTATTAAGAAAAGATTCATCTTCTTGAGCAGAGAGAATTATAGATTGACATCCATGAAGTGTGAGAAGATCATCAAGTAGATATAGAATTAAATGAATACTATAGCTACAAAATTGAAAGCAAAGGATGAAGTATGCATCAGATTTGAAAAGGGAAATTGAGTTTCTTTAAGGGAATAACTTGACTAAAGCATCTAGCAGGGTATGATCATTTCAAAGAGTTTGAGAAGATCTCCAAGTATCTAGATTATCTCTTGGAGATTCAAAATAGTTACATTTGATATGACAGGTCTAGGAATTCAAGGAGAGATATAAATGGTAAGGAGGTGATTCAGGAATATGTCCACTCAGAGTATGAAGATTACTGGCCCAAGTTCCAAGGGAGATATTAGAAGGAGAACAAGTTCAAGAGCATATGTGAATACAAGGTCTGTCTAGGTAACCTGAAGGCATCAATGTATGAAAAATCCTTTAGTGGTTATTATTCACAGTTGTATTGAGTTTTGGGCATAGGGAAAAATAATGTAGAATGTAATTCAAGTATGATGACTCATGGAACTCATGGATTGATTTTTAGTTCATACCAGTCAAGAGGTAATGAGTGAAGTTATTTGTATATAATTGTAATCATACTAGGTCATATTGCAAGTTTTTGTTTTCATGGCCCTTCAAGGAAAAACAAGAGGTTTTAGGATCCTATAGTATATGAGAAGAGGAAATATAAGGTTTGGGACCAAAGTATGAATTAAAGAAATCAAACTAAGAATGAATTTCAGATCTAATGGATACAAGACAAAGGATGTTACATAGGTTGTTGATCAAAATAAATGATGAAAATGTGCCAAGCCACAAGTATCCAAGGAGGTGGTGGAATCTCCTCAATATGTTTTTGTAGATCCCTATTGAATTGGGATGTCTATAAAAATATTCTTAGAGGACATTCATCACTTCATAATAACCATATATTTATGGGGGGATCTTAAATGGATGCAATGAAGAAGTGGAGTTCATCTCATGGGGTATGTATATCATGAAGTTACTGTAAGGTACAATCATGGATCATGCTCTCAAGAATGTTTTCATGGTGTTATGAAGCTTATCATTGGGTCCTATGATAAACTATTGCAACGAAATTCCAACGTTCATGGACTCATGATGGCTAAGAAGAGGCTTGTGTTTCAATAAGATGGTCATAAAATATATGGATTACGAAGGTATATGTTGTAAATTGTATGTTGGTCTAACATAGGTCACTTGCTATGACAATTGTGTGAAGATCTAAGGTATAGATATCCTGATAGATATGCTAAGGTGTATTATGGAAGCCTTATACTAGTGTTGTAAAGTTGAAAGAGGTCTAATGTTTTTTGTGAACCTTATAATTTTACATGTCGGTGAAGACTAGTCTGTACGTGATTGATTTGTAAGTTCCAATATGGTCATGATGGAAACTATATTGAGTAATCATTGCCAAAAGATATGTTTAGAAATGCTATTAGTTGTGACTCAGTTAGGTTATAGATTGTCAGGAAATCTACTAATGTTTGATAGTAAAATATCTACGTATTAAGGGTATCAAGTAATAGATTTTGAAAAGAAATATTTTAAGGCAAAAATTGGGTAGAGTATTCTCAATTACAGTCATACAGGGTACAATGACAAAGATGAGTTTGAAGTTGTTGAAGATATTGAGTTATGACAATCATAGAGGTAGGATAGACATACGAGGTAGGCTATGCTATAAATCACTTAAAGGTGACTTGGGATTGTTTTTGAAGTCTGACCTTAGGTAAATGTAGGCTTGATATTCCTAAAAATATATATATTTTTATGCCATTAATCTGATTCAATTTATGTTGTAAGTAATGGTTGTATCGTAAAGAATAAGTATGGTAAGAATAAGTGTGCATGTGTGAGCTTAGGGTTTATGTCTTGAGAATTTATACAGATTTTTAAATCTTGAGTTAGAAATTGGTCTGATAAGACCAATATGATATTTTCATCATGAATACCTAGTTGGAGATATATGGGTGTGTTCTTGGAAGCATGACAAGATAGGGTAAGCATGAGGTCTATGTACAAAGGAATATGGGCAGAGAGATATGAATTTGTTGATCATTATAATATCATGAGAACTCAATTATTAGAAGAAATGAATGAGTAAGCTTAGAGGTATAAGGAATGATGTTTGCAAGGTTGAGTGGAAAGTTGAAAAGCATAATATATAGTCTTAGTAGGTGATAGAGTGGTGAATCATAGAAGGCTTAAATCAAGATGTTTGGTCTCTATGTTCCCTATCAAGTCAATTTATTTTGTCAAGTATGTGTTGCCCAGTATAATGGAAGGTTTTAAGCATCAAGATGGTAAAAGTATTATATTCTCTCAAGTTGTATTTGATAATGCATAGAGGTATCTATATAAAAGTTATGTTTGAGGTATTTTAATGACCTTTTTTATTTATATCACATTTTTATTGAGTTATTAAAAATGTTTGATGGCTTAACAAGTCATGTTGGACTTAAAACTGCCCCAAGTGTTATATGTTGATGATAAGGTGCTTCCCAAGGTTTGTATAGTCCTTTGAGGGTTTGAGATTAGAAGTTTCTAGAAGATGTATAGAGGCATTGATGATCAAGTTGTGAAGAGCTTGAAGGTGTATACATAAAATCATTGAACTTGGGTACATTTCTAGGTCCTAAAGCATATTAATGTATACATTATTCCTAAACAATAAAACTAGTGGTTGAAAACTTTTTTTGGGCCTTTTGCTTTATTTCTTGCACTTGTATTGGCCTTACATATCTTACATCTCTGTCAAAACTTTACTGATTTATATTTTATGGCCTCGGAAACCTGTGCCCCATAAGGAAAAAAGTGCCCCAGTGCTCCTATCCTTCCTTGGTGCTCTTGACCTTCTCTATCTTCTTCTTACTCTTTTGGGTCTCTTTTACTTCTTGGTCTCATTTTAAAACTTTGGGTCAGACTTTCATTTGTCAATTACGAAATTCAAACAAGGTAATCATATATATACTTAGTTATTTCTCTCAAAAAAGGGGCCAAATACTATAAGAATTATCTATCATCACCTAATCTTGCATCAAAGGCACAAGAGCACTAAAAAGTATACATCTAGCACACTCATACAAGGGACAAGGGATGCATTATTTTACATACACAACATAGGAGGGGAATTCATTCTATTCCATCACACATATTCTAGATACTTGGTACATTATAGATCTAGCCTGCTATCATCATGAAACTTGCACAAGGGAAACATAGGGCATCATTACACACACAAGCACTAAGAATTACATGGATTCTGAGATGTAGTGCAATTCTCGGTCATAATTTCACTCTTTGGGTGACCATCGAGGTCATTCTAACTCCTCATTCTACATTTATTTTGTTATGTTTGATGTAGATTGTGGGCATGTGTAGGTAGATATATATTTTGTAGGTTACAGGTGTAGACACCAAAAATTTGCATTCTCCCTCAGGCTCAAGGTCATTTACAACCAGATATGACTCGTTTGTGACATTATCCTTTTAATCCATTTTTAATTAATTCATGCCCATCACGTTTAAAATAATTAATCAAAATAAATAGATAAACTAATATGACACCTTGCTACGACATGCCACTAACTGATTCCTAACCAACTAACTTCCTAACTAACCAAATCTTCGAAAAAACTCAAAAACTAACTTCATAACTAACTAAATCTTTGAAAAAGATAAAAATCAAACTTCCTAACTAAGTAAATCTTTGAAAAGGATAACCTCCTAAAAAATCAAATTCCCCCTATCCAAATCTAGTTATTTTTTTCTTTTTTAACCACCCCCATTCTAAACTACTTTGGGGCTTGCCAAGTCGCGAAAATCCACTTGATTTTTTAAATAAATTTAGATCCTCCACAATCATCAGTGATTTTCCTGATTGTCAGTGATCTATAAATATGAGCATTCAACCTCTTTTTGGGGGAGGAACTTTCACATTTACATGTACACTCTAGTTCATGTCTAACATATCAGAATTCAAACTATTCATAAAGCCTTCACAAACATCATGTGGCTTGAGAGACGTCAAACAGATCGTCAAAACTATCCATTTTATCATCAAATCCCATTCATTTTCAACCAGTCCATTCCGTCACTCAAGGTAATCAATTCGTTGTGTTTAAACATTTATTGTAGGTAAAAGTGGCTTGTTTATTACTTGCACAACATATACTTCAAAGTCATTTTAGAATATAACTCAATTTGATCTTCTATCTTTGTTTTAATAAGTTGTTAGAATTAGCAGCAATCATCAGCAATTTCCTTGATCACCTGCAATTGCTATGATATTTTTGCTTTTTCATATTTTCTACCTAATATGTTAAAAATGCCTTGCTCTTTCTTGTTATCTACTAATTTCTTATCTAGAAATGTTGCTTTTAGATGGCATTAGGAGGTATTAACTACCCTAGAGCTGACATTGGTGTTTTTCCTTCCATCTGATATCCACTCTATTGGTAACAATACGAGCTCCTCCATGATCTAAAACGTGCCTTTCAACCATCTCGAGGTGATCTTTGCAATAACTCCGTGCATCCATGAGGCTATGAAGGAATTCTAGGATGCGTACAACAAAGCCATCAGACTCCATGCAGATCTGGCATAGTACGAGTACCATTTTGAAGTTGGCTTAGATATCTCTTAGGACCTCAACATAGCACCTGAAGTTGAAAACCATAACCACATTAGTATATCCAGCACTGACGCTCTACTTGCTCCCATTTTTTATATCCCAGAGGAGTCCCTTGAATTCTTCACTGAGGACTTTATTTATATTCCTGACTCAGACTCTACTGCATGAGAAGAAGAGATAGCTGAGTCTGTGGCATCTAGCATAGCTGAGAATCTTAATATAGATTAGAAGTCTGACTTACGGACATGTATATCTAATCTAAATAAGTGATATTGGAAAATCAAACTTTTTAGAATCATACATATTTCTTAGCAATAACATTTTCTTGTCTAAAGTGTGGTTTGTAGGCTTGCTTATAGGAAAATAAGTTTTGATTCATTGTTTTCATGGAGCGCAATAAAACATAACCAACACTGCAGGTATCCTAGAAACCTTGCCATACTGAGGTTAAGTTCAGTTGTTACGCCTTGGAATAATTTTTAAAAAAAAAGGTAAAACCATGCTCGAAAACAAGTGTGATTGACGACATTACATCCAAACAAGAGTGACAAAAGAAGATCAACAACAAAGCTCCTTCAACCTAGAAAAGATCAAAACCTAAGCATCTAAGCGGAAACAAGTGCCAAGTCTAGTCACTAGCACCTAGGCACTCTTGTCCTCCTGTGGGCACTTTTGTCTAACATAATTATGACTTACTCAATCCATAGTTAGCCTTAATGACATTGTTTCCAATTTATTCGAGAAGCTACCCATTCTAGAACATCTCTAGATTGCATGGAAATTAGCTAAGTCATCTTCTCCTCTCACTTGCTTAGGGTTTCATATATTTGAATGCTTATTGCTTAGAAATTGTTGTATATTATCATCTAAATATAATTTAATATAGTAAGTTACTTTGAAATAAGATTTAAATCTAATTTAGATTATATCATTTGGTTCACCTAAACTCAAAATCGACCACTCGAATCTTTATCCACACACTAGATATTAGTCTTGCATATTACCTTAGGGTTCATTTTAAGAAGACCCCTCTGAAAAATTACTTTTGAATCATTGGTGAATTTCTAAAAAAATGTTTCATGGCAAAGGCAATTTCACAGAAAATTGGTCCCTCATTTTTTCACATTTTTGGCCGAGTAGGTTAGACGAGGGTTATATGGGTAGGTTGGACGGGTGGGTTGGACGGGGGGGTTGGATGGGTGGGTTATTCAGGAGGGTTAGACGTGTGGGGATTGGATGGGGGGTTGGACAGGTGGGTTGGGTGAGTGAGGGTTGGATGGGAAGGGGTTAGACGGGTGTGTTGGACGAGTGGGGGTTGGACAAGTAAGTTGGACGTGTGAGGGTTGGATGGGAAGAGGCTGGATAGGAAGGTGTTGGGCGGGAAGTGGTTGGATGGGTGGATTGGATGGATATGAGTTGGAAAAGGTGGGGGTTGGATGGGAAGGGATAGACGGGCAATGGTTGGCCAGGTGGGTTGGACGAGTGAGGATTGGTCGATTAAGGTTTAGATGGGTGGGTTGGGCGAACGAGGGTTTGGATGGAGTGGGCTGGACATTGTTACCAATGTATTTAATGTTCATTAATGATACCCCTGGGCTCTATAAATACCATTTCAAGGTTCATTTTTTCACTTTTATCCGTAAATTTCTAGTGCTTTAAGCTCTCTAATTTTACACCCAAATTTCACTTCTCCCTAATTTCAGCAATGACCAATACCACATCTATTCCTACACCCAAATTTCAATACAAAAACCTCATTTTCCCACATATTTTAGCTCTACTAAAACTAAAAGACACTCCAAAGGATTGGCTGGAAAAATTAGAATTTTCCGGGCTTGTGAACATGCCCCAATTCGACACTGATACATCAGTCCTTGATTACCTACTCGCCTCTTACAAAAAAAATATGGAAAATTTTCCGTTCTTGTTGTGCATCTGAAATGTCATCAAATTTATTTTTCTATTGAACCCGAGGACATGCATCAGCTAACAAGTTTACCTTTCGAAAATAAGTCGTCTATTACTACAAAGGCAGTCCTTACAGACGAAGACAAAAAGTTTTTGGAGTCTCATTACAATGTACAGGTTGATGGTAAGTTTATTATTTTCAAATGGATTTATTTTTAACATTACTCAACCACACAAAGGATCTAACATTTCCTTTTTGTAATTGTAACTCCTCTTAATCAATCATCAAGAGGCCTTCTTCTACAAGGTATTACAAACAAATTCTTTATTGTAGTTGCTTCACTTTTTCAGGCCAGGATTGTATTATAGGGAAGATGTGCATACATTCCCTATTGGGCAGTTCAGTATTTATTACGAACACTAGCAAGTCAACAATTCGATTGGTGTTGTTATTTGTCCAATAGAATAAAATCAGATATCTCCCATGCCCGCAAAGGCAATCAAACTGATAAATCAAGGATTTTATTTTCTTGTTGCAATTTTATTCTTTCTTTCTATAATGAAGTGTACTACGAATTGACGCAGCATACAATTCCTATTGCAATCAATGATAAGATGATTGGTCTTAGTCTTGAAGAACAACAGGTAACAGTTACTTTTACTATTTACTTATTATAATGATTTCAATTTGAATATTTAAAATAAAATAATAATTGTATGATTTTATTTTGCAGAGAAAAATTATAGCTGCAGTATCTCATAAGGAGGTAATTTCTAGAGGTAAAGCCCCTCCAGAGGTCTCTGCTAATTCTGACATGGATTCAAAAAAAATCAACACTAGTAAGACCTCGTCAAAAGCAACCTAGGGGGTCGATATGCACAACAAGTTTACCATCACATTTAACTACAGGTATGAATAATGAAGTTAGCTTTATATATAAATTAAAAATTCAAACAATTACTATAGATTATGTATTATAATATTTCTACTGATCTTTTCTACATGTATTGTATTCAGAAACTTCTGAGATGGATGATGAAGATCAAACTCATTCTAGGTCTGGAGATCAAAATATCATGATTGTGTCTCCGTCTATGCGAGGTATATTGTACAGTATTTTGATTTGCATGTTTTGTTTCCTTACAATTTTTTAGCATTTACAAAGACCAACCATTATATTCTAACAATTTGTTGTTTGCTTCATGCAGGTAATATGGTTTCAGGTCATTTTCCGCTTGTAAGGAGGCCACCAATTCCTCCAACACGTCAAGTACAAACACAAAGGAGGACTTCAGGAAAGAATATTAGGTTTCCTGCAGAGTCAGCAGGAACATTTTATCCTGCTACAACCAAATTTCCTGGGCTGTCACTAGGTGGAGTTTTAAGTGTAATAGCCCTACAGCTTTTCAACAACATCACCCTTGATGAGGAGTATTTAGGCTTCGATATTGGGGATGACGCCAAGAGTAACTATTTTGACACCCACGACATGATTCAATCTACTCCACCTCAATAAAAAAAATGTGCATGGAATACAAGGCAATGACTCTCCTCCTCCCCTAAGGGATGCTCCACAAACAAATGATGAAAAAACACACTTTATATTAGAAAATATCATATCAGATAGCATGGGGGTAACAATTCAAGAGGTTGTAATGTCTTATGTGGATTTGGTACGGTCTTGGGAAAGGAGAGCAAAAATTTTGGTAAAAGAAATAAATACTAGATACCATAATCATACTCAAAGGCATTCATTGTTCACTATCGCAGAGAGCCAACCAACATGGCAGGATGTTTTGCTAAAAAAAATCTCAATCGGGGAAAATTTCATATAGTAATTATTATAATGATGAAATTGTAGACATAATGCTAAACAGGTTGGAAAATCTCAATGCTGAAGCACATGCTTACTACAACAAATGGTCTAAAGACAAGACTAATTTTTTAATAGGAAATGCAGAAAAAGAGAAAGTTTTTGTGAGTGGGCATTTACTTTTACATGAAAAACTAAAAATTATCTGATATTATAACCACTGCAATTTTGTTTTTCATATTATTTGATAGACTAAAAATTTAATATTTCTATTTTACAGGAAGAATATGAAAAAATAAAGAAAGAAGCAGTTGTTTTTGAAGCACATTTGAAGAATGCTCGCAAAAGCCTGAATTCTTTTATACAGTTGAAGGAAAAACTCATTGTTATTAACAAACAAAATAATACATTGAGAAGGATAATAAAGGAGAATAATATGGATCCAGAAGTCTTACTGAAGGAAAAGACAGATGCAGATGGAACACTTTTGTCTGTAGGAGATGTAGCAAGGGAGGAGTTGAATATACTAGAAAATATCAACACTACAGCAGGAGATCTTCATGCATCAGGAGTTATTCCTCCATCTCTTATGCAGGAAAAAGAAAAACCTTCACCTACATCATAAAACTTGATAAGTTAGTTAAGTTCACCATGTGATAGGTGTGTTGTCACAATTCCAACACTGGCATAGGAATTAAAAGATAGTGGCTAGCCCTTTTTTAGTTTTTATTCCATGTGGAAAATGTAAGGACAACTATGATTTTGAATCATAGGTAGAAAAGAGGATGACCTCGTAATGTTTCCTTATATAATAGAACTTGTCTGGAAGCTTTGAGATGTTATAACAACCCCTTTTTTGAATTGTATTGGCCGACAATGCTTTATGAATTTGTAATTTTTCGTAAATTAATCTGCCACATGAGAAATCAATTTCATATGAACTTTGGAAGTTACAATTGTATAATGTTACTATATATATGAAAAATTAAAGAAAGAAGCAGTTGTTTTTGAAGCACATTTGAAGAATGCCCGCAAAATCCTGAATTATTTTATACAGTTGAAGGAAAAACTCATTGTTATTAACAAAAAAAAAATATATTGAGAAGGATAATAAAGGAGGATAATGTGGATCCAGAAGTCTTACTGAAGGAAAAGACAGATGCATATGCAACACTTTTGTCTGTAGGAGATGTAGCGAGGGAGAAGCTGAATATACTAGAAAATTTCAACACTGCAGTAGGAGATCTTCAGGCATCAGGAGTTATTCCTCCATCTCTTACGCAGGAAAAAGAAAAACCTTCACCTACATTATAAAACTTGATAAGTTAGTTAAGTTCACCATGTGATAGGTGTGTTGTCACAATTCCGACACTAGCATAGGAATTAAAAGATAGTGGCCAGCCCTTTTTTAGTTTTTATTCCGTGTGGCAGACGTAAGGACAACTATGATTTTGAATCATAGGTAGAAAAGAGGATGACCTCGTAATGTTTCCTTATATAATAGAACTTGTCCGGAAGCTTTGAGATGTTATAACAACCCCTTTTTTGAATTGTATTGGCTGACAATGCTTTATGAATTTGTAATTTTTCATAAATTAATCTTCCACATGAGAAATCAATTTCATGCAAACTTTGGAAGTTACAATTGTATAATGTTACTATATATTAATACAAACTATGTTTATTTTCTATTGTTTACGTAAATGTTGCTTAAATTTACATTATTTTGTTTCATTACTTTTATGAATTCTTGCAGATGTAAAATAAATAAATTAACAGATATAAAAGATGAATGTGTTCTTATTTCAATCTAAATTTGAAAACCAAACATAAAAAACAAATGGCATAATTGAAACAAATAATGACATTGTTGCAATGACGAAGGATCAAATAATGACAAATATAATATTACATTTATTGAAAGTTCTAATCATTGAATGAAGTACATAAGTAGTCTCAATAATGTATAGAAGAAATGAAATCTATGTGAATTTGAACAGTTCTGGAGCAACACTTTCATTTGTGTCTTGGAAATCAACTGCAACATGATTTGTGGACGTGTCTTGATCCCCTAGTTCAAGAAGAATATTACTTACTCCTCTTCTGTCTACTGGTGAATTCCACAATGTCAATGCTCTATCATAAGGAAAATACTCCACTAAGTAACTCGATACATACAATCTGAGATAACTTTCTAGATTCCTATCCAATATATTTCAAACTTTTGACTTTAAAAAGGATAGTGCACCGAAAACCCTCTCATCTTCCATAGAACCTAGAATCATTCTTTGATAGAGCTCGTACAGCTTAATATACTCGCTCAAATCTTCACTTAGAATACTACTAGAACAAATATCCTTCCAAATCCTTTTCATGGCACTGTAATCCTGTTGGTTTTGTAGAAGCTGAACTTGTCGTATCATTGTATTAGAAAAATCTATTGACTATGAACTAAGTAGTTTTCTTTCCAGAATTCCTTCTACTGAAACTCCATTTACCTCTACAGTCTTACAGAAATGATCAGTAAGATCACCCATGTTTTTGACAAATAAAGGACTGATAGATGTATAAGGTTTGTCACCAGACAAATTCCAAAACTATGTATTTACAACTCTCATTTCTTCAAGTATTTTATCATTTGTGAATCTTTCCAGGATCTCTTTAGCTAATGATTCAAATATCTTTCTCAACTTATTCCTGAAGGAGTGTAGGATGAGGGTCTAAAAGGAATACACATGCACCAAATGGCTACACTTCACCAAGAAAGGAGTTGTAAAATAAGGCAAGCAAACTTGTAAGAAGCAATGTGCATGCATAGAAAACTCAAGATTCAAAAATGGAGTGGAATAGAATGCTCTTGGATTGCCATGGACCAAAAATAAGAGGAGTACAAATAAGGGAGTGAATGTGTAACTCCCATGTAAGATAATATTCCTCCATAATGGAGAAGAGGAGTTACTTACCCAAATGGGAATGTAACTCCTATGACACACTTACACATATGATAGATTCTGTAAGAGAATCTGTCATAACTAAAATGACACCTAAGTCCATGTCCACCTAAGTGAGATGACTCACATGGTGTAGGTGGAAATAACACTAAATAATTAAATAAAGTGATCAAAAAACACCTACACCAACACCCCCCCTTCATCGAAACTAGGATGGGGCAAGGTAAGTCAGCAAGACAAACAAGAAATGGGTCCCGGCTATAAGCCTGATGAAGTACCCATGCACAAAAGGTCTCAAGTAGTGAGGGGAAAACCCAGTGGGAAAAACCTCAACTTACAAGAGATAGCAAACAAAACTCTCCTAAACTACTAAGAAGAAGGAGAGAAGAAGGAGACTATCCTGCCTCCCAAGAAGATGATCCAGTCACGAGCCACCCTGTGCTGAGTGAAGAGGAGGAAGAGGACCCCCGAAGTGCCAAGGTGTTGTTCCAATCAAGGGAACAATGCTCCGTATGTGAGGTGGAAAATCCAGCTGCTCCATGAAGAAGTGTAGATCTGGAAGCAGTGGCAATGAAGGAAGGTGGAATGCCCTGAACCTGTGAAGAAGTGTACCCAATGCCTGATGAGTCCTGAATCATAGTGCCTGCTCCCTGAAGTGTCTGAAGTGGGCCAGAAGTGGGCAGATCAAGAGACAACTCCTCAAGATGTGGCAAGTGATAAGTGGATGGTGGAGGTGGGTCCCCATCATCATGGAAATCAACTATGCTAGAAGAGATGTCCAAAACATCATAAATGGGCTCAGAAGTATCCTCAAGTCCAGCTGAGTCGGATAAAGAATCAGAAGGAGGATCAAAGTGAGAGAATGAGTACAGCCAAGTGTGATGGTCAGCTATACCAACTGCAACAATAGCATCACTGTGGAGCTCTCTAACATAAACTGAATCAAGAGTGAACTCAATTTGCAAGCCCTGTCCAAGATGAGTGATCTGATAGACTGAAAGAAGGTTTGTTGAAAGTAAAGGGATACTTAAAACATTATTGAAAGTACCACCACTTAATTCAACTGATCCTCTTCCAAAAACATGTGTAGTGGTGTTGTCACCAAGATGAATAGAGGACATGTCACATGGCTCAAGTGAATCAAACTCAATGTCTGATGATGCCATGTGATGAGTTGCACTCTGAATCAATGATCCATGTAGGGGTAGGTGGCACAACTGTCACTAGAGATCTTCCCTTTGGTTTCTCCTTGTTGGATTCTTTTACTTTTTCTTTCTCTTGTCTCTTTTTCACTCTCTTTTTCCTTAGAACTATCGTGGGATGATGAAGGTGTTTTGAGAGAATCTGGGACTCCAATATTGTGCTTCTCAAGAAAATCAGTGAGGAGAGAAATATTTTTCTTCAAGCACTTTTCTTCATCATGCATGCCATGGCAGTATCCACATTTGATTTGTTCTTTGGAATTTCGGGATGTGGAAGAGTTATTTTGGGGTTTGTCCTTTTGATGATCCAGTTTCTTCTCCTTAGAAGTTCTCGGTTTTTCCTTTCCAGCAATGAGAGCATGGGATTTTATGGATTTCAAGCTGCCCATTTGAATCAATTTACTTTGTTCCCTGATCAAATCTGTGATAAACTCATCAAGAGAGGGCATAGACCAACTTTTTCTAATTGCCCTTTTTGTTGCATGGAAGGTGGAGACAAATACGGAGTATTCGGGACCAAGTTTGGCAAGGATGGATAAAATGAGTTGAGATTCCTTTTTCTTGTATTCCACAATCTTCTAACTGCAATCTGAGTGATATGAATTTGGAGAAGAAGTCTTGAAGGGTGTCAAAATCATTGGGACTAAGGCTTATTAGGCTATTCTCAAGTTCATGTCCCCACATTTCATCCTGTTTCCCAATTTTTTTTGGAGAGTATCCAGAACCTCTTTGGGTGTGGTGGAAGAGGAAATGTGAAAACGCAGCTCTGGAGATACACACATGGTCATGAACCCAATGGCTTCATCACACTTATCAAGCCACTTTTCTCTGTCTCTTTCATCATCAGGTTCAGCTTGCAAACCGGTGGTAATGTGGAAAAATTTATTTCCTTTTAAGGAAGTGTTCATAGCATTCATCCATTCTTGATAGTTGAATGGGGTTAGCAAAGGAACACCATGATTATCCATGACAGAAAAGAAATGTGCGAAAAAGGAAAGATACCCCCCCAAAAAATGGCACTTTATAACACAGTGTGTTTTACAAAACTAATATTCCCATCATGTAGATTGCAGAAAAACATCCAATTTTGACTAAAGAAGTGCTCAAAAAGGAGCAACGAGTCAAAAGTTATGGCTTAAAGAAATTCCCGCAACTGATTAAAAAAAAGCTAGTTAGCCCTGCAAAACATTAAAAAAGTGCCCGAAAAACATTCAAAAGGTATCATGTTTGTGCCCATTGGAAATGGCATCAAATTTCAAAGGGGGTTTGTTTTGACTGCGAGGGGGGATTAGCCTCCTGCCAATCCCGGACCTCACCCTCCGTCTTCAACACTCGAAGGAAGGGCCACCAAATACAAGTAAAATGCCCAGATTTTAAGACAACCAATAATATGAAATGTTTTAATACCTTAAAACATTTAGAAAAAAGTCTAATCTAATTTAAATTACCTTCAAACACTCCAGGCGTTTAAAATCCATTCAACTTGGTTTTTGTTTGACCGAACCAAGTCAGGTGCTCAACTTGGTTTTTGGTTTTGCTGCTGCGCTGGAAGGTGAACAGCCACGTGTTCAATAGGGACAGCCACGTGTTGGACAAGGAATGTGAAGCAAAATTTCCATGAGTAGAGACCAGTCAACAGTGGATTAAAAAATGCCCAATGTGCAGACACTTGTTGCTGAAATAGATTAAAAATGCTGAGTTCTGTGCTTGTTGTGCAACAAAAAACGTCCATGAGTAGTTTTTGATAGTGCTGCAGTACAACAAAAAATGCCCACAAATAGCAATGGTTGGAGCTCCCATGTCCTAGACAGCTGTTGTAGCAAAAAATGCCCACACAGAAGTTGTTGGCATGTGTAGACACTGCTGTAGCAAAAAAACACCCACACAGAAGGTTGTTGGCACGTGTAGACACTGCTGTAGCAAAAAAATGCCCACACAGAAGGTAGAAGGCACATGTAGATACTGCTGTAGCAAAAAAACATGACCACACAGAAGGAATAAACAACAACCACGAGATCCAGCAATGAAGGTTGTAAACACGAGTTACAGTCGAGGCTAAAGCAGAGTTGGAAGTAAACAGGTGTCTCAACGAATGAGATGCCAGCAATGAAATGAGTTTATCAAAAGCCAACGAGTTGTTATAATACAGTGGAGGCTACCATCGGAGATACGCCAAGTGTATGCAGGGCTTAGACAAGCTGGAAAAAATGTTCTCAAGAATGCAAGCCACAAAAACATGAGTTTATCAATAAGACAACGAGCTGTTTGGACAGCAAGAAGCATACAAAATAAACCACTGAAAAAATAACCATTAGAATCTTGAAATATGTAAGTAAACACATGCAGAAGTGAAACTTGCACAAGCAACTACACGGTGGAGCAACAATGGCGAACAACGTGATTCCAATCCCCAAGCTCTGATGCCATGAAGGAGTGTGGGACGAGGGTCTGGAAGGAATATCACATGCACCAAACAGCTGCACTTCACCAAGAAAGGAGTTGCAAGATAAGGCAAGCAAACTTGTAAGAAGCAATGTGCATGCATAGAAAGCTCAAGATTCGAAAATGGAATGGAATAGAATGCTCTTGGATTTCCATGGACCAAAAAGAAGAGGAGTACAAATAGGGGAGTGAATGTGTAACTCCCATGTAAGAAAAGATTCCTCCATAATGGAGAAGAGGAGTTACTTTCCCAAATGGGAATGTAACTCCTATGACACACTTACACATATGACAGATTCTGTAAGAGAATCTGTCATAACTAAAATGACACCTAAGTCCATGTCCACCTAAGTGAGATGACTCACATGGTGTAGGTGGAAATAACACTAAATAATTAAATAAAGTGATCAAAAAACACCTACACCAACAATTCCTAGTTTCAATGAATACTGCATCATATAAATTTCATGCCACTTTTACTTCTTCTATTTCTGAGTTAGTCATATCAATTCTTTTTTTGTACTTATGAAGTGGAATCTATTTTCCATGTGCTGTTATACACAGATGATCATTTATATTGTACTTTAAGAAGCACCTAGAATTTTTTGAATCTGTCAATGCATTCCAGTTTTCAAAAGCAACACCCTGAAAACTCCCATCAGAAATATATAAAATTTCTGAGACTTCAGCCACACACGTCTTTTGAGTCTTATAGAAGTCTATTATGTAGAAAGAATGATCTTGTGTATGCTTCATTAAGATATTAAGCTCCCTCAACATGGGAAAAATACCACAGAGTGTGAGTAAAGTTTTCTATGTCTGTTAGATGACATAATAGGTCTCTAGATTTATCTACATCCCTATAGTATTTATAGATGAATATTGTTAATGAAGGATATTCATCATACTATTCTACAGTAAGGTTCATACATAGACATCCATTTGGTATCTACATCTTTTAGAATTTTTTTTCCCTCTGTCAGTCCAATTGTAAATTTCTGAAATTCCAAAAATCTCTTTGGACTGCTAGAATAATAAGCATGCAGACTCACATATCAATTCTTCCACTATAGCTACATTTTCAAGTGTGCTCATAATTTTGTAAGCCATATTCATTCTGTGATTCATACAATGGACAACAACCATATATGGAGCAACAGTTTTCTAAAGTCTAACACAAAGACCATTTCTGGCTACCTACATTATAGCTGCACCATCGGTTTTGACATAAACTAATTTTTTTGCAATGGAAAAGTCATCCATTCCGGCGACATCCTTCAGATTTGAGACCACCAATTTATAAATATTTTTAGAATTACAATTCTCTAGTCATTTTATGAATTACTAAGAGGTGTGGAGTTCTTATTTCATTAGCAAATGTGCAAACATGAATACAAATCAATGAAGTATTATCAACTGCAGTAACCTCATCTATTGGAAGGGAAATATACTTAGCATTTTGAACACACAGTTTCAGATCCTCATTTTCTACTAGAGGTAGACATCTTACAATTTCCCAACCATTGGTATCTGACCAATGAGATTGAGGAACGTTCTTGTAGACCAATAACCTGATACAAAATTTAATTTTCTCCAAAATATGACATCGGTCTTCCCCTTTTCATTATATGAAATACGGTAGCAAACTAAATACTTTTTGCATGAATTTTTTACCTCCATAGCTTTTCTCAATCTTTGATACTATGGTCCCACCTTTTTCATTCACATATTTCATACATTTTTATCCCTTTTCATATTCTTCTAGTGTATTTGACATGTAGACACTATTTTGGATCTTTCCATTTATGTGTTCTGACTATGCTTGCCATCCTTTTGCTTTTGGGAAATGTATATTTTCCCACAATGATTTTCAATTGTGTCAATTTTGAGCTACATCGTGTGATCCTTCCCCTATTTCCAACCACATGTTTCACATCGACATTGTGTTGGAACATCATAACCATTTTTCAGTGTACACAAGTTCAATAAAACAGTTATTTTGTTGCCCATTCAAACTAGAATTTCCTTCCAATTGTCCAGTTTGTCCATCTTTCTTTTGACATATTTTCTTTTTTTTCCCTTGGGGTTTAACTTCTTTGCATCTTGGCTCTCAATAAGAATATCTTTATTCTCATTTCTACTTTTTCTCGAAATAGACCTTGGAGTAGAAGCTTCCTATGTTGGTGTATCATGAGAATTCGATGATTTTTCTTGTACTTCTATGTCATCAAGGGACATAATGTTTTCCTCAACATATAATGGATCATCGATATCTTTAAATTTATTATTTTTTGAAGGAATTTCTGAAACGTCTGCATATAATTCTATAAAATTGTTACTTATATAGTATTAATTTTATCTATAGTTAAATTTTTACTTAGTACAAATGTCAAAGAGTTCCAAGAACAGTATCATAAACATAATTATTAAATTTTGTAAGATAAAATAACCTAGTAAATAACACTTGCCACATATCGATATTTTCAGTTGAAGCAGAAACTGACTTCATTTTTTGTGATTTTCTAAAATAGCCAAGCAAAGTATTGGCACCATTTTTTGAACTTGCTAAATTTGTAATCTTCTTGCCTTGATTTCTAGTATCCATGACTACTTAGGGACTAATCTTAGGGCCTTACAAGTGGCTCTTTGGATGTTCCAAGGTTCTGGTAGAATGGATGGTAAAGAGTTAGATAGAAAGGTCTAAGGGTTATATGGTTGGACGGAAAAGGTTTGGATGACTGAGGCGTTTGGACGACACATAGGAGAGGTTGGATGATGGGAGTTGGATGGCTAACTGGGGGTTAGATGACTAATGGGTTGGACAGATAGGGGTTGGATGGCTAGGGGTTGGACGGCTAGGGGTTTGACAGCTAGGGGTTAGATGGCTAGGGGTTGGATGACTCAAGTTGGATGGAATAGAGTTGGACATTTCAGATTGAAGAGTATGTCAGATCAAGGCTAGACGGCTTAGAGTTGGATGCCTTACAGTTGGACGGCTCGGATTTCAAACTTCAGTGTTGGTGGCTGATATGTTTAATTTGGTGAATATGCGCACGATATGATTTGAAATGGTGGAAAATTACATTCATAACCTCTTATATATGTGTAAAATATAGGAAAAAGGTATAGTATAAGGGACATGTTGGCTGAATTTTTTGGCAAATAAGTCGGCTTTGAACAACAAAATATTCGCCATTTCAAATTTCCATAATCCTCGATTTTCATGAGTTTATGAAAATTTTCCACTAAAATTTTCCCTGGTTGATGCATAGATCACATGTTTCTTGACAAAGATACCCTTAGAATCCTTCCATGTATTTTCCAACATGCACTGTCTCTCTCCTCAGGTTTCTTGAAAACCAATCCCAAATGTGCATCGCAAAATACATCTTTTTTTCTAACCTACCCTATTCATCCCAATGCTTCTCCCAAATAAGTGTTTATCAAATGCAGTATAATGCTATTACCTTTAAATTTTCTGAAAAACTGTTCAATCTTTTCCCCTCTAGACCAATCCAATTGATCATCCCTTTATACACAATGGGGTCTTGCATCCATAGGCATGATCAATCCTCCTTAATTATGGGCACAGCTTTAGTTGATAATGGATCTTCAATCTTAATCATTTGTAATCTACCATTCTCAAGGAGTTAATTAGCCTTTTCAATCATCTTTGAACTCCCTCATCTATTGTTATTCAAGTCTTTGATAATATTCCTAAACCATTATCTTAGGTACAATGCACACTTCCTTACTGTTGGGCCATACACTTTTCCTGATCATACTTCCAAAAATGCCTAATAATCTCCAATTATAATATTCTTCTCAAGATGGCCTTGGATTTACAATGTCATGCATGCAGAACCTTCAACCCTTCATGACATGCATTAAAAATCCTATAACCAAAGGTAGTGGCACACTATGAGCCTTAGGAAGATCCCTCCCCATTTTTCATTTGCAAGAATTATTGAACTTTTCACCTATAAATCCCTACTTCTACCACATCTCCTCCTCGATTTCACTTTATGCTCATGAGTTTAATTCATAGATCTTTGTTATGGTTTCAATGGAACCGGATTAGGAAAAAATGTAAAGGGATTCATAGAGCCTTCCTATTCCCACACTATCCACAAAACTCAGCGTCAGATATCTCCCTCCCCCTGTTCCTTTTATTCTTGCCACATATTAACCTGAGGTTTACCCTACTTCACTATACCCTAAGCCTATTAGTGATCTCGCTTCTCCCACTTATAATTGGCCTAAAAAATGGACATTCCTTACAAATGATTATTATACTTTAAATGGCATGGGAACTCATCTATTTTCTGTTCTCAATGCTAAACTTTTGACCTATGTCATCTTAATGGAGGTGTGCTCCTCCTATCCATCAATGACCAACATTATGCTCCTGACCCATTTCCATTAAGTGTCACCATAGCATCATGGTATCTCTTGCATTATGTAGATATTCATATCCATCATTGTGCACACTTGGGGAATGTATAATTTATCCTTCCCCTCCTTCATAACTATTTGATTTTCTCTCATATGTCAGTTATCTTCCAGTAGTTTTGCAGGATTCATAATAGATCTTAGAAAGTGTTTCAAGTGACTTCAAGAGGTGGTTCTTCAAATTTGCAAATTATAATTTCATATTTTCATAGCTGACCTTCATTACCCGATGACACACTCAGGATAGTTCTCAACGTTCATACATGATTTTGAGGGCATTAAATGAACCTCATTTGCACACTTGGGGGGCATCACAAATCCCCCCTCTATCACTATTGGATATATCTATCATCTATGCTTAACTTATGTGTCATGATTCACACTCTGTGCTTCACGATAAATCATTCCTAGTATCTAATATCAAACACATACAATACTCTTTAGTTACCTCGATGACGCACTCTTTTTCTATAATTCATACTTGAACTACTTGAGGGAGAAATTATTAAATGAACCTCATCTCACACACATCTTACTAGGGGGCAACACTATCTCCTCCCATTTACCTCTTGCATATCATAGTGCATCTTCATCACTAGCACAGCAAATTCATGACATCTTGGTCAGGAATAATTCTTGTTATCTTATATTATTCATATGTTAAACTTTGTTCCCTATGTTAGTTGGATACTTAGTATGTCATCATCATTTGCTATACCGCACATGCACCTTTCACGTGGTATCTTGCAGGTGCCATACCTATGACTTTTAAAGATTCTTCCAGGATGCATGATGCTTGACACTACTCTTTACCAGTCTTTCCAAGCCTGGTGGGGGAATCTACCTTTCTACTCTCATAATTCACACTTACAGGTCCTATCATTTCAATATTTACTACTTCTGGTTATCGTCACTTAATTTTTTCTGATATATACATGCTTTGACATAGGGCACTTATCTTTCTAACATGCTAACGGGTGCTTCATGTGTAGCATTTTCCTTGCAAATTATATAGTACACCATCGTTATCTGTCCACAACTTGTGCCATGTGACTATTATGTTTACTATATTGTCACTGGGCTATGCCTTATATCTTTCTTGATCATTGCTACAGGGATTATGGCCACTTCATGCCCTAGATTATCTTGTTAACATTACTGAATGATGTCCCATATGAAACATCAATTTTCGAATTCCATCTTGTCTTACTAGTTGGGACTTGCTACATTGTCATCTATTATTCATGATTGTATCTTTCAACTAACACTTGTCTCTAGCCTAATTTTTTTATGTGCCTTTGTTTCTACCATACACATCCCCTACCCCTTGCAGGTATCCACTATCAGATATTCATATCAGCTTCCAGTCCTCTCCTTTGGGCCACATCCTCTTACATTCATCGCATGCACCCCAAACGAGGGGGCATCTATTGGGTGAACAAATAACCCTTGTATAACATTTCCTTACAGAGTGACATAAGTTTAGATCAACTTATCGATGTACATATCAGCCTCATAGCACATAGTCACATATTGGTCCAGAATTTGACTTGGAGTAAAAGACAGAGCATTGTACTAGCGCCTTCAGCCTCAAACAGTAGCATTGGTACTTGTGTCCCCTTTCCTGGGCATGTTGTTTCCCAGGGGGAAATAAATTGCATCTACTTTTCTTAGTATTAACACAGTTATCATCTTGTACAATGCATGTCTATCCAGTATCAGTCACTTGCCTTCAGTTACAAAATTTAGTCATTGGGTTACATTCAGTTACACAAGGTTACAAATTAGTTTTATGTTTCATCTTCATAGTGGTTCTATTATTGGGAAAGCATCATGACATGGAGAGAAAAACTTAGGACCTTTCTCTCCAACACTCTTCTTTTGGTGTGAGATCACCCAAAAAACTTGTTCTTGGCATGAGATCACCCAAAAAACTCACTTTTGGTTTGAGATCACCAAAAAACCCCACCCTTTGGTAATAATACATTCAAATTTTCTAACATCATCAACCAATCTGAAAACATGACAACTACTATCTTTGAGCTCTAATATAATTTTACACACTTATACATACTTTTACGTACTTTTGCATATTTTTATCAAATTTATCATATACAATACTTTGATTACTCTTTTCCTCTTATTTTACAATTTCGTCATTAATACAAAACAAGAAGCAACCTATAACAAAAAATAAAAGCAAAATGATAGGTACAAGCAATGCATACCTTCACCCATAGGGATAATTTCCTTTCCTAGTCTCCACACTTTACTTGTCCACTCGGCACACTATTTGTAACACACTCTCCAATATCATAAGGTATGCATATCTTATCTACTTTATGTTATCGATTATTCACTCAATAATATAAATTGGAGGAAAATGTAGACACAAAATCTATGCACTTGGGTACATTTCTAGGTCATAAAGCATACTAATATATACATGATTCCTAAGTGAGAAAACTAGTGGTTGAAAATATCTTTTGGGCCTTTTTATTTGGCTCTTATAATTTTATTGACCTTACGCACCCTACAGCCATTTCAAAAACTTTAATGATTTATCTTTTATGGCATTGGGCACTAATGCCCATTTAGGACAGAAGCGCATAGGTGCTCATGTCCCTTATAGGAGCTCGTGACCCTCTCTAGCTCTTTCTCGCTCTTTTAGGTCTCTTTTACTTCTTGGACATTTTTTACATGTTTGGGTCGGCCTTCCATTTTTTAATTACAAAATTCAAACAAGGGAATCATATATATACATATTTATAGCTCTCAAATAAAGGGACAAACACTAAGCATTATCTACTCTCACCTAAGCTTACCTCCAAAGGCACAAGAGAATTACAAGACATCCATCTAGCACATCCATATAAGGGACAAGGGTTACATCACTATGTATAGACAACATAGGAGGGGAAGTTCATTCTATTTCATTTCACACATTCTATACATTTTCTATATTATATATCTAGCCCACTTTCATTGCGTAACTTACACAAGGGAATCTTATGGAATCATTACACACATATTCACCTGAAACTATATGGAATCTTAGATGTAGTGCAATGATTAGTTGTAAGACCACTCTTTGGGTGACCGTCGGGGTTGGTGCGACTCCCCATTTTGCACCTTATTTATTAGGTTTGATGTGGTTTATGGGCATGTGCAGCTAGCTATCTATTTTACAAATTATAGGTACGACTGAAGACATTGGAGAAAAACTAGAGTGACAAAATATGACCAACAATGAATCTCTTCTAGCCTAGAAAAGGATAGAACCTGAGAACCTGAGTGGACACAAGCACCCAGATCAGTCACTAGCACCTAAACGCTCTTGTCCTCCCATGGGAACTTCTATCCTACACATCTCTAAGTTTCAGAACCTCCAATGAGCCTTGAAGATGATACTCCCAATCTATTCCTAGATTTTCTCAGTCTAGATCATCTCTTGTTTGCTCATAAATCATCTAAGTTACCTTCTCTCTTCCTCTTGCTTAGGGTTTGACATTATTGCTTGCTTATTATTTATACACTATTGTATTTTACTTCTTGTATATCATTAATTAAAGTACATTACTTTCAAATTAAGATTTAATTCAATTTAAATTAAATCACTTGGGCATAAGCCTTAAAACTCATTATGAGGAGTACCGCAAGAAACCCAAGGTAGTTGTCCCATTTAGAGGACATGTCAATGAAAAGGGCACCGATGCATCCCGATTGAGTATTTTACACTCGTGAGATAAACCAAGAGTTTTCTGTAGTAACAACCTCATATCGATTGATTAAGGGATAAAGTATGTGGATAGAATTTTTTTGGTAAGTGGTACTCATTTAGATAACATTGGTAGAGAGCATCCTTAAAACCCTTGGGAAGCCTAACCGATGGGAAATATCCAATTATTTTAGTAAGTTTAGCTCAAGTTAATTCCTATAAGAAATGAAACACTAAAACTCATAATGATAACAGGGTTTAGAGCTACCTCTAGGATGAAAAACGTGCATCATAGAGTCCAAATGACGTAGGAACTCCTTTTTGGTTGGGAAGGAAAACCTTTACACAAGTAGATAACGTGACAAAGATGTATTAGTAAAAAATAGGTGAGTTTCCTGACAAGTTCTAGTCCCAAGAAGGAAAAGTCTTTATTTCACAGACATCAACCCACCTTTAAGCAATCAAGATAGAGATAATAAATGATGAAATTATAACTAAAAAGGTATGATATTATGGATAAAAAATTATTAATATGTCATGCTTAGAGGATGGGCTTTAATCGACATCTTCAATGATGGGTTGAGGTGGATTGAAATGATTGGCCCAATAAATATTATCTTTGTCGATGTCTTTAAGGAGGAGGTCCAACTGATAAAGGATGTCGTCTGAATTGGGTGTAAGGATGATGACACATATACTCAATTTTTTATTGTTATCATATTACTCCCACATAAAAGGTTGATGGACTAAGGGAAGGTCATAGATGCTGGAGGCTTCAAAAATTGCTTTTGGAATGGTCATCTAACATAGAGTCATGCTTGCACATAGGGGAACATTAGCCACGACTTCAAAATATGAAGGAAATGTATCAAAATGTATTGAAAATTCAAGGTTATGTATTTTGGATAGGAATCGATGTCAATCGTGTTGATTGGTGTCGATTTGTGTGATCGATGTTGATTATTGTTTAAAGATGTGTTTATAATCATAGATGTTTCACAATTAAAAATTTCTAAGTGGATGATTGGTTGGGGATGTTTCGGGCTTAGATGCTAAGGTAAAGTAAACAATGTTATTAGGGAATCTGAAAGTAATGGCTTATAAACTTACATGAAGAGCAAATATTTATGAAGAAGGTAATTCAGATGATCAAATGATGAAGATAACTACCCCAAAGGGATGTTAGTTCTTCTTTATACCAATAAGGGGCTTCAATTCAACTTTCCAAGTGTTTATTCAAACGTCCTTATCACATCGAAATTCCTCAAATCCTTGGGCAATGGCATGTGTTGGTTTATATAGAATTGATACCAATCAAGAGAATTGGTGTCATTCTGAAATGGTCAACACTAATTTAGGGAATCATTACCGATTCTTAGCTTTTTCAAGGAGTTTTGTTGGATATGATTCCAGCCACATTATTTTAGGGGTTGATGTGAGTTGTAATGGTTTTGGGGTGGTTTTGATTTCATGGGGAGTTTGTTAAGGGGTCAGGGTTATTGTATTTGTTTTTTTAATTTGTTTGTGTCTGTTTTAGGTGGTTACAAGTGGTTGGGGAGGTAAAATAGAGAACGCACATGTAGATTTGGGTCGGTAAATATTGTGATGGGTAAAGTGGTCATGTGTGTTTACGGAGGGGTGTTCTATGGTGCATATATGCAGGTATGAATTAGGGTGACTTATTTCTAGTGTTTGTATTTTCCCCTTTTTGTTGAGAAAACTATAAGGATAAGTTGTGAGAACAAAAATTAAAAGGGTGTGTTTCCCCAGTCTTGTGGTAAGGTTTGTGTTCCCCCCTCAAACTGAGGATTGACAAGGAAAACTAAGTCTGACGCCAATTTGAAAAATGTGTGGATGTATGGGTGTATATGTGTAAAAATTTTGTATTAGAAAAGGTGTATGTGCGAGCACTAGGGTGCCCCAAGGATGAGGATGGGTATAGATATGTATAATGGAGTGGAAAATTGGCAAGTTATTGGGAGAACTAGTGACAAGAAAAACCAACATGGGCTACAAAGGTTCAACCTATAGACATATGTTTTTGTGACAAATGTTTGGTGTATAAGGCATGTGTCGTAGGTTGTGGCACCATCAGGGGGTTCACAATCCACTAACCAAATGTGAATGGGATGTGTATGTGATGAAAAATATATAGTGGGGGTCTTGGGAACCAAAGGTGCTTGAATTATAATAATTTTTACAAATTTAAGAGGATCGGCACCGATTTTGGGATCGATGTTGATTATGTCGACATGTTATATATAGAAATGGTATGTTTTTATGAATTCATTCTGCGTGCTATGATATTATATGCTATAAATAGATATTTTGAATTTTTATGAGAAATGGAGGCTAGCAGGAGTGGATAGAGGAGGCAAAAACCGTCTCAGACAGAGGTAGGTGCATTTTTTATTTATTGGTTTTGGTTTTTTTTTCCATATCAGGGTATAGGCTCGATGCCGATTATTGGGATTTGGTATCAATTTTTATGTAATTTAGTGTCCATTCTTAGTAATTGAGGTCGATTACATAGATCAGTGATGATAGTCATGTGTTTTTGGAGATTTGGATTGAGTTTTGTGTTGTCGTGACCCCGATTTTATTTTATGTTTTTGGTGAAGGTAGGCAAAGAGGCATCTTATGATATTTGAGGAATCGGGTGTATGCCCTTGTTTGATTGGTTGCACTAGGATATGGATGATGGTGATTGGATGTACTTTGGAGTTTTTGGTAGGTTAGGTGGAATACATCATGTATAGTTTCACAGTCCATCATGATTTCTAGAGATGATGATGGTGCTTGTTAGATATATATGCGTATGTAATGTACAAGTGACATTTTGGTTGCCTATAGGGGATAGTACTATCACCCTGGAGGACATATATGCAAATTATTTTGGTTGTTTATTCAGGGAGAGGCTAGCGTTCCTAATGATGATAGCTTTAGGTGATGGTACGAATACTGGTGATGGTTGTATAGAAATGATGCATTTTTATCACGTATCTTATGATTGCGGGGTGATCTTACTCTATTATGGGTTACCTAGATAAGATATAATGAAGAAACGTGTATAAAATAAAGTTAGAAAGTGATTTAATAAAAATATGAATATTAAATCTAATTTTAGAGTCACAATAATGGTATAAAATACAGCAGAATACAAATGTTTAGCACTCTAAAGATGCAACTGTGTAAACAAATGAGAGAAGGATAGGGCACTTACCTGATATACGCTTATCCTAAAGCATGATATGAACTGGAGAAACTGACTGGGACAGAGTTGGGCAGTGTCGGGAGTGCTCAATATACATTTGGGAACTTGCAGATTGGCCTAGACAAGTGCACCTAGGTAGGGGAGAGAGGCACATGGGTTCCTAGAGACCTCCTGTAGGCGCCCTATGACTACTGCAAAAGGGTCAAACTCTGATTTTTCCTATGTCACTAGGGTTTTGATTTATTCTTCATTGTTGATCACCTCATATTTACACTAGATGAACACCGAGGTCACTTGTAACCTGTACAACACAAACCCTAGCTACCTACACAAGCTCAAAAACACATCAAATACTGGAATATAAAATGCAATATGTGAAGTCGGACTGACCCCAGTGGTCACCTCATCTGAAGGATGAACTTACGACTGAGTGTTGCACTACATCTCTGGACTCCATGTAGTTTTGTGTGCTTGTGTTTGAAATAGTGTCCTTACGTTTCCCTCACGCCAACGACACCAAGATAGTGAGATATAGCTAGATAAAATGGAAATGTGTGGGATGGAATTTATAACTTCCACTTCCTATGTAGTGTATGCAGAGTAATCAAGCCCAAAAATGTAGTCCCTTTGATAATATGTAGATATGCTAATCCCTTGCTCAGAATTTCCCGCCCTTATAATGGTATGTATGTTTTCTATATATAGGGATCTCTTGATTGGATTTCGAAAATAGTGATACGAAATGCCAACTAGGACCTCAGGATAAGAGTAAGAAACCATAAAAAGGCCTACCATAAATGTCAAAAATGTGAATAAGAACAAAGAGGACAATAAGCACCCAGGGTGGATAGGAGTGCACATGGGTACTGGTATCCTGGGATAACTGAAGACAAATGTGATAAGTACCAACAGATAGGGATCCCTGTGAACTAACCAGAATTGGGTACAAAAGTGATAGATGTGAGAGAGGAGGACAATAAAAACAACCAAAGGAAGAAGATGGACTAGGGAGTGTGTCACCAGTGAATGCTTTTCTTACTTGAGATCCATGTATATAACAAAATAATTTGCAGGTATAGTAAAATAGTAATATGTGTGTGATTTTGTGTGTACATTTCCCCCCCTTTATGTTATTTGAATGAAATTAAAGTTAGTGTTAATAGGAAGTAAGGAACATACCTGTGAGAAGTTTCGGAGAAGCCTTGATACAGAAGTACGTGCACAAAATGTAAGAACATAGAGTGTGGCGAACCATAGATCGATCGTGTCTTAATCCATGTGGCATAAATAAAGATTGACGAACCATTGTAAGGAGCACTTTTGGAAAATTTGACGAATTGATTTTGAGAGATTTTGGAGATTTTGAATTTGTTGTCTAATGGCAGATTTGAAGGAGGTAGGGAGTGATCAATTCCCAACTTGATTTTGTAAAGTTTTGAAAAACATAGGAGGATTTTGAGCATCCTGCTTCTAGAGGAAGAGGGTTAGGGGTGAGAGGTCTAGTTTTAATCTCCATCCATGACTACATCCTCAAAAGGTCCAACCACTGCATATATGCATGAAGACCACATTTAGTTCCATTTCGATCCCATGTTGCATAACTCATATAGAGAGCAGTATAGGAAAGGCAATGACGTCTCATTACCACCACTCCCATGGGTGTCGCGATTTATATAGTGCTAGATGGATTCCATGTTAGGTCATCTTGAAGTAATCGTAAGAAATATTCCCATGTTAGGTCATCTAGGAAAGTAGTGATGCAAATCCCAAGTTAGGTCATCTAGGAGGAATAATGAAGCGATGTTGTACCAATCAATTGACTTGATTTGAATATTGAAAACTTGTTTTGAAATTGAATGCATGTGATAGATTACTCATGGTGAGATTTTTTATTTTTTCCCCCAGATTAGATCATTAGGGGGAATAATAGTAAGTTATAAAAAAATTTGAATGTTGTATGAGAATTTTTTTGATAACGATGTATTAAGAGTGTGAAGTGATCATATAGTAGTATGAGGGGGATAATAGGGTGATCCCCAACATATTCCCCCCTTTCAATGAAAGTGGGAGTGGTAGTAAGAATGAACATTGAGCTGAAAGTAGATGTGAAATGATGTAATGGTGAGCAAGATGTAGTATAGTAGATGTCACAAAATTATGTGTATGTTGAGTTGAAAATGTGCCAAATTGGAATATAACATTGTGGAATGTGTATTGTATGATGGTAGGAGAAATTATAAATTGAATGGAACATACGGGGATGAAAACAAAGTATCGAAGCTCAATATATGAGCAAAACCACGCGTCATGTATTAGTTGGAAGAATGAGCCCGAATGGTAACTATATTAAAGTAGTAATTGAGAAAAGTGATATATATATAGTAATGGTAAAAATTGAATAGTGAATTCATTTCAACAGTGATTGATTCATAATTTGAGATCTGAGCTTGTGAGGATGCCACAAATTAGGGCAGAGAGGTTGACTAGGTTCGATATAGTGTTGGCGGCCGTGGCATCACATATGACAGAGGAGTTGGTAAGTACGAGTAATTTCAAAACTTTTGTTGAAATTGGTTCAATTTTGTCAAATTTTTACAAAATTTGAAAATTTGAATTTATGGGTGTTTTGGACCTGGGTGGGAGCGGCCAAGGTATTAACGACCTTCAGGACAGCATAACCCAGTTCCAGGCACTAACGACCTGTTCCTAGGTTCCTCCATCCTTCTCCTAGGTGCTAGTGACCCAAGAGGTTGTTTTGACCACAAAATGTGAAATTTGATGACTTTTGGTAGTATGAGTAGTTGTATTTGCATATATATGAGGTGCTAATGTTATGATTTTTTTGGTGTTTGTGTTGTGCAAAGGGATATTCATTTGAGTGAGTTCCATAGAGGTCATCACTTGAGTACATTGTTGATATTAGGATTATCTAATGCAGAGTGGGATATACTAGACCATGCTAGCCTATGACATAGTGGGATTGGGGGAGGTACCCCATGATATGCCTATGATTACTACATTATGTGAGTGGTGGTGTGCAGATACTTATACATTTTGGCTGCTTATCGGGGAGCTGACAGTGACCCTAGAGGATGTATATCTCATATTGTGACTTCCATTTGTTGGAAAAAGAGCACAGGTGATGGCCATAGTGGATTATCAGAGGTATATTAGGGCATCTAGATAGTATTTTATAGGCACATGGGTACATACAAAGACCCATATTAGTCTAGATGCCATACTGAGATCAAGTGTTCCGTGATTAAGGAAGTTCATTGCAATAATTATTACTTCATTAGTGGCAGTGGAGGGTGGTCGCATGGGCATCTTGTATAAGATGTGTGACATTTGTCAGCATACAGAGGAGCATGGGATGAGGTTTACATGGGCATGATGTGTATTGGCACATTTATACATAGACCTATACAGATTTACACAAAAGGACCATGGTGGTGAACTTATAGCCACCACATTGTTACAAGTTTTGGCTTATGAACACTTTTTTATATTGAGTCCCCTTGGTGGGCCACGTGTGGAGTGGGCGAGGCCTGATATATTTTCTACAAGATGGGTAGGTACTTGGAGTAGTAGATTAGACACCACTACTTATAGATCTATGCTTGATTGCATGGGCCTAGGGGCCATCATATGGAGGCCGTATCGAGACTATGGTGGATGGCTAAAGGATGGAGTAGAGCTACGGTGTATTCGATGTAATTTGTGGTTGGAGGATGGATTCCTAGAGGTAGCTAAGTTATTTCAGGAAGAGCATGTATTGTGGTAGTTTTGTATGGGTCAAGATATGCCTTCCAGAGCCATATATATGGGTGTGAACCACTAGAGCACTAAGGAGGAAAACAGAGAGACCAGGCCCCACAGGAGCACAGTTAGTCCCTTCTATTCTGAATGAGGTAGATGCGGCCATAGAGATGATAAAGGTGGAGGATGCAGGATGTACTCGGGCCTATAACACATGGTAAGCATCTCATCGATGGGTGATATTGTTTCCATTTTTCATAGATACAGTGGGTGCACCATCGGTTGGCAGAGTAGAGCGACACACATCTACCTCCGATGGTGATAGCATAATAGCGGCACAAGTGGAGTGTAAGAATTGTTTATGGTTTTTTTTTTATCGTCACTTAGTTGTTTTATTGTGATCATCATTTGTATTAACTAATGAGATGCTTGGATGATTGCAGGTGATGTTTATTGTTCCTTGGTCTTGGATTCATCGATCTACATGTTGACAGGGAATGTACCTCTGCATATGCTCATGGGAGGTGGGATGTTTGAGAGGGTATATGTTATTACAGGGGAGCATACCCATTTTTTTGAGTTGATGGCGATAATGGTGGCTACATGTATCATATTATTGAGTGAGTCTGATGAGATAGGGGCGGAGACTCAGCGAGCAAGGGAGGTTATAGGAGGAGGTGTTAGTATTTTCTCGTTCATTGGAGTGGAGACTTAAGAAACCTCAAATCCTCGTGCAAAACTGATCAATGGACCATCAGATAAGAAATAAGTAAGTATTCCTAATTTTCATGCATTAACTTGAAGTAAACAAGCAATTTAAACAACTGAAATTAACCTCTATTCTTGAAAGCTTAAAGTAAATGAACCTAAAAGGATCTAAGAAATAAATTTATGCTTCAAAAGAATGGGATCTCACCATTAATGGCTTCAAGGCCAATGGTTCTTCCCATTTACTCCATTTTGTGTGGTATAAATGCAAAAGCAAAGTAAATAGATCAATAGAATGTAATAAAACTCCTAATCCAAGAAATAATACTATAGTTTATGTTAGAGGGAAGAAATGTTCTTAGAAATGAGAGGGGGTAATGGGCTATTTATAGTTTTCCATTTGGGAAATGGGAGGATTTTTGGTGCATGTGGGACTAAAAGGGAGTCAACAAGTTAATTAGCAAGTCAAAGTAAGATTTGACTAGGTTTAGAAGAGGTTGATCATGGTTAAGACTAGTTAACCATGTTTAGAGGGTAATTAGGGTTTTAGGAGGGTTCTGGAGGATCTAATCAATCCAATGAAATGGATTGATAGTCTAAGAAGCTACTAGAAGCAGTAAAGAAGAGGAAAAGAAGAGGATTTAGCCAAGAAAAATCTATAATAGCCTATTTAATTGGTTTACAAGAGGAAATACGACCAAAAGAGTGTCGTAAGAGGGGATCTAGATAGTTCTAACTGACGATGTGTCATCAATTTGCGAGGAAGAGAATAATAAGTGCAATATTAGAAATAATAGTGCTTTGATCAAACTACAAGTGTCTACATTTTCCCCTCTTTGGGGTGACGTAAGCTAAGTCACTTCAAATAAAGTAGACAAACGTAAACTAGTAGAATTTTTTTGAAGGGATAGAAGAAAAATTAGTAGGGTAAAGGTAGGATGCCCCCTCGAGTGTTGATGAGGTGATAGAAGAACTCAATCAACGATTGAAAAGAGAATAGAAGAAAGAAAAGTGTGAAGAGAAGACTAGAAAATAACAAGAATAAGGGATATTGAGCTATCCTCAAACCAGTGCCAACAATATTTAATCGTCATTTTGCTTAGAATCCTCATCATTAGTCTTTATTACAAAGAATGAACAAAGGTGTAGTATGACATGAAAATCCATATATGAACAAATGTCCATTACTAAAAGCACTAACTCCATGCAACATACAGAAAGCAATGCAATACGAGAAATTGAAAGATTCCTAACTCCATGCAACATACATGATGCAATGTAATACGAGGAAGTAAACAAACTCATTTAACAAGGAAATAAATACAATTACACACAATCAAACCAACAAGGTTCAAGATAGTTGCACAAATATTTTTTTATCAAGCTGCAATCCCAAATGTTTTGATAAATGACAAGGGTAGGAATGATGCCCCAAGAAAATTGTACATGCAAGGGAAAGGATGGAGGACACTTGGATCCGATTGAAAAGCAATGTACACAATGAAAATAGTATCAGGCAACTGATAGTGCCCGAGAGTACAAACAAAGTAAGCAGCGTCGCTTTTGTAAATGGTTGTAGATCAAGGTGATCCATAACTCGTTGTTTAAAAACACATGAAAATGCCTAGCAAGATATGAGATGAGTCTCATGCAAAAGACACAGATTTTAGCTGCAAATGAGCTGATTAGCAATTTGAGTCCATTTTCAAAGTGTTTATGATTTTTGTGGATTTTTGGATGGTTTTATAATTTTTAAATTTTTGATCGATCAGAAGAATTTAAGCGATAGAAAATCTCCTATAAGTACGTGCAAATTCCCCAAAGCAAAGAGAGAAAGCGTTGGGTGGCAAGAAAATGCTCCGGTGAGAAGACAAATGGGCCAACAACAATTATTTAAAAATAATCATGACAATAGATGAAAATAGAAGACAAGAAATTCCTGGAAACATTTAAACATGCCCCAGTGGCGAGGAGATAAGCGCTAGGTGGAAAATAATGCCCCATGATGGTGTAGATGATATCAAATGTCTTATACATAAGATATTCTTGTAGATGCTAGCACTTGGAATGATACTAGATGATATTGGTACGGGGGGGATACATTTGTGATCATGTGCCACCCCTCTTGACCCCATTGATGATACAATATGTGATGATTATCTTAGCATACATGCATGATGTAATAGTTAGCATTTCTGTATATATGATGTAGTAAATGATGTTATATGTGATGAATGATATATGATAGATGTGATAACAAACAGATGTGCAGTAAAGAAACACATAAGAAAAATTTAACAAAACTAAATAGACAACCAAAACTATACAAACTGACAACTAAAAGAAATTTAACCACTACTTTTTTTTGCAGGACAGTAGTGATATATTTTCTTATGTTTTTGGGTTATCTTGAAAGACAACTAAAAGTTGCGTCCCTAGAAGAGAGATTCTCTGAATGTTTAGATTTTTGCGTATCCATTTTCTGAATGTTTTTGCATTTTCTAAGGTCATGTTCCGAAAGAAATGTACGAGAACAAAGAAGTGTGGATGCCCCCAGCGTGATGTGGTAATATAAAAAATTTAGAATGCCACACGCGTATGTACGAGACAGTGGAATTTGAAGGTGTCCCCAGCATTGGATGGGAATATACAAAGGCAACATCCTTCCAAAGATACAAGAGTAAAACAAGCCAGATCACAAGCTTTTCAAGGTAGACTTGGTAGGGTTATTAGACCTAACAAGGGAAACTAACCCTAGAAAGTGATGAGAATTACCCATCCTGAGGCAAGAGTAACTTATCAACGAAGGATCCTCCATGAGAGCCGGCAACTGGTTTTCACTCAAAGACTTGCCCACTGTGCCACAATTGTGTGGTTTTCACACGTGGACAACCTATTTTTTCTTTACTATTTTCTCAATTTTCCATTTTTTATTTTATTTTATTTTATTTTTATTTTCATTTTATTTTATTTTTTGCTTGTTTTTTATTGTTTTTCTATTTTTTAGTTCTTATCTAATATTCTCGTCATGCTTAATCATAAAACCGCTTGAGATGCATGGTGTTCATAGGTTCTAGACGCTCTTCATGATCCGAGTATGCAAGTTTATAAGCTCCTGATCCATACTTAGCAACCACCACATAAGGGCCTAGCCAATTAGCTTCAAACTTACCTTTATTTCCTCTGTCCTTAACAGTGTTCTTATGATTTTCCTTTAGTACTAGATAACCTACATCAAATTCCCGATGAATGATTCATTTTTTATATCCTATCGATACTCTGTTTTGATAGACCTTCAAGTGATTGAGCACTCTGATACGCTTTTCATCTAATAGTTCCAACTCTCCCAGTCAAACAACTTTGTAGTCATCGTCTTTGTCAAGATAGTCTCTGAGAGATATTCTCAAGGAGGGAAGCTCCACTTCCAAAGGTATGATGGCTTCAGTTCCATAGACAAGTAAATATGAGGTCACACCAGTAGGAGTGCAGATAGAGGTTCGATAAGCCCAGAGGGCGGGATGTATCTGTAAGTGCCAATTACAGCCATTCTAACTTACCATTTTCTCCATGATTCTTATAAGGGTTTTATTAGTAGCCTCCGATTATCCATTACCTTGGGAGTAATAGGGGGTAGACAATTTGAGTCGAATATGGAAGCGTTGACACAAGATTTTAACCATTTTGTTCTTGAAGGATTTACCTTTATCAGTGACAATGGCAGAAGGGATACCATAACAGCAGATGAGATGGTTCATGATGAATTTTGAAATTTACACACCGGTGACATAAGTAAGAGGGAAAGCCACTATCTAATTTGTAAAATACTTAATTGAAGTGATAATGTGAGTGTGGCCATCTAAAGAAGAAGGATGGAGCTTCCCTATGAGATCCAGGCCCCATTTAGAGAATGGTCAAGGTGTTGCAATAGGCTACAAAGCCTGTGCTCGCACATGTATTAAGTTTCCATTATTTATGGAATAGTTCACACTTATTTACAAAGTTATAGCAATTTGATTCTATAGTAGGCCAATAATAGCCTACTCTCAATAGCTTCTTAGCTAAGACCATGCCGCTGGTGTGCGCTCCACAAATATCACCATGTATTTCCTTAATGGCGGGGATTTGAGTTAGTAACATCCATAACAACAAAACAGATTCCCATTGTAGCCACGATGATAAAGGGTTCCTCCTCGAAGGGTATAATGGGCTATGTGGCAGATAAGGGCTTTCTTTTCAAAATGAGTAATGTCTGGTGGAAAAGTGACATCTTGTAGGTATCGAAATGATAGGATCATACCAGGGGAATATTGGACCAATAACTTCAAATGCCAAACATGACTCTGGCATATCATATGCGGGTATTTGTAAATGCTCTATGAAGAAAGGCATCTTACTCTCCTCGGGTGGGATGCGTAAGAGAGACCCAATAGTAGCCATAGCATCTGTGGATCTATTATGTGACCTTGGATTTTGATCACAATATGATCTGTGTAAAGTACTTCTTCAGATTTTTGACCATTTTCTTATATGGAATGATTTTCTCATCTTTAACCTTGTACTCATCATTAACTTGTTTAATGATAAGTTGAGATTCTCCAATGACTTGTATTTATTTGATGTTCCAAGTAATATCTAGCTTGAGGCATGTAGCGATGAGTGCCTCATACTCTACAATGTTATTAGTACAGTGATGAGTGACTCGTACTATGAAATGTTATTAGTGCACCAAACTGGAATGCTCTTAGTATGACATCACCTGTGGGAGTGATAAGCACCACTCCTGCTCCTGATCCATGGAAGGTGAACGATCCATCAAAATGGACCTCCCACTATATGGATTCTTCAATATACATCATAGATGCATCTGGCAGATCCAGACACAAAGGTTCCATACTCTGGTAGAGGCACTTCTTCCAACTGATCAGCCAATACCTATCCTTTCAAGGATTTCTAATTTACAAAAATCAATATAAAATTCACTCAGGAGAATGATCCAATTATCCATTCATCCTGTGAAGGCAGGTTTGGATAAAAGGTATTTGAGAGGGTTAACTTTGGATATGAGTTTGGTTTTATTATTTAGGAGATAATGACAAAGATTTTGGAAGGTAAAGACAACTACCAAGTAGGCCTTTTCAATTTTTGGATAATTTAACTCATAAGCAATCAAGGTGTGACTGAGATAATATACTACTCTTTCTTTATGGCCTAGATCATATTGGGAAAGCAGTGCACCAACAATTAAATTAGGTGGCAGAAATGTACAGGAGGAGAGGTTCACCTAGGGTAGGTGGCATGAGTAAAAGCAGATTGAAATGGTACTACTTGAGTAATGCAAATGCCTTCTCATAGTCAAGTCCCCAGTTGAATGCAACGAATTTCTTTCAAATTTAGTAAATGTAAGTAAATGGGTGACACTTATCCTCAGTTACAAGTTGTGAGGAATTTCTGTATGAAGAAGTGATGGATTACCTGAATCTTTCCTTGTAAACTCCTCATCTACTTGAGATTTGTAGGTGGAGGAATTTCTGTAATAGTTGTGACCTTAGCAGGGTCCACTTCTATCCCTCTCTGTGAAACTATGAAACCCAAGAGTTTTCCTGATAAAACACCAAAGACACATTTCTTGGGATTCAAGCGTACCTTATAATCTTTGAGATGCTAAAAAATACACCTAAGCACCTCCGGGTGCTCTTCTTTGCTCTTGGATTTGGCTAAAATTTCATCAACATAATCCTCCATGATTACATTCATCATATCATGGAAGATGACAAGCATTGCTCATTGATAAGTTTCCCCAGCATCCTTAAGTCTGAAAGGCATGACTTTATAGAAAAATGTCCCACCGAGCATGCCAAATGTGTTCAATGAAAGGTTGAAAAAGCTATAGAAAGGGGTAAGAACACTTAAAAAACCCCAAAGCCTTATGCATAACTGATAAATGGACCATTAGATAAGAAATAAGCAAGGATTCCTACTTTGCATGCATTAACTTGAAGTAAACAAGTAATTTAAACAAATGAAATTAACCTCTATTCTTGAAAGCTTAAAGTAAATGAACCTAAAAGGATCTAAGCAATCAGTTTATGCTTCAAGAGAATGGGATCTCACCATTAATGGCTTCAAGGCAAATGGTTCTTCCCATTTACTCCATGTTGTGTGATAGAAATGCAAAAGCAAAGTAAATAGCTCAATAGAATGAAATAAAACTCCTAATCCTAGCAATAATACTATAGTTTATGTTAGAGGGAAGAAATGTTCTTAGAAATGAGAGGGGGTAGTGGGCTATTTATAGTTTTCCATTTGGGAAATGGGAGGATTTTTGGTGCATGTGGGACTAAAAGGGAGTCAACAAGTTAATTAGCAAGTCAAAGTAAGATTTGACTAGGTTTAGAAGAGGTTGATCATGGTTAAGACTAGTTAACCATGTTTAGAGGGTAATTAGTGTTTTAGGAGGGTTCAGGAGGGTCTACTCAATCCAATGAAATGGATTGATAGTCCAAGAAGCTATTAGAAGTGGTAAAGAAGAGGATAAAAATAGGATTTAGCCAAGAAGAGGCTATAATAGCATGTTTAATTGGTTTACAAGAGGAAATATGACCAAAAGAGTGTCATAAGAGGGGAGTTAGATAGTTCTAACTGATGATGTGTCGTCAATTTGTGAGGAAGAGAATAGTAAGTGCAATATTAGAAATAATAGTGCTTTGATCAAACTATAGCTGTTTACATTTTCCCCTCTTTGGGGTGACGTAAGCTATGTCACTTCAAAGAAAGTAGAAAAATGTAAACGAGTAGAAGATGCTTGAAGGGATAGAAGAAAAATTAGTAGGGTGAAGGTAGGATGTCCCCTCGAGTGTTAATGGGGTGATAGAAGAACTTGATTGACGATCGAAAAGAGAATAGAAGAAAGAAAAGTGTGAAGAGAAGACTAGAAAACAACAAGAATAAGGGATATTGAGTTATCCTCAAACCAGTGCCAACAATATTTAATCATCATTTTTCTTAGAATCCTCATCATCAGTCTTTATTACAAAGAATGAACAAAGGTGTAGTATGACATGAAAAGACATATACGAACAAATGTCCATTACTAAAAGCATTAACTCCATTCAACATACAGAAAGCAATGCAATACAAGAAATTGAAAGATTCCTAACTCCATGCAACATAAATGATGTAATGTAATATGAGGAAGTAAACAAACTCATTTAATAGGGAAATAAGTACAATTACACACACTCAAACCAACAACATTCAAGATAGTTGCACCAATATTTTGTTATCAAGCTCCAACCCCAAATCTTTTGATAAATGACAAGAGTAGGAATGATGCCCCAAGTAAATTGTACATGCAAGGGAAAGGATGGAGGACACTTGGGTCTGATTGAAAAGCAATGTGCATTATGAAAAAAGTACCAGATAACTGATAGTGCCCCAGAGTACAGAAGAAGTAAGTAGTGTAGCTTTTGTAAATGGTTATAGATCAAGGTGATTTGCAAGTCGTTGTTTCAAAACACATGAAAATGCCTAGCAAGATATGAGATGAGTGTCATGCAAGAGACAAAAATTTCAGCTGCAAATGAGTTGATTACCAATTTTAGTCCATCTTGAAGTGTTTACGATTTTTTTGGATTTTTGGATGGTTGTATAATTTTTAAATTTTTGATCGGTCAAAAGAATTTAAGAGATAGGAAATCTCCTAAAATTACGCAAAAATGCCCCAAGGCAAAGATAATTGGTGTCAGGTGGCAATAAAATTCTCTGGTGAGAAGAAAAATGGGCCAACAACAATTATTTAAAAATAATCATGATGATAGATGAAAATAGAAGACAAGAAACACATGGAAACATTTAAACATGCCCCAGTGGTGAAGAGAGAAGTGCTAGGTGGAAAATAATGCCCTAGGATGGTGTAGATGATATCAAATGTCTTATGCATGATATATTTTGGTAAATGCTAGAACTTGGGATGATACTAGATGATATTGGTGCAGGGGGGATAGATTTGTGATCATGCACAACCCCTCTCGCCCCATTGATGATGCGATATGTGATGATTAGCTTAGCATAAATTCATGAGGTAATACTTAGCATTTCTTTATATATGATGTAGTAAATGATGTTATATGTGATGAATGATAGATGATAGATGTGATAAAAAAACATATGTGTAGTAAAAAAACATATAAGAAAAAGTTAACAAAACTAAATAGACAACCAAAACTATACAAACCAACAAATAAAAGCAATTTAACCACTACTTTGTTTTGACAGGACAAGATTGATATATTTTCTGATGTTTTTGGGTTATCTTGAAAGACAACTAAAAGCTTCATCCCAAGAAGGGAGATTTTTTGAATGTTTTTGAATTTTCTAAGGTCATGTTCTGAAAGCAATGTACAAGAACAAAGAAGCGTGGATGCCCCCAGCATGATGCGGGAATATACAAAAGGAAGAATGTCACTTGCGTATGTACGAGACATTGGAATATGAAGGTGTCCCCAGCGTTGGATGGGAATATACAAAGGTAACATCCTTCACACATATACAAGAGTAAAACAAGCTAGACCATAGGATTTGCAAGGTAGACTTGGTAGGGTTCCTAGACCTAGCAAGGGAGACTAACCCTAGAAAGTGATGACAATTAGCCATCCTGAGACAAGAGTAACTTATGAACGACAGATCCTCCTAGAGAGCTGGCAACTGGTTTTCACTCAAATACCTTCCCACTGTGCCATAATTGTGTGGTTTTCACATGTGGACAACCTGTTTTTTCTTTACTATTTTCTCAATTTTCCATTTTTATTTTTATTTTATTTTTGCTTTTTTATTGTTTTTTTATTTTTAGTTCTTATCAAATATTCTCATCATGCTTAAGCATAAAACCACTTGAGATGCATGGTTTTCATAGGTTTTGGAAGCTCTTCGCCATCCGAGTATGCAAGTTTATAAGCTCCTGATCCATACTTAGCAACCACCGCATAAGGGCCTAGCCAATTAGCTTCAAACTTACCTTTCTTTTCTTTGTCCTTGACGGTGTTCTTCTTATTTTCTTTCAGGATTAGATCACCTACATCAAATTCTCGATGAATGATGTGTTTGTTATATCCTCTGGATACTCTTTTTTGATAGACCTTCAAGTAATTGAGTGCTCTAATATGCTTTTCATCTAACAGTTCCAACTATGTCAGTCGAGAAAATTTATAGTCCTCGTCTTTGTCAATATATTCTCTGAGAGATATTCTCAGCGAGGGAAGCTCCACTTCCAAAGGTATGATGGCTTCAGTTCCATAGACAAGTGAATATGGGGTCACACTAGTAGGAGTGTGGATGGAGGTTTGATATGTCCAAGGATCGGGATGTATCTGTAAGTGCCAATTACGGCCAGTCTTACTTACCATTTTCTCCATGATTCTTACAAGGTTTTTCTTAGTAGCCTTCGCTTGTCCATTACCTTGGGGGTAATATGGAGTAGACCATTTAAGCCGAATATGGAAGCGTTGACACAAGGTTTTAACCATTTGTTCTTGAAGGATTTACCTTTATCAGTGATAATGGCTGAAGGGATACTGTAATGGTAGAAGAGTTGGTTCATGATGAATTTTGAAATTTGCACACCGGTGACATAAGTAAGAGGGAAATCCTCTACCCATTTTGTAAAATACTCAATGGCAGTGATAATGTGAGTGTGTCCATCTGAATAAGAAGGATGGAGCTTCCCTATGAGATCTTGGCCCCATTTAGAGAATGGCCAAGGTGTTGTAATAGGCTGCAAAGCCTATGCTGGCGCATGTATTAAGCTTCAATATTTTTGGCATAGTTCACACTTCTTTACAAAGTTGTAGCAATCTAATTCTATGGTAGGCCAATAATAGCCTACTCTCAATAGCTTCTTAGCTAAGACCATGCCGCTGGTGTGCGCTCCACAAATACCACCATGTACTTCCTTAATGGCGATGATTGAGTCAGTAACATCCAAACATCAAAGTAGATTCATGTCGTAGCCACAACAATAAAGGGTGCCTCCTAGGAAGGTATAACAGGCTATGCGAAGGATAAAGGTTTTCTTTTCAGAATGAGTAATGTTTGGTGGAAAAGTGCCATCTTGTAGGTATCAAAAGATAGGATAATACCAGGGGGATAATGGACCAACAATTTCACATGCCAAACACGAATCTGGCATATCATATGTGGGAATTTACAAATGCTCTACAAAGAAAGGCATTTTAATCTTCTTAGGTGAGATGCGTAAGAGAGACCCAATAGTAGCCATATCATCTGCGGATCTATTATGTGACCTTGGATTTTGCTCAAATATGATCTATGTAAAGTACTCCTTCTAAGTTTCGACCATTTTATTATATGGAATGTGTTTCTCATATTTAACCTTGTACTCATCATTAACTTATTTAATGATAAGTTGAGAGTCTCCAATGACTCATAGTTGTCTGATGTTCCAAGTAATAGCTAGCTTAAGGCCAGCGATGAGTGCCTCGTACTCTACAATGTTATTAGTGCACGGAAATCCCAACCAGAATTCTCTTGGTATGACATTGCCTGTGGGAGTGATAAGCACCACTCCTACTCCTAATCCATGGAAGGTGAACGATCCATCAAAATGGACCTGCCACTCTACGGATTCTTTAATGCACATCATAGATGCGTCTGGAAGATCCAGACACAAAGGATCCATGCCTGGTAGAGGTGCTTCTTCCAACTGATCAGCCAATACCTTTTCTTTCAAGGATTTCTTATTTACAAACTCAATATCAAATTCACTCAGGAGAATGATCCAATTAGCCATAAGGCCTACGAGGGCAGGTTTGGATAAAAGGTATTTGAGAGGGTCAACTTTGGATATGAGTTTGGTTTTATTATTTAGGAGATAATGGTGAAGATTTTGGAAGGTAAAGACAACTGCCAAATATACCTTTTCAATTTGTGGATAATTTAACTCATAAGCAATCAAGGTGCGACTGAGATAATAGACTGCTCTTTCTTTATGGCCTAGATCATATTGGGCAAGCAATGCACTAACAAAAAATTGGGTGGTGGAAATGTAGACGAGGAGAGGTTCTCCTAGGGTAGGCGGCATGAGTAAAAGTAGATTGACAAGATACTGCTTGAGTAATGCAAATGCCTTCTGATAGTCAGGTCCCCAATTGAATGCAACATCTTTCTTCAGTAAATGAGTAAATGGGTGATACTTATCTGCAAGTTGTGAAATGAAGTGATGGATTTCCTTAATCTTTCCTTGTAAACTCCTCAGTTGCTTGAGAGTTGTAGGTGGAGGCATTTCTATAATAGTTGTGACCTTAACAAGGTCCACTTCTATCCTTCTTTTTGAAACTATGAAACCCAAGATTTTTCCTGATAAAACACCAAAGACACATTTCTTGGGATTCAAGCATACCTTATAATCTCTGAGACAATGAAAAATATGCCTAAGCACATCTAGGTGCTCTTCTCTACTCTTGGAAAATATGCCTAAGAACACTTAAGAAACCACAAATCCTTGTACAAAACCAATCAATGGACCATCAGATAAGAAATAAGCAAGGATTCCTACTTTGCAGGCATTAACTTGAAGTAAACAAGTAATTTAAACAAATGAAATTAACCTCTTGAAAGCTTAAAGTAAATAAACCTAAAAAAACTAAGCAAACAGTTTATGCTTCAAGAGAATGGGTTCTCACCATTAATGGCTTCAAGGCCAATGGTTCTTCCTATTTACTCCATGTTGTGTGTTAGAAATGCAAAAGCAAAGTAAATATCTCAATAGAATGAAAAAAAACTCTTAATCCTAGCAATAATACTATAGTTTATGTTAGAGGGAAGAAATGTCCTTCGAAATGAGAGGGGGTAGTGGGCTATTTCTAGTTTTCCATTTGGAAAATGGGAGGATTTTTGGTGCATGTGGGACTAAAAGGGAGTCAACAAGTTAATTAGCAATTCAAAGTAAGATTTGACTAGGTTTAGAAGAGGTTAATCATGGTTAAGACTAGTTAACCATGTTTGTAATTAGGGTTTTAGGAGGGTTCTGGAGGGTCTACTCAATCCAATGAAATGGATTAATAGTCCAGGAAGCTAATAGAAGCAGTAAAGAAGAGGATAATAAGAGGATTTAGCAAAGAAGAGGCTATAATAGCTTGTTTAATTAGTTTACAAGAGGAAATACAACCAAAAGAGTGTCGTAAGAGGGAAGTTAGATAGTTCTAACTGACAATGTGTCGTCAATTTGTGAGGAAGAGAATAATAAGTGCAATATTAGAAATAATAGTGCTTTGATCAAACTACAGGTGTCTACATTTTCCCCTCTTTGGGGTGATGTAAGATACGTCACTTCAAATAAAGTAGACAAACGTAAACGAGTAGAATTTTTTTGAAGGGATAGAAGAAAAATTAGTAGGGTGAAGGTAGGAGCCCCCCTCGAGTGTTGATGGGGTGATATAAGTACTTGATCGATGATGGAAAATAGAATAGAAGAAAGAAAATTGCGAAGAGAAGAGTAGAAAACAATAAGAATAAGGGATATTGAGCTATCCTCAAACCAGTCCCAACAATATTTAATCGTCATTTTGCTTAGAATCGTCATCATCGGTCTTTATTACAAAGAATGAACAAAGGTGTAGTATGACATGAAAATCCATATATGAACAAATGTCCATTACTAAAAGCACTAACTCCATGCAACATACAAAAATCAATGCAATACGAGAAAGTGAAATATGCCTTACTCCATACAACATACATGATGCAATGCAATACGAGGAAGTAAACAAACTCATTTTATAGGAAAAAAAATACAATTACACATGCTCAAACCAACAATGCTCAAGATAGTTGCACAAATATTTTGTTATCAAGCTGCAATCCCAAATGTTTTGATAAATGACAAGGGTAGGAATGATGCCCCAAGAAAATTGTACATGCAAGGGAAAGGATGAAAGACACTTGGGTCCAATTAAAAATCAATGTGCACGATGAAAACAGTACCAGTCAGCTAATAGTGCCCTAAAGTATAGACGAATTAAGCAGCTTAGCTTTTTTTAAATGGTTGTAGATAAAGGTGAACAGCAAGTCAATTTTTCAAAACATGTGAAAATGCCTAGCAAGATATGAGATGAGTGCCATGCAAGAGACATAGATTTCAGCTGCAAATGAGTTGATTGACAATTTTAGTCCATTTTCGAAGTGTTTACGATTTTTTTGGATTTTTGGATGGTTTTATAATCTTTTAATTTTTGATCAGTCAGAAGAATTTAAGAGAGAGTAAATCTCCTAAAAGTACGTGCAAATGCCCCGAGGCAAAGAGAGCAAGCGTCGAGTGGCAAGAAAACTCTCTGGCTAGAAGACAAATGGGACAACAACAATTATTTAAAAATAATCATGATGATAGATGAAAATAGAAGACAAGAAACACCTAGAAACATTTAAACATGCCCCAATGGTGAAGAGATAAGCGCTAGGTGGAAAATAATGCCCCTCGATGGTGTAGATGATATCAAATGTCTTGTACATGATATATTCTTGTAGATGCTAGCAATTGGGATGATACTAGATGATATTGGTGTGGAAAGGATAGATTTTTTATCATGCGCAACCCCTCTTGCCCCCATTGATGATACGATATGTGATGATTAGCTTAGCATACATGCATAATGTAATACTTAGCATTTCTATATATATGATGTAGTAAATGATGTTATATGTGATGAATGATAGATGATAGATGTGATAACAAACAGATGTGTAGTAAAGAAACACATAAGAAAAAGTTAAAAAAACTAAATAGACAACCAAAACTATACAAACCGACAACTAAAAACAATTTAACCACTACTTTGTTTTTGTAGGATAGTATTGATATATTTTCTGATGTTTTTGGGATATCTTGAAAGACAACTAAAATATTAGTCCCTAAAAGGGAAATTTTCTGAATGTTTATATTTTTTGTATATCCATTTTCTGAAGGTTTTTGCATTTTCTAAGGTCATGTTCCGAAATCGATGTACAAGAACAAAGAAGCGTGGATTCCCCTAGCATGATGTGGGAATATACAAAAGATAGAATGCCATGTGCGTAAGTACAAGATAGTGGAATGTGAAGGTGTCCCTAGCATTGGATGGGAATATAAAAAGGCAACATCCTTCACACAGATACAAGAGTGAAACAAGCTAGATCACAGGCTTTACAAGGTAGACTTAGTAGGGTTCTTAAACCTAGCAAGGGAAACTAACCCTAGAAAGTGATGAGAATTACCCATCCCGAGGCAAGAGTAACTTGTGAATGACGGATCCTCCTTGAGATCCAGCAACCTGTTTTCACTCAAAGACCTGCCCACTGTGCCACAATTGTGTGGTTTTCACATGTGGATGACCTATTTTTTCTTTACTATTTTATCAATTTTCCATTTTTTATTTTTTATTTTTTTTCTTTGTTTTTTTATTTTTTAGTTCTTATTTCAATATTATCTTCATTCTTAAGTGTAAAAACGCTTGAGACACATGGTGTTCATAGGTTCTGGAAGCTCTTCACCATCCGAGTATGCAAGTTTATAAGCTCTTGATCCATACTAAGCAACCACCACATAAGGGCCCTAGCCAGTTAGCTTCAAACTTACCTTTCTTTTCTTTGTCCTTGATGGTTTTCTTCTAATTTTCCTGTAGGACTAGATCACCTACATCAAATTCCTAATGAATGATGTGTTTGGTATATCCTCTAGATACTTTTTTTTTATAGACCTTCAGGTGATTGAGCTCTCTGATACGTTTTTCATCTAATAGTTTCAAATCTGCCATTCGAGCAACTTTGTAGCCCTCGTCTTTGTCAAGATAGTCTCTAAGATATATTCTCAGGGAGGCAAGCTCCACTTCTAAAGGTATGATGGATTCAGTTCCATAGACAAGTGAATATGGGGTCGTACTAGTAGGAGTGCAGATGGAGGTTTGATAGGCCCAAAGGGTGGGATGTATCCGTAAGTTCCAATTACGGCCAGTCTTACTTACTATTTTCTCCATGATTCTTACAAGGGTTTTATTAGTATCCTCTCACTTGTCCATTAACTTTGGGGTAATAGGGGGTAGACAATTTGAGCCGAATATAGAAGCATTGACACAAGTTTTTAACCATTTTATTCTTGAAGGATTTACCATTATCAGTGACAATGGCTAAAGGGATAATGTAACGGCAGATGAGATGGTTCATAATGAATTTTGAAATTTGTGCAACTGGTGACATAAGTAAGAGGGACAACCTCTACCCATTTTGTAAAATACTTAGTGGCAGTGATAATTGTGAGTATGGTCATATGAAGAAGAAGGATGGAGCTTCCCTATGAGATCCAAGCCCCATTTAGAGGATGGCCAAGGTGTTGTACAGTAGGTTGCAAAGGCCTGTGCTAGTGCATGCATTAAGTTTCCATATTTCTGGCATAGTTCACACTTCTTTACAAAGTTGTAGCAATCTGATTCCATGGTAGGACAATAATAGCCTACTCTCAATAGTTTTTTAGCTAAGACCATGTTGCTAGTGTGCGCTCCACAAATACTACCATGTACTCTCCTTAATGGTGTGGATCGAGTCAGTAACACCTAAATAGTAAAGCATATTCCCTTCCGTAGCCATGACATGATAAACAGTGCCTCTTAGGAAGGTATAACGGGCTATGCGACAGGATAAGGGCTTTCTTTTTAGGAATGAGTAATGTTTGGTGGAAAAGTCTCCATCTTGTAGGTATCGAAAGATAGGATCATACCAAGGGCATAATGGACCAAAAACTTCACATGCCAAACACAACTCTGTCATATCATATGTGGGCATTTATAAATGATCTACAAAGAAAGGCATTTTACTCTCCTCATGTGGTATGCAGTAAGAGAGACCCAATAGTAGCCATAGCATCTACGGATATATTATGTGACCTTGGCTTTTGCTCAAATAAGATCTCTATAAAGTACTCCTTCATATTTTCAAACCATTTTCTTATATGGAATGAGTTTCTCATATTTAACCTTGTACTCATCATTAACTTGTTTAATGATAATTTGAGAGTCTCCAATGACTTGTAGTTGTCTTATGTTCCAAGTAATAGCTAGCTTGAGGCTAGCGATGAGTGCCTCATACTCTGTAATGTTAGTAGTGCATGGAAATCCCAACCGGAATGCTCTTGGTATGACATCACCTGTGGGAGTGATAAGCACCACTCCTGCTCCTGATCCATGGAAGGTGAACGATCTATCAAAATGGACCTACCAATCTATGAATTCTTCAATGTGCATCATAGATGCGTCTGGCATATCTAGACACAAAGGTTCCATACCTGGTAGAGGTGCTTCTACCAACTGATCAGCCAATATTTATCCTTTCAAGGATTTCGTATTTACAAACTCAATATCAAATTCACTTAGGAGAATGATTCAATTAGCCATTCGGTCTGTGATGTCAGGTTTGGATAAAAGTTATTTGAGAGGGTCAACTTTGGATATGAGTTTGGTTTTATTATTTAGGAGATAATGAAGAAGCTTTTGGAAGGTATATACAACTTCCAAGTAGGCATTTTCAGTTTGCGGATAATTTAACTCATAAGCAATCAAGGTGTGACTGAGATAATAGAGTACTCTTTCTTTATAGCCTAGATCATATTGGGAAATTAGTGCACCAACAGCAAATTGTGTGGTGTAAATGTACTGGAGGAGAGTTTCTCTTGGGGTAGGAGGCATGAGTATAGGTGGATTGACAAGATACTTCTTGAGTAATGCAAATTCCTTCTGACAGTCATGTCCCTAGTTTAATGCAACATCTTTCTTCAGTAAATGACTAAATGGGTGACACTTATCCGCAATCTGTGAAATGAAGCGATGAATTTCCTGAATATTTCTTTGTAAACTCCTCAGTTACTTGAGAGTTGTAGGTGGAGGCATTTCTATAATAGTTGTGACCTTAGCAGGGTCCACTTCTATCCCTTTGTGTGAAACTATGAAACCCAAGAGTTTTCCTGATAAAACACCAAAGACACATTTCTTTGGATTCAAGCGTACCTTATAATCTTTGAGACGCTGAAAAATATGCTTAAGTAGCTCTAGGTGCTCTTCTCTGCTCTTGGATTTGGCTAAAATGTCATCGACATAATCTTCCATGATGGCATTCATCATATCATGGAAGATGACAGTCATTTCTCATTGATAAGTGACCCTAGCATTCTTAAGTCCACAAGGCATGACTTTGTAGAAAAATCTCCCACAAGTGGTGATGAAGGATTTTTTATGGTGATCTTCTTCTGTAATCTTTTTCTGGTTATAACCCGAAAATTCATCCATTAAGGACAACATTTCATAACTAGCAATGGAATCAATTGTCATGTCAATGTTAGGCAGGGGAAAGTCATCCTTAGGACATGCCTTATTAATGTCATAGAAATCAGTGCAGATTCTTATACTGACAGGATTCTTCTATACATGGACTATGTTATAGATCCACTCTGAATAGTTAATAGGTTTAATAAAGTTTGTAGCTATTATTTTTTCTGATTCTTCTTTGACAAGGAGTGCCACCTTAGGATCCATCTTTCTCAACTTTTGCTTGATGGGTTTGGCATCTGGGTGCATGACAAGGTTGTGCACAACTAATTCTGGGTCCAACCCAGGCATATCTACGTATGTCCATGTGAATATATCCACATATTCCTTTAAGAGCTCTACAAACATCTTTTGTTCCTAAGCTGAGAGTGAAGCCCCCAACTTTATCATTCTAGGCTGCTCTTCTAAGCCAATGTTGATGTTAATTGTTTCCTTAATAAGCATCTTAGAAGTAACTTCCATCCATGTAGGATCAGGGGGAAGAGTAAGATTGACCTCCTATGGTAGCTCATTATCATCTTTAAATAGATAAACTACTTCATCCATAGACTCTTCGTTATGTTTATCTATAAGTGTTTCAAAAAGTTTGTCACTGTGAGATTTATGTCTATCCTTTTTGTCAGGTTTCTCGGAAGTGGTTGTACTCTTACTTACCATATTCTTATTCAAACATCCACACATATTTTCTTCTTCCCCAAAGTATGCACAAGTGTCTAGTTGAATTGCAAATCCTTTCTTGTGGTCCCCAGCTGGAATAGAATCCCTGAGTCCCATGAACTTTGCAAATGCCTCATCATTTTCAAAGAATTCTAGTGGCATGTGAAGTTGTTGATCCCAATATATAAGTTTAGGATATACAAGGGCTACTTGATAATTTTTTAAGGGGATGGATTCAGATAAGGTAATTTCTGCTAAATCTAGGAATAGGTTAGTGCAGGCAATATCCTCGTAGAGGCTACACTAGGAATATGTATCGCTATCATAATGAGATGAAACGTCCTCATACCCAAACAAGGAAGTGTCAATCTCAAAGGGTGGAGTAGTATGAGGCCTTATCCCCAATCCATGCTTATCATGCTTGAAACGAGGGATGGGAATAGGCTCTAGCCCACCTTGTGTGTTGATTCCACATCCAAACCCACTGTACCCCATGACGAACATCATGCGGTGACCTTTGATATATTGGGGTGCTTGATGGCATGAAGTCATGGTTCCTTCCAGAACTCTACTAGTAGGATCTTCTAACATCTTCTCCTCATATAGGATACCGCTAGAGACAAATTTTTCTAATGGTTTAGGACACTGCTCACATGTATTCTTGAACTAATAATAAGGCTTACCTCATGTTTTGGGGGATACTGATAAATTTGATATTAACAATGACTATTCAAGAGTGAATGGCTCACCTGGGCCATATTTTTACAACGTTTCCTCCCATGAAGAGAACGGGTTTACCAACAAAGGAAAATCCTAATTGCAAGGCATGAGTGATTCTGGATCTACCTGATTCTTAATAGCTTCCATTTGTAGTGGGATGATAACATCCACCGACGGACATTCATAAGCCACACGAGAGAAGATTTGAAAATCCCTACAATGTGTGAAAGGTTTTGGGTCACCCAAAATGGTAACTACTTGACCTTCATGACATAACTTGATGCATTGATGAAAATTTGATGGAATAGCTTGCATGGCATGGATCCATGGGTGCCCTAGGAGCATGTTGTATGGAAGGTCCAAGTCAAGGATATGGAACTTTGTGTCATGACAAGTTGGGACTACTTCCATGGGAACTACTATGGTACCCATTGATTCTCATTCTTCATTGTCATATGCTATGATTGTAATAGTCTTGGCCCTTAGATCCGTTTCTAAATGGCCTAGCTACTTAACCAGCTTCAAAGTGCAAATGTTCAGACTGGATCCACCATCCACAAGTACCCTCTTGATTTTGTGATGAGTAACCATCACTTCTAAGTATAAGGGAAAGTTGTGTTCTAGGTTGTTACACGGGATTGTGGTGTGATCAAAATTAATATGATAACTAGGGTCTAGGTGTGCAATCATAGCTTGGAGGTGTGTAGGTTCTACATCTGTAGAGACTCCTAACTTTTGCAATGTTTTATACAATATGTTCTTATGGGTAGTAGATATTTTGAGGAGATCTAAAATGGATATCCTAGCAGGCATTTTCTCCAACTACTCTATCAAATTATACTAACCTTCCTGAGGAATAGGTAAGGGATCGGGTATGATTAAGTGAGTACCTCATGTCCCTACTGCAAAACTCTTTTCTAAGATCCTAATAGTATTGACCTATTCATCAGATGAATAGATACATCCTATGAGGGAATCAAAGGGACTATCACTAGTAGGGTATATATAAGCGGCAGTTTTATAGTCATTGGAATTTTTCCATGATCTGGATTTCTTTTCTTTTTATTTGCATGATTAGGGAAAGGTTCTTTGTAGATACCCATTTTCTCATTTGGACCTTGTCCTGAATTGGGAGGATAATCTATGGCAATTTTAACCTCTTCAATGAGGTCTTGTATGTAATGACGTAGTATTTTGCACCTATCTGTTTTGTGCCCTTTAACACGATGAAAGTCACAATACTCATGGTCTTTGAACCAAACAGGTTTTGGAGCATCCTCTGGGTATGGTACTGTCGTAATTGGGTATTCCACCATGTTTATGTTATCTAAATGGTTTAGTATGGCAGATAGGGAATTTTTTAATGGTGTAAACGTACGTTTAGTGGGTGCTTTGGGATGAGGTCCTTGTGAGAGCTTTAAAATCGAACATGTCTGCATGGCTTTGACTCTTTTGGAGTCCGTAATGCCATCGCCAATGACATGTTTGTTCTTATTAAATAACTTTGGTTTGTCCATTGATTTAGCTTTATGTTTGTCTTTAACAAACGGTTTAAGCGTACCCTTTGCAATGAGGGTCTTCTCGATTTGACTACATTTCTCTATGGCTTCTTCGAAGTTAGAGCCACGGTGCATTTGTAAATGGAAGGCTATTTCTGGATTTAAGTTAGGAACAAAGATGCTCACTAGCAATTTTTCTGGTAACGCACAAGGGAAACGGCTTGCCAACCCACGCCACCATTGTAAGAAAATTGCAAAGGTCTCATGGGGCTTTTGTTTGGCATTACAGAGGGCATTCATTGTGATGTCATTTTCCATGTTGAATGAATAATGCTAAACAAATTTCTTCTGCTAGCGTGGGCCATGTTGTAATAGATCCTTTAGGTATGCTAAAGAACCATTCTAATGCCAATGCTCCTAGACTTCAAGGAAAGAGTCGTATCAAGAAATTATCACTATATGTGACCTCTTAGCAAGCCATATAAAAGTCTTTGATGTGATCCCGAGGATCACCCTTACTTTTATATTTGTCAAACTTTGGAATGGTGAAGTTCTTTGGGAAGGGTTTCCATAGCATGTCCTTGTCAAATGGGTAAGGGCACAACTCCTCATAAAAGTATTTCCTGCCATGGCTCACATTTCCCTCTTATAGGGTAGTAAACGTGTCTTTCATTCATTGTAACTCATTCTGAATGAGTTCTTCTTTAGTAGGTGACATCGGCCCTTGTGGCTTAGTCGCCTTAAAGGTAGTGTCAGTGTATGGATCAAAGTCAAACTCACTAGGTTTCATTTTTTATTTTTCCTTGTATGTGTTTCTTCTTTAAGAGCCTAGGTTTGCTAATTTTTGGCTCAATTTCAAGATCTATTTTTTAAGGATCTCCTCCTTAACTAAAGGGTATTCCTCTTCATCGAATTTGGGAGGAGGTAAGGTTTTACGCTCAACCTTCACTTTGCGTGGAGCTTTGTAATAAGGCCATCGTGATGGGTCTCCTTCAACAATGGCATGATGTTTCCCGGAAGTAGAATCATACCTTGTGTCGAAAGGGTTATCTATATCTAAGAGTGATGCTCGTTCTTTTGGTTTTTGATTAATGACCTTGGTTTCTACTACGCATTCATGTGGAAGTTTTTCTCCTAATTTTAGGACTCTTGCGAGTACCTGATCTCTGTTATAATATAGGAGTTCATCAAATCTTCCTATGTCTAATCTTTGCTACTCTCCGGAAGAGTATGACTCTTCTCCACTGTGGTCAATTAATGGCTCTGCATCCTTGACTTGAGAAAAGAGAGGCACTAATTTGTTTCCGCTAAATGGGAAGGTTTCGAAAGGGTTTTCTCCTAAGTCATGTTCATTTGATTTGGTTGCCATCTTTGTGATTTTAGGCATTACTAGACAACGTTTGTATATAGGTAGCGTGAATCCTAAAATGTATGATTTTTGCAAGTCATCTAAGGTGATGTTTGAAATATGTCACAATGTGTCCTAGATACAATGCTATGCAGTTGTTTTATCAAAGAACACTCATATGAACACCTAGATGTAATAATCACTCTAATTTGTCGGTATGCCACGTCTACACCCTAAAACGGATAGTGACAATATAATATCAATATGTAGGTCAAGTTAGAATTCTAACAAGGCCTAAGTATCGACATGGTATTGATGCAGTCTCTTGATGAGGTATACTAAAACTAGTTTGAGTGCCGATGAAAGTTAAGCTCTCTGAAAAGTGGAAGTCGTGACCAGATATAACATAATAATTGTATCCTGTTAGTATTAAGACAACATTATTGCAATATATATAAAGGTGATATCAACACTTCTAAAAGACTTAGATGACGTCGAAACTGAAACCAAGTAATGAATATAAAAAAATAATAATAATCATGCAAGCAGTGTAACCGTGCAATAAAGGGACTTATATCACATTCTGAAGAAATTGAAAACATGATGTAAGTACCTAGATTGTGTGACTAGAATGCAAGAAGAATTAAAAACTCAAGAAGAGACAAATGTTGAACCAAAATTGCAGTAGTGAAGACAATCTTGAAATCAAGATTGAAGGACTATCAAAGATACAAAAACGTACCTACACACTTTAGACATTTAACAACCCAGCCATAAACATGGATGGGCGTAAACAAAAAAAAAGTGGCGAGTACCATCTTTGATAAGATGTGTGAGGTATGCTCCCTTCTCACCCCAAAAGTGGAAAGTGAGAATGCATGGGTATAGATCAAAAAGATGAAAAATAAAATAAGTGCCACTTGGGCAGAGCTTCACCTCGTCTGAAGGTGAGAAAGAAGCTAAGCTAAGTGAGATGTCGTCTAATTTTCATGGTGAAAAGCACTTAGATCAAACTTAAGTGGACTCTTTACCTTGTTTGATAAAAAAGGTTCAGACTCCAAGTAAGTTTCCATTTTGTGATGGCTTGACATGACAAAGGACTAGTAAAGTGGACTCCAAGAAAGAATGGCCTCCCTAATAAGATCTCTCAACTAGGTGTTACAAAGTTGTCTTAAGCGAGCTCGATTTACCCAAAAAGTTACAATGACTAATTTGGGAGTATCTCGGCTTTACTTTACCCCCTTCAAGCATAGTGGGAAATAAATGCGTCCATGTGTACTCTCACTGGGGTCGCCATATAAACAACCGGTAACGCTAACTCACAAGGAAAAACTAGTCAAGTGGGTAAGCGGAGCGCTTCCTGTTTCATCCACGAGGTTACACAGCGGTGGCTTACTTTAGGGTTCCTGGAACCACCCCCATTGTTGTAGCTTAAGGCGTTATGCTAAAGGGGTTATGTTCCAATTAAGAGGATAGGGACGTACCCTTTTCTGAAACCTACAATACAATGTGATGAAAGTGGTGTGTTTTTTATCTTTTTAACTTAAATGTGGTTTTAAGTGGCACACCATTTGGCAACCTGCATGTAAACACGTGTATTAGAGGGTTTTTATTGTTTCATTTTGATATCTTTCTTTGACAAGTGATTTTGGTCCTACATACCAAGGTTAGTAATTTTCCAAAAAGTCATATAAAGGAGACAAGATGTTGTTTTTTATTTCCCAGATCGTCTTAAGACACAAGGAAGGAGCATACGCAACAAGGTATCTCACTCAAATTTGAAATAAATGGAAAATTCCTAAGTATAATGCAAAAATAAGGTCCTTTTAACCAACTTTGAAATCTAATTAAATCATTTTACAAGTTTGACGAAAGTGGTGAAACGTTTCTGATTCCCAAGATCACCTAGAAAGGCGTGAGGGAAGAGCATACACGTTTCAAACTTTCACAAATGAAGATGCAAACATTTTTAAACAAGTTAGTACAAAATAACTTAATGAATAGGAAACTTGTAAACCATTGTTAGAACCCTGCAAAAGTTAGAAAACCAAGAAAATCGTAAAATTCTAGAAATCTATTTTTAGCATTTTTTTAATAGTTTTAGTATTTTGTGTTTTTGGAGGTCTCCAGGGCACTTTGGGAATTTTGTGATATCACTAATGATACCAAAGGTATATTAATTTTGGAATTTCCCTCACAAATTAAACTTCATTCTCTTTTTGATGCCTATTAAAACTCTGATAATGGGTTAACGAGTCAAAAGATATTATCAAAATAAGGAGCACTAAAAAGTTGTAACCAAAACCGGATCAAACAGATATACCTATGCACCCCTCAGGGTGTGTGTGCACCCTTTTATGTGTGTGTGCACCTCTGAGAAAAATGATAATCGGTTAGGTTTGTAGGGTGCCTACGCTACCCAAGAGATGCATGCACTAAGGTTTGGGTGTGTGCGCGCCTGGTAAAGAAACTTTATGACAGTGGGCCAAGAGTACAGAGGATGCTTGCACGTGGGTTTTGGTACCTGAGTGCCTAAAAAAATTACAGGTTACAGGGTGTCTGTGCTGGCAGAGGGGTATATGTGCTAAGTTTTAGGCCTGTGCGCCAGCCTTAGGGTACCTACGCGTGGTTTTAGGTGCTTGCGCGCCTCTGTTAAAAATAACATTTAGAAAGCACTTGCGCTAGCAGAAAGGTGTATGAGCACCCTTCCCTATAGGTGGCTATAAAAAACATGGGATTTTTCAAAAAAGTCTCCAAAAATGTCAAAAATATGTTAAGTTGTTTCAATTCCAGCAGCACTTTACCTGCCTTGATCCTGCAAAGAGCACAAAAGCAAGACAAACCTAGCTTAACTAGTTAAGAAACCTGATTCTAGCCATTAATACAAAAATATTAGTGAAACTAAAAAAATTGAACTAATCTAAAAAAACTTTGAAAAGCTAATCTAAAAATCTTGAAACTATCCTAGAAAATTTGAAACTAAGAAACAATTAGAAACTAAAATGAAAAGCTTCAAGGTGACTCCATTAATGGAGGATGGACAAAGTGTCCCACCGGGCGTGCCAAATGTGTTTAATGAAAGGTTGCAAAAGCTATATAAAGGGGTAAGAACAATTAAGAAACCCCAAAGCCTTGTGCAAAACCAATCAATGGACCATCAGATAAGAAATAGGCAAGGATTCCTACTTTGCATGCATTAACTTGAAGTAAACAAGCAATTTAAACAAATGAAATTAATCTCTATTCTTGAAAGCTTAAAGTAAATGAACCTAAAATAATCTAAGCAATCAGTTTATGCTTCAAGAGAATGGGATCTCACCATTAATGGCTTCAAGGCCAATGGTTCTTCTCATTTACTCCATGTTGTGTGATAGAAATGGAAAAACAAAGTAAATGGCTCAATAGAATGAGATAAAACTCCTAATTTTAGCAATAAAACTATAGTTTATGTTAGAGGAGAGAAATGTTCTTAGAAATGAGAGGGGTAGTGGGCTATTTATAGTTTTCCATTTGGGAAATGGGAGGCTTTTTGGTGCATATGGGACTAAAAGGGAGTCAACAAGTTAATTAACAATTCAAAGTAAGATTTGAGTAGGTTTATAAGAGGTTAATCATGGTTAAGACTATTTAACCATATTTAGAGGGTAATTAGAGTTTTAAGAGGGTTCTAGAGGGTCTACTCAATCCAATGAAATGGATTGATAGTCCAAGAAGCTAGTAGAAGTCGTAAAGAAGAGGATAAGAAGAGTACTTAGCCAAGAAGAGGCTATAATATCCTGTTTAATTGGTTTACAAGAGGAAATACGATAAAAAGAGTGTCATAAGAGGGGAGTTAGATTGTTCTAATTGACGATGTATCATCAATTTGCAAGGAAGAGAATAGTAAGTGCAATATTAGAAATAATAGTGCTTTGATCAAACTACAGGTGTCTACAATATTGAACAAGATAGCAATATAAATGATATAGATAGCATAAAAATCAATGCAAAACCTCCCGTAGTTATGAAAATGATCAAAATGAGATTTCAAGGGCTGCAAGAGGATTGTTGAGATACTCTGGTTTAAAATTTGATTTCACAAAGTGTAATAAAATCAGAGATTAGTCACGCTTGTGTGTTTTTTGTGTTGTTGTGTGTCATTTTTGGAAATGATTGAGATAGTCTTATAGGGTCGACGGTGACTGGGCTGGGACGCCACCGACTACGGGGAAAGTTTCCCCAATGGGGCTGCTTTTGTGATTTTGATCGATATTTTGGGCATTTAAGAGTTGGAAGGGCGTTTTAAAGCATGTAGGCGGGAAGAGGATGTGTCATGGGTAGTTAGGGGATAAAAATAGGCAAGGCAAAATCTTAGAAAAGCAAAGGGATGTATGTGTTAGGATAAAAGCATCCTAAATAGAAGGTTTGTTAGGGCATATGAGATATTAATTGATTAATTAATTAATGGGGTTTATTTAATTAATGGGAATTGGATGGGCATTAAAGGTGATAAGATAATTAAGTAGGGATTTTAAATTAAATAAAAGGGGGGATGAATTAAATTAAGAGGGGCCTAGGTAAAGACCAAGGTGAAATACACGCACACGGGCAGACAAGGGCATAGATAAAAAATTTAGGTGTCTACAGGAGGAGCCCTAGCGCATGATGTGTTCATGAAATATGTAGAGTTATAGGGCCGATTCGCGGAGCAGTCGGTTGAGGTGGCTATATTACGTAGACAGGTGGAGAGATATATGGGCTGTGACCAGCTGTGTAGATTGATTATTGAAGCATCTTGTTTTAGAGATCCCAAAGTTGTATATAGTGATAGTGATGATGACACATGACATATATTGATGTAGCAATGCATCCCCCCAATGACTGTATTTTTGTTACTATGACTTTTGATGATATATATATATATATATATATATATATATGATTAGTATTATCGTGTTGTGTTTATGTTTTATTGATATGTGATGCGATGATTATTGTTCATGTGTAGATGTTTGATTTGTGTTGTGTAAATGATGATGTTGATAAATGGATAATGTTGTTGACGAGAAATAGATAGTTAATTCTTGAAAATTGGATTGTATGTATGAATGAAGATGGATGCTATTTGATAAATAGTAATAGATGTACGTAAGAAATGGATAATGTGAGATAATAATGTGATTTAGATTATAGTAATAATGTATGTAATCCCATGTAAGTATGATGACTAGGGGGAAGAAGAGAGATGCCCCCTAGTGTATGTGTAGGAAGATGAGGTTCATTTATATAAGACCCCTCGGTAATCAAGAATGAACCATAGAATAAGAGTGTGTCATCAGGAAATGGTGTGATAGTTTGTGCTAGATAGATAAAGTAAAAAAGTGTATAGGGAAAAGATGGCATGGGGTACTTATTGTAACATATCCCTCAACAGTCATGTAAGAATCGTAAGAACATGAGTGTGTCATCACATAATGAGGTGAGAAAAATCACATACCAAAGATGAAGAGACTGTTGAGGAGTGTTGGAAGCATGTGAAGTGGTAGCAATATGAGTGTAAGAGCCAAATTGAATGTCAGATGAGATGGTGCCAATGATGGGAGATGCATTAGGAAGAAGCATGAATGCCAATGGATTAAGAATTCAATGTGAAGTAATATCACTATGATGCAGATGAGATGATGATGCGGTGGATATGCAAGGTGAAGGATGTGGATGAATGATGATATTAAGAGATGTGTGAATTAATACCTTATAAGTGGGTGGAGGAGACAAGTGAACCAGAGTGGAAGCATGCTTATGTAGAATTGGAGAAAGAGACCACTCATGAGAGTGAGAGCAAAAGGAAATGACACCTTTGTATTCTAATTGGTGTAATTTTTCATGAAGGGTGCAATAGTCATTACCACAATGGCCATTGATGTGATGAAAATTGGAATAAGGGCGATTGCATTGGAAATGCAAGTGATGAGGAGAAGGATGTTTATTAGAAGGTAACACAATTAAGTGCTTATCAAGCATATCATGCAAGACATCATGAGGCTTAACAGCATGGGATAAATGTAATGGCTCCCGAGTAAGAGATGGGGAAGACTTAGGTGGAGAGAGACACAATGGTGGAGATGGATGATGTTTATGCAATGGAGGGGATTGAACATTCTTTCAAGGTAGAGGAGATGGAGACCTTGGTGGATGCTTAATGTATGGGAAAGGTGAAGAACTAGGAGCCAACATAGTAGTAGAAGTAGTAGGATGATCATTAACGAGTGTAGCAATTAAATCTTGTTCTAGATCAATGACCTTATAGCATAAAAGTGTAAATGATTCACATGTATCATATTATAATCTTTATTTTAATGTAGGAATCAAGCCACGACAAAAGATAAATTTCTTTTCTAGATCAATGGGCTGAAATACTAACTGATGTATGCAATAATTGAAGTGCAAAATGTAATATAGAATAGGTTCTTTCTTTCTCTGATGCAAACTAGGTAAGTGATTATGTATGACTCTATGATCATTTTTAAGCATCATTAACAAGACTATGATGGAAGGCTTTGAGTAATATTCGATCATTTGAATAAAAAGCCATAGCTAAACGATAATGTTTAAGATGTAAATATGGATTGTACGTGCCATTGAAACATAAAAATGTAGGCATTATAAAATCCTTAGGAAATGTTTAATTATGAGTCTTCTTTGGAATAGGATTTCCATGAAGAGATTTATTATCAATAGAAGCATAGTGGGATTTTATTTCAAGAGTGAGAGAATGAAATTGAAATTCTAACTGGAAAACAACATGTATGAGTGATAAAATATCATGTGAAGGAATCACAGATTTGAGTGGCACATTGAGAGGTTGAAGCTTTCCGTTATGAGTGAACATGGGAATGTGAGAAGGGGAAGTGAAAGATGAAGATGCTATGGGCACAATAGATGTAGATGCAGAAGAAATAAGAGGAGGTATACTAGGAGGAGTAGAAGAAGAAACATGAATATCATCTAGAGAAGAAGAAGAGGAAACAGGAGGAGAAGCACATGGAAAATTAATAGAAATGCAAGTAGTAGAAGAAACCATGAGAGGTGAACTAGTAAGAGTGGTAGAATCATCATGAATTCCATCCAAAACAACCTCAGAAGTAGAAGAAAGTGGAGTGGAAAATTCACATTCAGCATTATTAAGAGAACGGCCTCAGTAACATGTTCATGGTCAGAAGTATACTCCTCATCAGTATCAGAAAAAAAATTACGTGCAAATATTTCATCAAGAAATTCATCAGCATATAGAGAAGTACGAGAAGAACTATCATAATATATCTTTAAAATCATTAGAAACATTTTCAAAAATAAAAGAAGCATGAGATACAACTTTACATTCATCTTGACTAGCTTGAGAAACATCATGATGTGCATGTACATTGTCATAATTGGAAATAACATGAGTTTTATCCACAATAGTGTAATCAAGACCAAGCATATAATCTATAAGAGTGTCATCAAGTGTTGAAGTAGAAATAGAATAACCTGGAGTAGCCTTGGTGACTATGGAGCAACAAGGAGTGCATGAAGAAAAGTTTTGGTCTGCAAAAATAACGCTTAGAGTAGAGTGGGAGAAACTAGTAAGAACTTTGTGTTTGTTAACATCAAGCAATATTTGAACATTGTCATCAAATCAAGCATTTTGATAAAGATAAAGAAGTTCCTACTCAATAATATCATCAAATATAGGATTGAAACTATCATGATGCATAACTAACCTATGAGATGAAGATCTACTTTTAGCCATGATATTTTTGTGGATCTTATGGCAAGGAGTTCTAATAGAGGGTTCACCAAATTATTTAATAAAAATATGAATAGTAAACCTAGTTTCAGAGTCATAATAATGATATATAAATGAATATAAATAATAAGCACTCTAAATATGCAACCTTGTAAGAAAATGAGAGAGATATGGCACTTATCTAGTTTTCACTTATCTCGAAGTATGTCTGAACTAGAGAAATTAATGAACAGAATGGGAAGAGTGTTAGGAATTCTCAATATAAACATTGTAACTTATAGACTATCCTAGACAAGGGTGCCTGGGAAGGGGTGAGGGCACCTAAGCACCTAAGTCCTTTTGTAGGCGCCCGTGACTATTCAGAGAATCAGAATGTGATTTTTCTTGTGTTGATAAGGTTTCTCTATTCTTCGTTATTGGTCACTTGTATGCTATTGGATGATCACTGAATTCGTTGGTAACCTATAAAATAAAATATATCTTACAAATCAAATCCTAAAAAATAAAGATACAAATAAGGAGTTGGATTGCCCCTGGCTCACCTGAAAGAGTAAACTTATGATCAAGCGTTGCACTACATCTTAGAATCTATGTAGTTCTATGTGCTTTTGTGTGAAATTGTGTCCTTAGGTTTCCCTTGCACCAATGACGCAAAGATAACAAGTTATATCTAGATAGAATGTAAATGTGTGGGATGGAATTCAGAACTTCCCCTTCATATATAGTAAATGTAGAGTAAAAAGCCCAAAAATGGAGTCTCTTTGATAGTATGTAGATAAGATAGCCCTTGATAAAATTTCATTTCCTTATAATGGTATGTATGTTGTGTATATATAGGGATCTCTTTCTTGAATTTCAACACTAGTGATGCGACATGCCGACTAGGACCTCAGAAAAGGAGTAAGAAAACCAAAAAGGCCGACCAAAAATATAAAAAATGTGAACAAGAATAAAGAGGACATGAGTGTCTAGGGTGGATAGGAGTGCCTTAGCGCCAGTGTACAGACTGGCCATTGGTGTACAGAGATAACTGACGACAAATGTGAAAATACCGATAGATAGGGATCCTTGTGACCTAAGCAGAACTAGGTAAAAAAGTGAAAAATGTGTGTGAGAGAGAGAGAGAGGTGATAGAAACAATCAAAGCAAGCAGATGGACTAGGAAGTGTTTCACCATTGAATAATTTTGTTACTTGAGATCCATATATATAACAACATACTTGGCAGTGTAGTAAAAATTTTGTATGTGCGTGATTTTTTGTCTATAAAAATCTCATTTGAGCTAGTTATGCAAGAGAGGAAAAGTGTGACCTAGAGTGTAATTTATGAAGGTGTAAGAGATATTTGTGACTTGAAAGAGAAGGCAAAGATTATGAGCAGATGTTTTAGAGTGTTTGCAAGTGTTAGAGAGATATGTCATTGGATCTAATCATATTTTTGGAGGAATTTATTGAGTAAGTTGGCCTAGAGGGTGTTTTGAGGAAGATAAAAGGGAAGTGAGCTAAATTGGTGTAATCATTAGTTGTTGCAGAAAAAAATCAGAGGTGAAATTTTTTTTAGGTGGCTTTAGTTAGTTCTGAGTCATCTTAGGGTTTGGTTCCTCCTTGTAGGGTTGGTGTTCTACTAAAATAGGGGGTTGGTTCTCCTTGTAGGGTTGGTGCCTCACTAAACCTAGGGGTTGGTGTAATTTATTGAGTTGTTTCTCAACAAAATTTGATTCAAAACTCTAATAAAGTTTGGTTTCATTGGGTTTTCTTCCCCTTGAGGGTTTCCCACTTACATTTAGTGTTCTTGTGTTGCTTCTCTCTCATTTTCTCTTTGTGGTTATGTTCTTGTGGATGTATTCTTAATGATTAATTGAATGGTTAATGGATAAAATTGTACAATTGGATGAAAATTTTTATTGCACACTGATTCACCACCCCCTCTCATTGTTTGTGCTTCCAACATCAGTACCATCATATGGCCCTCAATGGTTTTCCAACCTTTTCAGCACCCTTAAAATTTACATTGTTATCACATTCGATGACTCTGAAATCCCATCCTTATAACCTGAATACCATAGCCTTCCACTCTTTGTCACCACAAAAATTGACGATACTCTCTGCAAGAGAGTTATGATTGACAACAGTGCTAGCATCAACATCATATATTCTCACACTTTCAAACAGCTCTAGCTACCACATATTGTCATTGCTTAGTCACCTTCCGTGTTACGTGGCTTCAATGAAAATTTCTCCCCCACTTTATGCACGGTCATTTTACCCATCTAATTTGGAATTAAAATCATTCATGAACTCTTCTACCTCATGGAAGGATATTTTGAGTACAACATATTGTTAAGACGGCCTTGGATATGCGTTTTGTGTTGTATCCCATCAACATTACATCATTTTCTAAAATATGAACATAAAATTAAAAACTTGACTGTTCCCACCAACCCGAATCCTTTCAAAGCATGTCACATGACCTAACAACCTAATGACATGCTCATTCCTAAGAAAAACTCAGGCTCTTCTAACGAAGATTCTATAAATTCTTCCATCTCCTCATCTAGGATACCATACTACAGCTCCTTCAAAGATGTTATGCAACATCTCTCATTGGAGGAGTACCACATTCTAGCCCTTAACTCGTTTCCTATACCAAAAATATATATGATACTTGACAAGAAACCTATGTATAAACCAAATGTTGGAGACATCATCTCATTTGGCCCTCCCCACCTTAAAACTAACCTTGTTTACATAGAGGTTGACCATCCTTCCTCACACTACACAATCAACATCATGTTAAACCCTTTATATCTTATTTTTCATTCTTACACAACCAATCCTTCAAAAAAATGTACCTTCATCATTTCTCTTGGAAATTTTTTGGCTTAGGATGTTACAAACATGGTATACATGACTTGGTTTTTGACCAGTCTTGCAAACCCCATGATAAATACAGACTAGGTTTCAACAAACCTTCTTTGGATACCTCTGCGATCACCCCATTTTAACCCATGAAAAAAATATAGCCATCATCTCTACATGATGACTCTATTGACACAGAAGATGTCATTTCCATTCCCCCTGATTTTTTTTAATAAATACAATCACCTGAGGACCACTCACTTATCATACTACCAACGACACTAAGACTCTTCTACTTGTATTACCTAAAATGGTAGAGGAAGACTCCCCTATCATAGACATCCTTTAATGCCATAATGATGAATCCATCCTATCCTATATGGGAGAAAGTACCATTACCTTCAAAATACCCTTCCATCTGCCATGTTCACACTCCTTAATGAATCCACTATCAATGTCAACATAGGGACTTCACAATAACCTCGCATAGTCAAAGTTGGCCAATATTTATATTTACAAGAATTAAAGGATTTCACTGCCTTACTTTCTAAACATAGTCAATCCTTCGCATGGTCATATAGTGGCATTCTAGGTATTTACCCTAACATCATTATCCACAACATCATCACAATCCCTAACACCAAGCCCATGAAACAAAAGCTACGTAGAATGCACCCTCGTGTAGCCCTACTCATAAAAGAAGAATTACAATGTCTTATCTTTGCTAATTTCATCCTACCCATTGATTATCCACAATGGGTTTTTAATATTGTACCCATAACCAAAGCCTCTAGAAAGTTACGTATCCACACAGACTTCTAAGATCTCAATCTCTCTTTTCCTAAAGATGACTTCCCTCTTCCTAACATCGACCAACTTTTCAAGCTCACGACAAGCCATGAAATGTTATCCCTCATGGATGGATTTTCTGTCTATGATAAAATTCTTATCATGATTGATGACCAACATAAGACATCTTTCATTACCCATTGGGGGACCTTTTTCTATCATTTTATGCCTTTCAGACTCAAGAACATATGGTCACTTATCAACGCATTATGACTTATATCTTCCATGACCTCATTCATAAAATTGTAGAAGACTACGTTTACGATTTCTTATGTAATTCAAACACCAAAGAGACCATCTCTCCATCCTTGATGTCATATTTTCCCACCTTATCTAATAATTCATCTTTCTTAACCTGACCAAGTGTGTATTTGGTGTTCTCACTAGAAAACTTTTAGGGTTTATCATTTCTATCAAGGGTATTGAATTATACCCTGCCAAAATCAAATCCATCATCGAGATTCCCCCTCCTTATAATATCAAACAACTTTTTAGTCTTCAAGGTGGACTCTAATCAGTCTGTTGCTTCATTTCTCATATTTTGGATCATTTTCAACCTTTTCATCATCTCCTCTAAAATGATGTCCACTTCAAGTGGGACCACAACTGTCAAAATTCCTTTGAAGACCTCAAACAATATCTTCTATCACCACCCGTGCTCACACCTCCACATGAGGGGAGCCTTTTATCTATATATCTGTCACTGACCATGCCTTAGGTGTTATGATAGCACATCGAGACAAGAAGGGTAGAGAGAAGGCCATATATTATGTAAGCCACACTCTTCACAACTATGAAACTTATTACATTAAAGAAGAGAAAAGTTATGTTGTGCCTTGTACTTTAACTTATAAGCTTCTCAACTATCTACTTAATTGTAAGACTTATGTCATCACCAGTTTCAATCCCTCTCAAAGATATGCATTCTAAACCATATCACAGTGATCATATCACTCAATGGCTCATGTTTATGAGTGAATTTGATCTAGAATTCATGCCGCAAAATATATCAAGGGAAAATCAATCAATGACCAACTCGCAGAAGCTCCCCTTCCTAAAAATCAAGTACATCACAAACAATTTCTCAAAAAATCCATCAACACTATCGATCAAGAATACACTCCCCTCAAAATGACACTCTTCTTTGATAGTTCTAAATGTTGGCAGGGGGAGGTGTCAATATCATCATCATACCTCCTTAGGGGACTCCTATTCCTCTCTCTTTAAAAATAAATTTTGAATGCACTAACAACATGGTCAAGTACGAAGCCCTCCTTATGGGTCTTCAAACCGTTGTCATGTTTGGTGTTCAAATCCTTGACATCTATGGAGAATTCCCAGATTATCATCAATCAAATCAAAGTAACTTATCAATAAAAGAATGAAATTTTAGAAAAATATAAAAACATTTTTGAAATCCTCCTAGAATAATTCGATCAATATACAATCCAAACACTCCCCCATTTATCCAAAAAATTCATAGACACTATGGCTTCTCTTACATTTCTAATCCCCTTATCAAATGAAGATTCCAAGTTATTCATTGTGGTACATAGACTCGATCAACCATCTCATACCAATGAACTCCCCTCTATTAACCTTATCAAAAACAATCAATCAGACCTTTGGTACACTCAATTCTATGACTATCTTTCTCAATCTAAAATTCCCTCTGATCTATCTAAAAATGATAAAAGATCATTTCTACAACACGCTAAATGATATGCCATCATATATGTTATCCTTTAAAAATAGGGGTTTGATGGTCTCCTACTCTGATGCCTCAAATCTCATGAATCCACTAAAGCTATCCAAGAAATCCACAACGGTATATGTGGTGGACACTTCAGCGGTTTGGCTATTGCTAAACACATTCTGAAGATGGTATATTATTGGCCTACCCTTAATCAATATTGTTGTGCATACATTAAGAAATGCGTCAAGTGTCAACAACACTCCAACCTTACTCACATTCCAAGTTAGGCCCTATAACCTGCTCAGGATTTATGGTCTTTTTCACAATGGGGACTTGACCTCATTGGCCTCATCAACCCTCATTCATCACAACAACATCACTCTATCATCACTATTACCAAATACAAAAAAATGGGTGGAATTTACTCCCCTCATCTCTACTAAAGCTGATAAAATCATCGACTTCGTCCACCATCATATTATCTATCACTTTGGCATTCCTCAAAAATTATCACAGATAATGGAAAATATTTCAAAAACAAAAAGATTCAAAAACTTTGTGACATATAAAACATCAAACTGATATTTTCATCTCCTTACTATCCATAAGAAAATGGTCAAGTAGAAGCTTTTAACCAACACTCAATAAAATCCTCATGAAAAATCATGGATCAAGTAGGAAGGAATTGGCATCTCCAAATTATGTTCACTCTGGGCCTATTTGACTAGCATATGTACTCCTACAAGTGTTACTCCTTTTATTTAGTCTACAATTCTGAGGCGGTTCTACCCATTGAATTTCAAATTCCATCCCTCCACATGTCCCTCAGAGATTTCATCTCTGATGAGGATTATCGTCAAGAACTCTTAGCACAACTTGAATTGTTAGACAAACACCGCCTAACATCCCTTGAACATCATCATATCTATCAAGAATGCATCAAAAGATCATACAAAAATCATGTCAAAGGATGTGACTTAAACATTTTTGATCTTGTTCTCAAATAAAATCAAATTTTCACTACTCTGGAAAGGATTAAATGTGGAAATTTTGCCCCTAACTGGATTGATCCATATGTCATCACTCACAAATATGGGTCAAGAGCCTATCATTTGGCCTCCCTCGATGGTAAACCTGAAAATGAACCTCTAAATGCCTTGCACTTGTGGTCCTTTCTATTGTTAACACATCTACTTTCATTGAAATTAGTCACATCAAAGATATCATTCACTCCACATTAACCTATGCCACTTACTATTATAATGATTTAGAATTATGTGGTCCTCCGTCAGTATCCTATATTTACAACCTTAAAGATGAGCACCATGGCTCTATTCATCACATTTTCCACATGGATAAGTTCCTCTTTGTAAGAAAGGAGTCCGTAATCATTACTTTCATCTTCCCCTTTATCTACCAACTAAAGACATGCTAGGGGTACACATGTGTAGTTTGTACACACATTTTTCCCCTCCCCAAATGGTCTACTAGGCACCTCCCCTCAGTCTCAAATAAAATTCAAACTATAGGTATATATGCACACTATCAGAAATATAGACTAATCCACTATCATAGATATTAATCATACCAAGAAAAGCACATACTATCCCTTGAAGGATAACTGTCAATCAAAAATATAAACTAATCCCAAAAAAGATGACTATCTATAATAAAAATAAAAAATCTTGTATACCACTCCCTCGAAGGATGGCTACCCGCAATCATTACAAAAAGGATTCCTGTATTGATAAATTTTCATATCAAGATCAAAATAATTAGAATCATCCTATAAAATCTTCACGAATCGATCAAATTTCCAATCAAAAATAAACTTCCCATTGATCAGGTTGCACAACTAAAATACAATTGGGCATAAGCCTACAAATCTGTCAAAGGAGAACATAATCCCCCCATAAAAACTACATATGAACTATTCCCACATTGAAAGAAGGTATATAAGATCATTTCCAAATATATCCATGATCCTACATGTGACTAATTATTTATTAGTTATATGTTAACATTTTTACAAGGCCTCAAGTACATTGTCATACATTTTCAATTTACCATCAGATCATATATATCAAATCCAGTTAAAAGTAAACATTTCACATTTATTCTTAACCATGATAAAATACATTTTGAAACATACATCCCAATCACTACATTTGAGTCACATCATAATCAAACATCACATCATATCAACATCAACATATAAACATCTAACATCATGTATCAATACAATTAATTTATCTAACATCTATCCAAATATCTCAAAATATGATCAAAAACTCATATATAACATCAAATCAAATCCATCAACAACACATGAATCCAAAATCATAATCATATATATATATCTCATCTAAAAACATTTATAAAAATTCCTCAAAAGGGATCATATACTAAAATCATATACATCTGAATCATATACAAAATATGTCATCTATGCGGTAAAATAAAAATTAGATACCCTATCTCCACTCTGACCTCCCTCTGGTCCTCCATTAGGTCTTGGATATCTCTCCAAGGTTGTGAAAAACTATTAGTGCTCATTGAGGTATCATGTCGACCCAATATTATTCTCGCTCTCTATGCTTTGCATAAGCAAGGTACATATAGAAGGTTATCTATCACGAATTCACTCATATTATCACGTCTCCTCCCCCAATACATGATACTGCTTTACAGTCACAAAACATGAGGTCCCATCTTCCCTCCACCAAGTATCGGCACTCCTCCTAAAGGTACTACTATCTTGCCCCACACTCAACCCTGCTCCATTGACTACACTCATGTGAAGCCTTCGAATATTTATCCCCACCTCTCCATACTTCACCTAGGGTGCCTCTCACTATCAGAAATACCTGTCCCTCTACTGTTGGAATATATCATGCTCTAAGCATGTCTGATCCATTCTCATGTTGGAAAGTGTCTCTCTCCTAATGAGTAGGTGTCTTGCTCCACTATAAACCTATCTCTCTCCAAATCTAATGTATTAAATGATGTCTGTAATCTCTCCAAGTCCTCAACAACATCACCCTCCTCCTCCACTTCCCTACCCTTTTGTCTCTGCCCCACTTTATCTCCTTAGGATTCCCACAGTTATTTCCACCACTCACTAAATCCCTCTACAATACCAACATCATCAACATCTATTCCCTCTAGATCTCCCTCCTCCTTTGTCTATTGTGTCTCATCTACTTCTGGTACTAATAGGTCCCTCTCTTAATCATCTTTCTGATATATAATTGCTCACCTAGTATCTGTTATGGGAGTATAAACTACCTCTTCACCCTAGGGAGCTGTACAACCTCAATCAGCTCCACCCTCCTACCCCAAATCCACCACACCCATATCAAACCTATCAAATGTTCATCCATACCAGGCCATGCATAGGAATATCACATACGGCCTCTACACTACATCATCCATAGATAAACCATGTAGACACTCAATATAATATGTTTGATCCACTCTACAGTGTTATCCATCATATATTCAATCTCCATCTCATGAATCCCACCACATACTCTATGGGTCCCATGATCTCCAAGGTAGACCTAGTGGCCTCATCAATAACTATGTGCTCATAAGCCCAACAATGTAATAGGAAACCCACATCCAACCCAAACATCCACCCAGTCACAAACATCCATAGCTCATGGTACACTTGAGCTAGAAAATAACACCCCTAAGAATACATTGTCTAGGTGCTCCATAATCTCAGTTAAGACACCTACAAGTTTCCATGGAAATCTTCCTCCTCCTGAGTCAAGATAGTGCATAACATAAATAGCCAACATGACCACAAACATCATTTATTTCCCCAATACCTCTACATCATAATAACTCTCAATGTGAAACCCCTATTATGTATCTAATATCAGGGGCATCATCTCCATACAACCATCTCATAGTATCCAGACATGGGCCTCTTTAGGTGATAGGAACTATCTCACTCCTTCTGATATAGTAGTCTCAAAATATGTATACATCCTCCAATGTAACAGTCATCTCCATCAGTGCAAAGAACTAGAAATGTCCCTGTACTCAGCTCCCATCTATCTAATAATGCAACCATCAATTCAACATATCTAAGGAATCCACTTGGTAATGGAAGAATCTTCCCAAACCAACAATGGTCAAATGCACCCACTCAGCATCAGTCACATCTCCTTTGATAGTCTCAAGCATCTCATGGGATCCTATCATCAAAGGTATATGGTATCTCTTTCCCTGTAAAAAAAAAGCAAAAATCACATCACTTACCATTTTATCGAAAACAAAACCAATCTTCGTCGATTGCTAATGGTTGACAATTTCTTCTATGAAGATCAATGGTGATCACCCAATCATTTCCAATCATATGATCAGTTCCAAAATATTGGGTGATCATACCTAAATCCTTTTCCAAAAACACAAAAAAAAAATTAAAACACAAAAATAATTGTAAATTTCAACCTACTTACCCCTCTCCTCATCCATTGCCTTTTCATGACCACTTTTCTCACCTCCATCTCTCAAAACACTTAAAATCAACAAATCATATCTCTCAAATCATAAAACAACATGTCACAAATGAGCTATTTACATGCCCAACTTGGATTTTATAATATCCATTTCCATGATCTTCAGCGATCATAATCATTTGATCTGATCACATACCCTAAACACTGACGATCTGTAATCACTACCGATCCCAACCCTTTTTACACACCTTACCAAACTTGGTCACCTCGACCTTTTTCAAACACACTATGACGTACCATCAAGAGATTATATGCCTTTTCTTTGATGCCCAACCTTGTCAAAACTCTATTTTTGACCATACATCAAATTTTGCACACATTATGGATGTTTTCCTTTGAACTTTTGGTCCCACATCTCACACATCCTCACAAGAGCACTCCCATTAGATCCTCTCCATGTAGTGGTCTTCCCAAATAACATTTTCATAGGATTTCCACATTAGCGTTGCTCTCTTGAGGCTGCATAATGTCCCCTACCAAGTGTTTCCAAGATTACTACCATCTTTATATACTCCTCCAATATGGTCATTTCAATACTACAAACAAGCCCTGGAGTATGTTTCAAATAAAACATATCCAATCAATCTAACTCTTTTCAATCCAATGACCAATAGAGTCAGCCATTAGCTTAAGGGGGAACAATATCCTTATCATAAAAAATGGGGCATCCTCGCACTAGTTTTTGTCTCGCAACCTATGCCTACAGACAACTCAACAAAAAGGGGAAAATGTAGACACCACTTTTTCACCCCTAGGTGACCCAACACACATTAATCACATTATCATTATTCACATTATTACTCCTATCTTAAGTACATTATAATTTACCATCATAAATATTAATTTACCATCGTATAAATCTTATTTACCCTCCCCTAACCACCTAAAACCAGCCTAACCTAATTTACCCTAACCATCCTAACCACCAAACCTCTTCCTACCTAGATTCCTAACCTCTCATCATTCATCAAACAACCTTAATACTCGAACGGTAAGTGGTTTCAACCATTTTCCATATTTCCTTAGTTGATTTTTAACTTCTCTAGACAAATTGATGATGATCCATGATCATGGATGATCATTGACACCTATTTAAAGCACCCTCTTCTCAATTTATCAGTTACAAACATGTTACATAGACATATTGGACTGTTGTTAGATTTAAGAGCCTCCACATGACATCAGTATGTTTTCAGACACCCAAAATCTATTGTCATTCCTTGGATAAATATCATCAAATCATTGGTCAAACACTTTTGGATAGCTTTTTCATCCTCTAGAAGCCTTTAACAAGGTTATTATACTTCTCTTTATCATTCTTAGTTAGATTTTACATCATTTTTAGTTTATAAGCATGTCGTCTTTATCATCCTGCATAGCCACTTTACATTCAGTCCCTCATTTAATCATTTGATAAAATTTAAGAATATCTACAATTTTAAAAGTGATCACCATCGATTCCCGATTGTATTTTATCGGTGTTTTAGTCCACTTTGTGTCTCATTATATCTTTAGACATAGCTCAATCGATTTTTTGATATGTCCTCTACTTCTAGGATTCCTCTAGTATTTATTATCATTGTTAAAATTCATATTGCATCAATTACAATATGTTTTATCATCTTTTTTAGAAATAATATTTTTCCCTGATCTCCATCAATCCCTAATTGCAATTTAGTAATTTTTAGAAATTATTATCTATTTATCAATCTATTTTGGCCTAATCTATTGTTTGTCAAGATGCATTCTTTGTAGATGATTGTTCCATGTACCTTACACCCCATCACAACTATATACAAAATTCAAATTGTCCAAGACCCTTTCATGTGGGAGAAGCTCAGTATCTAACATGATTTCAACATGTACGCTATTGCACTCACACCGGAAATTGAAGACATCGAAGATCAAATCAAAGTAATACGTAAAATATAAGACATATCAAAACAATCTTGTTTTGACTATTTCCTGGACTTCGATCTTGTCGCAGCCCTAGCTTGGGCCACCTACAATGCAAAGTGGGATCTCTCCATCCCTCTTTAGTTTTAAATCATTGTCTTTTATCTTATCATATTACATCATTTAATTGTAAAAAATGAGTTGACGCCCTTGAAGGAATCCCTTTAGATTCCTGGGATCGGCCTTTGCCGAGCAATTCATTAAATCCTCATCTAACATTTGTCTCGTCTAGTAGCCTTTATATTCATGTATTCTCACTTGGCAAAAGGAGGAGTCTTTTACATTGTTCATGTACTCGTTTATCCCAACATTGCGTTTGTCAGCGCAAGTATCGATAAACCCTATTTTATTTGTTTTTTTGGTATTTCAGCATTATAACAACTAACCAAAATTCACCATAAACAATAAGCCTAAGAGAAAAATGTTACCCATGAAGCACCTGTTAGCATGTTAGAAAAATTGATAGTATGCCAAAATATATACAGTTGAATATAGGAATGAAAGTAATAAATATTGCAATGATAGAACCTAAATATAGATAAATAAGAAAGGTAGATGCCCACAGAAGCCTCAATGGGATAATAGTTTCAAACATCATACATCATGTGATAACCTATAAATATCATGAATTTTCCTCAAGAGTACCATGTGAACATGCATGTGTGTATGGAAAAAGGATAGAGCATACTACGAATCAAAGTAACATGGTAAGAAATGTGCATCATATAATAGTATTAGCAAGCAAGAATACATCTAATAAATATTTAAGCTAGTATATTTTTATTTATTTTTGAATATTTGAAAAAAAAATTAATTATTTGAATGTTTTTTTAATCATTTGAATATGGAATGCAATGATTAGGAGATGGGAGCAAGGTTCCCCCAATGTATTTCTGCAAGGTGAGGCCCATACAGGTATGTGTGCCCTCAACAGTCATGTTTGACCCTAGAACAAAAGTGTTTCATCGGGTAGAAAGGGGGAAGTAATATCCCCCATGTGCGAATGACACAATGATCTATCCAATGAGGATAGGGGTGAGGACCCACTATCTATTAGTGTGAAGGAGTTACCCATGTGAACATGCTCAAATAATTTATGGCATGGGGAAGTACATGTGGAGAAAGAGACCATGAAGTGGGTCTAGATGTGCCATGGGTAGTGTGTGTCCTAGATAGAGACATGTCCCTATGAGGTGGACTATGAGACAGATGTATCCATTGTGAACGAGAAGTAGAATCCAAATGTGGAGGGGATCTAGGTGTATGTGTAAAAGTAGCAATAGGAATGGTAAGATCTCTAGATTCTAGAGGAGTATGTGTTAAAGTCGTGGGGCCATCATGAGGATGTGCATAAGTATATGCACAAATGCTAGAAGTAATTGTAGGTGTATTAATGATAGTAGCCAATGAAAAAGGATTCTATGGTGGGATGCCTTGAATAGAGATAACATGATGCTCATGTACAAACTTAAGGCATAAGGTAATTATATATGTCACATCTTTGGCAGCCCTAAGACAAGGGAGTCCTAAGACTACGTAACAATGCATAATTGTATATCAAATAGTGAAATGCATAGAGATAGTGAGTGGCCTGACAGTGATAGGAATAATAACATGCTCGTGAGAACAAGGGTGTGATATACCCTAGGCAGCCTAGGCAGTTGCCTAGGGCACAAAATGGGGAGAGGCGGAATAATTTCCAAAAAACTTTACTTTCACAGGTCGGCTTTCCAGCAGTTGGCTCTGTCATGGTTAAAATTTGTAAAAAACATTAATAGCACTGATTTCCCATTCACATATATATATATATATATAAACAGTGCTGAGCTATATGATGTGAGTTAGAATTTGGATTTATAATATTAGCAAAATTGTGGGTGCAGTTTCCATACTAATAGAAAATCATGTCAACAATATTCATTTATACTGCAACTATTATCAACACTACGCTCTCGAACCCGTGTTCGGCCAACATTGGATGGCTTTGCATTGACCATTTTCCCCCTAGTTTCCCCAAAGTTTGTAAAATACATCATTTATAATTCCTTAAGAGAGCTTAAGCCTAAAACATAGTACAATTCAATGATCCTTTTTTTGTGGCTAGAAAAAACACAGGGTTTCTACGCTTGGGAAATTAAAAAATCACAAAATGACAGGTAGAATTTGGGAAAATAATGAAAGCAAGGTCCCTTGTAACATGTTTTTAACCCTTAACTCTCAATTTCATACTTTTTCTTCATATAAGATCACATAATTTATCTTTAAATTGAAACTTGAAATGAACAGGCAGGTCGATGACTAGTCCTAGAGAGTGGGGGGACGTACGCTCCCAATACTTCCTACGGCGCTCTGAAACCTTAATTTGAGCCTGCGTGAGAAGTGGGTGGCTTACAGATCATATGAGATAATGGAAAATTGATAGCTTACAAGAAAGAGATTGAACATGCATTGTTCTTATAAGTAGGATGCACCATAACATTATTGGTAACCTGAGGATTAATAGAAGAATCAATGTGTAATCTATGTAATGAAAAAGAGACATGAAAATCAGCATCAGTAAAATTAATGCCAGGTGGAGTAAGATCAACAATACGAATAAGAAATCCAAGAGGATGATCTTAAGATGGAGGAGGGAAAACAAGATAATCATGATTCAAAAAGGATTCAAGAACTGATTTTTCATGCTTATGTAGTGGATCATTGAATATTTTAAGCTTGGCATTGTCATTAGTTGATTTAGAAATAGAAATAGTAGATTCAGGCAACTCAATGTCATGATTGTCAATTAGATCTTGGATTAAATGTCTAAGCTTGAAACACCAATAAGTAGAATGTCTATTGCATTTATGATAATCACAATGTGCATGTTAATCAAAGTTCTTGCCATGAGGCCTGATAGGATCTAGCTCAAGAGGATCTAAAAGAGAAATTAGATTTCTTTCTAAAAGTTGAGGTAACAACATATGTGGTGGGTATGGTAACCTAGTAAAGGTGTAGCGTGTAGGATGGAGTTAAAGCTTTGTACGTTGGGATATAGCATTGACAGCGGTCTTAGACTCACTAGGAATTCCCTTGGAGGCATATTTACTTGGGAACTTGTTAGTAGATTGATAAAAAAATGTTAGCACAATATTTAAGTTTTCCCAAAGAAAGTAACTTGATTTCACAATTTTTTAGAGTATGACATAGATGATCAAAAAAGTGAAACAAGTAAAAGAGAACACATTCTTGCAAAGGAGGTAATAGGATTTGGATAAAAAAATATTACAATTCAAATTCATCCAAGACATTTTGCATTTTAGAAAGATTAGTCTTATAACGTAAAACATAGTCACCAAGATGTTCATTAGTTCCTTGCTTCATTTTTGCCATTTTTGCATATGGTATCTTAGTTCAAATATTCATAGAAAAGTGATCTATAAAAATATTTTCTAAAGGAGTAAAATATTGAATAAAGTGTAAAGGTTTTTGTAAAATAATTTTTTGTGTTGCGAATTATGTGTTTCCACCAACGGTCACAGGGCTAAGCCCCTCCTTGTTGGGTATGGGGAGGCTCCCATTATTGAATGTAAACTACCTAAATATGTGGGGTGGCCAATAGGCCAGGGATCACATGGGAACACTCCACTAAATCTGTGACAAATTTCTTATATGGAGTACAAAGGAGGAAATTGTAGTGAAGGGATGTAAAGGGGAGTTGGAGAAACAAAGAGAGAGGGTTAATGTTGTGAGTAGGAACCATCAAATTCTCACCAACAATAACCAGAGTAGGTACACATTAAATTATAATAATATAACATATGAAAACAACAATGATATCAAAAAACTAAATACACAAAAAGTCTCCATTAATTTAGGTTCCTCAAAAGTACAAAGCCTTTTCTTGGTTGTTCAAGATCACTATGCTTGCAAAGCTAGGAAATAGAGAGAGAATAGAGGAAAGCATAAGAAAATAAATGGAAATAAATTACAGATTTATTTCTTGTGTAGAGGTGATAAAAATTGATTCAAAGAACATACAACAATCCACAATTTCTATCCAAAAACTAAAAATTCAAAAACTCTAAAAAATCTTGGAATGGAGAAGACATTCCAATTTATAGCATTGCAAATTGTCTTCTCATCTACCCCCACCACGACCTTTCAATTTCTTATTCCACTTGTGACTTTTAATTTTAATAAAAAGTGAGTAAATAAGTTCCTTTTTATAAATCAAAAGGTAATTTTACAATATAACATTATATAGTCACTTACATGAAAAAGATAAAATTTCATGATTACATACAATGAGGAATTAGAAAAGGGGGGAGAAGAGGAGAAAAAATAAAGAGGGGAGAAATATGCTCCCAATAATGGATGAAGGTGCCTCCACCCTTTATGGATATCAGCTCTGATGATGATAAAGATGAAATATTTATCTATGATAACCCTCCACTAGGACGCATCGGTGAATAACTCCGATAAAGGTCCTTTGAAAACATTGCCCCTTTTGAAAACTCTTGAAATGATGAACCTCTGCAAATGCTGTTTGGACACACTGAGAAGAGGAGTGATGAAAAATTTATAGGTAGAACATCCAATAATTGAAAGATGACGATTCCCTCATTGAGAAAATCCTTCTACTTAATTGAGATACTTCCATATGTTTATGACAAATCATTCTCATGATGGAGAACCCCTTGGTGCATTTTGCTCACACAACCATGGATCATGATTCCTTGTTGTCATTGAGAACACTTATGGTTAATGAAAAATGAAGAAAAATCCTTTCTGATATAGAATTTTCAGGTGAAGGTAGGAAAGGGAAAAAATGTCAATTTGATATCATATTATAATCAACTGCACTCCATATGAGATGAAGTAAAATGTCACTCCAGAACTAGAATACATGCTGAGACAAAGAATGGTGGTGAACCAATTGAGTTTCCTGATTTAGGTAATTTATTCTTCACCACATCGGGGACTCTTTGAAATGAATTTTCACTGGACAAGAATTTCAAGAGAAAGTGCATATACTATGAGTGTTTTTTAAATACATTAGAAAATTTAGAATGACTCAGGAATGATATGCTGATCATTTTGAAGGCTCATTTCATCGATTTACTATTTTTAGCATCATTCATCAAAAAGGAATGTCCATTTTTATGTCCAAAACTTTCACCAATCTGACGTCTTTTTTAGTGTCTAACAAACATGGAGGAATGAAATGAGGTATCTGAATTTTTGCCAATTTTGATCAGAGTTTACCAATTATTGGTAATTTTCTAATGGAGGACTTGATACTAAAAATAAATTTGGTCAATGACTTACTTTTTAGTGTCATATGGACATGATATTTTTAACAAATTTTACAACAAGTTTCCATTTTGAATTTTAACGGCCTTTGGTCCAATTTTCAGAAGATTTTAATCGCCAGGTTTTTATAGATCCAAAAAATGGATATTTTTAGCTGAAAATTTCATATGTATGTATAAAATGTAAGGGATCATTAATGGAGGCATGTAGATACTCCCCTTAAAGGTTCATTTTTTGCAAGGATTCTACAGTTATGGATTTCATGGTAATCGAAGCAAGGGTTTGGGAGTAATGAGGAAAATTTGTGTTTTGGAGCATGAGGATTTTGGTGAAAATTTGGACAGCATAACAATAAGGGAGAACATGAATAAAGTTTTAAAACATGGAAAAATGGATGAAAAATGATTACAAGACAACCTTTATAGGGATTCCTTGCATCATAAACCTTAGTTAACCTAATGTTTTAACTCACCATGCTTAACCCAGGTTTTTTGATGAGACTCAAGGATGGGGTTAAAAATTTATAAATGGGTATTGACCCCTCATGTCCCTTATCACATTTATTAAGGGACAAAGGGATGACATCAAGGGTGTAAAAATGTGCATAAGGGTAGGAGCATCATGAAGAAGGGGCCAAAAAAATGTTAGAAGGTGAGGGTGAAAACACTTGTCTAACACACCATGGTGTAAATCTTAAGTGAGAGCAAACTTCTTCCTCCATGTGGTGGCACATTTTTGTGTCCTCCATGTCCATTTGAATGGGGTAAAAGGGAAATCACCCTCTTCCAAGTGTACTTCATAGGGGCAGCTCATCATGAAAAAAGTGGTAGGTGGGGTTAGGTGAGAAAAAGACTTTTTTCTAACCACCAAGTTGTTCTTTAAGTGACACAACTTATTTTTTGATAGGAGAGCACAATTTTTTGTCCCACATGTGCCTTTTTACTTATTCAAAGGTAAAAAGGGACATTAGGGGTATAAAAGTGCACATTTTCCAAAAATAGATGTTCCTTCACCAAACACTATTTGAAATAGCTATCTGAGCCCATTTTCTCACCACAAAATCTAGGAGTAGAATTCTAAGGGAAAACCTTATATAATTTTGACTAAAAGGAGATTAGAAAATTACCACCATTTTTAGGAGCCAATTATTCCTGCAATTTTCCATTTTGTCCCTTTTTCAATTCTTCCCAAGCCTGTGCATTGGTGAAAGAAACTACCACTAAAGTTCATGATGATCAAAAGAAGAACCAAAACCTTATATGTGAATGGGGACATCATATGATCACATTTTCCTTAAATTGAATTAGGTCTCTTAATCTCTCCTTAAAACTCCTAATAATCTTTGAAATCTTCACTTGAGGATCGAAATATTTATTTGCACCTTGTCGGGCCAATTTCTATGCAAATCTCACTCCTCAAAATCCCTTGAAATGAGTTACTTTCATCAAATGAATTATGACATCATTATATTTTTGATGAGTATTATGATTACCTTTTAAAAAATTCCTTACAAGGCTCTAATATCATCCAGAAAATCTAAATCTAGTCTTTTTACCACTTTCATTTCCTTATACCATGCTAAAAATTAGCCCGGTATTGCAAAAATTGTTCCTAGGTCCAAATTTTTCTCCCAAAATTTTCCTAAATCACTTTAGAAATTATTTATAGATTTTTCCACCACCTATTAAATGCCAGTGTTGGTTTTTCCTCAACAGTTTCTCGAGGGGTGTCCACCAGTGTGCAAAAAACCTAAAAATAAGCCTTTTTGGGCCTCTGGAGAGAAATTATCTTCTGAATGGTTCTGAATGAATCCAATTAATACCATCCCCTTGCACATGAAAAACACTTTAAAAACACATTATCACATTCCTCTTGGCAATTATGAGGGTAACAGAGTAACTAAATTGGCTAGAGGATAGGTTTACATTGATCAGGAGATGGATTTTTAAATGTGGGTTAGGTTGTCATGACAAATGTTTTGAAATGTTTTCATGCTAGAAATTTTGCATGAAAACAATTGGCTCTAGCTTGGGGAATTTTTCTGGATCAAACAAAATGAGGACATGAAAAACATAGGAACTCCATAATCTCAAGACACTACGTGGACCAATGCCTTATCCATTGGGCTATAGAGTCATATCTTCACTACTAACAAAAGCAAGCCGCACAAACAAGAACAACCAGAATGAACACACGAAAGGGAAAGGAAATAAAAAACATGAAGGAAACAAAAAAACAAGGGAAACATCCTAAATCACCTCTGTACATGTGGGGGACAACCCACTTTCATTGAAGCACATGAATTCAAACTTAGTGCTTACCCATATACTGGTATCACTGAATGCCTTTTCTTCCATAAATCCATTGACATGATCACTGAAATATGATCATTTTCTCAATTTCTTGAGAAATATCACATGGTTATTATGGCAACTATTGACCCACTTATTCAACTCATCTCCTTTGTTGCTTTGACACATTATTTCCATTTTCTCATTGACTCCCAAGTTCATTCCAATTGCTGATTTTCCATCGTTGTTGTGAAGATGAGCCTTGATCACACTTGGCTTATCATTTTCATACCAAGGCCTATGTAATTTGATAGGCATTTGTTCTTGATTTTTTTCATCTATTCATGACCACCGCTTCCACGGGTTGATTCTCGACAAGATGCTTTGAAAACTTCAACATTATCACTAGCCTCTTGATGTTCCTTGTTTTGCAAGTTGTTCCAAATTGTCTTCTTTCATGCTTACTGGCTCAATCTTGACTTACTGCCCATTATGATGTGATGTGAATAGTTTTTTATTATCTCGAAAAAAAATGAGCACAAGGTTGGATGTGAAGAATGAAAACCATCACCTTGTTCAACCTAGCCATTTTGGACCTCAAAATTCATCTTCATGCTGAGAGAATCCTTTTCTCGAGGTGAGTCAACATTGAAAGATTGAATCCTATTCTTGTTCATACATTCCTTTTTGAGAATATTTTCATTTCGAACAAAATCATCCTTGGGATCAAACACCATTTCATCTATCCATTTTTTTTGAGAATGTCTCCATCTTCATGAAAGGGGAATGAGCAAAAAATTATAGGTGAAATATTTATATTTTCATCTTCCCAATCTTGACCACCAAGAACTAGGGAGTCCATTTCTGTGATGAAATCATCATCTCCTTAAGTAGGTTCAAATTGAAGAGGCTGAAACATCTTATCATTCTCTCATCTCTTGTCATCCTCTCCCAATGAGAAAGAGAATTCTTCATACTCACAAGCACATTCATTGAATGGAACTTCATGCCAAACATTGAGAACATGGTTTGAAACATTGAACTCACCTGACAAGAATTTATTGGGAATCACTCCTTCTTGATCTATTTTCTCATCACTTATAGATTACTTTGTTGTAAGTCAAGACTCTCATGATCCATCATCAACATCCAGTAGAGAAATTGCATTCATGCTCACATCCCATGGGAAGTATATGCTCTCAAATTTGGATTTCATCAAGTCACCATGATGTTCTCTAACTAGATCTGTGATGCTTGGATACTCTTCCACCAATATGGGCAGCTATAATATCTTCCTCAAAAAGTCATGAAAAAGTTTTAAGAATTTTAATTTTGACACAGGATATCAACTTTGGGTCATCAAGGCCTTTGAATGGTTTATTTCATTTTCCTAATGGGAAGAAGTTTCCTCATTTACTATTGACCAAATGGTGGCATGCGACCAATCCAGTTGCATATCTCCACCAACATCTTGACAAAATATTCAGCCCAATAACATACCATAATAGGAAGGCATGTCTACTACAAGTATTCTCATCATGATCTTCTTATCAGGAAAATATTCCAATGCTACTTGAGCATCCTTGACCTATCCAACAAGAGGCACTTATTTCATTTCCATGGAATATCAATGGTCAGAGGAGGAGAGAGAGATACTGAGAGATTTAGAAACTTTTGTAGGCATAACATTTTCAGAAGCATCAGAGTTCAATGATGTAATTATTCAGTTTATACCCATTGACCAACAAGGTTATATAGAAAGGTTCTACCTTCCCATAGGTGGAGGGTGTGGAAGAAAGACAATTTAGAGGAGTGGAATGAGAGGCATGAGGTAGTTCTTTTTTAGTGGAATTTTTAGAACATGAAATTGAACTACTTCCTTTGATAAACTGAATAAGCCTATCAAATTGTTTAGGATGGGTTTTCAAGTACTCATACTCATAAATTTGGATTTTGGTTTTCTTGTAATGGTCAATGATGTCAAAGGATGAGGAAGTGGTAGGCACATCAATTATTATGGTATCTTTGACATGGGTATTCTTAAGATCAAAAAAATTTGATTTTTCAAAGGAAGATAAATGAGAATTACCTGAAGAGACAGAAGGATTCTTGGGTGAAGCAGTCTCATGATTCTTCTCAGCTGACCCTATGGAAGTGGAGCTATGAGGATCCTCCTTTTATAATTGTTTTTCTTAGATTCTCCATTTGAGGATTCAATTTCTTAGCTTGGGTAGTAGAAGAAGATCCTTACTTTCTCCTTTTGTGATCGAGTGAACACTGCATAGGAGTAGCTATCTATAGGTTCCTCAAACTCTTCATTTGGTGTGAATTCAAAATATCCAATCCTAGCACATTAATCTTCTTCTTCTTCTTCAATTTTTGATTCAAAAATTTCTTCTCCTTCATCTTCATCAGTTCCATATATTACATTTATTGGTGGAGCTTCCAAGGAAATCCTTTAGGGTGCTCTTGCAATTTGATCCTTGTTTCGGTTTGGGTGGGATGCTCATTGAGAAACTTCCTTCTTCAACATTTTCAAGTCATTAACCAACTTTTGCAACAATGGATCAGCTCTCTCATCTTTGGAACTTTGGGCCTTATCCTTCATTAAATGGTTCTTGATCTTTCCTGAAAATACAAGGTCATCTTCCACTTCAATGGAAATTTATTGAGCATTTTCCAAATCTCTTGGTTGAACTCTCCGTAGAAAGAAGCCAACTTCAGGAAACTGGGCATTCATAAAGAAACTTTTCAGATTATTTGCAGTAGGATGAGAAATAGTAAGAATCTTGTTGATCAACTTATTGAATTTTTCCACGAAGTCTCTCATGGAATCTTATGGTTCTTTATTCATTTGAGTTAATTGAGAAAGGAGGGAATGAGCATCTTTTACAGTCTTAAATCTTGCTTCAAACTTTCTTTTCATATTACCCAAATCAGCAATTAAGAGTAATGGAAAATAATAAAATCAATCTACAATGGCATCTTGTATTGTTTCCATGAATAGTCATACGGAAACATATTCATGTTGTACCCCAAGAATGCCACCAGATGTGATGAAAGTTGTGATATGATCATTTGGTCATTGCTTTCTATCTCCATAGAACTTTGGAAAGTTCTTTCTTGACCCTTTTGGAAGTTCATGAAGTGGAGGAGTCAAATCCAACAGATTAGTGTTCTACCCCCATGGTACAAGTGCTTGTGTTGTCATTTCTTCCTTTTCTCTTTCTTATTATTTTTCTTATTCTCTTTATTCTTCTGAAGGAATGAGGACTAGTGGTTCTACAACCGGTTTTACAGTCTGATCTTTAACTTGATTTTCAAGAACTTTTCCTCTTACCTATACAACAGGAAATTTGCAATCAACTTGCAATTGTTCTTAAAATGTTAGATCAATAATGCCACCTACACGATCAATTCAGGTGTACCTTCTTTCTTCCTATTTTTCTAAAGTACTTAGAAATGAATGAAACTAGAAAAGTGCATATTTTTCAATAGGCTTGCAACAAGGCTTATGAACATTCGGATGGTATTTTTGGTATTTTTAAATTTTTGAGTTTTTTTGGATTTTCAAATATCTGATTTTTTTTGTATTTTTAGAGATCTTCACAAGTGCATCGATGTCATATCTCTCCCTAGTGGAGTTGTAAAAAATTGTTGGTGAAATAATTTTTCGTGTTGCAAATTATGTGTTTCCACCAACGGTCACGGGGCTAAGCCCCTCCTTCTTAGGTATGGGGAGGCTCCCATTATTGAATGTAAACTACTTAAATCTATGGGGTGGCCAATAGGTAGGGATCACATAGGAACACTCCATTGAACCTATGGAAAAGTACTTATATGGAGTACAAGGGAGGAAACTGCAGTGAAGGGATGTAAAGTGGAGTTGGAGAAAAAAAGAGAGAGGGTTAATGTTGTGAGTAGGCACTATCAAATTCTCACCAACAATAACCAAAGTAGCTCTGCATTAAATTATAATAATCCAAAATAACTTATGCAAAACACTAATGACATCAAAAAACTAAAGAAACAAAGTTCCATTAATCTTGTTCCTCAAAATTACAAAGCCTTTTCCTTGGTTGTTCAAGATCACTATGCTTGCAAAGATAGGAAATAGAGAGAGAATAGAGGAAACTCATAATTCAAATAAATGGAATAAATGTAACTCTTATTTATTGTGTAGTGGTGATAAAAAGCTTAACAATATACAACTAATCCACAATTTGGGTAGCCAAAAACTAAAACTTCAAATAACACCTTGGAATGGAGAAGGCATTCTAATTTATAGCATTACAAATTGTCTTCTCATCTACCCCCCCACATGACCTTTCAAGTTCTTAATCCACTTGTGACTTTTCATCTTTCTTAGAAGTGAGGAAATAAGTCCCCTTTTATAAATCAAAAGGGACTTTTACAATGCAACATTAGAGAGTCACTTAAGTGAAAAAGACAAAATACCATGATTACATACAATGAAGGAATTAGAAAAGGGGGGAGAAGAGGAGAAAGAATGAATGATAGGGGAGAAAGTATGCTCCCAAGAATGGATGAAGGTGCCTCCACCCTTGATGGAAATCAATTTTAGTATGATGATGAAGATGAAATCTTGATATATGATTTGGACCCTCCACTATGATTCAACATTCGCTAAAGATCTCCAATGCTCAATCCTTTGAAATATTTACCCATTCGAGACCTCCACTGAGAAAGACATGCACCTCTGTAGCACATTTGGACACACCTAAAAGAGGAGTGATGAACACATTGACCACTGAAGAAAATGAAGGATGTCTTCCCTCACTTGAACAAACAATTCTACTCCCATGATACACATGGCATTTCTCCAAAAATCATTCCCATGATGGGAACCTGAAATAACTTGCTCGCATAATGGAATCATGATGATCCTTGACTCTGTCACCTTGAGAACTTTGATGATCAGTGAAATGAAAGACCCAAAAATCTTACAATCCAGAGATGGGTGAAGGTATGAGAGAGGGATTAAATATAATTCAATTCACCTTATGATCAACTCATCTGATGGGATAAATTGAAATGTCCTTCGAAACTAGAATGCATTCTGAGACCAAAATTGGGAACCAAGTGAGCTTCCCTTATTCCTGAATTACAATTCTTATTCAGCTCCTCCATAAGCATGAATTTTTCATTACCATTTCCATGAGGAAATCTTCAGAGATATGGTCACCTCTTAGTGACAAGTGGAATTTTGCAATTACTTCAAAATTTGGAATGTTCGCTCAATGACACCTTTTGCTCACCACATCTGGGAATGCGGGGATTTTCTTGCAAATTGAAGATTTACACCTTCCGTGAATATTCTTCTAACAAGCAAGGAATGAAGAGGAAGGGGAATATGTGACAATTTTACGCTCACTTTTACCATTTAATATTTTTAGCAAGTCACACATGGGTGTCCTTTTCTAGCAATTTTTTGCCAATCTTGCCAATTTTGCCAATTTTTCCAATTTTGAGTGTTTTACACTTGAAGGAATGGCTTGAAGTACCAAAAACCAAATTTTCCTCAGACTTACTATTTTTAGTAATATATATGGTAGAGACTTACCTAAAAGATGCCAAAAATGGTCCTCCAAGTTGTACGGATCGAAACAAAACCAATTGCAGAAGTTTCCATTTTTCATTTTCAAGGCCTTGCTCCAATTTTTGAAAGATTCTAATCATCATGTTTTAACTAAATCTAGAAAAAGGATGCATTACCTGTGCCATTGAAAACTTCATATGGATTTAAAATATGGATGGGATTCAATTAACTGAGGGCATGTATTCACTCACCACTTAAAGAGCAGTTTTTGACACAGGACCATCTATTGTATAAAATTTCATAGGAAAACACCAGCTTGGAAATATATGAGTAAACTATTAGAGCTTAACTAATCACCTTGGTCCATATGATTGGTGAACTTATTCTTGGACAGCATGAATCAGTCAAGTTTCACAATAATACATGGTGAATAGCAGCTTTACACAAATAGAAAACTATCAACACAATGGATGAAAAATGACTTAGATGTACGTTTTTAGGCTATCTCATCCTTCATAAACCTAGGTGAGTGAGAGTGGGTGTACCCCATGTTTCTTAACTCACCCTGTAACTACACCACTCAACCCAGGTCATACCCAGACTCAAGGGTGTGGGTTACAACTTTCTACATTTGTCTCAGGATCCCGTATTCCCCTAAACACATTTAGTAAGGAACAAAGGGACATGGGACATCTAGGATCCTCACAAAATGCGCCATAGGGTAGGAGGATCATGAAGAACAGGGGACATGGAGGTTTTGAGTTTATGAGGTTGAAAACAATATGTCTAACCACCAAGGTTGTGAAACTTAAGTGACGCAAGTTGAGGGACTTATCATGTGGTGGCACATTTTGTATGTCCCCCATGTGGCCCTTTAGCATGTGGGGACAAAGGGACACCAAGGCCTTCAAAGTGCGCCATAGGGTCATCTCATCGTCAGGAGGAAGGGGGTAGGTGGTATTAGGTGAGAGAAAGACTTATTCCTAACCACCCAAGTCATTCTTTAAGTCATGCAACGTTCTATTTTAATTGGTGGATCATTCTTATGTGTCCCCCATGTCCCCTTTGACTTATTTAAATGGAAAAAGGGACATCAGGGGTGAAAAGGTGTGCATTTACCCAAAATAGATGTCTGCCTTCACCGAACACTTCCTGAAATAGTTATTTGAACCCATTTTCTAGTCACCGGAGATAAGAGTAGACTTCCAAGGGAAAACCTTTTATGATTTTGACTCCAAAAGGGATGATGATAACATTCCCAAAAAAATTAGGAGCCAATTATTCCTTTAACATTCCACTTTTTCCCTTTTTCAATTTTGCCCAAGCTTGTGCGTTGGTGAACGAAATTGCCATTGAATTTCATCATGATTAAAAGAATAACAAACACCTTAGATGTGAAGTGGGCTTCGTATATATCATATTGGCCTTTGAGTTAGATCTCAACTCTTCCCAAAGTGTTAAATATTTGTTGACCAATATCTCCTGAGGAAAAGGGATATTTCCTTGCCCTATCAGACAAGTTTGTGTTAGTGTTGGATATTCATTTTCCTTGTATTTGTTTATTTACTTGGAAATTTCCTACACGCATGGGATATGTTTGCTTAGTTGTACTAGTTGTATTGAGTTATCTTATCATTTGTGTTGAGTTAACTTACTAGTTATGTGGAGTCAACGTTATTTATAATATCAGGTAGTGAGATTTATTCCCCACTGATCTGGGAGAAGGTTGCACATTCACTTCCTATATGTACATCACTTGCATCATTCTATCTCATGCAACATTAATTTGATTTGGAGCCATTATTTTCTTGTGATTTCTTGATCATATTACATCTTATTGTTAGTTATTTTGATTTCTGCAAATAGTCGTGCATTTATTTTTCTATTAGAGATCCTCCCAAAAGCTTTAGTATGGTATCAAAGTCATTATGGTGATACATTTTCCATTACTGAGTTATTTTTTATTTTTTTAATACTTCATTTGTGAAACTAACAATTCATATGCAAATAGATTTGACTCCATCTTCGTTCAGTACAATTGTGATAATTTTATTGTTTACAGCTTGATAAGTTGAGGGTTTACAAATTATGGGGTTCTAAAATCATGAAATTTGTGGGATCCCTCGGTTGCCCAAAGTGATAATTTTTTTGTGGGGACCTTTCTAGGAGTTTTGTAGCTAAAATATCTATTTGCAGTTAAATCTGGTAGAACTACTATTTTTAGCAGACTATTTGACGGATTTACCAGTTTTGTAGGGTTTTTACGTTGTTTATACATATTTTACCTTTATGGAGGTCTTGGTGGGATCAGCTCTACCCTAATGGCCCAACACCTCTATTTTCAGTTTCCCCTGTGCTCAAATTTGTTTGATGTTTGACATCCTAGGCTTTGACCTCTGGCAGGTTCTCTTCCTCCATCACAGCCTTAACGGTATTCTCAACCTCCACTCCTCAACTCGACAACCTCTTTTTGCTCTTTGTACATGGATGTGCCTTTTGGAGCTTTTCCATTAAATTGTGTATTATTGCATTAAGATTACAAACTATAGCATTCATGTTAACCTGGTTTAATGGATCTACCTCCATTTTAATAGTTGACTTGGCTTTCTTTTGGTGCACATTTCCACCAAAATGACGTTGAATTTTTTTTAGGTGTTGCAAAGGAAAAGCGGCATATGATCAAATATGTGAATATACAATCATTTCTAAGACCTGTGTAGACTTGGAGCCATTCATTTGTATTCCTTATTGAACCTTAGGTACACCAATCTCTAACGTTTACATCAATAACTTTGGATTACATTAGAATTTTCCATTCACATTGAGTTTAGACTCAACCACATCTGTCATTGGATTTCTTACAACACTGAAAAAAGATAAAGCTTAGAATATGTATTTAGCCTCACTTTTGTTTTGTTAATGGTCTTTCTAGCTCCTCCCTTTTAAATGCAAACCTCTAAGAAACTACAGACAACTTGGTTTTTCTATGCTTGGTCTCTAACTCATACAACAATCTCACCTTACAATGAAACCCTAACTCATCTCCACACGGTACATGCCCTAACTTGACTCCTCTACCATCTTACTAACTCGTCTACCAATTTACCAAATAGTGCCCTAAATCACTCAGTTTTCTTGCTTCCAACTCTAGTCACCTTGACCAGTCAAGACGGTCAAGTTCGAAATCTCATTCATTTTCAAAGGCAATGTGAATCTTTCCTTGCATGGTATTGTAAAGGGAGGGTTAACTTGATTTTAGTTGTTAGTTATGTGTAATAATAGGCTTGGTAATCTACGGTGCTTTGAGTTGATATAAAAGGGTTGGTTGCTCACTTTTATTGTTTTTTGTATTAAAAAATATATTATTGGCATTGTAAAGGAGAGGACTATTATTGTTTTGTTTTTTTTTAAATTGTATCTTCACCTAACGAAGACAAAGGGTGAGGCCTAGGTTGGAAGAAGGCAAATTCCCCTTCACAAGCTAAATCATGTTTTCTTCATTCTTTTCAAGTTCCAACGAGTATACACATGACCCCATTTCCTCTCATTTCCAACATTTTTCAATTAGTTTGCAAAATTTTAATTAAATAAGCCATTATTTACATGAAATTGCATTTACAATAAATTTTGATCGGTGTCTCAGATTTGAGCACTATTTTGGTAAAAATTGAATGTTTTTTCGTGCTCTACATGATGGATTAATTTATTTTTGGGAATGCACTACTTTATAATTTTTTGCATTTTGGCAGGTTCTTGCAAAACTCTATAAGGACTTGTACTTTTCGCACTAAGTTATAAAGTGCCACATTTTGGGAGGATTTTTGCAATGGGTGATGAATACGATGATTATCACTTGGTTCATTTTCTGTAAATCTATTTTGAAGACCAGAGGATGGGGCCTATTTTGATAGGAGACCAAACCCCCTATTATTACTTGTTTGTTTCATTTCTTCTTTCTGCAATAAGCACATTTAGTGCATGTGTTTTTCTTGAGAATAATTTTGTACATGCATCGTAAATCGGTATCTAAAAAGGAAACTTATTTTCGGAACCCATATTGAGGATAATTTTATCTTTCTTGTAGAAGTTTTGGATTCCCATAGTACTCTTTGAGTATGGCATGTTCACACAATTTCTCCATTCCTTTATAGTGCCGACTTTGTTCTTTGTTTTTTTGTGCCCACTTGGCCAACTGATGGTTTTTAAAACAATATTGGACATATTTTTCATGCAAGTTCTTCTTATTAGAGGGAAATATTTGGATCAAGTTCTACTTGTTGGATATTCTTTATCAGTGCTTCGTCTTGATGTAGTCACAAGGTCAAACCAATCAACTCTTTATGTTAGAAGTGATGAATCACTCAACAGTGCCTCTTAAGGTCTTTAAAATAGCTTCTTCTCTACTATCTACAAATCCAAAATCTAAAAAATCCTTGCTTACTCACCTTAGTATGCTAAGCCAACCTTCTCAACATGCTCATAGCCCCTTACTCTACCAATTTTTAGCCTTTTAAATAGTTTTAAAAAACCAAAATGTTTTTTAAACTACGTTTACCAAATTTGTCTTCCTATGCTTCTTAAATAGCTTGCTTCTATCTCATTCATAGTTAGAACACTCCACAGACACCCTAGACAAAGTGGACACTTTTTATATCACCCTTTATCTTATTTGAGGTGTGGGTAAAATTTTGAACCTCAACTCCTACTTTAATTACTTCTTCCACTAACACTTCTCCTTCCTTAGTTCAAGTTTCTAGTATCTCTTTTCTATATTACTGTTAGGCATAACTTCTCTTCTCATAGGTTTCAAGACAAGGTTTTACTAGTTCAGGGAACCCTTTATCATGTTCTTTCTTTTCACAAAATGTCAATTTTGGGTTATAAATTTAGAGCACACTTCCTTAACAAATTGGCCTTCTTAATTAGGCCAATGACTATGTTAACTCAACCTAGTCTAGACTATCAATATCTCCTTCAAATGTAACACTTGGTTTTCAAAATATATTTAAACACTCTTTCTAGACGATATTTACAAGGTTTCAAGGGAATTTTTAAGGTTTAAGGGCTTTAAAACATAAACCCTGGCAATACCCTAATTGGCATTCCTGAGCAAGACCAAGAGCTTTAATTTACTTATAGAATACTTGCTACTTATTCCTGAGGCCTCAAATTAACACTGTAGGTTTTTTTCAGGTTACCGTTAGAGGTTTCCTTACCAGTGAGGGGTAAGTTATTCTACGAAGACAATAAAAAAACTTTGTTGTCCTTATCTTCATGTAGATGCCTAATGCACAAGCATGCAAGGTTCCACTATTCCAACAACTATCCTCCTTTTCCTATGATTATTTGATCATCCTTATATGATTTTTGATAACGTTTTAACATGACCATCTTCTTATTTCCCGAAGGACTCTAATAGGAAATACATTCAAAAGATTTACCCATCAACAATAAACACAGTCACAGTGGTGATTTCTCAACAAGGAAATGTCTCTTAAAGGATTACCTCTAACCATGCCAAGAGCTCAATACTATATAATAACCTTCGTTTACTCATTTAGCATGTACCAATCATCTCAAGACATCTTTTTTTTCAATATCTCAGTTGAAAGTCCTAAGTAATTTCCTTGCCCTGTCACCCTTTCCTTATATTTCTTACCTTCTTTAACTTCTTAGTCAAATCATGATCTTTTGTATCACTATTGAGGTCTTTCAAGACTCCTTAAGGTTTGATCACTTTGTGAAATCATTCAAACTTCATTACTCAACATTTCTTTCAGCAACTCATCCTTCTTTGCTCCCTGAAAATTGTGATTTCGCACCTTGTCACAATATACAGAGAATAGACCATACAAATAATAGTATTACTAAAAAAATACCTGAATACAAGAGTTATATTAAGATCCAATCTCCCTTTTACCTCTGATAACCCTTTCAATAAGACACACACTCACTGTACACATGTACAACAAACTATAAGCCACAAAACATAGAATATCAACAACATACAATTTTTGTTTGCAAGAAAAATGTTTCCTTCTCCTTGAATTCTTAGAGATCCTTACACTTCTTCCTCGAGTTAATGATAGAGGTGGTTACAAAATAGGTTAAATATGTTTCATTTTTCCTTGCTAACTAAATCTTGTCCCTTTTGACCCTCCATGTGACCTATTTTCCTTTATTAATACATTTAAGGCTTCCATCAAGTCGGGGACCTTAAAATTGAACTTTAGATTACAATCATGGCTTATCAAAACCTCCTAGACCTTTAGTGGAGATCATTGCAATCTTACACCTCTTGAATGCTCCAAGATGACATCCACAACCCAACTACAAACCAAAAATTTCCCTGAACATTCAAATTGTATTTTGGAGGGAAATTCTCTGATTTGAATTTGTAAAGGACTTTCTAGATAACCTCTAGGACCCATAGGCATACTTAAAGCCAAAATTTGATGACATACTTCATATTTACATGTGGATAATTGATGTTCCTTTAGCATACTCCTAGGGAAGGGAAAAGTTTCCCTATATTGTATGTTAGTTCTTCTTCTTCTTCTTCTTCTTCTTCTTCTTCTTTCTATGTTTCTAATTATAGATAATCCTCTGGAAAAATGCCTTGACTATGTACCATCCTTGCTCTATCTTTCTCAGGTGTCCTTTGTCAACAAACAATTTTTTCTCCTTTGAAATGTTCAAATTCTTGATCATAATTGTACTTTTAGGATTGTATGCTCTTTGTTCAAATTGATACTTGAGTATGTTTGGTTGTTGTAGGTGTACGTATTCTACCTCGTTATTTTTCATGACTGTTAAACTATCGTTCTTGCCCTCATGTTATCCTTTCTTTTCCATGCTTTGTTTCTCTCTCTCAACTAATTTTTCTTGGTTCTCTAGCAAAATTTACAGATCAATGTCCTTCAATATTGTTTTTTCATGTCTCCCTTCACTGATTTCCTCAACTTTAGTGTCTTACTACTACATACCGTTATGGTACTATGAATCTTCCACTTATTGGTCTTTACCTTTCTTAATATCTACAAAATATTCTTATTTTCCATCTTGTTTTTTTAGTTCTTCTTGTAAATATTGCTTTTTCCACTCTAATTTCTTCTTATTTCTCATTAATTGGTTTATACCAGCTCTATTTTTACTTATACTTGCAAAAAAAAATCTTAAGACAGTGCTAGAATCAAACACAAGAGGCTTGCATGCCTCATTCATCCTCCCCTGCTATTTTTTTCTTCCTTTCCATTATTGCCATCTTCCCTTAGCACTTTCTTATCATCTTCCTCACCTTCATCCACTGTTTCTCTATCCACTATACCTATTTGCTGATCCTCGAGTACCTTAACATGTGCCTCCTTCCTTATGTTATCATCTCTTTCCTCTTTTGCATCATCATCTTCATCATTCACTTCTTATTTTATTGAAACCATCTCTATTTCTCTCTCAAAACCTTTGTTCAAATCTGATTTCTAAGGCTTAATAGCCTTGCATAGTATCTTTTCACATGCTTCTTTACTATGTATCAAAAAATTCTTAGTTGCCATCATCATCACTAGTCATGTTGGTTGTTCTTTTTCACCTTTGAGTGGTAAAAGTATATGGCTAACCCTAGTTGGTGGGTATTCTTCTTTCCATCATGCACTGCCTTTTTATCATACTACCATGGTCTACCCAACAACATATTATAGACATCCATAGGGACTAAATCACATAAAACCTTTTCATTATACCTGTCAATTTGATACTCAAGTTGACATTGTTCTCTAAACATAATATGGTGTCCTTTTTGCATCCATGATACCTGATATGAGTTAGGGTGCATAATAGTTTTCATTCCTATTTTATCCACCATCTCAAATGAAATATGGGTTGTGAATGAATTTGGGGGGCACTATCAATGGAAGGATTTTACAAACTTTTCCTTTGGCCTTACATTCAGTCCCAATCAAACACCTCTCCCATTAAATTTATATTTTTAAAAAGAATAACTAGGTTTTTCAAAAGGGATTCAAGCTCCTGGTTTACACATAAAAAATACTTATCCAATGGCATATATATCATACTATGATCAACAAGTATGTTATCCTATCTCATCCAAAGAATCACCTCATTTCTACTTGATATGCTTCAAGCCCTATATACCTCTGACAATTTTAACATTTACATGTATATGACGACTCAAGAAGTTGTTCCATCTCTGTGTCTAACTCTTCAACTATATCCTCATTTTAAGTGAACAGAATGTCAATAACTTTCAATGCTTATACATGCACTCTATCACATAACAGATATCCATCATTCTATAACATCACACACTTGCACACATCTAGCTTCTTCATCTCTCTTACTTGCACCATACTATCTTCTACCTCTCATCGCTCTCAAAGCAACATCTTCTCTTTTTTAAGAACTGGATGCCTACTCTGATACTAAAATTATGTAGTCACAAGGTCAAACCAATCAACTCTCTATGTTAGAGGTGATGAATCATTCAAAATTTTCTCTTAAAGTCTTCAAAATAGTTTCTTCTCTACTATCTACAACTCCAAAATATGACAAATCCTTGCTTACTCACCTTAGTATACTAATCCAACCTTCTCAACATGCTCATATCCCCTTACCCATGCAAATTTTTAGCCTTTGAAATAGCTCAAAACAAACAAAAATTTATGTAGACTTCCTTTACCAAATTTGTCTTCCTATGCTTCTTAAATAGCTTGCTTCTGGCTCATTCATAGTTGGAACACTCCAAAGATGCCCTAGATAAAGTGACCACTTTTTATATCACCCTTTATCTTATTTGAGGTGTGGGTAAAATTTGGAACCTCAACTCCTACTTTAAGTACTTATTCCCCTAACACATCTCATTCCTTTGTCCAAGCTTCTAGTAGCTTTGTTCTAGTTTACTGTCAGGCATAAATTCTCTTCTCAGTGGTTTCAAGACAAGATTTTACCAGTTCAGGGAACCCTTTACCATGTTCTTTCTTTGCACCAAATTTCAAGTTTGGGTTATAAATTTAGAGCACACTTCTTTAAAAAATTGGCCTTCTTAATTAGGCCAATGATTGTGTTAACTCAACCTAGTCTAGACTGTTAGTCTCTCCTTCAAATGTAACCCTTAGTTTTCAAAAATACTTTCAAAATCTGTTTAAACACTCTTTCTATATGATATCTACAAGGTTTCAAGGGAATTTTCAAGGTTTAAGGGCTTTAAAACATAAACCCTAGCAATACCCTAACTATCATTCCTGAGCAAGACCGAGAGATTTAATTTGCTTTTAAAATACATGTTACTTATTCCTGAGGCCTCAAATTAAATTTGTAGGTTTGTTTTAGGTTACCCTTCAAGGTTTCCTTACTAGTGATGGGTAATTTATTCTACCACGGACATAAAACAACTTTGTTCTCCTTGTATTTGTTTATTTACTTATAGATTTACTACACTCAAGGGATTTACTTGCTTAGGTGTACCAGTTATGTTGAGTTGTCTTACTAGTTGTGTTGATTTAGCTTACTAGTTGTGTGGAGTCAACTCTACTTCTAGTATCAATTAGTGATATTTAATCCCCATTGATCTAGGAGGAGGTTGCACATTCACCACCTATATATACATGAATTACATCATTTTTGACCTAAAACCCCGCTAGCAGTGTGGGATTTAGGTCATTTGACCTTCTATTAAGGATGTACGCATGAAAAGTAAAAAGATCTAAACTATGAACAGAAATAGGAACCATATAACAAAATTCATCCCAAACTCCACTATTTATTTCTTCTAAATCATTACATTAGTCTCAATTACGTTCATAGCCTTCTCAATCTATCTCATATAATTTTCTCCTTTTATAATTCTCTCATTATGGCACTCACATATTCAATTCTCATTATGCCCCCATATACAAAAGTTCAATTACAATAGATATACAAAATACACAACATTCAAAAGTCACTTTTTTGATTTGTATCTCTGTTGGCTTTTATTGTGTTCTAGCTTGGTTTGTCTTCATTCTGCAGCATTATGTCGGCTTCCGTGGCTTCCTTGAGTATAATGTGGTTATTCCCCATTTTTCATGGCTTTCTAGTCTTTTACGGCTTTATTTAGTTATGCACGACTTCTTATTTTTATCTGCAGCTTCTTCCTTTATCCATGGCTTCGTTCCTTTTCTCGGAGATTTCTTTTTTCCTTCGTGGCTTGATCTAACTCTTCATGGTTATTCAATGACTTCTATGGATTCATTCTTATGCCTGCATCTTATCCAAAATTCGATGAAGAACCATGTCAACATTATCCCCCCGCTAAAACTTTTTCTTGTCCTTAAGACAACCGAAACTGATGAAGAACCCTATTTTTTTCTTCCAAATTTTTTCTTCAAAAACATACTATGTAGGCATCGACCACCAGAACTTAGATTTCTGGCATAAGGAAATATTCCCTCGCTCGAATCGCCTAACTTGATTTATGGGATGCCAATTTGGGGAGGGTAAAGGAATCAACTACCCAGGAACTTAGACGTCTAGTGTAAGGAAAGGTTCCTTCTCTCGACTTGCTCGGATGGGTATGTGTGATGCCCTGCTTTCGTATTCTTCCTTATGGTGTGATTATGGGGATGTACTTAGTGATTTGTGGTATATTGTTCTTCTCAAATGTATACCATAAATGTATATGTGCCTCTATTTGTTTGGTCCAGTCTTGTAGTTGTGTGTTCTCTTGAATTAATTGGATAATATTAGATGGTGTTGATTTTTCTTGCACTTGACTCCATCTGTGGTGGGCGGTTTGTAGCTCTTGTTGCATTCGAATCATAGCTATATCTAGTGGTGTTTTGCATTCATGCATATCTAGTATATTTTCATTCAGCACTCTATGTTGTGTTTGGTAGTTTTTAGTTAATTAAACTATCTTTCTTATTTGTGTACCATCCTTGTCTTTATTGATATCATATGATGTTGATTCTAGTGAATTTGTTGTTCTAATTTTTCTAACTCTACTTTTTATTTATTAGTTTCACTCATCCATCCAATGGTATATGTATAGTAGGCCACATCATTTTGTATTTTTTCTTCTAAGTTTGAGACCACAGCTTGCATGTCTTTCTTTCTTTTTTGATTCTCTATACTTTGGGACTGAAGGATTTGTTGTTTGTATTCTTCTATTAGACTATCTTGTATTTTCTTCTTTTTTGCTTCAAGATGAACTTTTCCTTCTTGTAGAATGTCATTCATTGCCTTTTTAGTATAGACTTCTACTTGTAGTTTGGGATCGGTGGTGATATGGGGTTTTGTTGTTTAAATGGAAGATAACATCTTCTATATAGTTTCTTCCAACTCTACGCACCATTGCATCCAATCTTGTTTAGCACTCTATTCTAGGATTTTACCACAAGATGCCTTTTGTAAGAGGGGTATTTTGTCTAAATGAACTTTATAACCCTCCATAGTTTGTTCTACTTACCCTTGGTGCAGTTTTGTGAGCTGATCCTTCTTTCTTTGTTGCAATGCTAGTTTTATTTTTGCAAGGAAATCTCGTGGTGCTAGTGTAAGTACCAGACTTCTAGATGTTTCTAGAGATGAAACTAATGGTAGCCTCTGTTGTTCTTGTATCTGCCTTTCTTTTTTTTCCTTCTCTTTTTCATCTTTCTTCTTTTGTTCTTCTTCCTCTTTTTCTTTCTCTTTTTTTCTTCCTTCTCCTTCTATTCTTTTTCTTTCTTGTTTTTTATTTTCTTCTTTCTCCTTATTTACCTTCTCTTCTCTTTCTTTCTCTTCCTTTTCCTTCTTCTATTTATCTAATTTTTCCCTCTCTTCTTTTTCCTTCTTCTCTTGCTCTTATTTTTCTCGTTCTTCTTTCTTTCTTATTTCTTCTTCTATCTTTTTCTATTTTTCTTGTGCCTCCTGTTATTTCTTTTTCTTTTCTACTTCTTCTACATGTTTCTGTGTTGCCTCTTCTTGTTCCATTTTCTATTTTTCTAATTCTTTTTTATTTGTTTCTTCTTTCTTCGTATGCTCTACATCCTCTATATCCTTTTTCTTTTGTTCCTCCTCAGCTATCTTTTTAGCTGCTTCTAACTCTTTTTATTTTTCTTCTTGTTTATTGAGTTGTGGAACTCAATTACTTCATATTAGCATGTTATATTAAACTTGCAAGAAAGCGCAGTAACTGACATCAGTTATGGAGGGACCGGAATTGGTCACCTATGACTAGAATTGGTCAAGCAAGGAGGAACCGACATCGGTTAGGGCTAACTGGCATCGGTTACCTATGCATGAGTGTTTTATTTAACTCACAGGAATTAGATCTAATTTTAGTATTAAAGCAGATCTATTAATTTTAATTGCACAGGACTAAGTGCCCTAAATTTGTATATGCTTATATAAGCATGAAAGCTAGGGTTTAGAAGTAAGGGATTGTAAGAGTTAATGATTATTGTGAAAATAATTGTGAGAGAGAGAATTCTTGGAGAAGAAGGAGAAGCTTGAGAGAAATAAAGTACTGTACATCTGAGAGGTGTGGAAGATTGTAAATCTTCAATTGTATATCTTCTGAAAGCTTTGGATAATAGATTGGCTTGTTTCTTGGTGGATGTAGCCCACACTAGGTGAACCACGTTAAATCTGGTGTTGATTTATATATCTTGTTTTGTATATTTCTTCTGGTAGAATATCCACTTTTATTGCATGTATGCTTAGATCTGATATATTATCTGTACAACCTTGTGCTAACCCCAACAACTAGTATCAGAGCTTTATTTGAGGGTTTTATGTGTTGACATATTTACTCACAGAGAGTTTTTTGATTGAGTGGGAGTTACAAGCAATGGCAGAAGAAAATAAATACAAGGTAGAGAAGTTTGATGGGTGAAATTATCAATTATGGAAGATGTAGATTGAGGATTATCTGTATCAAAGAGATTTGTACTTACAGTTGGATGAAAATTCTAGACATACAAAGATGAATGATGAAGAATGGAATATTCTTGATAGAAAGGCTTTGGGATCTATAAGGTTGAGTCATGGCAGCATCTGTGGCTTCCAATATTACATAAGCGACTTCTACAATAGAGTTAATGAAATCTCTTGCTAATTTATATGAAAAAAACATAGTGCTTCAAATAAATTTTATTTGATGAAGAAACTATTTAGTTCTAAGATGCATGAAGGTGGATCTGCATCTAGTCATTTGAATGATTTCCAATCTATTGTAAATCAGTTAAAATCGGTTGATATTTCATTTGATGATGAAGTGAAAGCACTTTTATTCTTATGTTATTTGCCTAATAGTTGGGATAACTTGGTAATGGATGTTAGTAATACAACATCTGCTAATAATATTTTGAAGTTTGATGATGTGGTTGGTATAATCTTGAATGAAGAAATTTACAGGAAAAGTACAGAGGAATCATCATCTGGGAATGCTTTGAATGTAGAAAGAAGAGGTAGACAGAAGGAGAGATCCAAGAGTAAGAATAATGGGAAATCAAAGTCAAGGGATGGAATATCTAAATCCAGAGGTAAGGGAATTACCTATTGGAAATGTGGAAAGAAAGGACATGCAAAGAAATATTGTTGGTCAAAGGATAAAGAGAACCAACACCCAAACAAAGGTAAAGAGTCAATTAAAGAGGCAAATATTGCAACAGAGGTAATGCAAGATTATCTTATTATTTCTTTGGATAATAGAATAGAATCATGGGTTTTAGATTCAGGAGATTCTTTCCATGCAACCCCTAATAAGGGTTATTTCATAAATTATGTCCAGGGAAATTTTGGGCATGTTTATTTGGGTGATGATGAACCTTGCAATATTACTGGTAAAGGGGAAGTTCATCTAAAATTACAGAATGGAAATACATGGGTATTGAAAGATGTGAGGCATGTGTCAAGCCTCAAGAGGAATCTTATTTCTGCAGGGCAACTAGGTGAAGTTGGTTGTATAGTTACATTCACAACAGACTCTTGGAAAGTCACCAAGAGTGTCTTTGTTGTGGAAAGAGGTAAGAAGGTAGGAATGTTATATTTATCTACCTGTGTTATTGATTCCTTTTTTGTGTTATCTACTTCAGATTCAGATGCATGCATGTGGCATAATTGGTTGGGCCATATGAGTCAAAAAGGAATGCAGATCTTAAAGGCTAAGGGTAAGTTATCAGATTTGAAAGATTTAGATCTTGATTTTTGTGAGCATTGTATCTTTGGAAAGTCAAAAGAATGAGATTTCTCAAACTTGGGGCAACTAAGAAGGAGCAAAAATTGGATCTTATACACTCAGATGTGTGGGGACCATCCTAGGTAGCTTCTCATGGAGGATCCCAGTATTATGTTACTTTCATTGATGATGCTACAAGAAAGGTATGGGTTTATTGTATTAAACATAAATCTAATGTTTTTGAGACTTTTAAAATATGGAAAACCCTTGTTGAGAATGAATTAAATTCAAAGTTAAAGTGACTTAGATATGAGAATGGTGGTGAATACTGTAGAAGCAAGGATTTCAATTATTATTTTTTCAGTGAATGGAATATGTAGAGGAATGACGGTTCCAAGAACACCACAAGAGAATGGTGTTGCAAAAAGAATTAATAGGACAATCATAGAACATGATAGAAGTATAAGGATACATGTTGGATTGCCCTTGCAGTTTTGGGTAGAAACTGTTGATTCAGTGGTTTATTTGATTAATCATCGGCCTTCAAACTCACTAGATGGAGGGGCAATACCAGAGGAAGCTTGGACTAGAAAAGAGGTAGATATTTCTTTTCTTAATTTTTTTAGTTCTGAAGCTTTTGAGCATATTGATAAGGAAAATACGAAAAAGTTGGATGTAAAATCTGAGAGATACACTTTCATTGGTTATGGATCTAGTGATTTCGGATTTCATTTTTGGGATTTAGAGAATTCTAAAAATTATTAGGATTCGTGAAATTTAATGGAATGAAAAGAGAATATTCAGGGATCAAATTTTTTATACCCAAGGATGAACCAATTGATAATTTTATGAATGAAAACAAACTCTTGGATTTAAAAATAATACTGACACCGGTTACATGGTAATCGCTGTCGGTTGACCCCTGACCAACATCGATCAGCTGAGACCGGTATCGATTACAAGTGACCAGCATGGATGCTGTTGTGAAGCTGTTCATCACTTTCAGGATTGAAAATAAATGTCTAGGAGGTCCAGAATGAGCCTCTGGTACACCAAACTTCTGTGAGAAGGTCACAAATTAGGTAAGTAAAATATCTAGAAATATTTCCAAGAACACCTTCATTAATCTTATTGCATTATTGATTGATACATGGTTAATCATAGGAAATTTTTGAAGTATGAGGATACATGCAGGATAAGACTCACGTGCAGTTTTGGGTAGCATGGCAGTGGATGAGGAGATTTGACTCCTTGGAACCTTCAAGTAGACTGTGGATTTGGAATACTAGAGTTATCAACAGGTAAGAGAGGCACATTATCTTTTCTTAATTGGGTTTACATGATTCAAGGAATAAGATTTTGTGCATAGATAAAAAATACAAGGCAAGGCTTGTATGTAAAGGGATTTACACAGAAAATAGGTACTTTACTTTGGTGAAATATTTTCTCCTATTGATTAAAATGAATTTCATACATTGGGATTTATAGAATTCTAAAATTATTAGGATTCGTGAATATTGGCATAGTGAATTGAATGACAAAGATAAGGCCTATAAGCCGGAATAAGAGATTTTGAGTACCCAGTAGGACAAACAGTTCAAGAAGTTTGTGAATGAAAATGAACTAGCCCAGAAAAAGTCATACCTGCAGGGTTACACAGTAACTGGTGTCGATTGAACCCTTACTGACATCGGTTACAGAAGAGACAAATCGGCATCAGTTAGCAGAACCAGGTGTTGGTTACTTGTGACCACTTGATCACTGTTAGAATTGAAACAAATTTCCAGGAGGTCTGAATGAGCCTAACGCGGTACCCCAAACTCTGTGAGAAGGTCACAAAGAGTAAGCTAAACCTCAGAAAGATTTACACCTCTATCTTATTTATTATTGACTAATAATGCCGTGAACCAGAAATTTTTGAAGAAGCAATGCAGGATAAGACTCACGTGAGTGGCCCTAGGATGGCAATGGATGAGTCAGATGGTCCTTAGCCTTCCCAAGGCGATTTGGTTAAGTTGCCAGCAGGTAAAAGGACATTGCAGAATAAGTGGGTTTATGTCATCAAGGAAGAAGAGGGTGGATAGAAAAGATAGAAGGAAAGGCTTGTAGTAAAGGGATTTTGCACAGAAAGCAGGTATTGACTTTGGTGAAATAATTTCTCTTCCAATTTTTAAAATGACTTACCATATATATTGTATTGAGTATAGTTCGCAGTACATGATTTACATTTAGAGAAACTAGATGTGAAGATGGCTTTCCTTCATGGTGATTTGGATGAAGATATTTATATGTAGCATCTGCTTAGGTATGAAGTCAAGGGTAAGGAGAAATTAGTGTGCAGGTTGAAAAAGATCCTATATGTGCTCAAGTAAGATCCAAGGCAATGGTACATGATGTTTTAAATTTTATGCATGAGCATGATTATTTGAGATGTGAATATGACCATTGTGTTTATTTCAAAAGCTTGAAAATGGGAGCTATATTATTTTGTTACTGTATGTGGATGATATGCTTATTACAGGATCTAGTATGCAGGACATTGGTGAGCTTAAGGGAAAGCTAGCTCACACATTTGCTATGAAGGATTTAGGAGCTGTAAAAAGAATCCTTGACATGCAAATACACAGAGACAGGAAGAATAAGAAATTGTATTTGTCTCAAGAGGATTATATCAATAAGGTGTTAGAAAGGTTTAAAATGCAAGATTCAAAACCGATGAGTACACCTATGGCTGGACACTTCAAATTGAACAAAGATCGGTGTCTTTCATCACATGAGGAGGTCAAAAACATGACATGAGTACCATATGCTTCAGCAATTGGGAGTCTCATGTATGATATGGTTTGTACCAAACCAGACATTACACAGGTAGTGGGAGTTGTGAGTAGATTTATGGCTAATCCAGGTAAAGAGCATTGGAAAGCAATCTAATGGATTCTCAGGTATTTGAGAGGGACATCTAGCATGCAGTTATGCTATGGAGGTTTGGATATTTCTTTATGTGGTTATGTTGATTCAGATATGGCTGGAGATCTAGATGGTAGAAGGAGCACTACTTGATATATTTTCACAGTATGTGGGACGACAATTAGCTGGATTTTGAGATTGTAGAAGGTTGTGGATTTGTCTACTCCAGAGGCAGAGTATGTTGCAGCTACAAAGGCTAACAAAGATATTATATGAATGAGCAGGTTGATGGAAGAGTTGGCAAAGGAGCAAGATGATTTCAAATTGTTCAGTGACAGTCAAAGTGTAATTCATTTGGCAAAAAAATCAAAATTTCATTCTAGAAAAAAACACATTCAGTTGAGGTATCACTTCATACAACAAGTATTGGAGGATGGGCAGCTGAAACTGGAGAAGATTCATACGAGTGAAAACCCTATGGATATGCTAACGAAGCCATTAGCAAAAGAGAATTTGGAGCTACACTCCACTTTTTTTGTTTTTCAAGTTTGAGACTTGAAGAGGAAGAAACAAAGCTAAGGAAAGGATCCAAGAATGACGTTGTATAGGTATAGTGCAGTAATTTATCTCCAAGTGGGAGATTGTTGAGTTGTGGAGCTCAATTACTTCATATTAGCATGCTATATTAAACTTACAAGAAAGCACAGTAACTGACATCGGTTATGGAGGGACCGACATTGGTCACCTAGGATAGACATCATTTAGGAAAGGAGGAACCGACATCGGTTAGGGCTAACTAGCGTCAGTTATCTGTTTGTGGGTGTTTTATTTAACTCACGGGAATTAGATCTAATTTTAGTATTCAAGCATATCTATTGATTATAATTATTTGGCTAAGTGCCATAAGTTTGTATGTGCCTATATAAGCATGAAAGATAGGGTTTAGAATTGTGTGTTAATGATTATTGTGAGAATAATTGTGAGAGAGAGAATTCTTGGAGAAGGAGAAACTTTAGCGAAAGAAACTATTGTACATCTAAGAGGTGTGGAAGATTGTAAATCTTCAATTGTATATCTTTTAAAAGCTTTGGATAATAGATTGGCTTGTTTCTCAGTGGATGTAGCCCACACTAGGTGAACCATGTTAAATATGGTGTTGATTTATATCTCTTATTTTGTATGATTCTTATGGTAGAATATCCACTTTTATTGCATGTATGCTTAGATCTGATATATTATCTGTACAACCTTGTGCTAACCCCAACATTGTTGTTTTTGTTTTTCCTGTTTTCTTTTCTTTTTCTTAGCTTCATCCACGGATTTTTGTTTTTCTTCTTTTATATGTTTCTTCTTCTTTTCTTCCTCCTTTGTTTTTGAAGTTTCAAATTTATGAACTATAGTTGTTGTGGCTTTATCTTCTCTTTCTCTCCTTTGTTTATTCAATAAGCATATTAGTTCTTCTACTTATTTTATGTGGTTTTACTCGGTTGTAGTCTTCTTCTTCTTTTGTTTTAATTCTAATCTTTCTTTTTGGAGATCTTTTAGCTGACTTATCTCTTCTACTTCTTTTTATTCTTATATCTCCTTCACTAGCTCTGTTGGGAGTAACCGACTAATATCTTCAACAACCAATGTAAATTTGTCTAGGTAGTATATCAGTGCTTCAGCTATGGCCATGTGTTCTCTTCCTAAACTGGCCTCATATTCCTTTCCTACCTGAGAAATTCCGCCTAGAGTTATACATTTCTTATAATATGCATAGGATGGTTTTGTAAATCCTATTTCTACCCATAACTCTGGTTCCTCTGAAAATTGAGGTTCTGATCCCTCTTGTGGATGTATTGGTGATGGGGTAATTTCTTCTTCCTCCCCTAACTCAGAAACCTCTTGCACTTCCTCATATTCATCCTCTTCTTGTTCTATATTGGTCGTGGCTTGTTTTAGCTTCCCTTTTTCTGTTAAGACTTTATGTCATTTAGTGATAGGTTTTGCAATGGCAGCGACTTTTTTCCTTTTGTATGTCTAGGGGCTTCCCTTACTTGATTCTACTTTTCCATATTTTTGTCTGAATTCTTCAAAAATTTCCTCAATAACTTCATCAAAGTTAGGAACTTTAGACTTTTTAGGGTGCACATGAAGATTCCTAATTGCTTGAACTGATGTGGTTACTAATTCATCTAAGGCCTCATAATGCAATGGAGGCACATGTTCTGTACACGGAATTTTGGGATGAATAAATGTGTAATCAATATCCACAATAAATTATATTTCTTTCTCATACCTAGCAACAATTTGTTCTGAAACCCTTGATTTATTCCCAATTATTTGTCTAATTCGGTTTACCCATCCTAGTAATGATGTGATTCGGGTTACTGCATCTAATTTATTCATATGAGCCCAAATTTTTTCTACCACTGGTATATCTACGTGCCACTCGACTAGTTTAGTTTTGTGAAGTACATTGCTAAGTGTATCAATATTTACCCATAGTAAAATGTATGCTTCCCTTCTTTTATCTTCCTTATATTTTCATGAAACTCTGCGGCTAACAATTCAACGAGGTTGTATTAATAGTGCAAATTAACCATATCTAGGGTTAGTTGTGTGCTAAGTATGTGGGCACCATCTTCTCTATTGGTGTGATAAATTTTTAAACTTCCCTTCTTTTATCTTCCTTATATTTTCATGAAACTCTGCGGCTAACAATTCAACGAGGTTGTATTAATAGTGCAAATTAACCATATCTAGGGTTAGTTGTGTGCTAAGTATGTGGGCACCATCTTCTCTATTGGTGTGATAAATTTTTAAACAGATGGCATTAGCGGCATACCTGAGTGCATGATTGGCAATGTCCATGATGAATACTCTGTGCTTTGATTTCGTCACTCACATCACTAAGGCCGTTTATTTGAGTGTCATCTTCTTCTTGGTAATTGTTGAGTGTCCTTTTTCCTACATCCCCGTAATCCTATCCATCACTTCTATGTTAATAAGGTATGGTTCATCCAAATATAACATTTGATTGTGTAGCTGGCTCAAAAGGATCCAAATGACATGATATACCCTAGAAAAGAATGGAATGCGACTACATGTGTCAATTTTTAATTCATTAAGAACTTTATCATTCTTTTTGTACCTTATTTCCTTCGTGTTAAGCTCTTCTTCCAAGAACAACGCTCTCTCTATTTCAAAAAGTGTTTGATCATATTCCACAATGGGTGAATGGATATACTTTTGCAAATCCCTTGTACGTGTGATTTTGTATGGAATATGCGAAAATGCACCCTCTAGATTGTGCTTATATGCTTTTGCAGAATTCTTGAGGAATTTCAGATGTGGGAGCTCCTATTGTGTGATCTCAATTGGGTTATCCATTTTTTTCCTTCGCAATTTGCCCTAATTTTCACCCTAGCTTTCGTCTTTGCACCTTCACTAATGAATCGCCCGATATCTTCTTTAGATTTTTGTGCCTTAGCTTGTTCCAATTTGACACCTTTTATATCCTCCTTCTTTTACCTACCCCATTTATTACATTTTTGGCAAAAAAACTTTTTGTTTTAGCCACAACTTTTACCCTGTGTATTTTTTGTGTTTGGTCTTTTTCCTTATTCTGTAACTTTTTCTTCATACCGCACTATGCCTTTATTGTTTGGTTTCTCCTTCATTGTGTGGCTTCCTTGGTCTCATTTACTCATGCCACGGATTTTTATTTCCTTGTGACATAACTTCTCTTATTTATTTATTTTGCAATTTTTTTCTCCTTTCTACATGTCGCGACTTTTCCCTCAGTTCTTTGTTCCACAGTTTTCTTTATTCCTTCTTTCCGCGGCTTTTTCTTCCCTTCTTTCCATGGTTTTTGTTTCTTTATCTTCTTATTTTTATTTTTCTTTATTATGTGGGTATGATCCCTCCACGGTTCTACCATCTCTTTATTGTGCATTATTCTTCCTTTGTGGCTCTTCCTTTTTCTTATTTTACTTGTTTCTCATGTTTCTTAGAGTAAGGACGCCCTTGCAGGTTTTCATCCTACCCCTCATCCTATCTGCCAAATTTTCAGTTTTCAGATAGGCCGGTTTTATTTTTATTTTTTTAGTGCTTCAAGTATTGTACTTTTTCAATGTGGCTCCATTTACAAAGCTTGGTAATTCTTTTTGTTGTAAAGTCTCCAATTTTTTGGCTCCTAAAGATAGTATATCTTTGAAAATGTAAGGACCTAGCCATCTTGACTTAAGCTTCCCTGGATGTTTCCATTTACTATCATGTAAAAGGACATTATCTCCAATATTAAACTCCTTCTTTATGTGACGCTCATGCTATGCTTTTTGTCTTCTTTTCTCTTGTGTTTGGTTGTATGCAACTATGAATATTTTTTCATCTAGCTTCTGCAGTTCAATCAATCTTTCATGAAGTGAGGAATATTCATTCATTCTGAAAGTAATTGCAACTCTCAAACTTGGGAGAAAAAAATCTAAAGGTACCGCAACATCTAATCCATAAACCAATTGGAAGGGAGATTATTTGGTGAGCCTTTTGTACGTTTTGTGGTATGCCCATAGAACAGTTAGTATCTTCAAATCCAATTCTTCCTGCTATAATGAACAAATATTTTTTAAAACCTTCTCCAAAACTTTATTAAAGGCTTCCACTGTGCCATTTACCTGTGGATGGTATGGTGTGCTCCTATTATGATTGATCATAAACTGGTTCAACAATTCTTTGATGGGGGCATTGACAAAATGCATTCCCTGGTCACTAGTAATACTCAATGGACATCCAAATCTTGTGATGATATTTTCATAGAGAAACCTGGTTGCAGTCCTAGTAGTACAATATTTAGTGGGAACCACCTCTGTCCATCTTGTCAAACATTCAATTCCTGTGATGATGAACCTGGCCTGAGAATGTTTTGTGGCTGGTTTGATGGTCCAATGAAATCTATTGCCCATTTTTCAAATGATGCAAGTGCTAACACAAGATTTAGTGGCATTTCATCTTGTGCATTGGTTTTTCTAGTTCTTGAAAATTTTCACAAGATATGGCATGTTTATTTGCATCTTTAAACAACATAGGCCACCATAACCCAGCCATAAATACTTTCCTTGTTGTCTAATCCCCATCATTATTTCCTCCTACAACTAATTCATGGGATTCTATTAAAATATTTTTCCTTTCATACTCTAAAGCTACTCTTTTCAAGATGTCATCATGCCATTTTTTTACAATTGACCTTGAATCAAGGTGAATGGGAAGGCTCTGGTTAATGAACTTCTCTTCTATTGTTTGGTGTAGTCTACTGGAAATTCCACTGTAACAAGCAATTGGGCTATCTCGTCTAATTATTTTGGGATTGCTTCAATTCTAAACAAGTGAGCTACAGGAAATCCATCCTCTCCATTCTCTATTCTTAATCAATAGTCTAGTCCATTATTTAAATTTCCTGGCTTAACTGCTATAGTGAATTCAAATTCTTGGAAGAGCACCAACCATTTACAAATCCTTCCTTGCAATACTGGTTTGTGGTCAATATAAAATACAAAAGAAGTAGCCAATAGACATTGGCAATATTTCTATATAACATATACCATACTTAGATCTTCTCTCTCTATTGTTGAGTAGTTCCTTTCTGCCTGGGCTAATTTCCTACTTGCAAAAGCAACTGGATGGTCCATCTTGTCTCTTGGTTGAGTTAATACTGCACCAATTGCAATGTCAAAGGCATCCACATGAACAAGGAAGGGAACCTTCCAATCTAGAAAACCCAGGATCGGTGCATGCAAAATTTTGTCCTTCAAAATCTCAAAAGCATCAGCATATTCTTTGGACCATGGTATCTGCTTGTTCGTCCTCTTTTTCAATAGGTCTTCCAATGGTGCACTTATTTCTACATAATTCCTTATAAATTTCCTATGGTATCATGTATACCATAGAATTTTTCTTACATCCTTATGTGTTTTAGGTGGTGGCAGATTAATAATCACTGAGGTTTTGACTGGGTCAATCAACAATCCTTCTTTGCATATCATGTGTCCCAATAATGTTTGAAATAGTGTTAAAAATATACACTTCTTCAAATTGAGGGAGATTTGTAATGCTCTAAATTTTTGAAACATTAGTCTCAGCACCTGAATATGATTTTTCAACAGTCCATGTATTGTCTAGTCATCTAAATATACTTCCAAAAAATCATGGATGAATTCCTTAAAAGCATTGATTATTATCCTGTTAAAAATTATTGGTGCATTTTTTAAATCAAAAGGCATTACAGTGTACATAAATGAACCCCATTACATGGAAAATGTATTCTTTGGCTGATCTTCAGGGGAAATTATAACCTGATGGTAACCAAAGAAACCATCAGTAAAAGAATACACTTCCATTCTTTCCACATTATCCAATACTTCTTTTGTGAAAGGTGTAGGGAATGGGTCATGAAAGTAAGCTTTGTTTAACTCCCTATGGTCTACGCATATTCATATTTTTCTTGTATTCTTGTTTTGGATAAGCATTGGACTTATCCATTCTGAATCCTCTATTGGTTTGATGATTCTGACGTTTAACATTTTTTCAATCTCTAATTTCACCTTAACTTTCAGATTTGGATTGAGTTTGTAAGGTCTTTTCTTCAAGGGTTTGAATCCTTCTTTGATTTGGATCTTCATTGTGCCTGATTATTTTTTTATGCCTTTCAGCTCCTTAAAATCCTTAGGAAAAATGTCCTAAAACTCCTGTAGTAACTCTACTACTTTGGCCACTTCCTTGTCTGACCAAAAAACTCCAAGCTTTGAAAAAATTTCATCTCCATTTGTGCCAATGTTTCTCAATTCTGATTTTCAAATGTTGATAGTAATATTGATCTCCTTCCTCCTTGGTTTCTACCACTTCTCTTTCTCCCTGTATGGTTTTGTATCTCTGGTTCTTTAGCTTTTCTTCTTTCTCTTGTTTCTCTACCGTGAAACAACGAGCCATTTCTAGAGTTTTTCTTAAATTTACTTGTAGTTATGCGGCTTTAGTTTCTAGTTTTTCTTTAGAATAATGTGTTGATGCTTCTTCTGGAGTTATGAACATGAAAGTTCTTATCTTTCGCAGTTATTGCAAGGTGTTCAGATCTGCATCCCAAAAATTAAATGTGTGACAGAAGTCCATAAAAATCTGATTCCATTCCCTTGTTTCGCATATGATTTCTTAGTGCATATACCAAGACCGTGGTATGGGTCCTAAAGTCCAGACAAACAACTATATCCATACTAATGGTGAATGTTCTCCACATATCTTCCAATGCCATTCACAAGTATGAATATATCTTTGTGGATCAGTCTCACTAATATATTTAGGTATTGTTACATAGTAGCCCTCACTCTCTAAATATCATGTTCTAAGCAATGTAGTCAATGAATTCTAATGAGATATGTTTGTTTCATGGGCCACCCACCAACCTGCGACATTTATGGTTAGGTTATCATCCAAGGATTCCATTATAACCTTTTCATTTCAAAATATTTTTTCCATTATCTTAATGTACCCTTCTAAATATATGAATCTTGAATACTTTCGTAGGGTTTGGTGGGACAACTCGTGGCTTAACCTATACATGTGTTTAATGGGTAATTATTCAAAGTATTCTTTTACAGGATAGTATAAATCATCATAGTTAATTCCAAACTCTTCTTCAGTATAATAATACCCATTATCATCTTCAATTCTGAATTCTTCTTTTGCAAAGTAATAACCATCATCTTCTTCAAATCTATCACTCATGGGAGAGAAAATTTCTAAATAAATATCCATGGTATCATCATCCAACGTGATTATTCATGGTGGAATCCTTCTTACATAATGTAGTTTCCTTATCCTTGATTCTATAAATCCATGCATCCAAGCTTCAATAACATTATCTGAAGTTTCGTTGTTACCTTCACTTTTTACCAAAATATTGCCCTCTAAATTTGGCTCAAATTCCTTATCAATACTGGAAAACTTATTTAAAGCATATACCCCTTGAATATCATCAAATTTCTCTTCTTCAGGATCATGTCATACTTCTATTGTGCAGTTCCTGGCTAGGTGTCATACTTAGTTCCTTCACTCCTAAACTGAATGAATCATACCCTCTTTCATGAATAAATCTAGATGGGTCAAGTTCTTTGTAGTTCCTGGATAGGTGTCCATCTTGACCACACTTACATTAGTTTAGTGGTCTTATGTCTTGATATCTGCCTCCTTTATTATCTCTATATCCTTTGCGGTAACACCCATCATTGTAGCCTTGATAACCTCATCCTCCTTGGTAATTATCATAGCCACCTCTATATCCTCCTCAATAACCACCTCTATAGCCTCCCATATAGTTTCCTTTGTATCCTCTACCATATCCTCCTTCGTTATATCCTTAATAATTTGGGTTATAGTTGTTACCTCGATAACCACCTCAAAACTATGGTTTTCCTCCTTATTGGTTTGGATACTAGGGTGCAATTATGGGTGGATGTGTAGGTGGTGGGTTTGTTGTAAGTATATATTGTGCTATAGAGGGAGGGTTGGGTGTTATAGTTTGTCTCATGGCCATAGCTATTTTAGTATTATAATATTTTAAATCTTCCAGTGCCTCTACAGAAGGGCAAGTGTGATGGTAATGGTTATATGAACCACATGCAGTGCAATATATCAATTGATTTATTAGAGATGCTACTTCTAATAAGGGACAGGTATCTTGGGTATGTTGGTCTCACAATCTGAAAATGTCACACCACATTCTTTCTAATGTTGGGATGTTACTAGAAGATGTCTTTTGAGAGGAATGTTGTCTAACAACGACTACTCTTTTTACACTTTCCAAGTGAGGACATTCTATTCTACTATGCCCTTACACATAGCATAATGTGCACCAAATCTATGGTTTCAAGTGACTCCTTGGTGGTGAAATATTCCTAAGCCCTTCATTCTTTTGGATTTCTTGTTGAAGTTTTAATTTTGCTAATTCTAGATGTACTCTTTCCAGTTCTATTTTTATTGAAGTTTCTCCTTCTCTCTTTCATGGTTGTGATTCTAGTCTGATTTCCATTTCAATTGCCTCCGATAGTGTTTTGAATTGTTTTCCATCCAATGTCCCTCTAATATAGGGAAGAATCCCAAAAGTTAACCATTCAATCCAGTGTTTATCTATGAGGGGCTCCTCCAATTTCCTGGTAGTGGTTTTGAACCAATGGCTAAATTCTTTAATTGTTTTCTTCTCTCCCTGTATAAGGTCTCTCAACTTTCTCACCCCTTCTTATGGTGATTCTGGGAAATGAAATTATGTCCTGAACTCCTTTTCAATAGCATTCCAATCCTTATTTCCTTGGGCATTTGTTTTCATGTACCATCTCAACGCATCTTTACTCAGAGTGTTAATGAATTCATTTAACTTGGCTACATTATCCATGATATTTTTGTTCTTCCACTGGGTCTCTAACAAAAATAGATGTTCCACATCATCACTTGAGTGTAAATCAAAAATTGGTAATTTGACCTTTTGTGTCATCCTTCCAACTGATTGAGGGTGTCTTTGAGGTTGAGAAACTGTCTGTTGTTTTAATAGTTTCACCTTTCTTCATTGGTTCTAGGAATTTACTAAGTTACTCATTCACCCTTTGTCTCTTGTTAATTCAATATCAAAATACAATTCTCCTAGTAATTCTCTAAACTCTCTTATAATCTCTTGTCTTTTCTGACTCTCTTCTTGTAATTTTTGATACCTCTCTTCCAAGCTTTCTCCCTTTTCTATCTTTCTAATCAATGTTTCAAGTGACACATGGAATGGTGACCATTCAGGGGGGGTCATCTCCTTTGGGCCCATGTGTTGGCTTTAGGACGTGTCTTTACTTGGCAACTTTTCATAACTAGTATTTTCCTTAACTACCTTCCTATCTTTATTGTTTCTTAATCTATATCTTTCTTCTAATCCCTCACCACTCCCTCTTTTCTTATTTTCTTTTTCTTTCTCATTTTCTTGGTTTTCCCATTTATTTTCTTCTTCATCTTTCTTTCCTATTTTCTCTATATTTTCTTCTTCTTATTTCTCCCTATTTTCTTCTCCTTCCTCTTCATTATCTACTATTCTTATATTCTCTCATAATTCCTCAATTAATTCCTTCATTCCAATAACTTCTTCTTCTTCTTCTTTAACTTTTTCCTTAATCATTAATGGGGTTCTAAAATCCTCTTCACCCCAACCTTCTACTTATGATACCCTCTTAAAAGATGGTTCTAAACCTCCTACTAACTGTTGTAAATCTCTCATTACGATTTCTTGTCTTGTTATTGTTTGTTGAACTATAATTTTTATAGTTTATTGAACCACGAGATTATGTGGGATGACAAAACCTTGTTGGTATCCGCATGGAGTGGGTAGTATAGCTAAAATTGATGCATCAGCCTCCATTTCCGGGTGAGCCAAATGTTGGCCTCCACTTGACGTAGGTGATTCTTATTTCTCTATTTTCTTCTCTACTTTCTTAACCTTATTCAAATTTTCCTTCCTTTCATTCATTTTCTTTACTCTTTCTTCTCATGTTATCCTTTGTTTTTCCAAAAAAATCTCTACTTCTTTATTTTTTGTGGCTATCCTTTCTCTTTCTTCCATCCTCCTCATTTTAGTTACTCTTTTCAAATTACTAAATTTTCTTAATTTTCTTAATCCCCTATTTGCCAACAATCTAATTTTATCTTTTTCTTTTTTCCATGTCGTCATATTTCTGTCACCCCAACCAACACCCCATTAATCCTAATAAGTTATGTCTCTTGGATTGCCCCCCTTCACGTACGCCATCCACTAGTGCCTGTCCCCTAGAGGAACTTAGTTGTGCTTTTTATTAAGCCCTTTTTGATCATCAAAATATTAATTAAAAACAAAACTAATTTAAGAAATCGTCCTCTTGCTTCATTTAGTACTTCACCTTTCTTGTGGTAAAAACTTGTCCAACATTGTATGGCCCAGGTAATTATGTATGAATCTAAATTAGTCTCGTACCAATAGTCAATAACTCTTATCCAAGGTTTGTAAAAATGGTTTAGTATGGTTAATCTTGTTGCAGTCCACTCAGAGGGTACTCTCAAATGTAATCTTGACCACACTATTCTCTTAACGTGTGCTAGTTAGCAAGGCCACATAAGGTGAGGAAACTGTGGCCAAAACTCTTCTTCGTATTCTCCAATAACTTCTAATTCCACTGCTTTGTAAGAGATTTTCAATATTTTGGATTCTCATTTAACAAACTTTTGAATTTGTACTTCCCACCAATCTTCTATCTCTGTTAGTGCATGTTTCTAATATCTAGGTGGTGATATTTTTCCTGACATCCACTTAAAAAAAGGATACCTGGGCTCAGACACCAAATGTTGACCTATAACCCCGAAATCAGTGTGGGATTTAGGTCGTTTGACCTTCTGTTAAGGATGTACGTGGGAAAAGTAAAAGGATCTAAATTATGAACAAAAATAGGAACCATATAACAAAATTTATCCCAAACTCCACTCTCTATTTATTTCTTATAAATCATTACATTAGTCTCAATTACATTCATAGCCTTCTCACTCTATCTTATATAATTTTCTCCTTTTACAATTCTCTCAATATAACACTCACATATTCAATTCTTGTGACGCCCCCATATACAAAGGTTAATTATGATAAATATACAAAATACACAACATTCAAAAGTCACTTATTTTGATTCGTGTCTCTGTCATATTTTGTTGTGTTTTAGCTTGGTTTGTCTTCATTCCGCGGCATTATGTTGTCTTCCACAACTTCCTAGAGTATAATGTGGTTTTCCCCATTTTTCACGGTTTTCTAGTCTTCTGCGGCTTTCTTTAGTTATGTGCACTTTCTTCTTTTTATTTGTGCCTTCTTCCTTTATCTGGGGCTTTGTTCCTTTTCTTGTGGCTTGATCTAAATCTTTGTGGTTATTTACTGATTTTGGCGGATTTATACTTTTGCCTGCGGCTTATCCAAAATTTGATGAAGAACCCTGTCAACTCTACTTCTAGTATCAGTTAATGAGATTTATTCCCCACTAATCTTGGAGGAGGTTGCACATTCACCACCTATATGTACATGAATTGCATCATTATCTATCATAGAGCATATGGATCATTAATTTTATTTGGATCCATTATTTCCTTGTGAGTTCCTAACCATATTGCATCTTATTTTGTGTTATTTTGATTTTTACAATTACTTGTGCATTTTATTCATCAGAGATCCTCCTGAAAACTTTAGTAGTTCACAGTTCTTCTCACTCCCAAAACTTTAAATGAGTTTCTCCATCATAAATTATGCCTCATAATCATTCTGATGAGTATTTGGTTACCTTCTAACTCCTTCTAAGGCTCCTTATATTTCTGGAACAAGCTAACTAGTTTTTTCATTGCTTTCATTTCCTTATACCATGGTAAAAATAGCCTGGCATTACATAACTTCTTCCTAGTCCTATTTTTGCTCCCATAAATTTCCTAAACTACCTCAGATAATTTCATCTCTTCTACACACTTCTTGGGTGTTTTAAATTTCCCTATACATTCCCAGAGGGTGTTCATCAGGTGCAAAAAGGCCAAAAAAACCCTTTTGGAGCCTCTAGAAGCCTTTATATTCTCCTAGATCAAGATATCTTTATGAATCAGATTGAAAAAGATCCCCTACACATGAAACACGCTTAAAAATCACATTATCACATTCCTCCTGGCCATTAAGAGGGTAACACAGTAACTGAGTTGGTTGGAGGACATGCTTACATTGACCGGGAGAGGGATTTTCATACGAGGGATAGGTTGTCATGAATTTTTTTTTGAATTTTTCTTGCTAGAAATTTTTAATGACAACAAAAGGAAAATCATAAAACCATCGGAAGACATAGTCATGTAAGCTCATAGGAAATAACCTAGTCAATAGTCTATCATCACAAGCATAATCCAAGCATGTAACATGAAATGATTGAAGGTGCTCTTGGGGATCTCCATGGCCATCAAATAGAGGAAACTTGGGTGAGGAAAATTGGAAGGAAGTGAATAAGAAGAAACCTTGGGTGTAAAAGGACTATGAAGAAGAAGTGAAGAATCAATAAATGGAGAATAAGAAGAGGCTTGTTGCAATTGATGAATTTGAGTTTGTAAATAATGATACAAATACTATAAGGCATGGGTGCCTTAAGAAGTGATAGGTTGGATATGGGAACTTATGGGGGAAGAAAAATGAGTAGTGGGTATGGAAATATGCATATGAATGGTGGATATCCCCATAGTGGTAGGGGAAGAAGAAGGTAGAATAGAAGAGGGGACAACAATAGAGAGATCCAAGATTCAAACCATACTAACATCATTGGAATTGTCGTAGGAACATTGGAATGTTAATAAACCATCAAGGACATGTGCTACATGATTAGGGTGGTCACATAATGTAGAATGGAAAGTGGCGAGGGTATCAATTTGTGCTTGATCCACATTGGTGTCTTCATCATGATAATGTTCACTATCAAAGTTTGTATGCCATTGAGGGGAATTTGAAGGGAATTGAAGAGAGGATTATCATATTTGGTTTCATCCATACCATTGGAATTACTATAGGTCTAGGGGAGGATATCAATATGTTGTGGGAAATCAAAGAGATCACTACGATTAATAGGCATGAAAGATAGATCCAATAATGGGAAATTAAGGATTGAGTTCAACAAATGATTTAACATAAATTAAATCTTAATCAGAGGACTAAGATAAAATGAATATAATAGTAACAAGCAATATCAATCATGTAAGAAACATGCAAGTATAAACAATAGTGAAATAGGAGTGACTTAGCTTGTATTCAGAGATCCGGGATGATTCTAGGCTGGAAAATGAGTAGAATATGTTGGATATGGACTATGTAAGATTCGTCTAGAAAATTAGAATTTGAAACTCCCTTGGATAGGAACTCCCATATAAGGACAGGAGTTCCCATGTGCTAGTGTCTCAATTGGGTGCTAGTGTCCTGAGAACAAATTTGGATGTGATCTTATTAGCGTTTGAACTAGTCGTCCTCCTTTCATTCTTTTTCGTATTCACTTCCTTGTAGGGTTCCTATGTCGCACTTGAACCTGGAGAAAAAACCCCAACTACATGCACAAGGCTCAAGAAAATATTAGTTGAAACAAATTATGCATATGCTTGAGTCAGAATGACCTCAACAGTCACCCCAATGTGGTTTTCACTATATTTCATACTCTATGTAGGTCTAGTGTGTGTGTGTGTGTGTGTGTGTGTGTGTGTGTGTGTGTGTGTGTGTGTGTGTGTGTGTGTGTGTGTGTGTGTGTGTGATTAAATTATTTCCCTTGAAGCTAGGTTTCCTTTATGATAGTCACACCAAGATAGAGGGCTATAACTAATTTTCCCCCAAGATAAATGTGTGAGATGGAATTTATAAATAGCCCCTATTATCCAGTGAATAATACATCCCAAATGTAGTCCTTGAATGTTACTCTTTGTCCAAGTAGTAGATAGTAAGTAATAGCCCAAGTTGTCCAACCTCCTAATAATATTGAGTAAGTCATGTATATATATGATTCCCTTGTTTGAATTTTGGAATTAACAACTGAAAAGGCCAACCCAAAGTGATAAGAAAGGTTTTAGAAAATATAACAAACGATGTGGCATTTCAAATTTGAGAAAAGGAGGGAAAAGGATAAAATCTCCCAAAGGGGATAGTAGTGTCTGGTAACTCCTATCCATAATGATCAGTACTATCTGGGATGCTTGGAGGATATAAGAGAAAATAAATTCAAAGGTAAATTGGTCATTCCTGAAAATAAGTTAATAGAAGTATGAAAATGATAAAGCAATGTAAAAGCAAAACAAAATTTTTTAATGCCTAGTTTTCTTACTTAGGAATCATGCATACAATGACATACTTAGGTGTGATGTAAGTAGTAAGTGTGTGATTTTGTGTCTACACAAATAAGGTGTAAAATTATAGCTTATATCTATAAATTTTTAATAAAATTGTTTAGTGGAGATGTGTGTTGGTGGGAAACACTAAGTGCATCCTTGCAAAGTTTACATGCTCTTAAACCCCCCTAATTTGTTGTGGGGATGCATGCCAAAGTAACATTTTCATACAAAATTATTTTTAATATTTAAACCATAGAGGATGATTTTACGCTAGCATGTCTACATGGATATTGTAATAGAAATATCTCAAGTTCTTACTGGATAAGTGTATACAATAAGTCTTATATGAGTTTTTGGAGCCTTTTATAAAACAAGGAATCTCCATAACACAATACTTCACTAGGTTCTCTAGTAAACTCACATACGGTGATGTTTACATAAAATCACATAGGGTGATATTTTATAATGTAGATGAAATATAGAGAAGGAAGATATAACAAGGTTGTTATGAGGTGGCATTGTCATGCATAATCTCTCTCAATGAAAACTCTAAAAGTCCTAGCATTTTTTGAAACTTGTAAAACTTCACATCATAACGATACTTCATGAATATATTTGCAAATTGATCTTCAATAGGAAAAAATATAGAGATCAATATCACCATTGAGAAAAATTTCCCAAATGAATCTCAATATGATTTTTTCGTTGATGTTGAACTGGTTATTTGAAAGATCTATGCAACTCTGGATGTCACAAATAATTTGATTATTTCCTTTGACATTCATATGGAGTTATTATAGCGATTTTTTCAGCCACATCTTCTTTAGCTCTTCTTCCATGGTATTTATCTCTGCATTAGTAGAAGAGATATAAATTTTTGGTTGTTTCTTATTGCTCTAAGTGATATTGTACCAAACTTCAAATATATCTGAAAGTAAGTTTTCTATCTACAATATCATAAGCATGGTCAACATCACAATAATGAAATAAATTAGCATGATCATATAAATAATAATGAAGACCATAATTAAATTTACCTTAGTATTATTTTTGCCTTGTATTTTAAATTTCTTTATTCATTTGGAAAATGGAAAAACATATTAGAATTCCTACCAGGATTATCAATATAATGTAGGGTTTTATTTTTCACATGCAGATTTAGAATCTAGATTAATGTTAGCTTTGTAAAATAGGTTATAGTTGCTCATGAAAAAACTTAATAAGTAAGTTTTTGTATATCTTTTTTGAGATATCATAATTGTCTTATGATCATGAAATACAACCTATACCAAGGATAATATATTAGGACAATGTCTTATATTTATATGTGATCGATATGTTAAGAAAATTATTAGATGCAATCACTATTAGATGTCTCCAATACAGACACCAATGATGTCCCCAACTATCATTCAATGTGTATATGATACCATTCTCAGTAATCAAACACTAATTTACTCAAACATTAGACATCTTCTCAATACATAAGTGCTTCATATAAAGATTGATTTCCTCTAAATAACAATTTAATGTCATAATAAATATATGTACCATTATAACATAATCAGTACAACCATATACTGAAGTTAGTAGTAAATGTCCCATGTATAATAACCAAGTCGATTGGGATACAATAGAACTTGTAGAGTAACTTCAGGTGAATATATTTTGCACATTTTTAAACTTAATCATGACTTGAGGCCATATTTTGATCACATAAGGTCTACTAATTTTTAAACAATACTAATGGAATTATAATCATAAAAAGGAAATAAAAACCAAATTAGTTTATAGTAAAACATTAGTGGATTTTACTTTTCTTTCATACCTTGCTTAGGATTTCTCTTTTACTAAAAATCCTAGACTTTCCTAAACTCGTTCCACTTGTTTTTTTTTTTTTATTAAGGGCAAATAGTTTTGAAGGGACTATACCCTGTATACAAAAGGGCTCAAAAGCCAGATAGTAAAGAAGAGAGAAGCAGCCCAGAGAAGGGCAAAATAGTCAACCAAGGAAGGCTCAACAGCCAAATATTACAATATAGGAGAAAAAAGGATCTAAACATACAAAGATCTAGAGAAAAGAAGGCAAGATCAAAAAGGAACCAAAAGAGAAACAACATAAGGAGCCCTGCCACAAAACAGCTCTAGAACCGCCCGATGATAGCCACATCGCAGCCAAAAAATAGCATCACAATAGCCCTTTACTTGATGGCTCTGTTAATTTTTGTCTTGATAGGCTGTAGTGACATGAAGAAGGCAATGGCAGTGGCCTGAGAGGAGTCTTGTAGATCAGCTTGGGCAATTGCAATGTCCCTTTTCTTTTTAGGGCCCCATATGTCCTCATTGATCCCACTTAAGCTGCAAACACTGTGAACTCGTTCCACTTGTTGTTAACTCAAACAAGTCAATTTTATTCAATTGTGACAAGTATAGTTCTCTATTGATAATACTCACATAATAATGCAAGGAATATGACAAAGAGAGCGTAAATACACATACTTAAAAAAAAATTAAATCTTTGGGTATTACATTCTATTACAAGATTATAATATCTAATTTGTATATTGCATACCCCATGTGACAACATATCATTATCATATTCCTTGTTTTATATCATATTTTTTTAGTCTCGTAGTTCAATTTTGGCCATTCATGGAATTGATTTTCGTGTTATTGAATGATCACTCTATAATGTGTACACCGTACACCACATTTTGAATCTCCATCTCACAAAGCCGATGTGATATTGAAAAGTAACCCATAAATCCCATGAAAATTATCTTGGTTGAGCCACTGCAATGTTCTCATAGGCCCAGCACTTCAACAAAAATGTGACGTCTACCCCAAATCTCTTTCATGTCCTCCAAACCCATAACTCTCTATAAGTTTGAGCTAGTAAAGAAGGGGCTCAAACAAATATTGTCCTCTACTCCAACATATCTTCCACCACCCCAATTAACATCCAAGAAAACCTACCACTTGCTGAATATGGTAGGCCATAACAACTTATGCTAATTATCATCATAGTCATGAGAGCCTAAACCTCCTCATGATCACTATAAAATGCACCATAGGAAAAATCCCCAGATGAGTATACAACATCTAGGGCATCATCACCATATAAAAACTGTATAGCATCCCCCCTACATGCTTCATAAATAACATATAGCTACTCACCCTATACTAGTAATTGCATAATCCTATGGATGCCAAAGTGACATTCATCTCACCCGTAGGCAACTAGAAAGTGCCTATCACAGGATCCCATCTCTCCAAAAAATCCAATAACAAACCCATATCCCTATGGATACATCTATAATAATGCATCCCTCCCAACCTAACCTCCTCTAAACGACCCTAGTCCTCATCTGAAAACTAATCACGCACACTACCCAACAACTTCAAGATCCAATCTCGTGTTGTTAATCAGTCTCTCGCCCACATCCATGAAAACAACAAACAACATATCAGATGCAACTCATCAAAATTACACAACAAATCTATAAAATCAAGATTCTTTCACTAGAATCACCAACGATTCCATTGAATCACTTTCAACTCCCCCAAATAGCACATGATTTCCTAAAATCGCTAGCAATTTCATAAGAAATTGCATGCAATTTCCATGTGATTCCTTGTTTATCAGAAAAAGCACAAATCAAAAACAAAAATCCAAAATCCAAAAAATCCACTTACCTATGCTAGTGTAGGTCTACAACATCATTGAGCACCTCTGGCTACCTCCATTGCTCTAAAAACACTAAAAATTTGGAAAATTAGGGTTTATCATATGTTTTTTCTCTCAAAAGAATAATAACACTAAATGACCCCTCTAGGGATATTTATATAAAAAATTCTCGTCGTATGGATCACCGACAATCTTGCTAATCATCACTGATTGCATAAATCACTGGTGACGCTATGTAATCTCCAGCGATTACTCACCCATTATCCAAAACATTCTTATTTATGCCCAAAACTTGTCAAAATGTCTATTGTGATAATCAATCCTCTTTTTCACCTTTAACCCATTTAGCGGTCCTTTTACAAATCCCTCATAAAATTACACATTCTCAACGTATGTGCTTCCTTTTTGGGCCCCAAGACCCTCTTAAAATTCAAAACCATCCTATCAATATTGTGCTTATCTAATCCATCATGGATTTCACACTCTCTTAAGAACCTTTTCCTATAACCACCTATAAGTCATATGTCTATAGGTCGAGAACCCATTGGTTCCCCTATCACTTGACTTCCTAGTCACGTAATCCCACCGTTTTGGAAATATATTTCATCAAAGATTTGAGATTCAATTCAAAGGTCAGAAGTTAAATGGAATTTCTGGATACACTGCATCAAGAGGATTAATACCGATGTTTTGATTCCACTACCGGAACCATCATCAAGGTGAAGTTATTGCTTGAGAGTAGAGATTGGCATTGAACTATAATAAATAATCCATTTACCAAGAGACATGTCTTTCCAAAAAGATGTGAAGGTAAAATAACAAGAAAAATGAAAATAAGATAAAGTGAATTAAAAATAAAAATAAATAAAATAAAGACAAAAATGATAATAAGGAGAAGGGGGAAAACCACAAAAAAGAAGAAGTGAAAATAAACGACAAATTATGATGAAAAAGGAGGGGAAGAAAAAGGAAAGTGCACAATAAGTAAGAACACAAAAGGTAAAATAAAGGAGAGACACTAATAGACAAGAAATGAAAAGAAAGGACAAAAAATGAATTCAACGAATGTTAGCCGAGGGGGAGTGAATTTCAACTTATACAACAGGGGTTTCCATTATTGACTAAGTTTCCACCCATTGTCGCGATTTAGGTTGTTCGGTTTTTTTTTAATCTTGACGACTTCATGTAATATCTTGTTTGCGTAGTGTGATTCTATTGCTATTAATTTTGCGTTGTCGATGCAAATGGCGTGTTTTGTGATGTCTTCGTGTTCCGCCAAAGCTGATTTACCATCCCGGGTATACTCTAAGTCTTTACAATGTTTATGTAGTCTTGTTTTTAGTGACCTACCTATTTCCCTGATGTATGTTTTACCACAAGCACATGGTATGAAGTAAACCCCTTTTCTTAAGTTTAGACAAATCGGGTCTTTAGGGTTTTCTATTTTGTTTCTTATGGTTTTTACAAGTATGAAACAATTTTTTATACCCTTTTTTATTAATATCCTGACAATCCTATCAGTAGTCCCAAAAATATATTCCATGCCCGGTCTTGGGGCATCCTAAATCGAAACACATCCATTTATATCCATAATTTTACACAAGCCTTTTTATCCACTAGTCCTTTCAAACCGGTGACCATTGCACTTTGTCACAATGACCCCCAGTTTGAGGGGGGACTGCCTATCTATCAAAAATAAAACTATCACACTCATTTTTATCTTGCGGCTTTTTCATTACAAAACAATTGAAAAAAATGGGTAAATGTAGACACTAGTTTTTCTGCACCCCTAAGTGACCTATCCATACCCCTCACATGTACATTTCTAAACACTAAACTTATCATGTTATCCTACAAACTATATTTTATGCTCATAAAATTACATCTTACCCCCATAAATACTTATTTACCCCTGTAGACACAAAATCACGCACATATTACTATTTTACTATGTCGTCAAGTATGTTGTTATAAACATGGATCTTAAGTAAGAAAAATATTCACTTGTGACACAATCCTTTGTCCACCTACTTAATTTGATTGTTTCTATTGTGATTTTCTCTCACATCTGTCATTTATGCACCCAGTTCTGGTCAAGTCACAGGGATCCATGTCTATCTGTCCTTTCACATATGTCGGTATTTATTCTAAAACACCAACACCCATTATAGACACTCGTGCCTAGGCGCCTGTGTCCATTTTTGGCGCTCATGTACTATTTATTATTTTTACTTATTTTTGTTTGACCTTTTTAATTTTCATATCCTTATCACGAGCTCATAGTCATCCTTTTGTGTCACTAGTGTCAAAATTCAAACAAGAGGTCCATATATATGTTAGGTTGTGGAGCCTATTTTCATGTGTGAAAGTGTTGAAGACTATACACTAAGAGTACTGTACACCTTCCACAATTGTCTTGCCGAACATTTGGCCTTGAAACAAAACATTCCCGATATACCAGGAAATGCGATTTTTCTCATATCTGCAGGATTTTTGACCCATAGGTTTATGGGATGGTTTTGGCCCATGGTTTTGTAAAACTATTTAAGTAGTTGTCTACTTATGTGGTTTTGTGCATATGGTAGGTATCATGTAACATTGCATGATGTGTCTGAATTTGGGTGTGAATTCTGTAGAGTTTGTTAGCATAGCTCCAAACAGATCTAGGTATTGTATTGAGAGAATAGTGGCTTGTTATAAAATCTGAGCAAGTGCTTCTTAGTGGACGTAGCCAAAATTGGGTCAACCACATTAAATATTGTCTCTTTGTGTTGTTTTATTATTATTCTGCACTTTTATTTGAGATCTGTAATATTTTCAACATATTAGTTTCTACTATTGTGATCTTGTGAAGGATTATTCCACATATTTTATCCCTTATTTCCTAATAATTGGTATCAAAGCCTAGTTTGGTTTGCTGAAGTGTTGAATTATAGGGAAAGTTTTAGCTTGAGTGGGAGCTATGGTAGATGATGGAAGATCAAGGGTTGATAAATTCAACGGGCATAATTTCAGTCTTTGGAAGATGCAGATGGAAGATTACCTTTATCAGAAGGATCTTTATATTCTATTGTCTGAGAAGGTGAACAAAACCTCGAGCATGACGGATGCGGAATGGGATTTGCTGGATAGGAAGGCACTTGGGACAATTTAGTTGTGTCTTGCATCTTTGGTATTATTTAATGTTTCAAAGGAAAAGACTACAAAAGAACTAATGGATGCATTAGGGAAGTTGTATGAAAAACCCTCTACCTCTAATAAGATATTTTTAATGAAAAATTTGTTTAATATGAAGATGTCTGAGAATGGTTCGGTAGTAGATCATTTAAATGATTTTAATACGGTTGTAAATATGCTAGCTTTGGTTACAATAGAATTTGATGAAGAAGTTAGGGCTTTATTAATTCTGTGCTCTTTACCTGAGAGTTGGAATAGCCTGGTAATGGCGGTAAGCAACTTGGTTCCAACTAACTCAAAGTTGAAGTTTGAGGATGTTGTAGGGGTGATTCTAAGTGAGGAAATGTGAAGAAAAATCTCTGGGGAATCTTCTACTTCAGGGAATGCTTTGACAGTGGAAACTAGAGGGAGACATAAGAATAGAGGAAGCCGTGGAAAATTGAAAGATCGGGAAAGGTCAAAATCCAAAAGCAAGATAGTATGTTGGCACTATGGAAAGTTTGGGCATGCAAAGAAGGATTGTTGGGAGATTCGGAACAAGAAGAAACAACATGAAGAAAACAAGGAGGCAAATGTGGCAACAGGTAATGTATGTCAGGATGCTTTGATTCTTTCTTTGCACAATATTGTTGAATCTTGGGTTTTAGATTTGGGGGCTTCTTTCCATGCTACTCCACATAGGCATTATTTTGTTGATTATGTTCAAGGGGATTTTGGGCATATTTTTCTTGGTGATGATGAGCCTTCTAGTATAGTTGGAAAAGGATCTGTTCGGGTTAAGATGCAGAATGGGAATACATGGCTATTGAAGGATGTCAGACATGTGCCTACTTTAAAATGAAATCTGATATTGGCGGGCCAGTTGGGAAGTGATGGTTGTACTGTGATATTTACAGCAGACTCTTGGAAGGTTACCAAGGGTGCTCTTGTGGTGGAAAGAGGTAAGAAGGTTGGAACCTTGTATTTAACCACTTATAGCACTAATGTTTGTAATCTTGTGGCTTCAGAAGTAAATACAACATTGTGGCACTATAGGCTTGGTCATATGAGCCATAAGGGCATGGAGATCATAAAGAAGGATTTTCCTAGATATACAGAAACATGTTTGGAGTTTTGTGAGGACTGCATATATGGGAAACAGAAGCGAGTAAGGTTTCTCAAGGTTGGACCTACAAAGAAAGAGAGTAAGTTAGAGCTGGTGCATTCTAATGTGTGGGGGTTGGCTCAGGTATCATCTCTTGGGGGTTCAAGTTATTATGTTACTTTTATTGATGATGCAACAAGGAAAGTTTGGGTTTATTGTATTAGAAACAAATTTGATGTATTTGACACTTTTGTTAAATGGAAAGCCTTGGTAGAGAATGAAACAAGTCTTAAGCTAAAATGTCTCAGGTCAGATAATGGAGAGGAGTATTGCAGCAATGAATTTGATGATTACTGTTCTAATAATGGAATCCGCAGGTAAAAGATGGTTCCAGGAACTCCACACCAGAATGGGGTGTCAGAAAGGATGAACAAAATAATAATGGAATGTGATAGGAGCATGAGGTTACATGCAGGACTGCCTCTTTCTTTTTGGGCAGAAGCGGTGAGCACAGTTGTGTACTTAATAAACAGAGGACCCTCAAGTGCCTTGGATGGAGGCATACCTGAGGAGACTTGGTATGGTAAGAAAGTTGATTATTCATTTCTTAGAGTCTTTGGATGTGAGGTGTTTGTCCATATAGACAAGGATGATAGGACCAAGCTAGAGGCTAAATCAGAAAAATGTACTTTCATTAGTTATGGTGGTGATGACTTTGGATATAAATGTTGGAGTATTAAGGAAAAGAAAATCATTCGATCTAGGGATGTGGTATTTAATGAGAAAGTCATGTATAAGCAGTAGTTACAGGAAAATAGGGAAGAATCCAAGAAAGAATATGCAGCGGTAGAGGATCTTCTGGATGGGAAAGTGACACATGAATCAGTTCAGGAACCTCCTCAACAGGAACCCCAAACTCCTATATTGAGGAGGTCTTCTAGGGTAAGAAGAGAACCTGAACATTTTTCTCCTTCTCTTTATTATTTATTACTCACTGATAGTGGAGAGCCAGAGAGCTTTGATGAAGCAATGTAGGTAGATGTCAGGAAGAAGTGGGAGCAAGCCATGGATGAGGAGCATCAGGCTCTCATGGAGAACCAGACATGGGATTTGGTGAAGCTACCCGAAGGCAAAAGAGCATTACAAAACAAGTGGGTGTTCAGAGTCAAAGAGGAAGGAGGAGGATAGAAAAGATACAAGTCCTGGTTGGTGGTCAAGGGGTTTGCATAGAAAAAAGGTATATATTTTGATGAGATTTTTTCTTCTGTAGTAAAAATGACTTCTATTAGAATTGTTCTTGGAATAGTTGCAGCAGAAGACTTGCACTTAGAGCAGCTTGATGTAAAGACTACATTTCTCCATGGTGATTTGGAGGAGGATCTATATATGCAGCAACCAGAGGGCTATGAGGTCAAAGGTAAAGAGGAGATGGTGTGCAAACTAAAGAAGAGCTTGTATGGCTTGAAACAAGCTCCACGTCAATGGTATAAGAAATTTGATAGCTTCATGATGGATCAAGGTTATATTAGATGTCATTATGACCATTGTGTGTATACAAAGAAATTTGAGGATGGTAGTTATATTATCTTGTGTCTATATGTGGATGACATGTTGGCTGCAGGTAAAAACATGCCAGAAATAAAATTACTCAAGAAGTAGCTAAGTGAATCCTTTGTTATAAAGGATTTGGGGGCAGACAAACAAATCCTTGGTATGAAGATATCTCGGGATAGGAAGGAACATAAGTTGACTTTATCTTAGGAAGAGTACATTAAGAAGGTCTTGGAGAGGTTTAATATGCAGGATGCTAAACTGGTTGGGACTCCTTTGGCGGGCCATTTCAAGTTATCAAAGGAGTAGTGTCCCAAGACAGAGTAGGAGAGAAACCAGATGTCCAAGGTACCTTACTCATCAACGGTTGGTAGTTTGATGTATGCCATGGTGTGCACCAGGCCTGATATTGCCCATGCAGTGGGAGTGGTGAGTAGATTTATGAGTGATCCAGGTAGAGATCACTGACAGGCAGTAAAGTGGATCCTTCGGTATTTGAGAGGGACCATGGGGACATTTTGTGCTACAGTGGATTAGACACCACTTTGTGTGGTTATGTAGATTCAGATATGGCAGGAGATGTAGACAACAAGAGGAGCACAACAGGTTATGTTTACACTATAGGTGGGACAACAGTAAGCTGGATTTCATGACTACAGAAGTTGGTGGCTTTGTCAACCACGGAGGCTGAGTATGTTGTTGCCACAGAGGCAAGCAAAGAAATGATTTGGTTACAACAATTGCTTGAGGAGTTGGGGCATAAGCAGGAGGAAGGAAAGTTGCATAGTGATAGTTAGAGTGTTATACACCTAGCTAAGAACTCTGCTTTCCACTCTAGGATGAAGCATATACAGTTAAGGTACCATTTCATCAGGACAACTTTGGAGGAAGAGAAGTTGAAGCTGGAGAAGATTCATACCAGTTAGAATCCTTATGACATGATGACCAAGGTGGTCACAAGGGAAAAATTGAAGTTGTGTTCAACTTTGGTTGGTCTTCACGGAAACTAGTGAAGGGTTGAGAAGCTTGCTCAGAGGAAAACTAGTCTCCAAGTGGGAGATTGTTAGGTTGTGGAGCCTATTTTCATGTGTGAAAGTGTTGAAGACTGTACACTAAGAGTACTGTACACTTTCCACACTTGTCCCAAAAAAAAATTTGGCCTCGAAACAAAACATGCCCGATATACCAGGAAATGTGATTTTTCTCATATGGGCAGGATTTTTGACCCATAGGTTTATGGGACGGTTTTGGCCCATGGTTTTGATACCCACAATTTTGTAAAACTACTTAAGCAATTGTCTACTTATGTGGTTTTTTACATATGGTAGGTATCATGTAACATTGCATGTGTTTTGAATTTGGGTGTGAATTCTGTAGAGTTTGTTGAGCATAGCTCCAAACAGATCTAGGTATTATATTGAGAGAGCGGTGGCTTGTAATAAAATCTGAGCAAGTGATTCTTGGTGGACGTAGCCCAAATTGGGTGAACCACGTTAAATATTGTCTCTTTGTGTTGTGTTATTATTATTCTGCACTTTTATTTGAGATCTGTAATATTTTCTGCATATTAGTTTATACTGTTGCGATTCTGTGAGGGATTATTCCACATATTTTATCCCTTATTTCCTAACAATATATATACAACATACACACTATTATTTTGGCCGGAAATTCTAAGGGGAAATCACATCTACATATTATCACTATTATCAAACGGACTACAGTTTTGGGTTGCATACCCTACATAGGAAGGGGAAGCGTTGAATTCCATATCACACATTTTGCATCTAATCTAGCTACAACCTGTTATATTGGCGTCATTAACGTGAGGGAAATCTAAGGATACTATTTTACACATAAGCACATAGAACTACATGGAGTTTGGAATGTAGTGCAGTGCTCATTCATTAATTCACTCTTCAGGTGACCATCGGACTTAGTCTGACTTCACATATTGCATATTTTGTTAAGATTTGATGTGTTTGTGAGCTTGTGTAGGTATCTAGGGGTTATTTTGTAGGTTATAAGTACTTTTCAGCAATTAAAGAGTGAATATCAAGCCACAAACGTGAATTAGCAATGAAACCCTAGCGACATAGAAGAAAATAGATCCTAACCGTTTGCATAGTCACCATCACCCAAAATCAGACACAACGTCCATGCACCCCTACCCTGTTGTGGGCGCCCATGTCTAGCCTCAGTACAGAGTTCTAGAATCTCCATTGAGCTGTTGTTACATCATTTCCTTCCAATTCCAACATATACATAGTCCCGACTACCTACAGATTGCACAAGAATTAGCTAAGTCACCTATCTCTCCTCTTTTCTTATAGTTTTTCATTTCTTGAGTGCTTAACATATATATTTTCCTGTATTTTATCATATTAGTTACTCTGAAATTAGATTTAATTTAGATTTAATTAAATCAACCCCATCTTATCTTCCTAAAACCTATTATGGCTAAACATCTCAACCTCCCAACCTCCCTAACACACTTATACCTTGTCCATACTCGCTCTTAGCCCAAAATAATTCATTTGGAAGTGGTTTCAACCACTTCCAAGCGGGTTTTCCCCACTTTTTTTTGGATCGCCAGTGATTCTAACAAATTGATCAAGTTTCTTGAATCATGATCCTTGGAACATTGCAGTGAATCCCTGATCCTATAGAGATAGAAATGACATCATCTACGACATCCTAGCATCCTGTCAAGCCACAATAAGCTACTGGAAAGATTACAAACATCATATGGTTTCTCCACAAACTGTTATCCACATTCTGCATCCAAGGTAAGTTATTATCATCTCTTTACATCCCATGTCTTTCCACACATCATCTTAAAATGGAACTCAATCATCAAGTCATTTGTTTAGCATCAAGCTTACATCTGATTTGAAATCAACCTTTTTCACATCAATCACTAGCAATTCTTGTGAATCACCAATGATTACTAAAAATCGCCCATGATTCCTATCTTTAAACATGTTTATCACATATCTCATGTTTTAATCCTTATCAAAATCTACTTTATGTTAATATGTCTTTTTACAAATGTTTTTTGTTTATAGATGACCATTCCAGGTGAAGCACATCCCATCGATAACATTTACGACCTTTCAATCATCTTCTAACCCTTTATTTGGGATCAAAACGACATCACACAAGAGTTGAGCCTCTGTGCCATCATCCTGACACCAAATCTAGACGACATTGAGGATCAGCTGGAAATCATCTGAGAAATACAAGACGCCGCCAAACAAGAGTGGATCAATTATTTTGAGGAACTTTATCTTGTTGTAGATATAGCCTAGGTCATCTACTACGTAGAACATGGTCTTCCTATCCCTATGGAATTCTAGTTTTGTTTTGTCATTATACTATATAAACATTGTATTATGTTTTATCATATTATCTATTTCATCATTTATCACTTGATTGTTTAAAACGAGTTGACACTTATCAAAGGAAGTCCTTTGGTTCCTAGGATTGGCCTTTGCCAAACAACTCATCATCATATTGTCTAATATGTATTTTGTTCATTTATTTGTTTGTGTAGAGCTTCTCTCATTAATTAGAAGGACTCGCACACCCATTTATACCTCACATCTTGACATTCATCAACGCATGTATCATTAAACCTTGTTGTCTTTTGAGTTTTTGGTAATTTTTTATGTATAATAAAGTGAACCAAAATCTACCACAAACACTACACGACATGCATAATTTTTTCAATGAAAGTGTCATCAAGTCTTTTGTAATGTGTATTCCAACAGGATTTGTTACTGGCCTATTCACCCTTGGGCCTGGTGTATAAAACTCTTAGTTCACTATATGAACAATACAACTTATATTAATTATTGTCTTGTTAGTTATTTTTTTAAAATGTCACCTATATACATAACAAGGTAAATGTAGTTTAATGTAGGGGATTAGTCAATCTTTTTAACTATTCATATGCGCAAACAACCAAAAAAGGTTGGTTTCCACCATGTTAAGGTGTGTTCTAGTGTCTAAAATTTGTATGCATATGTGGGGTTCTTTAGCAATGCAACATTTATTCTAAAACCTTGGCCTCTATCAAACTTGTGACAAACATAGACATTTATTTGGATTCGTGCTTCAATGCATGCACATGGCTAAAATTCTAAATGTCAGTCGATGGAAAATATTAAAGAACTTAAATGTGGAAAATTTAGTAATGTCGAACATTGTTTTTTTCTCTAAAGATAAAGGGACTTATACTACTCCAAAAGATAATTATTTATGTGGATGGATACGATAGACTCTCCATGGTTTCAAAGGGTTAGTTATTTATGACTTTGATGGGTAGGTTTAGTATTATAATTTTTTAACAAGGGACAAATTTGGAAAGATATTTTAACTTCTATATAGGTCTTATTTAACTATTTTCCATGAAATGGCTATTGAGTAACATTAGTCCACTTAATAAAAAATAGTATGAACTTAAACATAACATTTAATAGTAATATGTAGATTTTATTTGCCTAATCCCCAGTTTTAGAAAGAGACTCCATGTGATTTCTTTTGCTAAGAGAAAAATATTCTATGATTTATAAGGAGGTATTTTTACTCATAAAACTATCAAAGTGTACCATGTAATGTACATATTTGAAATAGATTCCTTTGTTTTCCTAATTTAAAATTTGAAATAATTATTCTAGATTTAACCTATTGATTTCTTGTCAATTCTAGCCATGGATCTTGTAAAGAAAATAATCACAATTGGAGAGGTTTTGAACTTTAAGCATGTTAGATCCAAACACTGATCCAGAGAGATGACATAAAAACAGTAGCCTAGACAAAATAGGCAGCAATGATATTATAATGCAGAGGTAGGAACACAGTTGCTAATAGTGTTTTCTAATGCAACCACAGTTAATGGCTTTGTCATGGAATAAATTTCTATTCTAGACTGTAATAATGACAGATGGAGGAACATGAAATTTCTTCTCCTTTGATTTTCCTTTCTAGTACGACTAGCTATAGAAATCCTATAATTCCAAAGTTTACGATAGGAGTGAGAAAAACATCACTTTCATTCACATTCTGCATCCAAATTTATACATTATACCTCGGGGTACTTTGCATATTAGTTAATGTGTTTTCAATAACTACAATAAGGACATCCTCTAAATTTAAACAAACAACCTCATTTTCTAGCCATGGATAAGGGCTTACATAACATAGCGAGAATCAAAAGCCATTAATCATTGAGTGAGTTATTTGGAAACAAGATTAATTTTCATTCTTTGAAAATGGGGGAGAGATGATGTGATCCATTAAAAAAAATATAGGAAACATTTCAGTATTGGTTTCTACTTTATTTTAAAATAATTTCACTAGTGACCCACTGTCTAGTCCATATATTTTCTTTGCTTGTTTCTATTGTTTTATCTCTCACATATGTCACTTCTACATACATTTCTGGTCAAGTCATAGGGATCCATGTCTATCAGTCTTGCACATTTGTCATCAATTACCTCTGGACACCAGTGCCAAGACTTAGACACTAGCGCCCAGGCGATCCTATCCATCCTAAGTGCCCATGTGTCCTCTTTGTTCTTCTTCTTATTTTTGACATTTGTGGTCACCCTTTTCAGTTTTCATACTCTTACCCCGAGATCATAGTCAGCATGTCAGGTCATTAGTGTCGAAATTCAAGCAAGAGATCCCTATATAAACACAACATACATACCATTATATGGGAAGTAAATTTTTATCAAGGGCTATCTATCTACATATCAAAAGGGACTACATTTAGGCACATTATTTTGCATACACATTACATAGGAAGGGGAAGTTTTTTGAATTCCATCCCACGCATTTTCATTCTATCTAGCTATAGGTCGTTATCTTGGCGTCATTGGTGCGAGGGAAACCTAGGAGCACTATTACACACACAAGCACATAGAACTACATTGGGTCTGAGATGTAGTGCAACGATCAGTCGTAAGTTCACTTGTTTGACAGTCGAGGATAGTCTGACCCCTCATATTGTATCTTTCCTTTTTTAGGATTTGATGTAGTTTGAGGGTTTTGCAGGAGATTATTTGTGTTGTAGATTTATAGGTACCTCGGTGATTCAATCACGATATACAGGTGATCATCGACAAATAAGAGTGAAACCCTAGCAATGCTGAAGAAACCAGGTTTTGAGATTTTTCACAGACTCTAGCACCCAGGAGAGGTCTCGGGCATCCCAGGTGCCCTCGCCCCTACCCAGGCACCCACTCCAAGAACCCCTGACACTTCTACATTTTTATGAGCATGATTACAACACCCTGAGTCCCTATTTCATCAATTCTCCTAGCTCATACACACTTCAGGATAAACGAAATTAAGATAACTGTCCTAACTCTCTCATTTTATTTCATAAGTTCATCAATAAAAATTTCTTAGCACTTGTATTTCATTGTATATCATTGTAGCAATATTTACATTCAAATTTTAATAAAATATTTAGATTTTATTGAATCATTTTGGTGAACCCATATATTAGAACTCATTTCCCTAGGATCCATTAAACCCTAATGGCTAAAAGTAGTTCTTCTTCTCCAAGGCAAGCCATGTGTCATGAGAGTGTCAACCCTATTCCTGATGAGGTTACTAGTGCTGAACTTAGCACTCTTTATCATAGTCCTCATGTTGATGATAAGCTTCAAAAACACCTTTTGGCCATTGAATGCAATATTCCTACTAGTTTTTCCCATTCTTCTTTCAACATTGTTTCTCCAAAAGACAATTTTTTGGGTTGTACTCCTTGTTATTCCATGGGCTCTAGGAATACTCCGCATTCTTCTATTTCTACTAAAACTCTTGATGATGCTATCATTGATTATATGCTTGGTCTTGATGCAAATATACATATGAATAATGCTAGTTCTCATAATAATCAGGATGAGTGTAAGGTTATATCTCATGCTTCTCCTATTTCTAAAAATGCTTCTAATGATTGTCATGATACATCTTTTGATAGTTCTTCTCCTGCTTCTGTATATGTTGATGATTCATTCGATGAAATACTTGCATGTGAAACTCTATCTGCTAGCGACAATGATTCTATTAGTGAGCATGTTGTATCTCTTGATTCTGTTGAATGTGAATTTTCTACTCTGCTTTCATCTCTTTCTGAGGTTGTCTCTACTAGCATGCATGATGATTATACTCCTTCTATTGTGTTGTCTTTTATCACTTCTTCTAAAGTTACTCCTAATGTTCCTCTTGATGTTCCATGTTCATCTCCACTTATTTCTTCTTCTTCTTCTTCTATTCCTTTGCTTCTTCCATTCCTCCTATAGTGTCCATCTTACTTCTTCTACACCTACCTCTAGTGTGCCTATCACATCTTCATCCTCCACTTCCTCTTCTCACATTCCCATGATCACTCATAATGGAAAATTGCAACCTCTCAATGTGCCTCTCACATCTCCCACCATTCCTTCACATGAAATTTTATCACTCATGCATGTTGTTGGACAATTACAATCTCAGGTCCAGTCTCTCACTCTTGAAAGGAAGGCCTACTATGCATCTATTGATAATAATTCTCTTCATGGCAATCCCATTCCAAAGAAAATTTACAATTCAACATTTCCTAAGGATTTCATCATGCCTACATTCTCATGCTTTGACGATACTGATAATCCATATCTACATCTCAAGCATTATCATTTAGCTATGGCATCCTACTCGAATGATTGATTATTGCTCAAATATTTTTATCATAGTCTAGTAGGTGAAGCTCTTCAATGGTACACTCATCTACCTTTTGGATCCATCAACACATATTATGACATGGAAGATGTTTTTCTCAGATGTTTTATGATCAACAATGGTCCTAGAGTCACACATGATCACCTACCTGGCTTACATCAAGGCAAGACAGAGCCCATTCTCGATTACATCTTCCACTTTAATTCTTGCATGCATTAGCTAGTGTTTCAGCCTATTAATCTAGAAAATTTATTTATCTTTTTTTGAGGCTTGATTCCTTCTTTAAAATAATGCTTACAATATGACACATGTGAATCATTCACACTCTTATGCTATAAGGTCATCGATCTAGAACAAGATCTAATTGCTACACATGTTATAGATATTCCTTCTACTTATGATGTTACTTACATCATCTTCTCATTCTTCTCCACTTCCATCTGTCAAGTTTCCTCCAAGGTCTCCATATCCTCCACCTCACAAGAATATTCCATCTCCTCCATTGCATAAGCATCCTCCATCTCCGCCAGCACGTCGCTCTACACCTAAGTCTTTGTCATCTCCTACTTGGGAGCCATTGCATTTCTCACATTCTACTAGGCCTCATGATGTGTTGCATGCTTTACTTGATAAATGCCTAATCCGCTTACCTTCTAATTAACATCATCCTGAGCATCACTTGCATCACCAACGTGATCATCCTTATTGCAATTATCATCACATCAATGGTCATCATGACAATGATTGTTATGCCCTTCATGATAAATTACAACAATTAGAAGACAAGGGTGTCATTTTCTTTGACTCTCGCTCTCGTGAGTGATCTGTTTCTCCAATTCCGTGTAAGTGTGCTACTACTTCGGTTCACTTATCTCCTTCTCCTACTTCTAAGGTAGTTATTCACCCACTGCCTAAGGTCATTATTCATGCACAACCTCCATCTCATTCATCCACCACTACACCATCTCATCCACCACACAGTGCTCCTACTTCACATTGGCTTCCTAAGTCATTGGCATATGTGCTTCCCACCATTACATCACCCATCATTGGTACCATTTCATCAGGCATTCAGTTTGGTTCATACACTCATGTTGCTTCCACTTCACATGGTTCCACTGCTCCACACCCACTTAATCTCTGGTAGGTGAATTTTCTCACCTCACCACCTGATGATGCACTCATGTTCTCATGGTTCTTACATGACTGTTGAGGGATCTGTTACAATAAGAACCTCGTCTCATCATTATGTTATACGCTTCATTGATATATCTATCTAGCATACACTATCACACCATTTCCCAATGATGCACTCTTGCTTTATGGTTCATTCTTGATTACTGAGGGGTCTTATATAAATGAACCTCATCTTCATTCACACACGTTGGGGGCATTACTATTCTTCCCCCCTCTTCATCACACTAACACGCGATTACATACATTTTTACAATCATCTCATTCACATGGATTTTTCTCATCATTCATTTTATACATACATTTATTACCATTTATCATTATTCATACATACACTACAATGTTTCATCAATTATCTATCTATCATCATCATACATCATTATTTACACAATCAAAAACCATATATGCACATACAATCATTACATCACATATCAATAGACATCAACACAATACACATAGGCCAATCATCCATCTATATATATCGCACAAAAACTCATAGTTACAAAAATACAATCACTGGGGGGAAATCCCCCTACATCGCTTTATCAATACATCTCATACATCATCATTGTTATCACTATATACAACTGTGGGAGCTCTAGAACTAGATGCTTCTCCGCTCAATCTATGCGCTGAGTTGCGGCCCCTATATCTCTCCACCTGCCTCTATGCAATAAATCCAACTTGAATTGACTGCTCCACAAAATACCCTGTAACTCAACAAACTTCATGAACACATCATATGCTATGGATCCTCCACCTACATCCTCCCTAGCTTGCATTGAGTCTCCCTCATGCCTCATCATGCTCACTCAAAAAAATACATGTAGTTTCCACTATTTCCACTAGCTCGAACAAATGGGCATGCTCGCTCGTAATGGCATCTACTCACTCCAACATGCCACCTCTCATGAACACATCCATGTGTACATTCCGCTTCAATGTGCAGATAGATGAATCAACAATCAGTGACCAATAAGCATCACCTACAACCATACACAAACACATTAGTTACTATACATGAAATTTGTAATCAAACAACTAAGTAAAAAATCAAAACTATCAAATACTCATGTTCTGCTATCTCTGTTGCTACACCATCACCATTGGGGGCAGGTTCCTACCCCTCTACTCCTCCAAATGGTGGTGCTCCTTCTGCATCCACAACAACTAGAAACAATTGCACCCATCTATGCGATGCCCACCATGCAGTATATGCCTCAGTACATTCTGTCATCCACCTATAGTGGCTCTATGGCCGCATCCATATCGTCTACACCTAGGGGCACTATATTTTCACTTGTAGGTCCTGGTCTCACTCCTACTCTCCTTGGTGCTCTAGTGGCTCACACCCATACATATGGCTCTAGAGGCACATCCTGATCCATACCAAACTGACATGATACATACTCTTCTTGGAATAACTCAGCAACCCCTGGGAATTTTTCCTCTAACCACATAGTCCATTGAATGCATCATAGCTCTACTCCATCCTCTGGCCACCCTCCATAGGCTCGATATGGCCTCCATATAATGGCCCTAAGCCCTATGCAATCAAGCATCAATCTATACATATCAATGTCCAACCTCCTACTCTGAACACCTACCCACCTCCCAAGAAATATATCGGGTCTCACCCACTCTGCGTGAGGTCCACTAAGTGGTCTCAGTATCACAATATGCTCATATGCCCACACGTGTAATAATGTGGTAGCTCCAATCCCACCGCCATGGTCCTCCTACGTAAATCTATATAATTCCCTGTATAAATGTGCTAGCACACATTGTGCCCATGCATATCTGGTACCATCCTCCTCTATACGATGACATATATCATGCATCTTATACAAGATGCCTACACCTCCTCCCTCCATGACCACTGATGAAGCAATCACCACTACAATGAACTTCCAAAATCACAAATCACCGGATCTCAGTATGACATCTAGGCTGATATGGGTCTCAGTCTGAACCTGGAACCCTATAAAATACCACCTAACAACCCTCATCTATCTTTATGCACCCTCCACATCGATCACATGAACCCTCTCACCCATCATAGCTAGTCAAAATATGCTATATACATCCTCTAGGGTCACATTCATCTCCGCGGTAGGCAACCAAAATGTGCAAGTATCTGCGCACCACCTCTCACACAATGCAATAATCATCGGCATATTATGGGGTACTTACCCATCCTCGCTATGTGTCATAGGCCGACATGGTCTAATATATCCCACTCTACATCTGATAGGCCTAATCCCAACAACGTACTCAAGTGTCGTCCTCCACAAAACTCCCTTGAATGGATATCCCACTACACAACACAAAACACCAACCAAAACGTAATGTTAGCACCTCATATACACACAAAAACAACTAGTCCTAACATCAAATATCACCAATTTTCACATTCATCACGTTCTGGGCTCGAAACAGCCTCCTGGGTTGCCAGCACTAGGAACAGGACGCAGGTGCCCATGAGCAAGTCACCAACACCTAGATCTAGGCACTGGCGTTCTGAGGGACATTAGCCCCCTAACTATTCTTGCCCAAGTCAGAAACGCCTAGAAAATTAAAAACACAAATTTCACATAAATTCATAAAAACAAGCTCATTTCTAAAAATCGTTCGAAACAAATCATATGTACCAACTTAGTTGTCGTATGCGATGCCACGACCGCCGCCACCATCTCAAATCGACTCAATCATGATGTTCTAACTTACGATATCGTCACAAGGTCAAAGCTCAAAATCACACTTGCTCAAAGTTCAAATGAAGTTATTATTCATCTTTTCCTATTGTTATTTATAACAACTTGCAAATTTCCCACTTGACTATAGTTACTATTTGTGCATATTCTCCCAACTAATACACACTATTTTCCTCATATCTTGAGCTTTGCTACTATGTTTTATCCCCCATTTGCACCACTCGATTCATAATTTCTCATACTATCATATTGTCCACATTTGTAGTGTTATATTCTCATCTGACACATTTACCACTTGATATACACACACTTTTACAACATCTACTATGCCTCATTTCACTTGCTCTTACATCATTGCACATCTACTTTTGGCTCAACATTCGTGCTTACTATCACTCCCTCTTTCACTGAAAATCGGGGCATACAATCAGGGTCACTCCATGAGCCCCCTCAAATTGCTACACGATCATTCCACATCTCCAATTCATCATTATCGAAAATTTCCTCATACATCATGCACCATTTCATACCACCTTCTAGTGATTCCCCCTAATGACCTAATATGGGGGGAAAAAGTGAAAAATATCTCCATGAGTAATCCATCATACACATTCAATCTCAACATAAATTTTCTACTACTTGAATCAAATCAATCAATGGACACAACACAATGTATTTTACTACTCCTCCCAGATGACCTAACTTGGGAGTTGCATCACTACTTTCCTAGATGACCTAACATGGGAATTCACTTTACATTTATTATCACTTCCAGATGACCTAACATGGAATCCATACACATCGCAGTGACACCCTGGAGTGGGGGAAATGAGACATCATTTCCTTTCCTATACTGCTCCTTTATGGGTTATTCTCGTTGGATTGAAATGAATCAAAATGAAGAAAATTTGGTATTTGTCCATCTGTAGTGGCTAGACCTTTTGAGGATGTAGTTAAAGTTGGAGGGTAAAACTAGACCTCTCTCCCTAGCACACTCTTCCTCTGGCGGTAGGATGCCCAAATCCTTAGTTTTTCACACATACAAAATTAGGTTGGGAATTGATCACTCCCTACCCCATCAAATCTCCATCAACAATAATTTCAAAATCTCCAAATTCTCCAAATCAAATCATCAATTTTGCCAAGTGCTCCTCACAATGGTTCACCATCTCTATTTATGCCACATGGATCAACACACCGATCCATGGTTCGCCACACTATATACTCTCATTTTGCGCGTACTTCTGCAAAAGGGCTTATCCGAACTTCTCACAGGTATGTTCCTTACTTCCTTTACACTACTTGAATTTCATTCAAATAGCATAAAGGGGGGAAAATGTAGACACAAAATCATGCACATACTACTATTTACTATACCACCAAGTATGTTGTTTTATGTATGGATCTTGCGTAAGAAAAGTATTCACTAGTGACCCATTGTCTAGTCCATTTGTTTGCTTTGCTTGTTTCTATTGTTTTATCTCTCGCATTTGTCACTTCTACATACATTTCTAGTCAGGTCACAGGGATCCCTGTCTATCAGTCTTCACACATTTGTCGTCAGTTGTCTCTAGACACCAGCGCCCAAGATTGGACACTAGCGCTCAAGTGCTTTTGTCTATCCTGGGTGCCCATGCCCTCTTTGTTCTTCTTCTCATTTTTGACATTTTTGGTTGGCCTTTTCAGTTTTCATACTCCTATCCCAAGATCGTAGTCAGCATGTCATGTCATTAGTGTCAAAATTCAAGAAAGATATCCCTATATAAACACAACATACATACCATTATAGGGGCGTGTAATTTTTATAAAGGGTTATCTATCTACATATCAAAATGGACTACATTTGGGCACATTATTTCTGCATACACATTGCATAGGAAGGGGAAGTTTCTAAATTCCATCCCACATATTTGCATTATATCTAGCTATTGTCTGCTATCTTGGTGACACTGGTGTGAGGGAAACCTAGGAGCGTTATTTCACACACAAGCACATATAACTACATTGGGTCTGAGATGTAGTGCAACACTCGGTCGTAAGTTCACTTGTTTGACAACCAAGGACAGTCTGACCCCTCATATTACATCTTTCTCTTTTAGGATTTGATGTAGTTTGAGGGTTTTGTAGGAGATTATTTGTGTTGCAGATTTATAGGTACCTCGCTTGCTTAAATAGGAAAGGAATAACAATCTAAGAACCAGTCAAGGTCGTAGATCAAGCCATAAATCAAGGAAATAATTAGTCATCAAAGAACTGGTCAAGACTATAGATTTAAAGAGAGAACTAGACATCAAGGATCTAGTTAATACCATAGATCTAGGAAAGAACTAGTCAATACCATAAATCAAGAAAAGAACTATACCTAACAACTAGATAATATCTCCTAATATCTAAATAAATAAAAATAAATCTCCACACACATGTAAGTGGGTGAGGATAAATACAATAAAGGTAAATAAAGTACCTAGGTGAACATGAGCTAAGGTAAATACCTACTTTAACAATGACACCGTGGGTCTTTGTTTCATCAATTCTTCCAGCTCAAACACACTTCAGGATAAGCAAAATTGAGACAAGTGCCCTAACTCTCTCATTTGTTTTCATAAATTCATGAATGAAAATTGTTTAGTACTTGTATTTCATTGTATATCATTGTAGCAATATTTACATTCATATTTTAATAAAATATACAAATTTTATTGAATCATAGAAGTAGGTTATAGGTTCAAAAAGCATTACATACAAGATACCACTTCATATTTTCAGTTTCAAGGAAAATTATTCCACTTTTTACGCAAGTTATACCTCATAAATGCCTAAAAATAACTTATAAATTGGTCAAAGAAGTAGATTGAAGGAGTCTATTAATTGAATTTGATACGACATTGAACCTATGTTAAGTAGATCTAATTTATTTTATAAATAATCATTTTCCTTTTTCAAGAAACATAAATATGATTTGAAATCGCAAACATTTTAGTAACCTACTAAGGTTCAATGGAAAATTAATTAACCTTTGAATTTTCTGACAAATTCATTTGTATTTGAAAACAAAATAAATGTAAATACAACCATGATATCCAACTCCAAACAAGCAACAATTTAAACTGGAAAAGCACAATAATGTAACAAACTATGGATGCACCGTGGATTATTAAAGAAAAAGGGTGAATCAGGAAATAAGATAAAATAGAAAACATAAAACATCACCAATTTCACTTGAATAAAAAGTTACACTATCCGCAAGACACATTTCACATTCAAATGTGTCTGATTTACTATGAAATAACTTTCAATGCAGTTTTTAAACATACCCAAGAACTTTTCTGCCTTGTTAATGTAAAAAGAGACAATTTTCCTCTGTTTACCAATATATACATGGGGGCAGAAAATAACGAGCACTTACAGAAGGACACCTAAATAACCCAAACCACCATAGCTCCCCACAAGCAAACACCACCAAAAGCCAAGAAAACGAAAGCACCTAAAGCCAAGAAAAAAATGCGCTTTCAGCAGTGTATAATTTATAGCGCAAGTAATGGCGCAAGTAACCAATAATGATTATGTACAAGCGATGAGTAGATCTACGAAAAACCCTGCAAAAAAAGGTAAAAATCGTCAATGAGCACCTTAATCTTACAGGCAATGTGCAATTTGGTAATGGCCTACTAGCCAAACAAAAATTGAATACTGGAAGTGGAAACATATCTGGAGTCAACAATATTTGGTCCAAAATGCAAAACCACATGCCAATCTGCTACCTCATTTGCATATTCCATAGGACAGTAGACAAAAATTGGAAATCCAAGCCTGCCAAGAACGCCATGACTGCACGAAGAATCAAATACACAAATCCAGAAGCAAGGTCATGCCTTCCGAAGATTGCATGAACAAGAACATACATAAATCGATAAACAAAGGCATGCCCGCTGAAGACGGAAATGTCGAATGGCAACCACCCATACCTCTTCCAAATCAGCGCAATTTTGTTTCACTTCAAAGTTAGGTTTTTTTCCATTTTTTCTTTGCAAACTTCAGGTTTTTTAGGGTTCGTTGCTCGATCAACCGCTCCAAGACGCATATAAGTATATGACCTTACTTGTAGCATCCTTGTCGTCTAAAATGTTGACATGTGACAGTCGCAGAGAGGCCTTTCTAATCAATGGCTACCATCCATCTGTGCTTCAACGTCACCTGCAGTCTCCTCTGAACGATCGATTTCAATGACAGTTGTCAGTTGCGGGGGTTTGCTCACATTTGGAATACGCCTTTGGCATAATTAATTTTTTATGAATACACACAACAACAAACAAATTATGTAGAGATACATAACATTACCACGATAATTGTCAAAGTGACACTTAAGAAGTTTATCTCTAGACAATATAAACTGTAAGATAGTGTGATCTATTTTTTTGATGAAAAAGGTCTTATATTATATTAATGTAATAAGATACAAGATAGCTTTTAACAAAAAAAATGGGTAGTATGAGAGCATGCCCTAAAACCATGAACAAACTAGGCCGAGCCTAGAATAACAAAATTCAAAGTAGGTCGAGCCTAGGAAAGTACAACAAAACAAAAAAACATCACCTTGACAAAAAACAAAGGCAAAATCAAGAAGTAGCTGCAAACATGCCCGAGGCGGGTGGATCCTTATCATCTGATCACCCCGAACCAGGGAGATCTTTACCAGTGTCTGGAATCTCCCAGTTAGTAACAAGCTCTTCCTCAGGGTCAACTTCCTCGCACGTAGGAATGGCGAGGCTGAGCCGCAGGAATTTTCCAGAGGATGACAGGGGTGGTGGCAGTTGCCAAGCGGCCTGGTGCGAAGTGATGACAGGAGGAGAACCCCAGCCTTGCTGGCGAGTTGATGATTACAGTAGAGACCCCCACCCATGATGTCGAGGTGGCGAGCCCCAGCCCTGCTGGCAAGCTGAGGAGTGCGGCGGTGAGCCGTGACCACGACGGCGCATAGACAAATGACTATGCCGATGACTCGGCCCTAGAGAGCGACGGGTGTGACTAAAGGCACGACATTGGGATCTGTTACGTTGGCCTCCACGGGCTGAAGGTGAGGAATGCCTGGTGGGAGGAGGAGGCACTCGAGCAACCTTATATGGGGATTCCCCCCAGTGTTGCAGCAGAGTCTGGAAGTGGTCCACCTCCAGCGCCACCTTGTTTGCTTGGACTTGGATCTACATGAGCACATTGGAGATCACCATAGATTTATTATAAATCGAGAAAGATTGATCAACTGTAGAATTAACAAAGAAAAAAGCATTTCTTTCTTTCCATATCCAAAATAAAATCTCCCCTCTGAAAACATGCCAAATCTAGGTGAACATAGGCAGGAAAGAGGATATGTTGCCAAGTGAAATAGTGGGGCCGTGAGGGAAAGAAAAAAGTATGGATCCAGTTCTA